>CM060909.1:98945833-100198333 GCA_030737875.1 Allium sativum
AATGCAGTAGGAGGGTGCCTGCGGTTCATCATGTTCCTGGGTGACTTGTATGGATGAATGTCTGTCAGAGTATTTCTAGAATGGTCACGTACATTGATTTCCCCAACCGTACCAAGAGTGGAAGCGGAGAAGGAAACTTCTTTTAGCTAACACGTAACTTATGGTTGTGGACATTAATTAGTTACTATTGATGGATCTGACGATGTGGCATTCAAAATGAATGTGATTAGCGGATTAAAAACGTAGCCTCAAGCCTCATCAACCGGGAAATGACAAAAATCGGGCAGGCAGCATGGCTATGTGGGTCGCTCCCATTAGGATGTATAATCACCTATCTAGAGAAATTCCTTTTGCTTCTTTAATCTATCGATGATGTTCTTTTTTGGGAAATGGTGGTTTGAGCCCAGCCGTTGGTGATATACATTCGATACACTCAAGCGAAATGAGTGGTCGGTCATGTGTGGGTCGGGTTGCAAGATGTCTTGCTGAACCCCGTGTATTCGCCTCTAGGGATACACTATCGGCAGGTGGTCCCATACCTTGTCATAGTCGGAATCCAATTTCCAATAAGCGCCCGCGGTTTTTGATTGTATACTATATACGCAGAGCGTGAGATGCAAGCGTTCTGCTAGATTGTTATTTACTTGTATTTAGATATTATTATAATATCAGAAAAGATATTGATTTCAAAAACGTTTTGGGTTATCATAAGGTAAAAACCGTCTGTGTTTATGTGTGGATTTGGTCTTACGATTATCCTTTTCCTTCGAAAAGATTTTGACTTTAAAAATCAAGTTGTGTTTTACCCTTAAACTGTGCGAGTTTTTTCACTCTGGTTCACCAGACTGACCCGGTGTTTTGTAAATGCTCGGGTTAGCCCGGGTAGTTCAGGTTCAGGTTCTCGAATGTTGTGAAGAGACGAGCTGGAGGAGTTCCGACGTATGATATTATATAGCTACTATTCCGCTGTGTGTTGTATCTGAGGATAGGTTATTATAACTGTCCAGATGTCTGATGTAGTCTGATGATTGTAAGTATTTTAAAGCTCTCAGTAAAGATTTATTTCTGTATTATATTTTGTTCCGCTGCGATGTGAGACTCTGATTCTGTGTTGTATTGGTTCTTCTTCTTCTTCTATTCTAATATTTCTTTCTTTCTTATCTCACCCTCTAAATTATTTCTAATAACGTTCTAATGTTTTCGGTGTTTGGAAGGTCGACATAAGTTACGGTAAGGGTATTTATGTCGATTTTCGAGGCCGAAAACCATTGGGTCGTTACATTAAAATTGAAAAGTCATCAAGCAATTTTCATTATCTAACTTATCATTTTGAACAATTTTCATTATCTAACATATGCAGTATTTTTAATATAATATCTTCTATGCAGTATTTTTAATGTATTATCTAATATATGCAGTATCAATTTGAACAATTTTCATAAATTTTAACTGAAAAGTTATGTGCACATTTCATGTGGAAAGCACGCTATAGTAAATCAATTGCAAGTTTCAACAGTTCATGCAATAGTAAGGTTAGTAAAAGAAGTGTTTTTGATAAAAGCTTGATAGGCTGGTAATATAGCATTGCAAAACTTTAAAAACTTTAACTTCATAAACCAAAACTGCCTAACTCTGACCAAGTGAGATGAATAAAGGTAGTTAAATTTCCATTTACAAATAATTTTTAAACTACTTTGGGACCTTGTACTCAAGAGATTAGTAATTTTTGGTTTAAATTTAAAAAGTTGCTTAAAAAAAGTTCCATTTTAGCTGGTTTGTTTGGTTTTTAAAGCTACATCTGATTTTAGTTGACGTGTACAGTAATTTTGATTTATTTGATTACAGGTTTGATCAATTTACCTTTTTAATGCAATTTAGTGATCTAACTTATGTACCATATAGCGTTATTTTTTTGATAACACACAAATTACATTTAGCATTAACTGTATGAAACCATTAAATCATTCTAATTCAAAAGAAGTTAAATTATCTTAATTCAATTTTCACTTTCTGTGTTTGTATAAAACTTTGAACTGATATCTCCGCTATCAGTAAGAACTGTTTTCTTTTTTTTGTAGTAAATTTTATTATAGTTATCCATATCAAAATGATATCTTTGGTACATGTTAAAAGTACCGGTGTGCCATAAATCCATTATTGTCTTGAACGTAATATTTTTGTAAACTACTGGGAAAAATGCTAATCCCATCTCTTATGGGTAGCAACAGTTCTATATGCACAACATACATGGTATGTTATTCAAGTTTGAAAATAAAGTTTTGCACTATCCACTTTACACTGTTTACTGACATACAAAAATGGATGATCTGAGTTTACTTATATATGGCTTGTGTTTTTAGTAGTTTATTTTTGTGTATCACTTAGCCAGAATTAGTAGTTTATTTGTTACAAGTTAAACATAAGTGGGAAATGTAAGTGGTTTACCCATGCTCGTTCCTTCTTACAATCCCTTGAAAATAATCAATTTTTAACTTGCACAAGTAAAATTGTAATGATTCTAGATGCTGGAAATAGTAAATTGTGTTGTACTCAAGTTATTGGCTTTATTTATGAACTCTCAAATAAATGTATGTACTTTTTCCAACGTCTGCAGACATGGAGAAAATGCAGAAAACTTTCTGTAGGCATATTATGATATTCTTAATGTTCTATGTGTGCAAATTTCGAGGGTTGATTTCGCTAGTTTGATATTTATTTTATTTTCTTTTTATGTTTTTGGTGGACTATGTTACTTTGATGGGCTAATATTTGTCTGTTGAAAAGAAAAAATAATCATACACGGAAGTTTCTGAATTTCTTTTTTGAGATTTTTCTCGTCTTATATCAATTTCATCATACCTGTGAAAGTATTTTTTCAATGCATATAAAATAACACATGAATCATGTAGCTTGTTTTGCTGAACCTCGTGATTGTTTGTGTAATAACCCGGAAAACTGAGTCAATTTAACATTTTTATTTCGGCAATTTTAGTGAATTTTGAATAATTAAAATGAATTATTTTAAATAATCACGACGAGAAATTTATTCTGAATAGAATTAGAACGTATATATTTATTTGAATCGTCGTTAGAATATAAATATTTTATTTTAAATATAAAAGGAATTGAAAATGGCGCAGTAGTTCGATAATTCGATTCCAAAGTTCAAATGAATGTACATGATTCAAAATAAACCGGATTTTAACGAAACCATAAATATTAGAATCTATTTGAGAATATCTTTCCAATGAATCTGAAAAATTGAAATTTCATAGCGGAAATCAAAAGATATGCCCAGTTGAAAATTCAGGATAGTCGCTATGGAATTCTGGCCCATAAAAATGGAAATTTTGTAAATGACCTCAGTTTTCGACGAAACCACTTTTGTTGGATCCTTCATGTCTAGTTATTGCTAGGTTTCAAAATTCGTAATTTTCTGAATTAATATGTGAGCGTGGCAAAGAAAAACGCATTTGACCAGTTTCAGTTGATTTTAATCGACTGGAAAATGACCATTTTTCAAACGGTCTCCAAATTTGATGAAATTAGATTTGTTAGGACCGTACCGTCAATACGAAGCTAGAAATATATTTTTCGGGAATTTTTATAGTCCGTATGTGGCCCCGGTAAATTGAAATGTGCGTTCAAATTCAATATATAGAGTTATATTTTGATTTTAACAAAAACTGATTGTAACAGTCGAATTGGCTTATGATACATATCCCATTTTGTTCGGAATGGGGGTAATTGGCTAGGGGCGACAGTCGTTGGGCCTCGTTTGGGGTTCAAAGGAAAAGTCAACCTTTTGAAATATAAAATATTAATAAATTAAATATATAAAACCCCACCCCCCTTTGTTTCTCTCTCAGTCAAAAGGTAATAAATAAATAAAAAATATATCGATCGAGCTCCTCCAAAAACCCGCCGTTCGATTTCGCCGTCGCTCCCTTCAACGTCACCAACGACCACGTCGCCCTCCTCCCCTAGCACCGCCGCCCTCGTCGAACCCCCTCTCCCTTCTCCTACTGCGCTTCTCCCTCTCCCCTTCCTCTGATTTAAGCCCAAACTGTAACACCCCACCTCCGCTAGGGTCACTCACAAAGGGAATGCACTAGCTTTGGTGGAGTATTATCTAGGTAAACATGCACAGAAATATTACAAGACAGAACATATAAAACAGCGGAAGAAAACATGATTTTATTACTTTATAAAAGTAGTAAGGTCTAAAACCTTTTACATCAAAGTGCCATTAAATTACTTACATCGAAACCTGTCTTGCAATGATAAAGAAGCATAAAACCATAGTCATAAATTATTCCCCAAGTAAAACAGTAAAATAGCCATAGCCACGAAAAGTCCAAGCCATAGATGATGATCTTAAAGTAGAAAATCCGCACTAAGTAGCAACATTTCCTCCCTGTAAACCTGGGGGGGGGGGGGGGGGGAACGGAAGAAAAAGAGGCGAAACAAAACGGGGTCAGTCATAAAGACTGGTAAGTCCTATCTACTTCCAGCATAAAAACAGGTAAAGGTAACATGACATGCATAAACTGAGAGTAAACATAAGGATGATGATAAGATAGACAAACTAAACCAAGGTAGCAGGATGAACTATTGTATCAAGATAAACTACGGTCACTATGAATCAAGTATAACATACTAAGGTTCTATCGAGTATAACATCCCAAGGTTCTATCGAGTATAACATCCCAAGGTTCTATCAAGTATAACCCCCAAGGTTCTATCGAGTATATTTGCCCTGCACCTTCCGTACTAGTATCCCAACCCGTGTCATGTGTTAGCTACTAAATGTCCCTTGTCCAATGTCATGAAATGGTCCATATGACCTAATGTAGATTTTCCCAACTCGCATGTTTCTTCCCATGTATATGTTTAGTCCTTTGCCGTAAATCCTACGGGCTTCCTCACGTAGTTCTATACTACTTCAACGTAGTTCCATTATCCTTGAAACCGTTTGGACTGTCACCCTTGATCTAGCTGTATTTTCTTATTATGAATTATCGCGTGTTCATCTAGGATTTATGCCACCTAGGACCACTAGGGATTATGCTACCTATTGGACGTTTTCTAGATTCGATCAGGGTTTATGCCACCTAGGATCACTAGGGATTATGCTACCTATCGAACAACGCCCTTTTTCCACATAACGAGCTAATCGATCGGCTCCCTACAAGTCCTAACTCGTCGTGTGTCGGTGTCATACGGCCCAATCACGAATGTAGTCACCTGTGCTAGGTCCACCATAGGGTGTATCAAGCCCTAGGGTGCCAACCACCGACACGAATCAAGCACGCACAGTGTAAACCTACTGGTGCCAAATGCCTTCTTTTTCAACTCCGGACTACGTGCACGACCGTAGTCCGCCTGAACCTACAATGGCGCACCAACTCAGCCGTCGTTCTGGTCGCTTACAATCAGCCCAGTAATCGTGCCCCACCCTAGCCTAGTCCCTAGGGTATCGTGATACATCCAAGAGGGTTACTGCTGAAAAGGACCGCGTGACTAGGGTTTCCGTCCAGCAGGATTAAGTGTTGTCATCTAAATTCAAGACTTAACCCCTATCAGTCTAGCATGTCAAGTTGGTTAAGTGTGGTCATTCAAGTTCGTAACTTAACCCGTCTACATGTCATGTCAAGTAGGCTAAGTGTTGTCATTCAAGTTCATGACTTAGCCCTACGAATCACGTGTCAAGTTGGTTAAGCGTATTCCAGCGGTTCATGACTTAACCCTATCCAAATCATCGTGTCAAATTGGTTAAGTATATTTAAGCTTAACCCCATCAATTTACCGTGTTAGATTGGTTAAGTATATTCAAGCTTAACCCCATCAAATTACCGTGTCAGATTTGTTAAGTATATTCAAGTGACTCATGACTTAATCTTCATCAAGTTACTGTGTTAGATTGGTTAAGTATATTCAAGCGATTCATGACTTAACCCCCATCAAGTTATCATGTTAGATTAGTTAAGTATATTCAAGCGATTCATGACTTAACCCCATCAAGTTATCATGTTAAATTGGTTAAGTATATTCAAGCGATTCATGACTTAACCCCCATCAAGTTCATCGTGTTAGATTGGTTAAGTATATTCAAGCGATTCATGACTTAACCCCATCCAAATCATTGTGTTAGATCGATTAAGTATATGTTAACCTAACCCCATCCACTAGTCAAATTATAATGGTTAAGTGTTACCCTTTTTGAGTTTACTTAACCTTACCATGCATCGCGTTATACTAGTCGGGTGTTATCGACCCATTCAGGTTAAACTAACCCATCCTCTAATCGTGTTATATGGTTAAGTGTCATCAAGAAATCAAGTCCGGTTTTACTTAACCCACCCATCCACGTTATATTGGTTAAGTGTCATTAGTCTAATCAAGTTACTTAGCCCACCCGTCCATGTCATATTGGTTAAGTGTCATTAGTCTAATCAAGTTACTTAACTCACCCGTCCATGTCATATTGGTTAAGTGTCATTAGTCTAATCAAGTTACTTAACCCACCCGTCCATGTCATATTGGTTAAGTGTCATTAGTCTAATTAAGTTACTTAACCTTATAATGTGGCATTAAGTAAATTAATGCACCCCAACCTCTCACATTAGACTTTGTTGTGGTTACTAGTTACGCCGGGCGGGTCCGGGCAGTTTTACACCACAACCTAGTCTAACCTCGGGTTTTGAGCGCGATATGACCAACTTCTCACATTGGGTCTTATTGTCTGTAGCTACTGGATTTGCCGGGCGGTTCCGGGCAGATTTATGCTACAAATTCAACCCAACCTCGAGTTGGCCACTTTCATGTTTTCCTACTTATCATGTTCATGTCAAATTTAGGCTACGACAAAGTCCACGTTTTACACTTATGCCCATTTTCCCCTTTACTTAATTCATGTTAAATTTCATAGCCCATCTCACGTTTGCCTAAACTACCCAAGTCGTATTCCCAACGCAAGTGAAAGCGAGTCAACATAGTAGGAATAATATGACAACACATTGGCCTCAAACATGTATGATAGCATAAAGGGATTGGCCTCAAATATGTATGATAGCATAAAGGAATTGGCCTCAAACATGTATGATAGCATAACACTAGGTTCATCATCATAGGCATGTAAATGATCATGAGGGGTTTAGGTTCTTTTACATGCATAAGCCCCAAGTCAAATTCATATGAATGTTCCACAAGTCAAATTTGTTTTAAGGGTTCATGCCAACATTCCACAAGTCAAGATTCAATCTTGCATGATAAACTAGGTTAAACACAACATGAGTGGCATGATTTAATCACTAAGAAATAGCCCAAGGTCATAGGTTCAAAAGAGGGGGCAAGGCTAGATTCACATAAACTAGCATACTTAGTTTTCATCCCATTTTATTCCATGTCAACATTAGAACTACCATTTAGATCTAAAAGTAGCTAGAACTTACAAAGCGTGGCTAGAGATTTATGAGCAAGCATTTGTCGTAGAACGGTGTAGGAATGATGCTCTACTCCCTTGATTTGATGTAGAAAGCTTGCTCCTTTGACATGGATCTAGTTGAATGCTCAAGCCCTTGAAGTTGGAGATGGAGGCCATGATCAAGAGAGATTTGGGCAGCACTTTGTTGCTAGAATGATTTTTAGTGATTTAGTTTAGGTCATAGGGTGTTTTTATAGAAGTTAGAGCTAGTTTAGGCCATAGGATCAACCCTAGAATAGATCTGAGCCATCAAAAATCGTCACAGGCCAACAAACCAGACCACAAGACCCTGTAGGTGCACACAGGCCGACCTGGCTCGACCAGGGAGGTCGACTCCCAGGTCGACACCCAGGTCGACTAGGCAGTCGACCTGGTACCTGGGGGGTCGACTACCCAGTCGACTCCCCAGTCGTCCTAGGGCTGGGCGGGAAATTTTCCCGCCCAGTCTGTTTGGGGCTAAATTCGAATTTCGAAAATCTGTTTTCGTTTTCTGATTTTTCGTGAAACTTCTAGAGGCCATATCTCGGTCATACAGACTCCGATTTATGAAATTTCGGACTCATTTCCAACCAGAATTCCGAGATGAACGCAACGGCGCAACCCGTTTCTCTTGATTCTTATTTTAAAATTTAATTCTGCCTTGATTCTTGTCTTAACACGTTAAAAAATTCGGGTTGTTACATTCTCCCCTCCTTTAAGGATTTCGTCCCCGAAATCTCTAAGTTAGGAAGAACGTATCCTACCATCCATCTACTCAAAACATCATCCACAAGCAACCATTGTCCTTAAAAGATTTCTAATGCCATATGAACATATGCAGAAAGTGTGTGTATATGTTCCTTATCTAATGCAAATGATCAGGCCTGATTGATCTTCTAAATGCAAAATATGTTTAGTGCCATGAATCCACATGTATGCAAATAGTCCTAGTCACATAAACACTATATGTGTGCACAAACATTCATCCATATGCAATATTCACATGATAACACATTCAAATTCATCCATAAACAAGTATAAACACTCATGCATATGCAACATGAAAATGTGTCTGAGCCGATCTAGTGCCTAATGTGTATTCATGCATCCACGAGCAACCACTTGCGACCACTTGCAACCATTTCGCAAACATCAATCATAACATGTTTCAAATACATGTTTGCATCCATAGGGTTCTACCTAAGGTCCTCAAGATAGGATCGAGAAGATGAGCAAGATAAACTCCTTTTTGGATTACAAGAAATCCCTTTCTAAACCCAACCCATATCCTATAAAGCCCAAAAGGTTTAGTCAACCTAACGGACACCATCAAACCCTGACATGTATTATTAACCGATGAGTCATACCCCCTATGGAGTTTGCAACAGAAATAAGATCGAGAATAGGACCGAGAGGATATGCATAAAAGATAGCATGCGGGTAAGCTCTACAGGAAAACAGGGATCAAGAATATATTCTTAAAAAGAGATATGATGCGCGTATCTTGTCTTTAATCTTCTAAGTCGCATTTCCTTGAGCTTAATTCCATTGTGCTTTGACCATCTTTACCTCATGATTTCGTGGCCTCTTAACTCCTATTTCCAAATATGAGCTGGGACTCACTTCATTGTCGCCTCTCGTTCCACTTTTACTTATTCTCCCTATGGTATATTTGGCTCAACCATATCTGTGTACTCTTGGTTTTCATGCAAGCTCTCCAAAATTCACTATTGAATCTTGGATCTCGTTCACTTACTATACGGCATTTCACGCAGAAGAACTATCTCTTGAAAACAAACAGATGCCAACCATGTTACCAAGTGTACCTACTAGAGTGATTTCCATAACGCATGCACAAGCGAAATGAGCCATCCGCCTTAGTGGCGAACTCTACTCGAAATGCATCAAGAGATTCTAGGTAACCAATCATGACAGAACCCTAAAGGTTACACGAGACTTCGAGGGTATTACCGAGGCAAGTCAAGAGCCTAACTACCCTCCTTTCAGAACCGAGAATGGCACCCCTACTGGATAACCACTCCATTCCTAGAATTCAACCCATAGCTTAAAAGTATAAGCATTATTCCCAAAAGTCATAAATGTCCTCAAATACAAATAAGTCATGAATAAATGGGACGATCCCGCAACAGGATTTGAGACCAAACGGGACCCTCTATTGTGCTAGTACTAAGGTGCAGAGACTCAATTATCGAAGCAAGATTTTTTTTAAAAAAGGATGCTATGTACAAAACAAAGTCCTGACGAGATGATAGAAAGGAAAACCTTTAACAGAAACGTTACCATCCCTCTTAGGTGAGAGTATACAATTGCCCTCTCGACGATCTTGTTCTTTGCCCATGTCCTTCTCCTATAGTACTTAACTACCTTCTTGTTCTGAGCCTCATTCGCCTTAACCACTCCTATCCTTTCTTGTATAACGCGGTAACGGGTCTCTTGAGAACTCCCTCCATCGCATGGAAAACATTTACGTAGCTAGAAAAGGATTAGTCACAGTTAAAACTACTGTGACTACAGGCGGAGGAAAGAAAGGAAAAGAGATTCGATCAAGAGAACACAGGATAGTGCTAATGGCTTTTTGGGGAATAGCCTTCTTTTTTTTCTTTAAAACTTTTCTTGGAAAATGCTTCTTTGTAAAATGGCTTTGAAAATAGTTTCAGAAGGTTTTAAAAACTTTTGCCCAGTCTGGTAACCAACCTGGCTCTGATACCAAATGTAACACCCCACCTCATCTAGGGTCACTCACAAAGGGAATGCACTAGCTTTGGTGGAGTATTATCTAGGTAAACAAGCACAGAAATATTACAAGACAGAACATATAAAACAGCGGAAGAAAACATGATTTTATTACTTTATAAAAGTAGTAAGGTCTAAAACCTTTTACATCAAAGTGCCATTAAATTACTTACATCGAAACTTGTCTTGCAATGATAAAAAAGCATAAAACCATAGTCATAAATTATTCCCCAAGTAAAACAGTAAAATATCCATAGCCACGAAAAGTCCAAGCCATAGATGATGATCTTGAAGCAGAAAATCCGCACTAAGTAGCAACATTTCCTCCCTGTAAACCTAGGGGGGAATGGAAGAAAAAGAGGCGAAACAAAACGGGGTCAGTCATAAAGACTGGTAAGTCCTATCTACTTCCAGCATAAAAACAGGTAAAGGTAACATGACATGCATAAACTGAGAGTAAACATAAGGATGATGACAAGATAGACAAGCTAAACCAAGGTAGCAGGATGAACTATTGTATCAAGATAAACTAAGGTCACTATGAATCAAGTATAACATACTAAGGTTCTATCGAGTATAACATCCCAAGGTTCTATCGAGTATAACATCCCAAGGCCTATCGAGTATAACCCCCAAGGTTCTATCGAGTATATTTGCCCTGCACCTTCCGTACTAGTATCCCAACCTGTGTCACGTGTTAGCTACTAAATGTCCCTTGCCCAATGTCATGAAATGGTCCATGTCAACCTAATGTAGATTTTCCCAACTCGCATGTTTCTTCCCATGTATATGTTTAGTCCTTTGCCGTAAATCCTACGGGCTTCCTCATGTAGTTCTATACTACTTCAACGTAGTTCCATTATCCTTGAAATCGTTTGGACTGTCACCCTTGATCTAGCTGTATTTTCTTATCATGAATTATCGCGTGTTCATCTAGGATTTACGCCACCTAGGACCACTAGGGATTATGCTACCTATTGGACGTTTTCTAGATTCGATCAGGGTTTATGCCACCTAGGACCACTAGGGATTATGGTACCTATCGAACAACGCCATTTTCCCACGTAACGATCTAATCGATCGGCTCCCTACAAGTCCTAACTCGTCGTGTGTCGGTGTCATACGGCCCAATCACGAATGTAGTCACCTGTGCTAGGTCCACCATAGGGTGTATCAAGCCCTAGGGTGCCAACCACCGACAGGAATCAAGCACGCACAGTGTAAACCTACTGGTGCCCAATGCCTGCTTTTTCAACTCCGGACTACGTGCACGACCGTAGTCCGCCTGAACCTACAATGGCGCACCAACTCAGCCGTCATTCTGGTCGTTTACAATCAGCCCAGTAATCGTGCCCCATCGTAGCCTAGTCCCTAGGGTATCGTGATACATCCAAGAGGGTTACTGTTGAAATGGACCGCGTGACTAGGGTTTCCATCCAGCAGGATTAAGTGTTGTCATCTAAATTCAAGACTTAACCCCTATCATTCTAGCATGTCAAGTTGGTTAAGTGTGGTCATTCAAGTTCGTGACTTAACCCGTCTACATGTCATGTCAAGTTGGCTAAGTATTGTCATTCAAGTTCATGACTTAGCCCTACGAATCACGTGTCAAGTTGGTTAAGCGTATTCCAGTGGTTCATGACTTAACCCTATCCAAATCATCGTGCAAATTGGTTAAGTATACTTAAGCTTAACCCCATCAATTTACCGTGTTAGATTGGTTAAGTATATTCAAGCTTAACCCCATCAATTTACCGTGTTAGATTGGTTAAGTATATTCAAGCTTAACCCCATCAAATTACCGTGTCAGATTTGTTAAGTATATTCAAGTGACTCATGACTTAATCTTCATCAAGTTACCGTGTTAGATTGGTTAAGTATATTCAAGCGATTCATGACTTAACCCCCATCAAGTTATCATGTTAGATTGGTTAAGTATATTCAAGCGATTCATGACTTAACCCCATCAAGTTATCATGTTAGATTGGTTAAGTATATTCAAGCGATTCATGACTTAACCCCCATCAAGTTCATCGTGTTAGATTGGTTAAGTATATTCAAGCGATTCATGACTTAACCCCATCCAAATCATCGTGTTAGATCGATTAAGTATATGTTAACCTAACCCCATCCACTAGTCAAATTATAACGGTTAACTGTTACCCTTTTTGAGTTTACTTAACCTTACCATGCATCGCGTTATACTAGTTGGGTGTTATCGACCATTCAGGTTAAACTAACCCATCCTCTAATCGTGTTATATGGTTAAGTATCATCAAGAATCAAGTCCGGTTTTACTTAACCCACCCATCCACGTTATATTGGTTAAGTGTCATTAGTCTAATCAAGTTACTTAGCCAACCCGTCCATGTCATATTGGTTAAGTGTCATTAGTCTAATCAAGTTACTTAACCCACCCGTCCATGTCATATTGGTTAAGTGTCATTAGTCTAATCAAGTTACTTAACCCACCCGTCCATGTCATATTGGTTATGTGTCATTAGTCTAATCAAGTTACTTAACCTTATCATGTGGCATTAAGTAAATTAATGCACCCCAACCTCTCACATTAGACCTTGTTGTCGTTACTGGTTACGTCGGGCGGGTCCGGGCAGTTTTACACCATAACCTAGTCTAACCTCGGGTTTTGAGCGCAATATGACCAACTTCTCACATTGGGTCTTATTGTCTATAGCTACTGGATTTGCCGGGCGGTTCCGGGCAGATTTATGCTACAAACTCAACCCAACCTCGAGTTGGCCACTTTCATGTTTTCCTACTTATCATGTTCATGTCAAATTTAGGCTACGACAAAGTCCACGTTTTACACTTATGCCCATTTTCCCCTTTACTTAATTCATGTTAAATTTCATAGCCCATCTCACGTTTGCCTAAACTACCCAAGGCGTATTCCCAACACAAGTGAAAGCGAGTCAACATAGTAGGAATAATATGACAACACATTGACCTCAAACATGTATGATAGCATAAAGGGATTGGCCTCAAATATGTATGATAGCATAAAGGAATTGGCCTCAAACATGTATGATAGCATAACACTAGGTTCAGCATCATAGGCATGTAAATGATCATGAGGGGTTTAGGTTCTTTTACATGCATAAGCCCCAAGTCAAATTCATATGAATGTTCCACAAGTCAAATTTGTTTTAAGGGTTCATGCCAACATTCCACAAGTCAAGATTCAATCTTGCATGATAAACTAGGTTAAACACAACATGAGTGGCATGATTTAATCACTAAGAAATAGCCCAAGGTCATAGGTTCAAAAGAGGGGGCAAGGCTAGATTCACATAGACTAACATACTTAGTTTTCATCCCATTTTATTCCATGTCAACATTAGAACTACCGTTTAGATCTAAAAGTAGCTAGAACTTACAAAGCATGGCTAGAGATTTATGAGCAAGCATTTGTCGTAGAACGGTGTAGGAATGATGCTCTACTCCCTTGATTTGATGTAGAAAGCTTGCTCCTTTGACATGGATCTAGTTGAATGCTCAAGCCCTTGAAGTTGGAGATGGAGGCCATGATCAAGAGAGATTTGGGCAACACTTTGTTGCTAGAATGATTTTTAGTGATTTAGGTTAGGTCTTAGGGTGTTTTTATAGAAGTAGGAGCTAGTTTAGGCCATAGGATCAACCCTAGAATAGATCTGAGCCATCAAAAATCGTCACAGGCCAACAAACCAGACCACAAGACCCTGCAGGTGCACATAGGCCGACCTGGCTCGACCAGGGAGGTCGACCCTCAGGTCGACACCCAGGTCGACTGGGCAGTCGACCTGGTCCCTGGGGGGTCGACTACCCAGTCGACCTGGGGCTGGGCGGGAAATTTTCCCGGCCAGTCTGTTTGGGGCTAAATTCGAATTTCGAAAATCTATTTTCATTTTCTGATTTTTCGTGAAACTTCTAGAGGCCATATCTCGGTCATACGGACTCCGATTTACGAAATTTCGGATTCGTTTCCAACCAAAATTCCGAGATGAACGCAACGGCGCAACTCATTTCTCTTGATTCTTATTTTAAAATTTAATTCTGCCTTGATTCTTGTCTTAACACGTTAAAAAATTCGGGTTGTTACACAAACCCTAGAAACCCGACCCTAAACGAATGGAAGCCGCCACCCCCTGGGGGTCCTCCACAGCGCGAGACTCCACCCACGTAGCTCCAGGCCTCTGTTCTGGCCCCCTCCCCCCTCCGCATTTAGAATGTAAGACCATGAGTTTTGTTCAACCTCTATTTTGTTTTCAATTTTAGTATCAATAACATTGCAAAGTTCAGGTTTTTATGATATGAAAATATAGATTTCTTTGATAGGAAAATATAATTTTTATGATATGAAGATATAATTTTGTTTGATATAAAAATAGGAATTTTTATATATATGGCTTTGTATTAAAAATATGATCTTTATATAATGTAGAGAATAAAAATATGATTTTTATTTTATAGAAATAATAAAAATATGGTCTTTACATAATGTAGATAATAAAAATATAATCTTTATATAATGTAGATAATAAAAATATGATTTTTATTAATATAGTGAGATAAAAATAGAATTTTTATCTATATAGTAGCGGTATAAAAATAGAATTATTTATCTATATAGTAGCAGTATAAAAATATGATTTTTATCAATATAGTGTGGTTATAAAAATATGGTTTTTATATACATAGCAACAACATAAAAATGTGATTTTTATATATGTAGTGAATACGGGCAACGAAAGTGACAATGGGCGAGCATGGCGAGATGTTCTACATATGAAGGGTCGTGGCATTTGGTTTAGCTCTTGGTGAGAACTTCTCACTTTTAATTTATTTTCTAGTTGAAATATAAATACTAAGATGCAGACGGTGCTTAGCAGCACCCGACACCCGTCGTCCATAGACCATGGATGACTTGTTTGTTTGGTTGCTATGTTGTGAAATTTGATTGTGTGATGTGGAATGAAATAAAATATTTTGAAGTGGAAAATATTTTATGGTTAAGAATATAATTTTTAACGTGTATATAAAATAAATATTTATAAACAAATCAGACGATTTGTTTATATACACTCATTTGAATGATATTGATTGGGACGATAAATTTTACACATCGCCCAACTGCACAAATAAAATCTATGTGTGTTGATTTGAAACCCCACACGGGTATTGGGATGATATTTGACGTACACTAATCCCGATTGTTTAGTTGTATGTCAATCGATGGGTTGACAGACTGTGTAAGCGTTAATTATTTATATTTAATGCTTATGCAGTTGCGTGGTGCACTCTGGATGATGGTTGTTGATTTATTATTTCTGTTATATACATGTGTTGTAGGGAATCCATATAATTAACGTTATATGGTAATTGATTGGGCCTCATTCCAATTTGGAAAATAAGAAATATAAATTCATGTGTTGAATAGAAATATATATTCATGTGTTGAATAGAAATATAAATTCATGTGTTGAATAGAAAAATAAATATTCATGTGTTGAATAGAAAAATGAAAATTCATGCGTTGAAGAAAATATTCATTTGTTGAATAGAATAACGAAGTTGTTAAAATATATATAAAAGCCATGTTGATTAGATTGACGCCATTTTGACGTGAACGATATTTATATCGATTTTATTCATTTTTATAATGAATATAGAAAAGAAAGTGATTTCAAAATATAACATTTTGAAAATATTATCATTTGTGTATCGATGATGTGGAATATTCAATTTTGATTCGAAATTGAATATGAAGTTGAAATCGTTTTGAAAACGAATTTAAAACGATTTATAAAATACGTTTTGAAAGGAAATCGACGAAATATAATATATATATATATTATATATGTAATAGCCTGAATAGAACGCGCCGCGCCGTGGCAGTTCGCGAATTTCGACCATTGACATTGAATGGATATTACAGGAGATCCGACCGCCGGATTCTCCTGAAACCGGAACCTTTGGGTTCGTATCGAAAAGAGCTTTCTAACGAGTATTAGAGATTTGAAATCTAACGGTTGGATTTGGAGTTACGTCCAAATCAAATTTAGAAAAGGTCGTTGTAAATGCAGTTTGGTGGCCATTATTGGAAATCAACTGCATGGGCATTGATAAAATTATTAAAAATAGTAACAATTTGTGTAAAATCATAAGAAATGATTTGGGAAGAATTGGGATGAAGAACTCCATATTTGAAAAGATAAAAATAGATTTTTATCGAAATGAACTGGTTTTGAACTAGAATTATAATTTATTTATTTTTAAAATAAATAAATTGGATTTGAAATGGTTTTGAAAATAACCAGAATTTCCAATAATTGAATTGGAATGGATTTGAATCGAAGTCATCTTCGGAATAGTTCGATGTTGGATTTTGTGATGATACAGATATTGTTATGGGAATTTGAAAGATATATTTATATCGTTATATCCAATATGATATTTGTTGGTCGAAGAATTTGATATTGAATATAATCCGATATATTTTCTATTTAGTGCCTTGTATTTAATATCAAATGGGATTTGCGTTTGTCGTGAATGGTGTCTTCATTAACACTGTTCTTAAACCCAGTTGAGAAAAAGATTAAATCTTTTATTTAAATTTAATGAAGCGTACAAATTAAATGGTATTTAATTGGACTTGAATTTGAATTGATTTTTGGGTTTATCGTGAACGGTGTTTTAAATAACACTTGCTCTTTAGCCCGATAATTAATGGAATGTGATTTTGGGTTGTCGTGAACGGTATCTTCAATAATACTTTTCTTAGACCCAACGGAGTTAAGAAAATCAGAAATTAACTGGAGATTAGTTAAGTTGAATGGTTTCTTGGGTATTGATCTGATGTTGGTTTCGGCCTTCGGGGTTAATACTTAGGGAATTGCTCACTTGCTATTTTACGGTTAAAGGCTGGTAGAATGAATGTGATTTTGGGTTTTTCGTGAACCTTTTTTTAGATGACATTGGTTCTTTAACCCAGTTAAAGAATGGATATTGATTTCTATGAAGATTAAAACTAATTGGGGTTTTAATGAATCTTTACTTAGATTGAAATGGTCGAGAATGGAGTATCCCCAGTTTTGCTCCAGGCGATAGTTAAATCTTTAATTAGATTTGAACGTGAAATATTAATTGAATTTACCGATAACACCGTGGTGTTAGATATGAAGTATGACTAGTTTTACTTCATGGGATGAATAGGTTGGGATTGGGAAATAAAATTAATGATTACTTCGGTGTGGTTCGCTAATCCCGACTAGTTTGAATTGATATTCAAAAGAAGATTAAAGAATAAATTTTGAAGAATTTATCTTTGATAAAATTAATGGGAACCTTTCCCAAAGTATAAGAATATTTGAATAAAAGAATATTCTGAATTGGAATGAGGCGTATGTTGTGTTTGTGTAACACTTGTTTATTATATATGCGAGTTATTCAGAAAGACCGGGTTCATCCCATTCTGAATAACTGATTCGACATGGTGTCGAGGATGAAGACGGTGGTCGAAGACCGGAGGTCTTCACGTCGTTTGGATAATTACTGATGATCTTGATTGGGCTGTACACCCAAGAGGAGGGAATCAGTTGGTGATCGTCCAGACGTACTTGGAGATCGATGGATATGCGAGGTACAAGGTGCCTCCGGTTTCGTTCAGACCCAGAACGGACTTGTAAATGGACTGTGTGTCTGACATTGGATTTTATTCTGTGTGATTGATTTCTATTAAATATATATCTGTTTGGCGGTGGAGAATTTATTCTCTTACTTAACGCCCTTTTCTGAGATGTACGAGCTCAGAGGTTATATATTGATGGATATCAAACGCATGGAGTGAATTGCCTGTGTGGCATGCCTAAGTGGCAATATGATCAAGGCTTCTGTTGAAAAGCAAAGTCTTGTGGTTGATGATCAAAGCACGACCTGTGTGGCATATTTTTGTGTAGCGTTGATTCGCGAGCCTTACATCCCGGTTGTGAATGAGAAACGGGAGAGGACATCAGGGAGGGCATGCGTTTCCTTCTAGCTAGAAGTGGCGTCAGTGGTTTTACACGCTCTGACGAGTTTGACTTATGTGGTTGTTGCTATCGCGAGGCGCCTCGGATATATCGGCGACTTTGTGGAGCTGATGGAGTCATTTGGCTCATTGACACCCCATAAGGTGAGGAAACGCAGTGTTCAGGCATTTTAATCCACATCGGTGGACTGGCCCTGACGATCCAAGGGACGATGCGTTCTGTTCCTGAGACACGGGCTAGAGCGTCTCGAATCGGTAAGGACTATCTTTTGCCTTGGTTCACAGATGTAAATCCATCTTCCAAATATGTGACTTTGCGGTTTTGATTGTAGAGCCTAGTATTGGCGACATGATATATGGTACCCATGCCGTCTATGATTGAAATTGTTTTGACACTATACACTTATATCAATAATAAAAGATGAAACTTAGCGTATCAAGCATTCTTTGGCAATTATAAGGTAAAACCCTATCCTCCGGCTTGTGTTGCATTGTGTGATGGGACCTGGGTCTTATAATAGCTTCATTGTTCTTTTTTTAGCATTGAGTGTTATTTTAAGCACTGGTATTCTTAGGAGGAAACCCATTCCGTGTTATACGGCATGGTCCCTTGATTTATCTAACTTTAAAAATAAAGATTAATAAATGTTTTATTTCTCACATCAGTCACATGACTGACCTGGAGTTTATTGTTTTAACCTAAACTCTGGGTGCCCTTATTTTGACACAGGCAGCTAGTAGTTTTGGTTTTGCAGATTTATATTCACAGGATCCTGATTTACAGCTGGAACGATACCCGGAAAGCTCTGTATCCGTGTATTACTTCTAGTTGTGTATTGTATTATTTTCCGCTGCTATGTAATGTATTGTAATCTCTGATATTTTCTGTGTAATATTTATTCATACTCTGTATATTCTAGTAATCTGATGGAATTGTTGTAATAATCAATGAGATGTTCTTCTGTTTGTGTTCTGATCTGTCTTGTCCTCAAAGTATCCGGTCTTTCCTTACCGGTGAAGTTACAGGTCTTTACAGCTGGTATCAGAGCTTTGGTTTACAGAGCTCGAAGAACAAGACACATTAGAACCAAATGAAAGAATTCATCAAAGATTGGATTAGTAGTATCCAATGAGAATGACTCGTTGGAGATGAGATCAGTAGTATCCTAGAACGAGTGTGAAGAGTGATGTTTTAAAAAGTAAAAGTGAAAAACAAGTTTTGTTTTGAAAATTTAAACCAATTATTCGTATTCGAATATTTATTTTAAATTGAATTTGGACAATCAAGTATATAAATATTTTGCATATACGTCTAATCCACGGGTATTCAAAGTTTTAATATACTAGGTAGATATAGAATCACACTCTAGTCGCCCGAGTCTGATTCTGATGATGGCGCACCATCATCAGTGTTTATATTCGAGTGCCGAAAGTGGGATTTCTATATATTTCCAATTGACTGGTGTGAGAACCAAAATTAGATAGGGCTTATTGTCCGTGATTTGGCACCAAAAAATGTGATTCTTGACTATATATCAAAGTTATGAATTTGAAATGATAATCAACAAATTGATTGCTGGTTGTGTTGTTTGATTATTGTTTGATTAATTAAATGTTGAACCTTTAGCCAAATTGAACCAAAAAGTGAGTTGTATTGAAATTTTTTCGCATTTGCATGGTATACATGTACTTACATTGAACAGGTCATAGCAAGGAGGCTAGAGAAAAGGAATAAAATTGTTTGCCCGACAAATAGGTACATGTTTATTGTATTTCTTGGGTTTTTGATGATTTTATGAGCTGATTGGCTAGCCGCTTGGATGTTTCGTTTTCTTTTTGGATTATGAGGGCCATGGGAGGCTATTTGAAATATCCCAAAGTCCCCGGTGCAGGGGAGGTTATGGCGATTTTTTTCGAAAATTTAGGGTGTTAGCCAAATTTTTGAAAAATTTGGAAAGTTCTTAGAAACTGAAAAGTTGAAGAACTTAAGCCATAAAGAAAATAATGAAAGTTGAGTTGATTAGTTAAACAACTTTCGGCTTCGTTCCTTTTCGGGGACGAAAAGTTTTAAGTGGGGGAGATTGTAATAACTCGGAAATCTGAGCCAATTTAAAATTTTTATTTTGGCAATTTAAGTGAATTTTGAATATATAAAATGAATTATTTTAAATAATTACGATGAGAAATTTATTTTGAATAGAATTAGAATGTATATATTTATTTGAATCGTCATTAGAATATA
The DNA here is from genome assembly GCA_030737875.1 of Allium sativum. Classification (NCBI taxonomy): domain Eukaryota; kingdom Viridiplantae; phylum Streptophyta; class Magnoliopsida; order Asparagales; family Amaryllidaceae; genus Allium; species Allium sativum. The sequence goes on from CM060909.1 coordinate 98,966,321, forward strand.
AATATTTTATTTTAAATATAAAAGGAATTGAAAATGGCGCGGTAGATCGATAATTCGATTCCAAAGTTCAAATGAATGTACATGATTCAAAATAAACCGGATTTTAACGAAACCAAAAACATTAGAATCTATTTGAGAATATCTTTCCAACGAATCCAAAAAATTGAAATTTCATAGCGGGTATCAAAAGATATGCCCAGTTGAAAATTCAAGATAGTCGCTATGGAATTCTAGCCCTTAAAAATGGAAATTTTGCAAACGACCTCGGTTTTCGACGAAACCAATTTTGTTGGATCCGTGATGTCTAGTTATTGCTAGGTTTCAAAATTTGTAATTTTCTGAATCAATATGTGAGCGTGGCAAAGGAAAACGCGTTTGACCAGTTTTAGTTGATTTTAATCAACTGGAAAATGGCCATTTTTCAAACGATCTCAGAATTTGACGAAATTAGTTTTGTTAGGACCATACCGTCAATACGAAGCTAGAAATATTTTTTTGGGAATTTTTAGAGTCCGTATGTGGCCCGGGTAAATTGAAATGTGCATTCAAATTCAATATATAGAGTTATATTTTTATTTTGACAAAAACTGATTGTAACAGTCGAATTGGCTTACGATACATATCCCATTGTGTTCGGAATGGGGGTAATTGGCTAGGGGCGACAGTCGTTGGGCCTCGTTTGGGGTTCAAAGGAAAAGTCAGCCTTTTGAAATATAAAATATTAATAAATTAAATATATAAAACTCCACCCCCCTTTGTTTCTCTCTCAGCCAAAAAGTAATAAAAAAATATATCGATCGAGCTCCTCCAGAAACCCGCCGTTCGATTTCGCCGTCGCTCCCTTCAACCTCACCAAAGACCGCGTCGCCCTCCTCCCCTAGCACCGCCGCCCTCGTCGAACCCCCTCCCCCTTCTTCTACCGCGCTTCTCCCTCTCCCCTTCCTCTGATTTAAGCCCAAACCCTAGAAACCCATCCCCAAACGACTGGAAGCCGCCGCCCCCTGAAACCCTACCCGATCCGCCACCTCAGCCCTAGCGCGCCGCCTGGGGGTCCTCCACAGCGCGAGACTCCGCCCACGTAACTCCAAGCCTCCGTTCTGGCACCCCTCCGTAGTGAGAACGTAAGACCGTGAGTTTTGTTCAAACCTCTATTTTGTTTTCAATTTTTGTACGAATAACATTGCAAAGTTCAGGTTTTTATGAAATGGAAATATAAATTTCTTTGATAGGAAAATATAATTTTTATGATACGAAGATATAATTTTGTTTGATATAAAAATAGGAATTTTTATATATATGGCTTTGTATTAAAAATATGATCTTTATATAATGTAAAGAATAAAAATATGATTTTTTTTGTAGAAAGAATAAAAATATGATCTTTATATAATGTAGATAATAAAAATATGATCTTTATATAATGTAGATAATAAAAATATGATCTTTATATAATGTAGATAATAAAAATATGATCTTTATATAATGTAGATAATAAAAATATGATTTTTATTAATATAGTGAGATAAAAATAGAATTTTTATCTATATAGTAGCGGTATAAAAATAGATTTTTTATCTACATAGTAGCAGTATAAAAATGTGATTTTTATCAATATAGCATGGTTATAAAAATATGATTTTTATATGCATAGCAACAATATCAAAATGTGATTTTTGTATATGTAGCGAATACGGGCAACGAAAGCGACAAAGGGCGAGCATGGCGAGATGTTTTACATATGAAGGGTCGTGGCGTTTGGTTTAGCTCTTGGTGAGAACTTCTCACTTTTAATTTATTTTCTAGTTGAAAAATAAATACTAGGATGTAGACGGTGCTTAGCATCACCCGACACCCGTCGTCCACAGACCATGGATGACTTGTTTGGTTGCTATGTTGTAAAATTTGATTGCGTGATGTGGAATGAAATAAAATATTTTGTAGTGGAAAATATTTTATGGTTAAAAATGTAATTTTTAACGTGTATATAAAATAAATATTTATAAACAAATCGGACGATTTGTTTATATACACTGATTTGACTGATATTGATTGGGACGATAAATTTTACACATCGCCCAACTGCACAAATAAAATCTATGTGTGTTGATTTGAAACCCCACACGGGTATTGGGATGATATTTGACGTACACTAATCCCGATTGTTTAGTTGTATGTCAATCGGTGGGTTGACAAACTGTGTAAGCGTTAATTATTTATATTTAATGCTTATGCAGTTGTGTGGTGCACTCTGGATGATGGTTGTTGATTTATCGTTGCTGTTATATACATGTGTTGTAGGGAATCCATATAATTAACGTTATATGGTAATTGATTGGGCCTCATTCCAATTTGGAAAATAAGAAATATAAATTCATGTGTTGAATAGAAATATATATTCATGTGTTGAATAGAAATATAAATTCATGCGTTGAATAGAAAAATATATATTCATGTGTTGAATAGAAAAATAAATATTCATGTGTTGAATAGAAAAATGAAAATTCATGTGTTGAAAAATATATTCATTTGTTGAATAGAATAACGAAGTTGTTAAAATATATATAAAAGCCGTGTTGATTAGATCGACGCCATTTTGACGTGAACGATATTTATATCGATTTTATTCATTTTTATAATGAATATAGAAAAGAAAGTGTTTTCAAAATATAACGTTTTGAAAATATTATCATTTGTATATCGATGATGTGGAAAATTCAATTTTGATTAGAAATTGAATATGAAGTTGAAATCGTTTTGAAAACGAATTTAAAACGATTTATAAAATACGTTTTGGAAGGAAATCGATGAAATATAATATATATATATATATATATATATTATATAATGGCCTGAATAGAACGCGCCACGCCACGGCAGTTCGCGAATTTCGATCATTGACTTCGAATGGATATTATGGGAGATTTGACCGCCGGATTCTCCTGAAACCGGAACCGTTGGGTTCATATCGAAAAGAGCTTTCTAACGAGTGTTAGAGATTTGAAATCTAATAGTTGGATTTGGAGTTACGTCCAAATCAAATTTAGAAAAGGTCGTTGTAAGTGCAGTTCGGTGGCCGTTACTGGAAATCGACTGTACGGGCCTTGATAAAATTATTAAAAATAGTAACAATTTGTGTAAAATCATAAGAAATGATTTGGGAAGAATTGGGATGAAAAACTCCATATTTGAAAAGATAAAAATAGTTTTTTATCGAAATGAACTGGTTTTGAACTAGAATTATAATTTATTTATTTTTAAAATAAATATATTGGATTTGAAATGGTTTTGAAAATAACCAGAATTTCCAATAATTGAATTGGAATGGATTTGAATCGAAGTCATCTTCGGAATAGTTCGTTGTTGGATTTTGTGATGATACAGATATTGTTATGGGAATTTGAAAGATATATTTATATCGTTATATACAATACGATATTTGTTGGTCGAAGAATTTGATATTGAATATAATCCGATATATTTTCTATTTAGTGCCTTGTATTTAATATCAAATGGGATTTGCGTTTGTCGTGAATGGTGTCTTCATTAACACTGTTCTTAAACCCAGTTGAGAAAAAGATTAAATCTTTTATTTAAATTTAATGAAGCGTACCAATTAAATGGTATTTAATTGGACTTGAATTTGAATTGATTTTTGGGTTTATCGTGAACAGTGTTTTAAATAACACTTGTTCTTTAGCCCGATAATTAATGGAATGTGATTTTGGGTTGTCGTGAACGGTATCTTCAATAATACTTTTCTTAGACCCAACGGAGTTAAGAAAATCAGAAATTAACTGGAGATTAGTTAAGTTGAATGGTTTCTTGGGTATTGATCTGGTGTTGGTTTCGGCCTTCGGGGTTAATACTTAGGGAATTGCTCACTTGCTATTTTACGGTTAAAGACTGATAGAATGAATGTGATTTTGGGTTTTTCGTGAACCGTGTTTTAGATGACATTGGTTCTTTAACCCAGTTAAAGACGGGATATTGATTTCTGTGAAGAGTAAAACTACATGGGGTTTTAATGAATCTTGAATTAGATTGAAATGGTCAAGAATGGAGCATCCCCAATTTTGCTCCAGGCGATAGTTAAATCTTTAATTATATTTGAACGTGAAATGGTAATTGAATTTACCAATAATACCGTGGTGTTAGATATGAAGTATGACCAGTTTTACTTCATGGGATGAATAGGTTGGGATTGGGAAATAAAATTAATGATTACTTCGGTGTGGTTCGCTAATCCCGACAAGTTTGAATTGATATTCAAAAGAAGATTAAAGAATAAATTTAAAGAATTTATCTTTGATAAAATTAATGGGAACCTTTACCAAAGTATAAGAATATTTGAATAAAAGAATATTCTGAATTGGAGTGAGGCGTATGTTATGTTTGTGTAACACTTGTTTATTATATACGCGAGTTATTCAGAAAGACCGGGTTCATCCCATTCTGAATAACTGATTCGACATGGTGTCGAGGATGAAGACGGTGGTCGAAGACCGGAGGTCTTCACGTCGTTTGGATAATTACTGATGATCTTGATTGGGCTGTACACCCAAGAGGAGGGAATCAGTTGGTGATCGTCCATACGTACTTGGAGATCGATGGATATGCGAGGTACAAGGTGCCTCCGGTTTCGTTCAGACCCAGAATGGACTTGTAAATGGACTGTGTGTCTGACATTGGATTTTATTCTGTGTGATTGATTTCTATTAAATATATATCTGTTTGGCGGAAGACAATTTATTCTCTTGCTTAACGCCCTTCTCTGAGACGTACGAGCTCAGAGGTTATATATTGATGGATATCAAACGCATGGAGTGAATTGCCTGTGTGGCATGCCTAAGTGGCAATATGATCATGGCTTCTGTTGAAAAGCAAAGTCTTGTGGTTGATGATCAAAGCACGACCTGTGTGGCATAGATTTGTGTAGCGTTGATTCGCGAGCCTCACACCCCGGTTGTGAACCAGAAACGGGAGAGGACATCAGGGAGGGCATGCGTTTCCTTCTAGCTAGAAGTGGCGTCAGTGGTTTTATACGCCCTGATGAGTTTGACTTATGTGGTTGTTGTTGTTGCGAGGCGCCTCAGATATATCGGTGACTGTGTGGAGCCGATGGAGTCATTTGGCTCATTGACACCCCATAGGGTGGGGAATTGCAGTGTTCAGGCATTTTAATCCACATCGGTGGATCGGCCCTGATGATCCAAGGGACAATGCGTTCTGTTCCTGAGACACAGGCTAGAGCGTCTCGAATCGGTAAGGACTATCTTTTGCCTTGGTTCACAGATGGAAATCCAACTTCCAAACACGTGACTTTGCGGTTTTGATTGTAGAGCCTAGTATTGGCGATATGATATATGATACTCATGCCGTCTATGATTGATATTTATGATTGAAATTGTTTTGACACTATACACTTATAGTAATAATAAAAGATAAAATTTAGCGTATCAAGCATTCTTTGGCTATTATAAGGTAAAACCCTATCTTCCGGCTTGTGTTGCATTGTGTGATGGGACCTGGGTCTTATAATAACTTCATTGTTCTTTATTTAGCATTGCGGTGTTGTTTTACGCACTGGTATTCTTAGGAGGAAACCCGTTCCGTGTTATACGGCGTGGTTCCTTGATTTACCTAACTTTAAAAATAAAGATTAATAACTATTTTAGTTCTCACACCAGTCACATGACTGACCTGGAGTTTATTGTTTTAACCTAAACTCTGGGTGCCCTTATTTTGACACGAGCAGCTAGTAGTTTTGGTTTTGCAGATTTATATTCACAGGATCCTGATTTACAGCTGGAATGATACCCAGAAAGCTCTGTATCCGTGTATTACTTCTAGTTGTGTATTGTATTATTTTCCGCTGCTATGTAATGTATTGTAATCTTTGATATTTTCTGTGTAATATTTATTCATACTCTGTATATTCTTGTAATCTGAAGGAATTGTTGTAATAAGCAATGAGATGTTCTTCTGTTTGTGTTCTGATCTGTCTTGTCCTCAAAGTATCCGGGCTTTCCTTACCAGGGAAGTTACGGGTCTTTACAGTTTGTTATAAAAATTTGAAGTTTACTTCGAAGCTACAATGGAAATATTTTGTGTTCTTGACATAAGGCGGTATTCCAGTGAATTTACATCCTATATTTCTAGCAGGGGCCAGTTAGAATACAAGTCTTATGTCATGCATTTTAACCGGCCAGATATGCATCATAGTTTGTTATTTTCCAGACAGGTAATTAGATCCGTCTAGTCAGATAAAAATGGTATCTAGCAGATTTTGATTCTGGAAAGGTTGGGTACCGTTGTGTTCAATCTAAGGTTCCACTTTGGTTTGTTGTTTTCGGTTTTCATCTTCGTCTAAACAAAAATATGCACACATATGTTTCAAGACTGGTATTACTCCTCAAAACATTGGGGATTGGAAGGAATCATAAGTGGCCTCAAGGTTTGATGAAAATATTCTAAGTCTTCTTGGATCAGTATGGAAATTTTGTATCGTCGGTCCTGTGCAACTTTGGATTTGGATCAGACAATTGAATTTAAGTGACTTGCGTCCATGTCCTACTCTCCAACACCATTGAAGGAAAGTGGAGGGAGAGAGTCGAGCAATCAATTCATCAGACATCAATGTATTTACCAAAAGACTTAAAATTGAAACATATAACTTAAAGTATACATTATAAAACTGAATTTATAACTTAGTATACAACATAAAACTTAAACCCGACTAGGTAAAATGCATACAAAAGACTATAACTGAAAATACCAGCATTTCATGCTTAACACAATGGTTTCGATTATCTGATGAACTACAGAAATACAACTAAAAATAAGTATACATTTACTTTTTTTTAATCATATATAGGAATGTAGCTATGCTTGATGTATATTAATATTATCAACTTCTAAGCTCAATGTTAATTTAATGCTCATTTTCTTATATACATTTACACATAAGTAACATACAGTAGGTCATCAAAACAATATGGATATTTTCATATCATCTAACACTTAAATTTTGATGTCAACTAACATTTTCATTTGAGGACTGTTTTGCAATTTTAAATCCATTTGTTACAGTATAAAACTTAAAACCAACTAGGAAAAATGCATATGAAAGACTTAGCACACCAATTTGTCTATCCCTTTTCTTTTGTGCTCGATTTACCCAATAAATTATGTCCATTCATTTTGCATCTGATATTTAACTTTTCCTAGTTTGATAAAAAAATATGGATGTGATTCTCATAGTGTAACGACCTACGGGAATTCGGTCCCGAATTCCGATAATAATACGGATCTTGTATTACTTATCAGAACCCAAGTATCGAAAACACAGATAGTTATTGGAAAGAAATTAGAGGGTGAGATAAGAAAGAAAGAAATATTAGAATAGAAGAAGAAGAACCAACACAAAATCAGAGTCTCACATCGCAGCACAACAAAATACAATATATAAATAACTTTATTAAGAGCTTCGAAATAAAACTTACAACCATCAGAGTACATCATTACATATGGATAGTTATAATAATCTGTCCTTATATACATCACACAGCGGAATAATAACGGTATAACATCACACGTCTAAACTCTTTCAGCTCGTCTTTGGACTTCACAACATTTGATAACCTGAACCTGTACAACCCGGGCTAACCCGAGTATTTACAAAACACCGGGTCAGTCCGGTGAACCAGAGTGAGAAAAAATCGCTAGGTTTATAATGTCATCCAACTTGATTTTAAAGTAAAAACCCTTTTGAAAGAAAAGGATAATCGTAACACCAAATCCACACATAAATACGGACGGTTTTTACCTTACAATAACCCAAAACATTTTGAAATCAATATCTTATTCCGATGTTATAATAGTGTCTAAATACAAATAAATAGAATCTAGCGGAACGCTTACATCTCATGCTCCACATATATAGCATACAAACAAAACCGCGGGCGCTTATTGGAGATTTGGATTCCGACTATGACAAGGTATGGGACCACCTGCCGATAGTGTATCTCTAGAGGCAAATACACTGGGTTCAACAAGAACGTCTTGCAACCCGGCCCACATAACTGACCACTCATTTTGGTTGAGTGTATCGAATGTATATCACCAACGGTTGGGCTCAAACCACCGTTTCTTGAAAAGGGACAACATCGATAAATTAAAGAAGAAAAATGAATTTCTCTAGATAGGTGATTATACACCCTAATGGGAGCGACCCACATAGTCATGCTGCCTGCCCGATTTTTTCCATTTCCCAGTTGATGAGGCTTGAGGTTATAATTGACTTTTGAAACATCTGGCCATCATTCACATCATCCATATAAGTCATCCAGGAACAGGATGAACCGAAGGTACTCTCCTACCACATCCTAGGAATCACCCTATAGATCAGTAACGAGTAGTCCTTGCAAATCCATAGATTTCAGGCACTACAGAATCACAGTATACCTCTGGGGATCAGTCAGAGATTGTAAGTAACTCTTCCGTTTTATGAGGATATATGGTCTTTAATTGCTCCGTCTCGATCAGCATCTCCGACGTATTCGTATTTATTGGTCGGAATGGCTTTCGAATATAAATCCAATCTCGGTCTTTCCATACCAATACCGTTTGGCCAGATTTTGATAGTCGGTTTTTTAACTATCAAAATAAACAACCATAAAAATAAAACAGATCCATTGGTTTATTACACAGCATCACTTGGCCATAAAAATAATATATCAGTTTTAATATATTAATATTCTCAGATCCTTTTATTCATATACTTGGAAAATATCTTAAAATCATATCTAGTTCTTCCATTAACTATCATTTCAAAACATTTCCGCAACATTATTTATTATCTATAATCAATTCAACTTATCTTCGTAACAATTGTTACGAAATCCCCTTTCTGTTTTGTTATTTGAAAACACTAATTGTCACTTCCTTTATTTCTACAGGAACATTATTTCAAATACTCAAGCCCCTTTTAATTTCGCTATTTTGGAAATATCAACATACATCTTTTTAATTTCTTTTATTTCCTATATTTTGAAATCTCCTTGTCTATCCTCAAATCTTTCAAATAATGTTGCATTATATATTTTCAAAATAAATCCCTTCTAACATCTTTACCATTACAACTAATATCATCTTTCGATAATCTTGAAGTCGTTCAAGTTGGGGTATTCTAATTACCTCTCAGACCTTGATCAACATCATTCTTATCTTAAGATAAATATGAATTGTAATTCAAAAACCCTTATTCATACTAACATCAACAATTTCCATTTCATTTTTTTAATCTATGGTTTCATAAAACCTTCTTACTTTTGAAATTTCCCTTTTTAAATATATTATTATTACTAAATCTATTGATTTAGTAAATGATTAAATAAACATCAACTTTTAAACTTTAACTTCTTTAAACTATTTGTTTAATTATCCAGATATTTCTTATAAATTTTATTAATCGACTTTTACCAAATCTAATTACAATAATCCTTTTCTAAACTTTTTAATCGTTTCCCTTAGGAAATCTTATTTCAAAAACTCATCCATTCCACTTAATGTCATCATTAAGTAACATTAATTTAAAATTAACGCTTGAACTTTCCATCTTTTTTATAAACTCATTTATATGATTCTGGTTTAATATAAACCTTTTTCGTCTTTGTTTCCCTTTCTTAATTCAAAAAGTTATTTTAAGCCTATCGAAATTTCTTAAAATCCCTTTTATAACTTAATTGACCCAACCCGGTTTAAATATAAACCCGTTCATAAACTTACTTTGAAATTTGATTTATATTCAATACCAACTTTGATTACTTTCTTAAATGAACTTCATCTAAGAAGTGATTCCTTTAAATTATTTTAATTTTGCCTTATCATTACTGGGATAAATAACCAAATTTTCTCTTAAAATCTTATTAAGTTAATCAATTATTCGCTAAATTGTTTTAGCTGAATCAGCACAAACTACTTTAATTAAATAATCAATTTCCTTTAAAACAGTTGGCTTGGTCCATTTAAACATGACTAACCCGTTGATCACTCTAACTCGACTTTTCATTTAAACTAATAAATAATATTATTAATTTAAATAATCCATTTCAAAATAATCTTATTTTAATTGTTTCTTAAAGCAATTAATCGCAGTTATTAATTGTTTCACGGTTGCTTAACAATCTTATTAATACAAGAATTTGCTTTATAAAAGATAAAGCACGTGCTTCGCACACGGTCGATTTTGGTGTCAAAATGGTGATTGTTGGTTAAAATAATATATATGTGGTTGGTTTTATTTTCTCTTCAAAATCTTATCTAAAATAATATATTTAAAAATCTATATTCAGTTATAAAATAAATTTCATAACTTCATTTTTACCGATTCACCTGACGGTAAATCAATCTTTATAAAACAGTTTGTATTTTGGACATCTGCTATAAATTCCTCAACCAATATTACCCATTGGTCAATAACCAAACAAATGTTGAATTTAAATTCAACAAACAACCACCAAGTCAATAATCCAATAATGTCGGTTAGACAGCATAGATAACGATCATTTGCAAATAAACAATCAATTCAACTGATAGTGGTCCACCAAAGTAAGCATTCAAGCATCCAATTCATTTTAAATACGTTTATATTGTTATAAACGTAACCAATAAGGTAAGTTACCTTGTTTGGAAATCATCGTTAAAAATAACGATGTCATTTCATTTAAATTAAATAGTTGTTTAATTTAAATAATAGATATAAAATATTTAACAATCATCAAATCTGTCAAAAATCGGCAAACATAGCACACAAATATTAAAACCTAACTTATATAAAATAAGAGTGGGAGAACTGAGTGAGTTTAACTCACCTTGATTTACTTTGGTCGATAAAACACTTGTTTTTAATTAAATTAAACTGACGTTTGATTTAATTAAAACAATAGTTGCATCCAATCTTGACCAGATCAACTCCATCTCGTCGCCTTCTCCTATATGATCACACTGCCATTTGTTTGTTCAATTCGGATACCGTACGACAAGGTTACGCAATTGATAAGATTTGAATACAATATATATATATATATATTAAACATCGAATTATAAACTTAGATTACTTTATTGGCCTACCCTAATCAACGTCTTAAGCATGTTTAGGACCGTTATCCCCGTATTAAAACTTCCCACATCCGATGCTTTCACTACTGTAAACACCCATCAGAATCTGATCCACTTTAACACAAACAGGGTAGCCAATCCTCCCCTCCACTCCTTCGTTCTATACAAAAAAATGGGCCGCCTTCTATATATATTTCTTTAACTTGAATGGCCCGAACCCCGCAATCAGCTCATTCAGCCTACCCATGTGTTATATCCCATTTCCCATATATTTCATTCACCAATGCAACTTCCATTGCCCACCTGACATTACCCAAACGCGAGCCTGTTGTGTTTTCCCCTCTTGACGCAAATCCCTCCAACCCCTTCTCATCTTTATTTTTCTCGTTTTTTTATTTTATACATAATCGTGGAAGAGAGAATTCCTTCAGCTCAAAAGGTAAGAACAGAAGAGGCGAAACATGCTTTATATAGGGGAGGAGACGTGGAAATGAAGGAACGTGGGTGCCAAGTAGTTTGTTAGTTTGGTTGGCAAGAAAACTAAATTGAATTTTTTTATTGTTCATTGCATTCCACGGTTTCATTTTAGCTGTGTAAAAAAAAGAAAATAGGCATACATAGGACGGTAGGGGAAGTAGGGTAGAATAGCATGTACTTCATAGGTTGCTAGTTTGTTGTACACACTTTCTTTAAAGCTGTAATCAAGTTTGTACTTTGATTGACCCAAGCTGGTTCAATTTAAATATTTTGTAATGATTTTTACAATTGCATTAAGGAACCAGCATTATTTCTACATTTCAATGCATGTTTCAAGTAAAACTAAACAATCAATATCCTAAAATAAAATCTAATACGTTAGTCAACAGCACAAGTGATTCAAGGACAAAATAGGTTTGATTTCTATAGTCAAAGTTAGGCGAGAGCCACAGATCTATCAATTCAACGTTTCAATATAACTAGCTGTCTTTGCTTTTGGCCACAATTTGATATTGTTAGCTGTTGTTTATAAGACTTTTTAATTTCCCCTTAAAACAAGCGTGCTTCTTTTATCTTATTCTATTTTCTCATTTAATTAAGCAAAGCACAAAAAAATGTGATCCATTATTCCTATAAGTACCCAAACAAACTGCACAAGCCTTCTTCAGTCTTCACAAACACCACTAAATTTTCATTCTAAAAAAAATTATTTTCAATTCATGATCATGTCTTAACCCAAGAAATCAAACTAGTTTAAAATAAATATAGTAGCTTGAAATGGAATGCTTGGTCAAATTAGTTTATTTAAAGAATTTACGGACCCCATTGCATAAAACTCCCCTCGTTTACGAACCGCTATCGACCAAAAATAAAAACACTGGTGAGACGAGCAATGTTCCCCGATCCAAAAATATAATAAAACAGACAAATTAAATTATTTTGTGAAACCTCAAAATGCTGGTATAGGGTGTAAAATACTCCAAATAAAAAAAATTATTATCTTCCAAATTAAAAATTACAATAAAATTCTAAAAATTAAATTATAACTACATTTCAAAGGTCTTGTCCAAATTCGCAACCAATATTTAATTATAATTAAATAATCGTTATGTTTTATAAACGATTCAACATCAACTATTTTAAATTTTGATTTGGACATATCTTACAATCTGTACGACAAAATCTTGATTTTTCTTTCCCATTAGAAAATTATAATCAAATCGATCCTAACATTTCTTGTTTCACAGAATTCCGACTTAAAACGGATTCTGTATATTCATTTGAAGTTCAAATAGCAAATTACGAACTACTGCGTTATTTCGAATTCGTTTTATATTAAATATAAAGTATATATATTCAACTTCGTTTTTAAATAAACGAAATAAATCCATTTAAATTCCAATTCAATATTTAATATAATAAAAATATATTAAATATCATATCGCTAAAAATACTGGACGTTACATTCCTTCCCCCTTAAAAGAATTTCGTCCCGGAAATTACTAAGGGGAAAAGAATGCGGCAAACCCGATTCCTTTTAAAATAATCATTTTAGGATTATCACAAAAATATTCTAAGTCTAATAATTTTTTGAAAAATTCGCCAGCACCTCCTCAGCACTGTTCGATCCAAACAACTACAAACGCCACTCTGGGCCCCATATCGATCAAAAGAAAATCAAGCCAAGCGGCTACCCAACTCAGGGGTATAAAATCAACCACCCAATCAATATATTAAGGTTTACCTTTTTGTTGGGCAACTCAATTCCAATTTCAAGCAAATCAATCAACAACTCTTCATCTTCCAACCTGTACTTCAATATCTGTTACCAAATCAACTCCATAGCCATCTGAAATCTGTACTCAACTCAATTTATAATACAAGCAACAATTCAAGGTTAAATAACTCAGTTTCGTTTCATAACCGATTTTATTCCCAGTTCATTATAATCACAATCATGTCAATAAGATTCATGCCTTTATATTATATATTCCACCCAATTTTCCATACAACTCCATCATTTCTAACAATCCAGTTATTTCTTTATATATTTCACTTGAATTCATCATGTTTGAATTCATTCCAATATGTTCGACTTATTCTTTTCAAATGGGTTTCAAAACAAGTTTTAAATCTATACCCATGCAATTTTCATACAATCCAACCGATTTTCAATCTTTCGGTTGAATTTCATTAGTTTGCATATATTTCTATTAAATTCGATTTCAATATTAAAATCCAATTATAACTTCCTTTTAACTTAACATAAGCTTAAATTAAATATTCTAATTCATATTTGAAGTTCTCGTTTGGTTAAATCTTTTCGATTTCATAACCAAATCCATTTAAATCAACCAATCAAGCCAATAAGTTTCATACAGACAACCAATAATTTAAAAAATTATTTTCCTTTTTCTATACGAAAATATGTTTTGGGTAAATTTATTTCATTTACCCTCTTTACAACATAATTAAAAATAATTTTGTATTCAAACTACAAATACGTGCACTCATATATATTCAAACTCAATCTAGGGTATTACTAACCCCATGTCTATTGAGTTACGCCATAGAGCCAAGGTTATCTCTAAACCAATAGCTATGATACCACTATAACAACCTGCGGGAATTCGGTCCCGAATTCCGATAATAATACGGATCTTGTATTACTTATCATGTAATGACCCGCATTTTTAGCTGTCGAATAATTAATTAATTAATTTAATTATTAAATATCGAGTTGGCGATATCGACAACTGGAATTAAATAATAATTATATTTAATTAATTTAAATAATAGAATAATATATTTAATTCAGAAATAATCAAAGATAGTGGAATTCACAATACAGTGTGGATTGGATTATTTAAAATATATAGTTCAGTTTAGAGTTGAATTATATTCACGAATATATTTGAATAACGATCGTTGAACGTATAATTATATTATAAATAAAATCGAGCTCGAAATGGCGCGGTAGTTCGCTATTTGGCGATTTGAACTTCAACTGGATATACCGGGCCTGTTTTAAATCGGATTTCTGTGAAACAAGAAACGTTAGGAGCTGGTGATGTATATCTTTCTAGTGGAATAGAAAAATCAGGATTTCGTCATGTAGATTTTGATTTATGTCCAAATCAAATTTTCAGCAAAATAGTGCCCTAACCATTTTAACTTTTAAAAGGGATTTCTATTTTTAATCGATTATCGGGTTGACCCTAATTGAAGTATCGAGTTAGAAATCCATATAGGATTTTTCTGAGCTATATGGTATTCCTCTGTGAATATATACGATAATATTTAATTATAATATTTAATTTAATTATATTTAAATATATTTATATATTTAAATAGGTTATTTAGAGCTTTAAAAATAGCCACTTTTGCAAACGAAATCGGAATTCGACGAAACTAATTTTGTTGGATCCGCAATATTAAATTATTGTTAGATTCCAAGTTTCGTGATTTTTAGAGTGAAAAACAGCCGATATTTTGATGGTTAAAAATACACTGTGTGAGCATACAATGTTGGAATTCGACGAAACCAGTTTCTTTGGGTCTGAAATGTCGAACTCTAGCTACATGTCCAGTTTGGTGATTTTAGGATATCGTATGTGGTCGCAGGGATTTTTAAGGACCGAAGGCAAAGGGAAAATCGAGAAAATAAAATAGAAAAACAAATTTAAAATATCCCCCTCCATTTCTATGATCCAACACAGGACACGCGGCCTTCGTTCTCAACCACAAACATCACCTACCACAACACAGCCTATAAATACCAAATGAACCGAACACAGAAAACGAAAGTCCAAGAAAGAAAAATCCAAACAAAAATGAAGAAAAATCTATAAATCTCAAGGCCAACATTTCTGCACTCCACTGTTCGTCTGCTTCGATCTGGTATGATTTTTAAAGGGTCCGATACCCATCTTCGTTTGCTGTCGGTGGCAACAGTAGACTAGGGTTTGATTTTTTATAGGATTTAAGAAGCGTGGAATGAATTGGAGTTCATATTGGAGTTCGGTGAGGAAAACCGCACCTATGTACGAGATTGGGAAGAGTTCGGCGAACAATCGTGTCGGTGTACTATAAAGGGGAGGCGACAGACTTCTGATGTCGAGTTGAGGGTCGGTGGTATCAGGCGATGTAGAAATTGATGAGGAGTAGAATGGTGTGGTTGGTTTTGGGTTTCGGGTTGTGAGGGAGGATCGGAGGAGCTCCAAAGTCGGCGATGGCTTGATGTTTTACTGGAGACCGTCAGTTTGGGGAAGAATAGGAAGGGGATGGGTTTTTAAAGGGGTGCAGGTTTGGGCTGAAAACATGTGGGCCGACGTGTTTTAATTAAGGTAAGGCCCATCAAGATTTAGATCCAAAGTTTTATTTTTATTTAAAAATGTGAAAACTTTGGAGTAGAATAACTTGGTCATACATGGTCAGAATTACGAGCGGTCAGATCCTTTAGGATCGTATGGACGGCGCCTATACAATGAAACTGACTGAGAGTGGATTGGAGCTCATTTGGATTTTATGGCGAAATAAATTGTTTGATTCAAATCAAACAACAGTTTATCGTTCTTTAACGATGAACTGCTAATGTGAGTAAAACTCACCAACTCTGAACATTTCTATTTTTACAATGTTTTCTTAGAACTGATAATTATCTGTTGATTGTTGTGTGTTAACTATTTGATTGAATTGCTTGTGTATTGGTTGAAATTGTAGATAACGATGTATATATATAAATCGTTAATCGAATATTGATTCTGATCAGCAGAATATTTCATATCGAAATGAAATCGATGTTAATTATATTGTTTAACATATGTGGATGCAAGAAAACAGGTCGGAGGAATCCAACTGGATTCCTCAACATATATTTTTCTATTTTTCATATATTGTGTATATGATGTGATATATAATCTGTTGTTGATTATATATGTTTAAATGATATCGATCTCCGTTGTTTAGTATTTTAAATACCGTAAGAAATGCTGTGATGTAAAAAGGAGATTTTCAAAGTTAATTTTGAAAATAGATTATTTATACAAAATCAATGGATTTTATACATAAAAGAAAAAGAATTTCATAAATAATTTGAAAATCAAAGGAAATATATTTGTAAAACAAATATAGAGGAAATATATTTATAAAACAAATATAGAGGAGATATATTTGTGAAATCAAATATAAAGGAAAATATTTGTCAAACAAATAGAAAGAGATTTATATGTAAACCCTTTACAAATAGAATTGGAAAAGGAATATTTGTAAAACGATTACAAATAAAAATAAAAAGGGAAAACATTTGTAAAACATTTACAAATGGAATTCAAAAGGAAATATTTGTAAACCATGCACAAATAGATTACATGGGATCATTTATTTATTTAGGGAATAAATAAAAGTAAAAGGATTTTTTTTATTTAGAAAATAAATAGAAAGAGAAAAAGGAAATATTTATTGGTTAAAGAAATAGAAGTGAAAGTAAATATTTATTTGTTAAATAAATAGGATTAAAATCAATGGAATATCTATTTGGAAAATAAATTGAATTTATAAAGGAATATTTATTTAGGAAATAAATAGAATAAAAGGATATTTATTTAGAAAGTAAATAGAATTATAAAAGGAATATTTATTGGAAAAATAAACAGGATTTATAAAAAAGGGAAGTTGACGAGATATAAAAGAGCTAATCGAATTTAGTTATTCAAAGTCGAGTTAATCGAATATGGTTAGTCGAATAGAGTTAGTCAAACATAGTTATTCAGGATAAGTTGCCATTTTGCACGACTGCTAGCATAATTCGCAGGGCTGTAGATAGCCTACGGCTGTCAGATGTTTCCTGGGGGAATCAGGCGTAACCATTGTGATCGCTGCGATCTAGAGTTAAGCGAATGGAGTTAAATCGAATATTAGTTATTCGAATAAGAGTTAAGCAACTAGAGTAAATCGAATATTAGTAATTTGAATAAGAGTTAAGCAAGTAGAGTTAAATCAATTAGAGTAAATCAATTAGATTTAATCAGTTAGAGTTAATCTGTTAGAGTTAATCAGTTAGAGTTAACCAGTTAGTGTTAACCAGTTAGAGTTAAATCGATAGGGTTAATTAATTAGAGTTAATCAAATTTGAGTTAATCGAATATTAGTTATTCGAATAAAGTTAAAAGGAGTTAATCGAATTTAGTTATTCGAAAGTGAGATTATCGATTATAGTTGAATCGAAAGGAGTTATCGATTAGTTGAATCGAAAGGAATTATCGATTATAGTTTAATCGAAAGGAGTTATCAATTAGTTTAATCGAAGGGAGTTAATCGATGTTAGTTTAATCAAAGGGAGTTAATCGATGTTAGTTTAAATCGAAAGGAGATTATCGAACATAGTTTATTTGAATAGAATTAAAGGAGATTATCGAATATAGTTTATTCGAATAGAATTAAAGGAGATTATCAAATATAATTTATTCGGATAGAATTAAAGGAGTTATCGAATATAGTTTATTCGAAAGGAGTTAAGTGAAAAGAGTTAATCAAATAGAGTTAATCCAATAGAGTTAATTGAATAAAGTTAATCGAATATAGCTTATTCGAAGAAAAGTTTTTGAATCTCGTTATTCGTAAGAGAGATTATCGAATATAGTTATTCGAAGGGAGGAGTTATCGAATAGAGTTATTCGAAAGAGAATTACGTAAAGAAGTTGTTAAAGGTTTGAAAGATAAACTTTGACTATTTCGAAGTTAAAACGTTGTTCAGTTAAGGTCTGAGAGGTAATTATACCCCAACTTGATTGACTTCCTTCTTAACTAAGGAATGGTAAGGTTTGATAGTGAATGATGGTTTAGTGAATTTAGTAAATGGTTTGAGTTGGCGTCGCAATGTTTTATTTAAACATCTGTTTCAACCAAATGAAGGAGCTTTGGAAATGTTTTTCAAATAAGAATCAGAAACATTTTCTAATATAGAAAACAAGAAATGGAAATGTTTTCCATTGTTAATAACGTATATTTTCTAAATTTAGAAAATAAGAAATGTTGAATATATGGAAACAGGAAATGACAAATGAAATAAATTAATGATAAATTAATTTAAAGGATAAAAGTTGATTGGTGATGGATTGATATAATTTCCATTTGGAAATAATATCGTTGTTTGCACACGTGTTTTTCTTTGATAGTTAACTCACCGACTATCAAAGTTTTAACCATTTTAACGTTGTTAATATGGAGAGACGGGTTGGATTATTATCCGAAGAACCACTCCGTATTGGCATAAGCGTTGAGAATCATATATGCCAAAGATAATTGAAGAAGGAGTAAAGTGCAAGGGCTGTTGTATAAATCTTAGGTAAAGATTGCCTAAGACGGATGTATTGAATAGTGCCTTCGGTTTGTCCAGTCCCAGGACGACCTGTATGGAAGAATGTCTGATAGAGTATATTTAATAGATCGCATAAGTTGATCTCTTTAAACGTATTTACGTTTGCTGGCTGAAACGATGTTTTGAGAACAATACACATTAGAACATAAACTGAAGAATATTTTATTGTTGGTTACGACAATAACATCAGAGTACAAGAATATAACAGAGTGTGAATACTTATTACATAATAGAAATACATTAATATCAGAGTTTTAAATTACATTTAAATAGCAGCAGAAAAATAATACAAATATACAACTGGAAGGAATACATGGATACAGAGCTTTCCGAATACCGCTTCAGCTGTAAGCCAGGATCCTGTAAATATATCTGCAAAAAGCTACTCGACTGCCCGTGTGGAAAATATGGGCACCCGAGTTTGCCAGTGAAACAAACTACAGTTCAGCCATGGGACTAGTATGAGAAATCTTAACTTAACTATCTAATAATAAGGCTAATCACAGGACCACGCCGCTAACACGGAACGAGTTTACTCCATTGGATTGACAGTGCATAAAATAAAGTAAATCGTTAAACAACGCAATGCCTTTTTGGAAAAATGAAACTATTATAAGACCCAAGTCCCATCACACAATGCAACGCAAACCAGAGGATAGGGTTTTACCTTATAATGGTCAAAAGATGCTTGATACGATAAAGACGGATTTGATATTATTAGTGTATATATATGGGTATATATATTTCAAAACATTTCAATCATAATGTATCAATCATAGATGGTATAGTACCCCATCCTACTATGTCGCCATACTAGTTCTACAATCAAAACTGCAAGGTCGTATTGGAAATTGGATTTCCATCATGAATCAAGGCTAGGGGCAAGCTCCTCTCCGATTCGAGACACTCTAGCAAATGCCTCAGGATCCCCCGCAGTGAACCCTTGGAGTGGTAGGGCCGGTCCCCGCCTATCGGCAGTGGATTGGTTATGCCTGAACACACGTTTCCCGATTCCTTTGAACCTATAGTATGACCACTAACGGCCTATAAAAATCCGAGGCGCCTCAAAATCCATCATCAACATAAGTAAAATGCCAGCTAGTTTAAGCACTGACACTACCACTAGCTAGAAAGAAACGTGTGCACTCCCTACGGTCCATATCCCATTTTTGACTCTTACCGGGGTGTGAGGCTCGCGAAGTCATGCTATACACAAAGCTATGCCGTAATAGGCTATACTTTGATCATCCCACAAGGCCCTGCTTTTCAACAAAAGCCTTGATCATTTGCATCTTGGCGTGCCACATTGACAATTCACGCCATGCGATCAATCACTATTAATATATACCTGGGTGTTAAGCAGAGAATAAATCCTCCACCACCAAACAGACATTCATTAACAGAAATCGATTTAATTCACATGGAACGAAATCCAATGTCAGACACGCATCCATTTACTAGCTTATGCTCTGGGTCTGAGCGAAAACCAAATTCGAACAATCAACAATAGTCCGGACGGCCACCACTGAAGCCCCTTCAAGGTAGCTACTCCCATCAAGGGTCTCTGTAGCAACACATCCATTCGATGTGAAGATCGTCGGTCTTCAACCACCGTCTTCATCTTCGACTCTTCATCGTCGTAGTAATTATTCGGAATGGGTTAAACCCGGTCTTTCCGAATAATTTACGTATTTTTATAATTAAAAAAATCAAGTACTATAAAAGCACATCCAACGTCTCATTCCAATTCCGAATATTCTTTTAAATAAAATATTCACATTATCTTATCAAAGATAAATTCTTTAACTTATCCTTAAACCTTTTCTTTTAAAGATTTATTAAAAACCCAATTTGGTTTTAAATCTCACAAATCATTATTCAATGATTTAATTAAATTTAAGAAATTAATCTTATCTTTAACTGGGTTAAAGAACTAGTGTCATTTAAAACATAGTTCACGGTAAACCCAAATTCATCTTCCATAAAATATGGAATCTTCACAGAAATCAAATTAATATATAATCGTTATAAATTTCTGTATCCGACCAATAATATAAATGGAATAACGGCAAAGCCTCTTAAATTACATATGTAGTATCAGTCTTCTTTTACAGAAGCTTATCTCGGCTATAATTAATTCGAATTCTATTCAATTTAATATATTAAATTGGAAAACTTTACTTTGGAAAAATCTTCATTAAATCTTAATAAAAGATTTATAAATCCCAAATCATAGTTTCACTGTCAGTTGGGTTAAAGAACAAATGTCGCTTAAAAACATCGTTCACAATAAACCCAACTCACATTTTACCTTATTCCAATTATTAAATATGATTGAAAACTGCAATAATCTTAATTAAAAGATTTATTCTTTTCATACGGGGTTTAAGAACAGTGTTATTTAAGACACTATTCACGACAAACCCAAAATCCAATTTATTTAATTTAACTTCAATTAAATATTAACATATTGGAATACTTTATTAAATCTGAATTTAATGATTTATTCTAGTTAATAACTAGTTTATTTCAATAAAAATATATTTCTAAAATATATGCTTTTTCTAAAGTATATTCTAAAATATACTTTTCTAGAATATCCTTTATTGGAATGGGACTCAATCAACAACCATATATTGCATGAAATCAACCATTATGATAAATAATTATCAAACACCCAAATGACAACCAAAGTGGATTCTACACTAAATATTGGGACTAGTGTAGATCAAGTATCATCCCAACACCCGTGTGGGGTTTCATCCAACAAGCAAATAATAAATTATTTGTGCACTTGGGCGGTGTGTAAAAATTGTCGTCCCAATCACATAAACAAGTTGGATGACTTGTGAATGGAAGTGTAATATTCAGTTTGAATATACTAACATTATATTTAACACATCAAACATTTCAACATCACAGATATATGTTTCAATTCTTTTTATTGTGGACAAATGACAATAAAAGTATAATCTCTTATTTCAATTCCTTTTATTGTAAACAAACGACAATAAAAATCTAATCTCTTTTAAACAAACAAAAATGTAATTTGTCTAATTCCTTTTGAATATACAAAAATGCCTATTTTTGTTTAACTCTTTTTTTTAATGCACAAAAATGTTTATTTTGGTTTAACTCTATTTAATGACCAAAAGTGATTATTTTGGTTTCATCCTTTTATATATGAGCAAAAATGTCTATTTTCAATATCACATAAAAAATGCAATCCTTTGGTGCTATTCTTTAATGAGTAAAATATTACATAAAAATGTATGTTTTTAATTCACTCTTTTAAATGACCGGAGATGCCTATTTTTAATTCATTTCTTTTAAATGACAAGAATGTCCTTTTTATTTTAATTTACATTTTCTAGCAGAAATGTAATCTTTTATTCTAATATACATTTTCTAGCAAAAATGTATATTTTACTCTATATTTCATTTTCTAACAAAAATGTATATTTTATTCCAATTCTTCTAATGTAACAAAAAATGTACATCTTTATTTTCATTCTTTTAAAGTGACAAAATGTCCATTTTTACTTCATTCTTTCAAAATGGCAAAATGAATGTTTTCTAATTCATTTTTCTAAAGTGACAAAAATGAATGAATTTACTTCATTCTTTTCAAAGTGACAAAATGAATGAATTCTTTCTATAATCATGTTTTCACAAAAATGTTATTTTTATTTGCAAAACATATTTCCAATAAAAAGTTTGTCTTTATTTACATGACAATTTCTATTAAAAAAAATGTGAATTACATATGAATACGTCTTTATATCAAAGTGTTTATATTTTAAGGTACCATTTACATTAAAAGTGTAAAAACAAATACAAATAGACTTTATCTCAGAATGTACGTTTTCTAATGTATCATTTACATTAAAATGTAAAATCACATGTTTATACATTTCATATCAAAATGCTGTTATAATTCCAACATAACATTTCATATTAAAAATAGCATTATTCTTTTATCAATTGACAAAATGACAATTTGGTTTTGTCAATTCTTTTAATGTAAACAAAATGACAAATTTGCCTAATACCTTTTTAATGTAAACAAAATATGAATTTTGTTATATCCTTTTTATTGTAATCACAATGTTCATCTTTAACTAATCCTTTTTAATGGGATAAAAATATGCTAATTTTGTAATATCCTTCTTAATGCATTCAAAATGTTCATTTTTAACTAAACAAGTTTTGACAAAAATGTCAAATTTACCCACTATAACATTTTTATCCTCTAATCACATTATGACAAAAAAATGTTATTCTTATGTCTGGTGTAACATTTTATAAAAAAAATGTTAATTTCATTCTAATGTGACATTTTTCATTAAAAATGATATTTTATTCTAATGTACCTTTTTTTTTAAATGAGATTTTAATTCTAATGTACATTTTACAGAAAATGAGATTTTAATCCTATCGAACATTTTCTATAAAAATGTGATATTTTATTCTAATGAACCTTCTCAGCCAAAAATGTGATTTTTAATCTATGTAAACATTTTAACCCAAGAATGATGTTTTTATCCTAGGTAAATATTTTAACCAAAAAAATGCTGGTTTTATTCTATGCAACCATTTTAACCAAAAATGCCTATTTTATTCTAATATACATTTATAAAAAAAACCCGAATATTTTGACCTAACCTAACATTCCATACAAAAATGAACATTATTGATCTAACTTAACATTTCATACAAAAATGAATATTTTTATCCAACTTAACATTGCAAATAAAAAAAATGGTGTTTTTCTTCACACAACATATTTCTAATCAAAATGACTTTTGAAACCTAATATCGCATTTCTAAAAAAAGTTATTGTTATTTTTTTATCGAATAAACATCTGCTAACCAAAAATGTTATTTTTCTAGCATAACATTTCTATAACATAATGGTATCTTTAATCCGACCATAATCTAATTCAATAAAACATAAATAAATGATAATCTTATTTTCCACACAATAATCAATCACATTAACAGATCATTCCAACAACATCAAACAAACCGAATCAATTTACATATATATATCAACCTGAATTTAACAGCAGATCAAATTGATTATAATTAATAAAATTTTAATTATTTTTAAAAGAAGAGAATTCTCACCTTGTTATGGCTGAATTTTCAAAGTGCTCGACTTTGGTCCTGGTCAATTCCATAGTCTAGATCTTGTCACAAGGATTCCAACGCAACGAAAATCGTTCAATTCCATCGCTGTTTGAAGAAGTTACGAATGTTTAAACTTTTAAAACCACTTAATTATTTAATTAACAATTTAATTACATTTTTACCCTTCATCTTCTACATCGTTCACTGTAAAAACAAACCCAAAAAGCTCCCATTCGATCTTCCCCTGCGCGTTCTTCCAAAAGAGGTCGGAGCCCGATCCAAAGGCACCATGAGGTGCGCCTCCTCCAATGCCATAACCGCCCAGGTTGGGGACCCACTCGCAGCCCCCTAGGGTCCACAAACCACCTGCAACCGACGCTACTTCTCAGGCCGATTTTGGCCTCCACGCTATGAATTTCTACATCTCCACCGTTGGTCGTACAAAGCTCGTCAACCACCATTGTTTTGCTTCAGAAAGTCTCGGAATTGCTTTAGGGATATCGTGAATAAGGGGGTGATTTTCTGGAAGTTCGTGGCCATTGGTTTGGTTGGTGGAGGCTACTGTAGAAAGGGGAATTAGGGTTGCTACAGTAGACCGTATTTATACTGTATATATAGTGTATTTTATTTTGTTTTAATTTATTTATTTTCCAAATTTATATGTATGTTGCTACAAACACCAAATCAAACCCAACGAGTGTCGCCCCTAGCTAATGACCCCCGTCCCGGACACAATGGAACATGTTTCGTAACCCAATTTGGCTGTTACGATAAGTTTTTCTTTAAATTAGAATATAAATCATTTAATTATTAATTCAAGCGTACATTTTAAATTACCGGGGCCACATACGGACTCTAAAAATTACAGAAAAATTATTTCTAGTTATGTTTTGACGATACAGTCCTAACAAAACTAATTTCATCGAATTTTGAGACCGTTTGGAAAATGGCTATTTTCAAGTCGATTAAATTTGACCCAAACTGACAAAACACGTTTTCTTCTGCCATGCTCACATATTGATTCAAAAAATTCTAAAAATTGAAACCTAGCAATAATTCGACATTCCGGTTCCAACGAAAGTGGTTTCATCGAAAACCGAGGTCGTTTGCAAAATGGCTATTTTTAAGGCCAATATATTATATTAAAATATATATAAATTCTACAGCGACTTTTCTAAATTTTAAACTAGACATAACTTTCAATTTATAAAGTGAAATTTCAGTTTCTTACATTCGTTAGAAAGATATGATTAAACCGATTTAAATATTTCTTGTTTCGTTCAATTCTGACTTTAAAATCCTGTACATTCAGTCAAAGTTCAAATTCAAATTTTCAAACTGCAGCGCTGTTTTAAACTCCTTTTATAATTAAATTAAATTTATTCGTTTTAAAATAAATTTTTAGTCGTTATTATTTAAAATAGATTATTTAAAACATTAAAATCCACTAAAATTTCTAAAAATTAAAATTTTAAATTGGCCCCAAATTTTGGGTTGTTACACTGGCGAAGGAATTCGTTTCTCTTAGCTGTATACCCGTGGTATTTTTGGGGAAATCAATTTGTTATTTGGCAGGTATGACGATGTGACATTCAAAGTGAATAAATGTGTGATCTGTCAGAGATAAGCGTGGCCTCTAGCTTCACAACCGGAAAATGACAAAAATCGGGCAGGCAGCATGGCTATGTAGGTCGCACCTATTAGGGTGTATAATCACCTGATCTAGAGTTTCATTTACTTCTAAAAATCTATTGTCGATGTTGTCCCATTCCGGAAACGGTTGCTGATCCCAACCGTTGGTGATATACATTCGATACACTCAAGCAAAATGAGTGGTCGGTCATATGTGGCCGGGTTGCAAGATGTTCTTGTTGAACCCAGTGTATTCCTCCCTAGAGGTGCACTAGCGAAAGGTGGTTCCATACCTTATCATAGTTGGA
The DNA here is from genome assembly GCA_030737875.1 of Allium sativum. NCBI lineage: Eukaryota > Viridiplantae > Streptophyta > Magnoliopsida > Asparagales > Amaryllidaceae > Allium > Allium sativum. The sequence goes on from CM060909.1 coordinate 98,992,367, forward strand.
AATCCATTACCAATACGTGCTTGCGGTTTTGATTGTATACTATATATGTAGAACGTGAGATGAAAGCGTTTCTGCTAGATGATTATTATATTGTGGTTGATAGACATTATTATAATATCAAAAGGTTTTTGATATAAAGATAATTTGGATTCTCAAAAGGGAAAAACCCATTCTGTTATACGGCGTGGTCTTATGAGATATCGTTTACTTGTTCAAACTGTTTTGAACTGTTTTACTCATACTAGTCCCATGACTGACCCGGAGTTTATTTTGTTTTTTTTTCCCTAAACTCTTGGGTGCCTAATTTTGTACAGGCAGTCAAGTAGTCAGGAATTTACAGATATACTGGAAGAGCTTGGAGCAGGAGGCTTCAGGATTATATAGCTATAGTTATTCCCGCTGTGTTGTAAGTGTTGTACTCTGATAAATTATACACATATACTGATTTTATTTCAAGGATATGTTATCTATTATATGTTGTTCGTTCTGCTGTGAGATTCGTGTTACTCTGATGATGTATCTTCTTCCTATTCTATTCTAAGTTTATATCTTATCTATTCTCACCCTCTAATTTCTTTCATTAACTACCGGTATTTTCGATCCTTGGATGTTCGATATGTGTTGTATATCGGATAACCAAGATCGCAAATTTCTGGGTCGTTACATATCAGAACCCAAGTATCGAAAACACATATAGTTATTGGAAAGAAATTAGAGGGTGAGATAAGAAAGAAAGAAATATTAGAGAAGAAGAAGAAGAAGAACCAACGCAAAATCAGAGTCTCACATCGCAGCGGAACAAAATATAATATATAAATAAATTTATTAAGAGCTTCGAAATAAAACTTACAACCATCAGAGTACATCATTACATATGGATAGTTATAATAATCTGTCCTTATATACATCACACAGCGGAATAATAACGGTATAACATCACACATCTGAACTCTTTCAACTCGTCATTGGACTTCACAGCATTTGTGTAACAACCCGTATTTCGATAACATGTTAAGACGACAATCAAGGCAGAATTTAATTTTAAATTCTGAATCAAGTAAAACGGGCTATGCCATTGCGTTCGTCTCGGAAAAATACGCGAAATAGAGTCTGAGTTTTCGAGAATCGGAGTCCGTATGACCAAGTTATGGTCCGACGAAGTTTTCAGAAAATTCAAGTTCAAAAACGAGTTCTAATTTCGAAAATTAGGGCTGGAAGGCTAGGCGGGAAAAATTCCCGCCAGGCACCCCAAGTCGACAGCCCTGTCGACTTGGGAGTCGACATGTCTTGACCCAAGTCGACAGCCCTGTCGACTTGGGGGTCGACTTATGGTGGCCGGGCAGTTTTGCCTGGTGCACCTGTTTTCTGTTTTGGCTAGGTTTTTGGGCCTGATTCGAAATCTGATGGTTCAGGTTGATCCTAGGGCTAATCTAAGGGTCCTAACTAATCCTAATCTCTATAAATAAGCCCCTAACCCTCTCCTAAAATCCTCATTATTCATTCATGCAACTAAACTATGCCAAAATTGCTCCTCTCATGGCCTCCACTCAAAACCCTAGCCTCCATCCTCTTGCCCAAAGTTTCTATCTTCATTTCTATGAGAGGTTTCATGGTCATGTGAGTGTTAGAGAGTCTCTATGTTAGTATGAGAGCTTCTCAAGTTGATTTCAAGGCTAAAGCTTTGATCTTTGTTCATCAAGATGGGGTTTTTTATTGATTTGGAGCTTTCATCTTTGGGTTTTTGGATGATGGCATGCATAGGCTTTGTCTCAATCTTTAGTTTAATCGATTTGTGCCTTCATAGCAATGTAAGCCCTTTCCCTACTCTTATATATTAACTATGAAGTTAAATGTTCATGTTGCAAGTTTGGGTTTGATCATTAAGTATGATACATGCTATCATGTCATGCAAGTTTATGAAGTCGTTATCTTGATCTTGTGGGCTAAAAGCTACAACCTTTATGTTGAAATGTTGCATTATGCAACATGAGAACCCTCATAACCTTTATGTCAACTTGCATATGAAGTCATAACCCTTATATGATGATATATGCGAGTTACTAGTCATCATTCCATGTCTTTTGTCACCATGATTCGCTTATGTGCCAAGTTTGGGTTTATGCATGTTTTTGAGGCTTAAGAATGTAACATGCAAGTTATTGAACACATTTGTGCCTCATTTGCCACCATGATTAACTTGTGGCTTAATATCCATCTTTGTCATGCCTTTGCCAAGTCTCTTCTTTTAATCCATTACGTTGTTGCGAACGTATATGCGAGTTTAAAAGCGTTTGGGTTATGTTATGGGTAATTTCTAATGACATGAAAATATAACTTAAAAACATGACTTGAAATATAACATGGAAGTTGACATGTAAGTATGCTTGAAAATATGAAATTGGGAATTTACCTATTAAGTTAGGTCTACCCATACTATGGAATTGGGAATTTACCTATTTAGTTAGGTCTACCCATATTCTTAAGAAAACTTGAATATGAACATGACACTAGACTAAACATGAAAAGTGCTCAACTCGAGGTTGGGTTGAGTTTGCAACGTAAAACTACCCGGAACCGACCGGCCTAACTAGTAGTTGCAAACAATAGGACCCAATGTGAGAAGTTGGTCATGTTGTGCTTGAACCCGAGGTTAGACCAAGTTGTGGTGTAAAGCTACCCGGAACCGACCGGCTTAACTAGTAACCACAACAAAGTCTAATGTGAGAGGTTGAGGTGCATTAAGTAATTAATGCCACATGATAGGGTTAAGTTAATTTGATTAATGACTCTTAACCAAATATGACATGGACAAATGGGTTAAGTAATTTGATTAGGCTAACGATACTTAACAAAACATGACAAGGTTGGGTAGGTTAAGTAACTTGATTTGCCTAATGACACTTAACCATTTTTATACGACTAATGGACGGGGTTAAGTTAACCAACACTTAACCAAACCAACACGTGAATTTGATACGGTTAATTAAGCTTTCCTAATTACACTTAACCGTATAATACAGTTAGGGGATGTGGTTAAGTTAACCTAGACTTAACCCATCCAATTCAGTGATTTTGAAATGGTTAAGTTAACCAACACTTAACCAATCTAACTCGGTAATTTTGAAGTGATTAAGTAACCTATACTTAAACACTCCAACTCGGTTATTTGATAAGGTTAAGTTAACCAATACTTAACTAATCTAACGTGATAACATGATAAGGCTAAGTCACGAATCGTTTGAATACACTTGACCAATTTGACTCAGTAATTTGATAGGGTCAAGTTAATACATACTTAACCAACCTGAACATGGTTTGTAGGGTTAAGTCTTGGACTTGGATACTTAGCCAATTTTGACATGATTTGTAGACGGGATTAAGTCATGAACTTAAGTGACACTTAATCCATTATATAAACCCTAGTTCAGAGAATTAGGTGGATAACCGTAATTAACAAGAATAACGGAAATAAGCTAAGGGGTAAACCTTAGTTGGAGAATAGCTAAGTAATAATTCTTAGTCAAGGAATTTTGGACCAGTTCATAGATTGGATGAGTAACCCGATACGGTAGGTCATCGTTTAAGCACACGAGTAGGAGCAAGTTATCTGATTTAGATGAAGGCTCCAGCGAACTGGGTAACGAAGCAGCGGCTTCGGGGAACGTGAGGATATTCTTGGTATCCCTCTGTGAGCTGCCAGGTGATCATACTAGGCTCATGAGAGGTTAAGGTCTGCGTTAGAAGAACCAAGAGTATGCCTTGGTTGCTATACGAGCGACCTAAAGACGGGGATGGATAGGGGATAGTCGACGATACACGGTCGTGCCCTAGATAGCATTTCGTCAGGCTACCTACCATCTTTGGTCAAGCGTGTACGTACGGAAAGGCAGAGAACACCCAGAAGACCATAATTGCTATCTAATTATGGTTGCGGTAAGGCTAGGATTGTGGGTTGGCCAGTAGTGTGTTTTCATACAGGATTTATCCTGTCTTGTATTTCACTAGTTGAGGGAGTGGTCTCGTGGGACCATAGCCACGTATAGGAAAAAAAGACCTTAGCATCTGCATCGGCAGATAAATCGAAAGCTCCCGACCGAGTCCTGTATTTCTTGATCTGCCCTGTGACAGTACTCGGATGGCACGATGTGATACATGTGCATACAGTCATGGAAAAACGATTCACGATGAATGCGTGGGAAAAATGGCGCGGTTGACGGTTAGCGTAATTCCTAGTGGCCCTGGGTGGTTGAACCCAAACCGAAATACGAAAACGTGCAATAGGTAAGCATAATCACTAGTGGTCCTAGGTGGCATAAGTCCTAGTTGCACAAACGATGATTCATGTTGGGAAAGCCTAGCTAGGTCTAGGGTAACAGTCCAAACGAGTTTAAGGATCATGGAATTACATTGGAGTAGTATAGAACCTCATGGGAAAGCCCGTACGGTCTACGGCAAGGAACTGAACATTTACATGGAAAGAAACATACGAGTTGAGTAACCTATAAATGCGATATATTAGGTTGACATGAACCATTACACGACTTTTGAGTAAGGGTCATTCATGGTTAACACATGATACGGTGGGGATACTAGTATGGTAGGTGCAGAGCTAAAATACAGGATAGATACCATGGGACGTTATACGTGATAGATATCTTGGGGATATTATACTTGACAGGAACCCGACGATGGGATACCTTGTTTTATCTTGACATCGTAATTTATCATGACACCTTAGTTTATCTGAGTTCAGTAGTTCATCCTGTTATTTTGATTTAGTTTATCTATCTTGTCATCTTGCTTATGTTCATCTCAGTTTCTCATGTCAGTTAACTTTACTAGTTTTTATGCTAATAGTAGATAGGGCTTACTCAGTCTTTTTGACTGACCCGTTTTGTTTCGCTTCTTGTCTTCCGTTTCCCCCCAGGTTACAGGGAGGAAATACTGTTGTTTAATTCGGACTTCTTCTGCTTGAAGGTCATCATGGATGGCTTGGACTTTTCTTGGCTATGGCTACTTTACTGTTTTACTTGGGGAATAATTTTCGAAAATGTCTTTATGCTTCTTTACTATTGCAAGACAGGTTTTGATGTACTCTGATGTAAAAGGCTTTAGACCTTATTTATTCATGCTATGAAAGTTTGATTTTACTTCCGCTATTTTATATGTTCTGTCTTGTGATATTTCTGTGCATGTTTACTAATAATGCCCCTCTAAAGCTAGTGCATTCCTTTGCGAGTGACCCTAGCGGAGGCGGGGTGTTACACGTGGTATCAGAGCAGAAGGTTACCAGATTGGGCAAAAAGTTTTTAAAGACCTTCTGAAAACTATTTGAAAATCGTTTACAAAGAAGCATTTTTCAAGAAAATTTTCTTTTAAAAGAAAAAGGCTATTCCCCAAAGGCCATTAGCACTATCCTTGTTTCCTTAATTGAATCTCTTTTCCTCTCTTTCCTCCATCTGTAGTCACAGTAGTTTTAACTGCGACTAGTCTTTTCTATCTACGAAAGTGCTTTCCATATGATGGAGGTGGTTCTCGAGAGACCAGTGGCTGCGTTATAAGAAAGGATAGTGAGAAAGAGGATAAAGGATACGAGCTTAAGGATGAGCAACTTGTTGGTATGGCTTAGTCCTCAAAGGAGGGAGAAAGATGAACAATGAAACCCATGACGAGAGAGTACCTTTGGCATGGTAAAACGGGGCGGATAGTTAAGTATTATGGGACAAGGACAAGATCATCGGGAGAGCAATAGTATGCTCTCATTTCTAGGGTACCTCGGAAGGAGGGTAACGATCTTGTTAAAGATTTAGCTTTTCTTCTCTATTATCCCGTTAGGACTTCGTTTTTCGTATCATTTAAGTCTGCTTCGATAGTTGAGTCTCTGCACCTTAAGTACTAGCGTAATAGAGAATCCCATTTTTGTCTCAAAGTCCTATTGGAGAATAAGTCCATTTATACATGACTTGTTTAGATTTGAGAATGTCTATGCCAAGTGTTGAGTTTGGAAATAATGCTTATGTTTATAAGCTATGGATGGATTCTAGGGATGAAGTGGTTATCCAGTAGGGGGTGCCACTCTCGGTTTTGATAGGAGGGTAGTTAGACCTTTTGACTAGCCTTGGTAATACCCTCGAAGTATCGTGTAACCTTTTTGAGGTTCTGTCATGACTAGTTACTTAGAATCCCTTGATGCCTTTACTGGAAATTTGAAGCCCGATCGAGTGGTGTTCGTCGGTAAGACGGATGGTTTACTTCATTTATGCATGGGTTATAGAGATCACCCTAGTAACCTGGTTGACATCTGTTTACTTTCAAGAGAAAGTTCTTCTACATGGAATACCTTATAGTATATAAACGAGATCCAAGATTCACTAGTGAATTTTGGAAAGCTTGCATGAGATCATGAGTACGCAGTCATGTTTGCGCCAAGTATTCTAGAAAAAGGATAAGTGCAAGTGGAACGAGAGGCGACGAAGAAATGAGTTCCAGCTCATGTTATGGAAACAGGAAATAAGAAGCTACGAAATCGCGAAGTTAAAAGACGGTCAAGGCACAATGGAATTAAGCTCGAGGAAATACGACTTTGATGGTCAAAGACTAGATACGCGCATGATATCTCTTTTTGGGAGTATATCCTTGATCCTTGTTTTCTGTAGAGCTTACTTGTAGGCTATCTTTTGTGGACATCCCCTCGGTCCTATTTTCTGTTACAAACCCCGTAAGGAGTTTGTCTTGTTTATCTTCTCGACCTTGTTTCCGGGAATCCTAGGTAGAACCCTATGGATGTAAACATGTATTTGAAACATGTTATGATTGATATGGTTGCAAGTGGTTGCAAGTGGTTGCTCGTGGATGCGCGAATACACATTAGATACTAGCTCGACTCGGTCACATTTCATATTGCATATGCACGAGTATTTATACTTGTTTATGGATGAAATCGAATGTATTATCATGCGGTTGTTGCATATGAATGAATGATTGTGCACGCATATAGTATCTATATGACTAGGACTATTTGCATACATGTTGGATTCATGGCACTATACATATTTTGCATTAGAAAGATTATCCAGGCCTGATCATTAGCATTAGCTAAGGAACATGTACACACACGTTTTGCATATATTCATACAGCATTAGAAATCATCTAAGGACAATGGTTGCTTGTGGATGATGTTTTGAGTAGATGAATGATGGATGGTAGGATATGTTCTTCCTAACTTGGAGATTTCGGGGACGAAATCCTAAAAGGTGGGGAGAATGTAACAACCCGTATTTCGATAACATGTTAAGACGAGAATCAAGGCAGAATTTAATTTTAAATTCTGAATCAAGTAAAACGGGCTGTGCCATTATGTTCGTCTCGGAAAAATACGCGAAATAGAGTCTGAGTTTTCGAGAATCGGAGTCCGTATGACCAAGTTATGGTCCGACGAAGTTTTCAGAAAATTCAAGTTCAAAAACGAGTTCTAATTTCGAAAATTAGGGCTGGAAGGCTAGGCGGGAAAAATTCCCGCCAGGCACCCCAAGTCGACAGCCCTGTCGACTTGGGAGTCGACATGTCTTGACCCAAGTCGACAGCCCTGTCGACTTGGGGGTCGACTTATGGTGGCCGGGCAGTTTTGCCTGGTGCACCTGTTTTCTGTTTTGGCTAGGTTTTTGGGCCTGATTCGAAATCTGATGGTTCAGGTTGATCCTAGGGCTAATCTAAGGGTCCTAACTAATCCTAATCTCTATAAATAAGCCCCTAACCCTCTCCTAAAATCCTCATTATTCATTCATGCAACTAAACTATGCCAAAATTGCTCCTCTCATGGCCTCCACTCAAAACCCTAGCCTCCATCCTCTTGCCCAAAGTTTCTATCTTCATTTCTATGAGAGGTTTCATGGTCATGTGAGTGTTAGAGAGTCTCTATGTTAGTATGAGAGCTTCTCAAGTTGATTTTAAGGCTAAAGCTTTGATCTTTGTTCATCAAGATGGGGTTTTTATTGATTTGGAGCTTTCATCTTTGGGTTTTTGGATGATGGCATGCATAGGCTTTGTCTCAATCTTTAGTTTAATCGATTTGTGCCTTCATAGCAATGTAAGCCCTTTCCCTACTCTTAGATATTAACTATGAAGTTAAATGTTCATGTTGCAAGTTTGGGTTTGATCATTAAGTATGATACATGCTATCATGTCATGCAAGTTTATGAAGTCATTATCTTGATCTTGTGGGCTAAAAGCTACAACCTTTATGTTGAAATGTTGCATTATGCAACATGAGAACCCTCATAACCTTTATGTCAACTTGCATATGAAGTCATAACCCTTATATGATGATATATGCGAGTTACTAGTCATCATTCCATGTCTTTTGTCACCATGATTCGCTTATGTGCCAAGTTTGGGTTTATGCATGTTTTTGAGGCTTAAGAATGTAACATGCAAGTTATTGAACACATTTGTGCCTCATTTGCCACCATGATTAACTTGTGGCTTAATATCCATCTTTGTCATGCCTTTGCCAAGTCTCTTCTTTTAATCCATTACGTTGTTGCGAACGTATATGCGAGTTTAAAAGCGTTTGGGTTATGTTATGGGTAATTTCTAATGACATGAAAATATAACTTAAAAACATGACTTGAAATATAACATGGAAGTTGACATGTAAGTATGCTTGAAAATATGAAATTGGGAATTTACCTATTAAGTTAGGTCTACCCATACTATGGAATTGGGAATTTACCTATTTAGTTAGGTCTACCCATATTCTTAAGAAAACTTGAATATGAACATGACACTAGACTAAACATGAAAAGTGCTCAACTCGAGGTTGGGTTGAGTTTGCAACGTAAAACTACCCGGAACCGACCGGCCTAACTAGTAGTTGCAAACAATAGGACCCAATGTGAGAAGTTGGTCATGTTGTGCTTGAACCCGAGGTTAGACCAAGTTGTGGTGTAAAGCTACCCGGAACCGACCGGCTTAACTAGTAACCACAACAAAGTCTAATGTGAGAGGTTGAGGTGCATTAAGTAATTAATGCCACATGATAGGGTTAAGTTAATTTGATTAATGACTCTTAACCAAATATGACATGGACAAATGGGTTAAGTAATTTGATTAGGCTAACGATACTTAACAAAACATGACAAGGTTGGGTAGGTTAAGTAACTTGATTTGCCTAATGACACTTAACCATTTTTATACGACTAGTGGACGGGGTTAAGTTAACCAACACTTAACCAAACCAACACGTGAATTTGATACGGTTAATTAAGCTTTCCTAATTACACTTAACCGTATAATACAGTTAGGGGATGTGGTTAAGTTAACCTAGACTTAACCCATCCAATTCGGTGATTTTGAAGTGGTTAAGTTAACCAACACTTAACCAATCTAACTCGGTAATTTTGAAGTGATTAAGTAACCTATACTTAAACACTCCAACTCGGTTATTTGATAAGGTTAAGTTAACCAATACTTAACTAATCTAACGTGATAACATGATAAGGCTAAGTCACGAATCGTTTGAATACACTTGACCAATTTGACTCAGTAATTTGATAGGGTCAAGTTAATACATACTTAACCAACCTGAACATGGTTTGTAGGGTTAAGTCTTGGACTTGGATACTTAGCCAATTTTGACATGATTTGTAGACGGGATTAAGTCATGAACTTAAGTGACACTTAATCCATTATATAAACCCTAGTTCAGAGAATTAGGTGGATAACCGTAATTAACAAGAATAACGGGAATAAGCTAAGGGGTGAACCTTAGTTGGAGAATAGCTAAGTAATAATTCTTAGTCAAGGAATTTTGGACCAGTTCATAGATTGGATGAGTAACCCGATACGGTAGGTCATCGTTTAAGCACACGAGTAGGAGCAAGTTATCTGATTTAGATGAAGGCTCCAGCGAACTGGGTAACGAAGCAGCGGCTTCGGGGAACGTGAGGATATTCTTGGTATCCCTCTGTGAGCTGCCAGGTGATCATACTAGGCTCATGAGAGGTTAAGGTCTGCGTTAGAAGAACCAAGAGTATGCCTTGGTTGCTATACGAGCGACCTAAAGACGGGGATGGATAGGGGATAGTCGACGATACACGGTCGTGCCCTAGATAGCATTTCGTCAGGCTACCTACCATCTTTGGTCAAGCGTGTACGTATGGAAAGGCAGAGAACACCCAAAAGACCATAATTGCTATCTAATTATGGTTGCGGTAAGGCTAGGATTGTGGGTTGGCCAGTAGTGTGTTTTCATACAGGATTTATCCTGTCTTGTCTTTCACTAGTTGAAGGAGTGGTCTCGTCGGACCATAGCCACATATAGGAAAAACAGACCTTAGCATCTGCATCGGCAGATAAATCGAAAGCTCCCGACCGAGTCCTGTATTTCTTGATCTGCCCTGTGACAGGACTCGGATGGCACGATGTGATACATGTGCATACAGTCATGGAAAAACGATTCACGATGAATGCGTAGGAAAAAGGGCGCGGTTGACGGTTAGCGTAATTCCTAGTGGCCCTGGGTGGTTGAACCCAAACCGAAATACGAAAACGTGCAATAGGTAAGCATAATCACTAGTGGTCCTAGGTGGCATAAGTCCTAGTTGCACAAACGATGATTCATGTTGGGAAAGCCTAGCTAGGTCTAGGGTAACAGTCCAAACGAGCTTAAGGATCATGGAATTACATTGGAGTAGTATAGAACCTCATGGGAAAGCCCGTACGGTCTACGGCAAGGAACTGAACATTTACATGGAAAGAAACATACGAGTTGAGTAACCTATAAATGCGATATATTAGGTTGACATGAACCATTACACGACTTTTGAGTAAGGGTCATTCATGGTTAACACATGATACGGTGGGGATACTAGTATGGTAGGTGCAGAGCTAAAATACAGGATAGATACCATGGGACGTTATACGTGATAGATATCTTGGGGATATTATACTTGACAGGAACCCGACGATGGGATACCTTGTTTTATCTTGACATCGTAATTTATCATGACACCTTAGTTTATCTGAGTTCAGTAGTTCATCCTGTTATTTTGATTTAGCTTATCTATCTTGTCATCATGCTTATGTTCATCTCAGTTTCTCATGTCAGTTAACTTTACTAGTTTTTATGCTAATAGTAGATAGGGCTTACTCAGTCTTTTTGACTGACCCGTTTTGGTTTGCTTCTTGTCTTCCGTTTCCCCCCCAGGTTACAGGGAGGAAATACTGTTGTTTAATTCGGACTTCTTCTGCTTGAAGGTCATCATGGATGGCTTGGACTTTTCTTGGCTATGGCTACTTTACTGTTTTACTTGGGGAATAATTTTCGAAAATGTCTTTATGCTTCTTTACTATTGCAAGACAGGTTTTGATGTACTCTGATGTAAAAGGCTTTAGACCTTATTTATTCATGCTATGAAAGTTTGATTTTACTTCCGCTATTTTATATGTTCTGTCTTGTGATATTTCTGTGCATGTTTACTAATAATGCCCCTCTAAAGCTAGTGCATTCCTTTGCGAGTGACCCTAGCGGAGGCGGGGTGTTACAATTTGATAACCTGAACCTGTACAACCCGGAACAACCCGAGTATTTACAAAACACCGGGTCAGTCTGGTGAACCAGAGTGAGAAAAACTCGCTAGGTTTATAATGTCATCCAACTTGATTTTAAAGTAAAAATCCTTTTGAAAGAAAAGGATAATCGTAACACCAAATCCACACATAAATACAGACGGTTTTTACCTTATGATAACCCAAAACATTTTGAAATCAATATCTTATTCTGATATTATAACAGTGTCTAAATACAAATAAATAGAATCTAGTGGAACGCTTACATCTCACGCTCCACATATATAGCATACAAGCAAAATCGCGGGCGCTTATTGGAGATTTGGATTCCTACTATGACAAGATATAGGACCACCTGCCGATAGTGTATCTCTAGAGGCAAATACACTGGGTTCAACAAGAACGTCTTGCAACCCGACCCATATATAACTGACAACTCATTTCGCTTGAGTGTATCGAACGTATATCACCAACGGTTGGGCTCAAACCACCGTTTCTCGAAAAGGGACAATATCGATAGATTAAAGAAGAAAAAGGAATTTCTCTAGATAGGTGATTATGCACCCTAATGGGAGCGACCCACATAGTCATGTTGCCTGCCCGATTTTTTTCATTTCCCAGTTGATGAGGCTTGAGGTTATAATCAACTTTAGAAACATCTGGCCATGATTCACATCATCCATATAAGTCATCCAGGAACAGGATGAACCAAAGGCACTCTCCTACCACATCCTAAGAATCACCCTATAAAACAGTAACGAGTAGTCCTTGCAAATCCATAGATTTCAGCCACGACAGAATCACAGTATACCTCTGGGGATCAGCTAGAGATTGTAAGTAACTCCTCCGTTTTATGAAGATCTATGGTCTTCAATTGCTCCATCTCGATCAGCATCTCCGACGTATTCGTATTTATTGGTCGGAATGGTTTTCGAATATAAATCCGATCCTGGTCTTTCCGTACCAATACCGTTTGGCCAGATTTTGATAGTCGGTTATTTAACTATCAAAATAAACAACCATAAAAATAAAACAGATCCATTGGTTTATTACACAGCATCACTTGGCCATAAAAATAATATATCAATTTTAATATATTAATATTCTCAGATCCTTTTATTCACATACTTGGAAAAATATCTTAAAATCATATCTAGTTTTTCCATTAACTATCATTTCAAAACATTTCCGCAACATTATTTATTATCTATAATCAATTCAACTTATCATCGTAACAATTGTTACGAAATCCCCTTTTTGTTTCATTATTTGAAAACACTAACCGTCACTTCCTTTATTTTTACAGGAACATTATTTCAAATACTCAAGCCCCTTTTACTTTCGCTATTTTGGAAATATCAACATACATCTTTTTAATTTCTTTTATTTCCTATATTTGGAAATCTCCTTGTCTATCCTCAAATCTTTCAAATAATGGTTCATTATATATTTTCAAAATAAATCCCTTCTAACATCTTTACCATTACAACTAATATCATCATTCGATAATCTTGAAGTCGTTCAAGTTGAGGTATTATAATTACCTCTCAGACCTTGATCAACATCATTCTTATCTAAGATAAATATGAATTGTAATTCAAAAACCCGTATTCATAATAATATCAACAATTTCCATTTCATTTTTTCTAATCTATGGTTTCATAAAACCATCTTACTTTTGAAATTTCCCTTTTTAAATATATTATTATTACTAAATCTATTGATTTAGTAAATGATTAAATAAACTTCAACTTTTAAACTTCAACTTCAATAAACTATTTGTTTAATTATCCAGATCTTTATTATAAATTTTATCACTCGACTTTTACCAAATCTAATTACAATAATCCTTTTCTAAAATTTTAATCGTTTCCCTTAGGAAATCTTATTTCAAAAACTCATCCATTCCACTTAATGTCATCATTAAGTAACATTAATTTAAAATTAACGCTTGAACTTTCCATCTCTTTTTATAAACTCATTTATATGATTCTGGTTTAATATAAACCTTTTTCGTCTCTATTTCCCTTTCTTAATTCAAAAAGATATTTTAAGCCTATCGAAATTTCTTAAAATCCCTTTTATAGCTTAATTGACCCAACCCGGTTTAAATATAAACCCGTTCATAAACTTACTTTGAAATTCGATTTATATTCAATACCGACTTCGATTAATTTCTTAAATGAACTTCATCTAAGAAGTGATTCCTTTAAATTAGTATAAATTTGCCTTATCATTACTGGGATAAATAACCAAATTTTCTCTTAAAATCTTATTAAGTTAATCAATTATTCGCTAAATTGTTTTAGCTGAATCAGCACAAACTAATTTAATTAAATAATCAATTTCCTTTAAAACAGTTGGCCTTGTCCATTTAAACATGATTAACCCGTTGATCACTCTAACTCGACTTTTCATTTAAACTAATAAATAATATTATTAATTTAAATAATCCATTTCAAAATAATCTTATTTTAATTGTTTCTTAAAACAATTTATAATCGCAGTTATTAATTGTTTCACAGTTGCTTAACAATCTTATTAATACAAGAATTTGCTTTATTAAACATAAAGCATGTGCTTCGCACACGGTCGATTTTGGTGTCAAAATGGTGATTGTTGGTTAAAATAATCCATATATATGTGGTTGGTTTTATTTTCTTTTCAAAATCTTATTTAAAATAATATATTAAAAAATCTATATTCAGTTATAAAATAAATTTCATAACTTCATTTTTACCGATTCACCTGACGGTAAATCAATCTTTATAAAACAGTTTTTATTTTGGACATCTGCTATAAATTCCTCAAACAATATTACCCATTGGTCAATAACCAAACAAATGTTGAATTTAGATTCAACAAACAACCACCAAGTCAATAATCCAATAATGTCGGTTAGACAGCTTATATAATGATCATATGCAAATAAACAATCAATTCAACTGATAGTGGTCCACCAAAATAAGCATTCAAGCATCCAATTAATTTTAAATACGTTTATATTGTTATAAACGTAACCAATAAGGTAATTTACCTTATTTGGAAGTCATAGTTAAAAATAACGATGTCATTTCATTTAAATTAAACAGTTGTTTAATTTAAATAATAGATATAAAATATTTAACAATCATCAAATCTGTCAAAAATCAGCAAACATAGCACACAAATATTAAAACCTAACTTATATAAAATATGAGTGGGAGAACTGAGTGAGTTTAACTCACCTTGATTTACTTTGGTCGATAAAACACTTGTTTTTAATTAAATTAAACTGACGTTTGATTTAATTAAAACAATAGTTGCTTCCAATTTTGACCAGATCAGCTCCATCTCGTCGCCTTCTCCCATATAATCACACCGCCATTTGTTTGTTCAATTCTGATACCGTATGACAAGGTTACGCAATTTATAAGATTTGAATACAATTTATATAT
Organism: Allium sativum; assembly: GCA_030737875.1. Lineage (NCBI taxonomy): Eukaryota > Viridiplantae > Streptophyta > Magnoliopsida > Asparagales > Amaryllidaceae > Allium > Allium sativum. Next base: position 99,007,373 of record CM060909.1, read on the forward strand.
ATATATATTTTAAACATCGAATTATAAACTTAGATTACCTTATTGGCCTACCCTAATCAACGTCTTAAGCATGTTTAGGACCGTTATCCCCGTATTAAAACTTCCCACATCCGATGCTTTCAGTGCTGTAAACACCCATCAGAATCTGATCCCCTTTAACACAAACAGGACAGCCAATCCTCCCCTTCACTCCTTCGTTCTGTACAAAAAAATGGGCCGCCTTCTATATATATTTCTTTAACTTGAATGTCCCAAACCTCGCAATTAGCTCATTCAGCCTACCCATGCGTTATATCCCCTTTCCCATATATTTCATTCACCAATGCAACTTCCTTTCCCCACCAGACATTACCCAAACGCGAGCCTGCTGTGTTTTCCCCTCTTGGCTCAAATCCCTCCCACCCCTTCTCATCTTAATTCTTCTCGTTTTTTTATATATATTCGTGGAAGAGAGAATTCCTTCAGCTCAAAAGGTAAGAACAGAAGAGGCGAAACAATCTTTATATAGGGGAGGAGACGTGGAAATGAAGGAACGTGGGTGCCAAATAGTTTGTTAGTTTGGTTGGCAAGAAAACTAAATTGAATTTTTTTATTATTCATTGCATTCCACGGTTTCACTTTAGCTGTGCAAAAAAAAAAAAGGCGTACATAGGACGGTAGGGGAAGTAGGGTAGAATAGCATGTACTTCATAGGTTTCTGGTTTGCTGTGCACACTTTCTTTAAAGCTGTAATCAAGCTTGTACGTTGATTGACCCAAGCTGGTTCAATTTAAATATTTTGTAATGATTTTTACAATTGCATTAAGGAACCAACATTATTTCTACATTTCAATGCATGTTTCAAGTAAAACTAAACAGTCAGTATCCTAAAATAAAATCTAATACGTTAGTCAACAGCACAAGTGATTCAAGGACAAAATAGGTTTGATTTCTAAAGTCAAAGTTAGTTGAGAGCCACAGATCTATCAATTCAACATTTCAATACAACAAACTGTCTTTGCTTTTGGCCATAATTTGATATTGTTAGCTGATATTTATAAGACTTTTAAATTTCCCCTTAAAACAAACGTGCTTCTTTTATCTTACTCTATTTTCTCATTTAATTAAGCAAAGCACAAAAAAATGTGCTACGTTGTTCCTATAAGTACCCAAACAAACTGCACAAGCCTTCTTCAGTCTTCACAAACACCACCAAATTTTCATTCTAAAAAAAATTATTTTCAATTCATGATCATGTCTCAACCCAAGAATTCAAACTAGTTTAAAATAAAAATAGTAGCTTGAAATGGAATGCTTGGTCAAATTAGTTTATTTAAAGAATTTACGGACCCCGTTGCGTAAAATTCCCCTCGTTTACGAACAGCTATCGACCAAAAATAAAAACACTGGTGAGACGAGAAATGTTCCCCGGTCCAAAAATATAATAAAACAGACAAATTAAATTATTTTGTGAAACCTCAAAATGCTGATATAGGGTGTAAAATACTCCAAATAAAAAAATTAATTATCTTCCAAATTAAAAATTACAATAAAATTCTAAAAATTAAATTATAACTACGTTTCAAAGGTCTTGTCCAAATTCGCAACCAATATTTAATTATAATTAAATAAACGTTATGCTTTATAAACGATTCAACAATGACTATTTTAAATTTTGATTTGGACATATCTTACAATCTGTACGACGAAATCTCGATTTTTCTTTCCCATTAGAAAATTATAATCAAATCGATCCTAATGTTTCTTGTTTCACAGAATTCCGACTTAAAACGGATTCTGTATATTCATTTGAAGTTCAAATCACAAATTACGAACTACCGCGTTATTTCGAATTCGATTTATATTAAATATAAACTATATATATTCAACTTTGTTTTAAATAAACGAAATAAATCCACTTAAATTCCAATTCAATATTTAATATAATAAAAATATATTAAATATCATACCGCTAAAAATACGGGACGTTACACATAGCATATAGGCATATATAATTGGGAACAAGAGAATTGAGCATGTTATCAATTGTCACTAATTCAAAATAATTTTACCTTCTTAATGAATCTTGGCATATAGGTCATTGTATATTACTTGTACTAAATTATTGGCATGTTTTGTTATTTGGTTTCCATTTTTTTGAGTAGCTTGTCTCTAGTATTCTCACATGGATCGTAGTTGGATGTACAACATGAAACATAGCGATGACGAGTTTCTCAATAAAATGGAAGAGTTCATCAATTGTGCATTAACTAATCAATTAAGAAGAGGGGATGAACATATTTTTTGTCTTTGTAGACGCTGCAAAAATGTTAGAATATTCCGCATCATAGATCAAATTAGGGATCACATAATTCGCAATGGATTCAAGCAAAATTATATGCAGTGGATATGGCATGGTGAAAGTATACTTAGCAGACCTAGTTCTAGCGCTCATGAGACCAATGAGAATGAACGGGAGAATAATGAGAATAATGAGGTGAATGAAGATAATGATGGTATTCATGAGATGTTTCGTGATGTCGAAGATCATCTGATGGAAAAGCCAAATTTATGCGAAAAAATATTGATAGATGCCGAAAATCCTTTGTTTGATGATAGTTCTTTTACAGTGTTGTCTGCGGTGCACAAGCTTTTTAATTTGAAATCAAAGCATGGGTGGAATGATACAAGTTTCACTTCTTTATTGAAACTTTTGAAAGACATGCTTCCAGAAGGTAATGAGCTTCCTACTTCTAACTACGAGGCGAAGAAAATAATGTGCCTATTGGCATAGGATACAGAAAGATACACGCATTTCCAAATGACTATATATTGTTTCGAAATGAATATGTGAACTTAAATGAGTGTCCCAAGTGTGGATTATCCCGTTACAAGTCCCGGGGAAATGTTCATAACAATCGAAATAAGAAATGGCCTCCGACAAAGGTCTTATAGTATTTTCCAATTATTCCAAGGTTTAAACGCTTGTTTGCAAATAATGAAAACGCAAAAAACTTAAGATGACATGCAGATGTGAGAAAAATTATGGGTTACTTAGGCATCCAGCAGATTCCCCGCAGTGGAGGAACATTGATGCAACATATCCTGATTTCGGTGAAGAAGGTAGGAACCTCAGACTTGGTCTTTGCACAGATGGCGTAAACCTATTCAGAAACCTAAGTAGTCAATATAGTACTTGGCATATTCTTTTGGTGATTTACAATCTGCCACCGTACTTGAGTTTGATGCGCAAGTACATCATGCTGTCTCTTCTAATCTCTAGACCATGACAACCAGGAAACAACATCAATGTTTACCTAGCCCCTCTTATTAATGATCTAAAACTTCTATGGGATAAAGGGGTGTGTGTGTTTGATGCATATAGTAAAAGTGATTTCACATTGCGTGCCATGATTTTTTGTACCATAAATGATTTTCCTTCCTATGGTAACTTGTCTGAATATAGTACTAAAGGCGCCAAAGCATGTCCAATTTGTCAAGATGACATGGTTTTTGAGCATTTGCATTTTTGCAAGAAGAATGTGTATATGCAACATCATAGATTTCTTCCTGTTACTCATCGTTATCGTAGAAAAAAATGCCTTTTAATGGAGAAATAGAAAATGGAGTTGCTCGTTTACCATTAACGGGAAATGACATTTATGAACGAGACATGAATATTGAAAATACATTTGGCAAACACTCTCCTCTTCTTGAAGGCTCATGGAAGAAGAAATCTATATTTTGGGAGCTTCCATATTGGAGACATTTAGATGTTAGACATTGAATAGATTTAATGCACATAGAAAAAAAATGTTTGTGACAGTATCATTGGGACACTCTTGAATGTACCCGATAAGACAAAGGATAGTGAGAAAGCTAGACAAGATATATTGAGAATGGGTATACGGAAGGAGCTAGCACCGGTGCAGAATGGTAGACGTACTTATTTGCCTCCTGCATGTTATACATTGTCAAAAAAAGAGAAAATCAGTTTATGTGAGTGCCTCCGTGGTGTGAAGGTTCCAACAGGCTATTCTTCAAACATTAACAATCGTGTATCAATGAAGGATTTGAAATTGACCGACATGAAGTCTCGTGATTGTCATGTGTTAATGCAACATTTGTTACTTGTTGCAATTCGAGGTATATTCATGTTTGACATGTAATTACGAAGTTGCGTATCATTTTTAATGCAATTTGTAGCAAGGTGATTGATCCAGATATGCTCAATGCTCAGCAAGCTAATGTTATAGTCACCTTATGCCAATTTAAGATGTATTTTCCTCCTTCATTTTTTGACATTATGGCACATTTGATTGTTTATCTTGTAAGAGAAATCAAAATCTGTGGTCCTGTGTTCATGAGGTGTATGTATCCGTTTGAAATGCACATGGGAACTTTAAAAAGATAAACAAAAAACAAATATAGACCGGAAGCTAGTATTATAGAAGGTGATGTGGCTGAGGAGGTTATTGAATTTGTCACTCAATACGTTCCTAGTGTTAAACCTATTGGACTTCGAAAGTCTCGGCATGAAGACCGACTTGACGGTCATGGCATAATTGGGTTTAAATTGACTTCGACTGGTGATGAAATGTTTCACAAAGATCACCTACTTGTTTTACAACACCTTAGTGAGGTTCATCCTTACTTAGAGGAGCACATGACACTTCTAAAGTCTAAGAATCCTTCAAAAAATGAAAGATGGTTGACAGTTGAACATAACAACACTTTTGTCGAATGGTTTAAAACCAAAGTATTGGATCAGTTGTCTGAAGCAAATCATAATGTTTCTGATACGATAAGATGGTTGACATATGAGCCTCGATTTCAAGTTCACTCCTATGAAGGATATGATATTAATGGATACGTCTTTTATACGAAATGTCAGGATGAGAAGAGAAAAATGCAAAATAGTAGAGTGAGTGTCGTGGCTTCTTCTCGAGAATTCGCTAGTGCTAAAGATAACAGACAAATAAATGCGACAATGTCATATTATCGGATAATTAAGGATATTTGAGAGCTTGAGTATAAGGACTTCACGATTCCATTATTTCGATGTAGATGGGTTGACAATTATCATGTTGTACGAGTAGATGAACATAATTTCACACTTATTGACTTTAGTCGAGCGAGTCATGATAATGATCTACTTATCTTGGCATCTCAAGCAAAACAAGTTTTTTATGTGACCGATCCAGCTGACAATAAGTGGTCAATTGTTCTTCCTAGCAAAAGACGTATTGTTGGGATTAGCGATGTGGTAGATGAAGAAGAATATGATTAATTTGATGAGAACCCACCTTTCCCCGTTGGCATAAGTCTACAAGAAGAGGAAGTTGAGTTAAATGCAAATTATGCATGCTCTGACCATAACGAAGGAGTTTGGCTAGTGGGGTAATTTTTTCTATGTTTCATTCTTTTAATTTTCATTTGAAAGCGAGGATGTGACATTTGACATTTTCTACAATACTTTTTTAAGAATAACTAGTAGAATTTGAGTTAAATACGTAGCTTAAAGAAAATTTTGTTGCTGTCAAATTGGCATGCTTTTTGTTTGTTTCTTTCTTCGGCACATTGTATGACAATAGAGTGCATGTTCTTTTTATCTAGAGTCTCATAAAATAAAATTGCATCTGGTATTAAATGATAGTATATTTGTGTCTTATTGGTTACATAATGTTTGATTACTCTAATTAATAATTTTGTGTTTGTAGAGATAGAGACACAGATCCGTGATCTCAACCATCCATCGCCATTTTTAAAGGTAACCAATTCAACATAGAGTATTATCTTTTTATTGGTTGTTTAATTCCTTGATTTATGCATGTAAAGAAGTTGAATGCTTGTTCAACAAATAACCTTTCCTACCAGCCAACCACTGATATTATACAGTTAACAATTTTTCAAATAGTTTACTGATTATATAAAGCAAATTTAACTTAAATTTTATACATAACCCATCATTCTGTAGATGCCTATCAAGAATAAAAGCTAAGACAATGATATTAATCAATATATTTTCCTTATTCTATTTGGTTTGATTTGATTCTGCAATTTTTACACTAGTTATTCACTTAAGTTGATATAAGATTTTATATTAAATATAGTTAAATAATGATAAAATATTAGTCATATTTTGCCTACAAAAACAAAAATGCAAGTCTTACATACTACATCTCCGAACAAATTAAAGGTTATCAATGTGTTTTACTAGTAAATTATAAGGTTGAAGAGCATATAGTTAGTTTCATGTACATGGCTTCCGTTGGTTGTAGACAAATAACAAATTCATTTCTCTCCCGCTTTTTACCTACAACAATTAAGGACAACCATAGGTAAGATATTTTTTATATAGCGTAAAGAGCTAACTATGGATACCAATTAAAAGGTATAAGTATAACTAATTTTTCTATACAGTCAGTTTGTGAAGCTATATTGTTAGCATGAATATTTACAATCAATAAGGGTAACAACTTTTATAAGGTATAACGGTGTCTTTTCGGAATGTCAAAATCAGTGTTTTCATAGTTTTTATTGCTCTTATCTAAGTTATATCATTTATTTTAACTGTCGAGCCTTTTCAGTTAGCTATTTGTAGTCCACCAAATATCACTTGCTTTTTAATATGATTTATTTGTAACATAGTTTTATATGCTTGCAGCACAATTATTTTTATTACAAAACTTGAGTAAACATGAGTTTCCTCCATCTGGATTTCCTTATTCCTTGGTGTCTCCTTCTTTAAAGCTTTAAGATATATGCATAGGCTGCAAAATAAATAGATTTTTTAATATAAGCAGATACATATCCATTAATCATATTACATGTGGTATTTCCAAAGATAAGATAACAAACTTATCTATTTGCATGATGTACATTAGACAGTTGAAGGCCTGCTTGTCAACGAACCATATGTGTTAGTTTGGGTGTATGTGTTGAATGTGTTAATTTTGTGAATCCTTTGTGGGTTACGATTTGATCCTTATAATATATTCACGGATGCAAGAAGAAAGGAAAATAATGTTGAAAGAAAGCTTAGTTGCTGATGTTTGTTCATGTTTACTTGACTATTTATGTAATACTAAAAGCGAATTAAATTACGAAAAATGTTCCGGTTAACAATTTTCTTGCTTTTGACATGATCATAAAAAAAAGCTGTTATGTAAATTAGATTTTAATTTATATAAATAGAAGGTACATGCTAATTTCTGTTTATTTTGAAGGTTATTAATTTAGACAAGAAAACAGTTAATTGATACAGCAATAATGGAGATAGAACCATATAGACACAATGAAGAGAAAAACAGTTCGTCTACCCAGTCTTCCACTAAGAAAAGGAGAAGAGGTCCAACAACTGGAAAGAAATATAGAACACAAAAGCCAAAATATATTGAGTGGAGCGATAATGGCAAATCCATTAGGAAGTGGGCGAAGTCTTACAAGGCGTATGTGGGTAGCGCAACTCGATCCAAAATTGATATCATTATTAAGAGTTGGGATGAAGTTAGCCAAGGGCTTAAAAACCTTATTTGGGAAGATGTTAAGGTATTATAAATTCATTTATTAGATTTATTTTTGATTACTACAGATATCTGACAGGTCATTTCACTTCTTAAACAAACTACAGACATATGACAGGTCATTGACTCTAAAATAGACATATATTTATTTTCTTTATATATATGCATCTTAAATATATGAACATATAATATTTTATTATAATAAATGACTTGCCTTAGTTTATTAGTCATTGCAATTGTACATTTTAATCTGTTAAGCTTTCCTCCAGTCGTGATCCATATCACATCTCTATGTAGCTCATCATATTGCATGGTATTCTAACTGCTATTTTATCTACACAACTTGTAGTATATTGCATTTGATTCTTCATTTGTATTTTTATACATGTGATAATAAACTTGTTCATTTTTAATCACTACAGGCCGAATACCATATTAATGATAAAACGAAAAGCATTGTGCTAAAGAATATTTGGGAATGATGGAAAGATTTCAAAACCAAATTGGTTAGTGGATGGATTATGAAGACAAGAAAGCTTTCATATGATCATAAAGAGCCGTACGGGTTCTGCGATGCAATTACACAAGCACAATGGGAAAATTTTAAAAGTAATTGCGAAACTGGTGAATTTAAGGTCTTTTATCAATTTTAGAAACAAGACTACTTCAAATGTAAGTTTTTACCTTCATTCAGAAATTTGAATTTCTTTGGCAAATGAGTTTAAACTTATTTAAGTATGTTTAATTTTAAACTGTTACTTTGCTGTATAAATTAGTTATATTGACAAAAAATGTTGTTATTATATGATGACGGCAAATGAATACAGTGAACATTTGTTTAAAAGAGAATATAAACACTTGATCAACTTGATTGGTGCATTGAATAAAATATTCTATTGGATTCCCTTGAATCCTTAACGTATTCTGCTGATCCATCGTTGAATATCGTTGCTGTTTTTCACATATCTACTATAAGTGTTGTATACAAAACGTACTGTCGTGATTGTTCTGAGGAGTTATCATGCTGTAAATAACTTGTAATTGACTTCTGACTGTCAGGCTGTAATTAACTATGTAGTTACCGAAACCCAAATCCGAGTGGTAAATTTACTGTATATTTCTAGAATAATGACGTACCAATTGGAAGCATTTTAGTATGTGTTTATGTTACCGAAACCCAAATAATTCTTTCTTTTTTACCCTTTTACTGTAAATTTACTGTGATGTTATGTAAATCATTTATATGCTATTATTTACTGTAAATTTACTATGCTGTTATGTAAATTTACTATAACTTACCGTAAATTTACTATGATGTTATGTAAATCATTTATATGTTGTTATTTACTGTAAATTTACTATGTTTTTATGTAAATCATTTATAGAGTTACCAAAACCCAAATCATTCTTTCTTTTTTCATTTTTTTTATAAATGCAAAACCATAATTATGTATGTATTTATGTTATTAAACAGCGAACAAGTGAGAAAGCTAGAAAGTGTCGGATGTGCAATGAGCATCCTCACTATTTTGGGGCAAACCGGATATGCTGGAACAAAAGCTAAATGGATAACAGCAGGCTATAATTCCTCAATGATAATACCAAGTGGATCTATTTTGGAACGAAGTATTAATTGGGTTTTAGCAAGATCGAAAAAGGGAGCTGATGGAAATAATGCAATCCCAAATGAGAAAACTAGGCGAGTTGCAGAAAAGCGGTACGCTATTTTTTTCTCGATTTGCCCCCCCCCCAATTTTACGTGTTAAAACTATTTTCTACCTCTTCTTCTATTTCATGCATTCGTTTTTTATAGTAAAAGTGATACTTTATCCAAGCAAGTTCTCGTTTTATTGTAATGCTTGTATATAATTCATTGTTATGTTTGTTTCTATATTAAAAAAATCCATTACTTAATAATAAAAATGAGTAGATGCAATCAAAAAGGCAGCTTGTAATTAATTTGTAACATTCACAAACGTGATATGCTGTATAAAGAGGGATAGAGCCAAAGAAATATTTGGACTATTAAATTAAATTCAATTAGCTGTAGGCGGAAAAGTTATTTTGATCTTCTCAGGATTTAAACGATTCCCCATACACTTGAATAGTTGAACTCAAACTCTTGTACACTTGTACATTATTCAACAAATTTATTTTCTGTTTTTGCCTAATTATGTGGACGTATACATGCGGATCATGCCTAGTACCCAAAACATGTCGGATATCCAGTATTTGTATTGACACTAGACTACGTGGAGTATTATGTACATGCTATAAATAGCCACATACACAGCAAACAAACATGCATACAATTTATTCATATATAATAATGAAAAAAATCCCAACGTAATGGAAAGTTGTAGTTGATTTCCAATCTCTTGAGTCTTGATTGGTCTAATCGTTTGAGCTTAGGTCAATGTAATTATGTTTTTATCTACAGAGTGATTGGAGAGAAAATGCTGTAGAAGGAGCTTGGATTCCAAATAGACATGATGATGTGCTAAATCGTGCTCTTGAAAAAAAAAGAGCATCCCGATCGAGTAAAAGAAATAGGTGGGTTGATCAATATCAAAGACGTATATGGGGAGGTATAAAGAAATAAAGGTCCAATGAGCATAGTATCGGTAGATGATCTGCATGTTATTACTCAGGAGATGGAAGCTAAAATGAGTTATAGATTAAAATCTATGGTGGATACAATGGTTGAGCAGAAGGTCACAAATATTTTGAACATGATGGGTTTGAAGGTGCCAAATGATATTGAGGTCGGCAACACACCTTCGATTGGTACTCGTAGTAGCTATCAATCGGTACACTTGGACAAATTACAATCTACAAGAAAAGCTCAAGATACAGATCTGTTTATAGAATTGTAGGTATTTCAAATTTCAAAGTCAAAATAAGTTACTGTATGAAATTTTGATTTCTTGCATTTTCATTTTTTAAATTAACATATTGTAAATATAATGATATGTTTGGAGTTAATATGTGTATGGTTTATGCTGTCATTTTTTAAAATCCAAATACAAATTGGAGCTTGTCTTATAAAATTTATATTTTACAGTGTAATTAATTAATTACTAATATGTATTACATTAGTAAACAATAATAGCAAATATTTTCTTACGACATCATGCAACTTTTGGTTAACTTTTCAACATTTATTCACTAGTAATTGGAATATTTAATAAGCAGGGATTAGGATCTACTTTTTAATTCAAAACCAACACATCAAAAGTTTTTTTAAATATAATTTATGAAAAGCTTCTTTAATTATTTTCACCTGGAAATTTCAGTTTATATGGTAAACATTTTAGAAGAAACTACACAATGTTGATCAACATACCGTAAACACTTATTGTTCTAACTGCATACTTTTTTGAAACAAATATTAGGGATAAAACATTTGAGAGTGTCACCATTGCAAAAGGCACGAATTCAGCTGCCAGCAAAGTATAATGCCAACAGTGTTAAAATATAAAAATACATTTCAGGATATGTGTGAGTCAAATGCTTTTATGAGTCTCTTTTGTTTTCAATTTGCCTCATTTGGCATTGCATGAAATCCACAAAAAAATCCCTGAATTTTATGATAATTCTCCTTATTCTGCATGCGATTTTAACGGTACCTTTGTAGAAAAAAGCAATAGTATTAAGCTTGGACCTTAATTTACATTTTCATTAAGCATATATCATGATTTCTTGTAAACTCTATAAATGATTTATTGACGTCTAAACATTCAGTACTTATAATAACTTTAGCATCTAATATGTGAATGAAATTTTTTTTGTTTTGTTATTGTCATCGTTAGGAACCAACCAAATGTCGTCTAGCTATGAATTCCGACTTCAAAATTATCATAGTGGGTCGTGGTAGGTACATCCTGCTCCATGATCCAGTGATCGATGCCACAATCAATCACTCTTGGCCGATCATGTGAAGGTTGGGATTGAAGCGGTGGAGCCTATTCATGCAAGAGTCTCACTTCCAGCTCTCAGTCACTTTTGGCCGATCATGTGAAGGTTGGGATTGGCGCGGTGGAGCCTATTCATTCAGGAGTCTCACTTCCAGATCCAACTCAATATCACACCCCAATAGGAGAAGCGGTTGGTAGTTTTGTTCAGTGGCCTAAAAATCTTGTGCTTTTAGGAGAAAATGCTGCGATAAAATCTCTTGTGCATGTGAATTATTATGCTTATCAAATATATTAATATTTATTTGATTTTGTACACATGCATGTTAATCATATACAAATATATCAAAATTATGCATGTCATGTCACTTATAGAATACCAAATTTTCTGTATGAATCAAATTTTCAGCCAATGCATTCCACGATTTATTAAATTACTTAATCCCTGAAAATTCCCTAACAATTTTATTTACAAGAAGTAGATGAATGCATCTTCTTCAATTTCCAGCACTTCATCAATTTTTTTTTACTCCATTCAATTTGTCTGATTTTGGGAGCATCTGTTGATATATTTTTTTTATAAAAAATAACTTGGAAATTTTGCTTATAGCTGTGTTTCGTGAAATATTAAAATTGAATATTATATTCTTTTGAACTTTAAATCGAAATTATAAGAGTTCTCCAAAGGCCTCTTTAAGGACTCAAACCTACGTACAAAAATAAAAATAAGAAATATAAGAAAAAATATATTATGTGACCAAGTTATATCATTATTATTTTATTTTTAGACCATTGATTGAAAATGATTTACATGAGCCATGGAATTGCCATGGTAATGGTTGTTGTAAGAATTGAGTGATACCATAAGATGAGCTTTGATTGAGATCAATTAAACAGGAGCAATCAACATAAAAAATTAAATTAAATTGTCAACATGAGCCAACCTCCAATCTGCTCAAAAGTCCTTTTAATACTTTGATCAATAATAAATGAGAAATTAAAAGTACATTTCAGTAATTAAATTCTAAAATACATAACTGTAGTTTATATTATTTAAACCTCGCTAGGTTTAATTGTAAATCTGTTACATTAAGTCTGAAGTATACCTGAAAATATTATATTAGTAGATTTTGAAGTGTACCTGCCTTTGTCTGATTTACATACACTTTGTAAAATAGCTTTTCTAAATAAATGTTAATTGCTTCATGTTTTTTAAATGAAGTCTATTTAATCAATGTGTTGTAATTGCTACTTGATTGCTTGAATAAACTCTTATTTCCTATCAGCCACTATCAAAAGAAAAGGCATTTGGACTGTTCTTCCTTTGAATGCATCCACGGTCTCTGATGTTACCTTCATCTATCAAACTGACTTTTTTATCGGCAAATTTATATGCCATTATTCAAGTTCTTGATATGCAGTAAATGGTAGAAAATGCAACATTTGAGAATGTAAATCAATTATAACTTTATGTGCAGGCTACACCTATAGCGAGCACAAACAAAGTGAAACAATATGGTGCGTGACTAACATAGAAATGTGTTTATTTTATGCTCTTATATCTTATCTTTTGTACATAAATAAATATTACTTGGGTATTGTTTTGTCACTTTTTACAGATATGCCGATACAGTCAGAAAATGGAAAATAGAGATCAAATTGCTGCATATTTACATTTGAAGGCTTGCTGACGAAGATCTCACATCTAGTTGTTTTCTGGATAAGAAAATAACTAGTAGAAAGGCTATATATATCACAAATCAATGAATAATTATCAAAGGAGCAAGAGGAAAAGAGGAAAGGCCTAAATTTACTAGATTTCACTAAGGCCCATTTGTAATTCTCATTGTAAACTCTTTTTGTGAATTCCCTAAGGCCCATTTGTCATTGTATTAGGGTTAGGATTAGGGTTGGCTATCTACTCTATATGTACCCTTGTATTCTCATTGTAAACATCCAACCTAGAATTAATAAAGTCTTCTTCTTCTCTTTTCTGCATTTTTTTTATTTTCTTAGCAATTAGTGTTGTCTACACAATTAGATTCGGTAGAACACTATTTGTCTTTTTCATCTATTTTTCATTAGTGATTAACCGTCTGATTAGATTCAGCGGTAATCCTAATTTTATTTCCTGTTTATTATTTTAATTTCTATTCTTTTTTTACTGCTTCCTTAGGTCAATTGAATTGAATACAGATTTGATTAGATTCAGATTTGATTCAATTTAATAATAGTTTAATTGCAGTTTCAATTTCTTTTTCTTTCAAAACCAACCTCGAAGATTTGTCTAACTCGCCCAAGAAATTTTATAAATAATTTAATTTAATTACCTCCCTGTGTTCGACCTTGATACTACACGATCTGTGCACTTGCAGTATTTATTTAAAATTCGCGCTTTTCTAATTCATAGAAAGCGTCGATCAAGTTTTTAGCGCCGTTGCTGGGGAAGTAACAATTGAATTTTATTATTTATTTAATTTCTAATTCGTGTTAGTTTTTGTTTTTATTGTTTTTGTTTTCATGTAAATATTAAAAAAAAATTTGTTTAGTGGATTGAGTATTAAACAAGGAAAAAAGTGCTATTTTTCTTTCAATTTCTTGCTAATTCTCCTATTCTTTCCTTTCATTTTCTTTTCTGATTTCTATACATTATTTTCTTCCACTTGCAATTTTTCCTCGATCTCTTTCCTTTTATAAACTTCCTTCCTTATCTCTTACATCACTTCTTCTTTTGCAAGTACAAAAAAATGCTAAATTTTCAACCATTTGTTTCCAATCTTTTAGCCTTCTTTCCTGTTCTCAATTTCTCAACTTTCCTTCCTATCTTCAAATTTCTAACCTTCTATTCAATAGTTTCTTTTATTTTACATTGCATTTTCTTTTCTTTCTTTTTTTACAAACTTTAAAAAAAAGTACAATTTCTTCTTCTTATTTCTTGTCCCTCTTCTCCGATTACATATTCATCACCCTGACCCATCACCTCGCATCCATCCTGAACCCCATACTTTCCACTGCCTTCATCACTATTCAACCTATCACCACACAAATTCAATCCCTTTTTCACGTCACAGCCTTCACTCCATTCTCACCCACCCAATTCGCAAAACAGCACTTTAATCCACAGAAACAACCACCCTTCCATCAATCCATTCCTGCATATACAGGCCTCATCAAGCCACAACAGTTCCTCTTTCACACGCACTTAATTCATTTCACCAACCATCCTCTGCCCATCTCTACACCATCACAATTGCCAAAGCCTCCAAGATCACGCAATACCCCAACTTCCATTAAGCATCAGCTCCACCATACCAAATCATCAACTCCACGTCCCTTCCACTATACAACTCCATCCTCCTCAACCCGAAACCAACTTTGCAAACCACCACGTGAACAATCCACCGTCAGCCTATAGCCCTGATTCTACTGCGTCAGTCTTCATCAAACAATTCGATTATACCACTGATCCACCTCACTTCATCAACTCCCTTGTCGTTGACCAGAACAGCCGCATCTCCTCATCCATCAAACCATTGCCTTCGCTCTCCACAAAAATTCACACAAGCCAACCCTCGTTCAAACTCCTCTGCAAAACCGTTCAAACTTCTCAGTATAGTCCAAACCTGTCTCCGACATCGCAACCTCCCCAGACCGCCAATAACGCATCTCTTAAGTCTCCAATCAGTTCGTCAACATTCGCAAAGACCCCACACCCAATCCTTCAGACAAAACCCAAGTTTCAACAAGACTCTATAACCGCATCACCAAGTTCGCAGCTGACGACAGAAACCGATTTGTAACAACCGATTCACAACTTCAAATCGATTTTAAACTCTGATAGTTTTCAAAAAAAAATCATCACAAATCCAAATTCGAACAGAAAGCCCCAATCAGAAACTCGATTTGGAAAAAGAAAAAAAGTATTTTGCGTGATATATTTCCTGAAACGAGAGAGGGCGTGAGTTATATTATTATTGGGCTTGACTTATTTGGGTGTGAAACCTTTTGCTCGTTATCAAGGAAAGTTTGTATTATTTCTTTTTATTTATTGGGTCAGTTCAGGATTTTTTTTTTAGAACTTGCTTTCTCTGTTTGACTAGAAGGGCCTGGTTTCTTCTGTTGCTTGTTGAGTCTTGCTTTACTCTTTAATATATATATATTCAGTTGATTCAGTTGCTTTGTAATTCAAAAAAAAAATCAAATCAAAGGCAAAAGCAAAAGCAAAGAGGTCAACCAACAAACGGGATTTGAAAGAGTCAACCAATTTGCAGATAGTGCGATTTTAATCATTCAAGCTACTCAATTTTTTCTGGATAGATTGACATACACCGCTGTAATATTTTCTCTACAGGCGCTTTGCTGCAAAGAAAAAAAATATAGAAATTGTGTGTAAAAATCTTCTGCAGGGCAGCGGCTTGCTTGTACAATATTTTAAATTTCTGCAGTTGTTATTGTCTGATTGTTGTGGTTGGCTAATATCTTCATAACTGAAATATGCATTCTCATTGTTTTCAATAATAAAAATAGACATTGCAAAATAATATAATTGAAAAGTGATGCTTTGTGAAGTTGATTGTCTCATATAATTGGATCGCGGATATACAGTAGTTCGATTTATTGAACTATTAGCAAAAGAGGTTGCATACTACCCGTAAAAACATTGGTCGTATCCCTTAGTATTTATATTATATGTGAACGACCATAAGACCCTCTTCCCCCTTCTAATTGAGTAGTTAATTAATAGAGCGCAGCTTAGTATTTTATACTATTTTGAAGTGAGAATAATTTCTATCTTGTCGTGACTTCTTTAAAATGTCTGATTCAAAAAAAAATCATTGAGAGAAATGTGGGATAATAATCGGAGTAGACGTCCTCTTGAAGAGTATGAGTATGAATTACAACTCATGATGCAAGATTTTCCAAAATATCGTTAGCCCAATGCCAACAATTTTCAAAATTTTCCAAATGACCAACATTTTCAAAATCATGGACATGATCGAAATTGCAATTTCAACTCAAATTTCAATAATTTCGATTATGGGCCACATCCACATCAAAATGGCTTTGAATCCCAATATAGCTTTGATCCACATCAATATGGGGTTGTAAACAAAAAATTTCAAAATTATAGCCCATATCAACATCTTGAAAATAACCAAAAGCACTCAAATTTTAACTCAAATTTTAACGGTTTTGGTTACGAACATAATTTTTATGATCAAAATGATTTCCAATATCATTGTCATTTTTCTGAAAATTCAAACAACCACCACATTGGAAATAATTTATATTGTGAAATTGATGTGGATTATAATTTTGAGAGCCAAGAAATCCAAAATGATAGCTCTCAAATCAACGATTCGGAAGAATGTCATTTTGATGAGAGGGAAGAAAGGCTAAATAAAAAGATGGATGAACTTCTCTCTTTAATGACCTCTTTGAAAGAACAACGAGAGCAACAAAATCAAATTCAAACATGCGATGAATTAGAAAATTATCCATTCTTTATTGATAGTGAAAATTTTCAGATAACAACTTTGGTAACTGAGAATAACGATTTAAATGAAGTTGTTCAAAATTCAACAAATGATTTGGATGTCGATTCTCTTTAGGAAAAAGATTTAAGCTCAGACTTTGATCTTCCTCTTTCAGGCTGCGAAAAACTTGAAACTCTAGAAACTGAACAGAATAAAAATATTGAATTTTTCAATTCAAATTTAGAGAAGGATTTTAATGAACACGAATTTTTTGGATTGTATAAGGATAAGTTGCCAAATGAGGAAACTTCCGACGAATTTGAAGTTGTCAGTGTCGAAAATATGTTGTCAATGAATGAAATTGAGAAATGTGATCACATAATCTTGAACAACACTCAGAATTTAAAATTCACGATTGCAACTGAGTTTACATACGATCACAAATTTTCGAATAATTACACTGATAAATTCGTTGAACACATGAATTAATTTTGGAATGTTAGCTTGATTGAAAAACTTCATGTTAGGACAACCCTGGATATTTATCTACTGGACTACAAATCTAGGTATAAAGTTGAGATAGTTTTCAAAAACCTTTGCTTATTAGAAAATATGCCTAGACATAGTGGGAACGGGATTCATCGGGTTAGAACCAAGTGTGGGGGGAAAAGATGGTGGCATTCATTGCATCACATGCATCGTAAACACATATATCATTGTACATATAATCCATCCTTACATATAGCTAGACTGCATTTCATTCTTCAAATATTTTTTCATCTCATTCACCTTTAGATACGATCTTTCAAATTTAGGAAACGTTTACAGCGTGGACACTGTTTAGTTCTAGTGTGGGGGGAATCTGCATTACATCCTTTTATTTTTCTTTCTTTCTTTTCATATAGGACCATCGTGAGTTTTAGATCGTAGTAAAATGTCAAAAAAATTCCTCGAAAATACGACACATTTTAGATTGATACAACAAAATAAGTTAAGGATTGTTAATCAGTTGATAGTATTTTTTTCTCTCAGCTAAGATCGAATATGAAATATAATGGAAAGTTAAATTTTGAGGGATAATAGTGTAACCGGTACATAGGGAGATCCTTAGGTGATGGCCATGAAGTTTATTATATATTGTAGTCTTTGTTTAAATGAGTGGAGGACTTAAAATACTTATATTGTCTTTCGAATCTTTAAAACTAAGTTGTGTTAAGCTGAATTCGTGTAACTCTCTTGTTCTTATATTTTCAATAAAAATAATAGTAATCCAGGGTATCCAACATTGCTTGTGTATCTAGCGTTGGTGTGCAAACCCGCCATTTTATGAGATTGGACGCCTAAGGATTACCGACATGTTGTTGACAAAGTCAGCGTCGGTCTGCACAATCCGCCAAGCTCTGTCCCAACTCTCCGTCAGTCCGCAAGGCAGTGTATGGGTGGTATACCTTGGTCTTTAAGTTAGGTGTATGTAATTAATCGTAAATTTCAATTTTTATAGAGATAGAGAATAAGCGATGATGCCTAAACACTTCTTGACCTTATTGATTTGACTACCCATACACGAGGAAATAATAATACCACTTTACAAACCGTGCTAAGCAATCTAAGAATCTATTTCATGGCTGCACTATTTTATCGACCGAACCAACTGGCCAAACTGGAATTTAAAATTTGAAAACTTGAATTGTGTTGAAAATTTGTGACAAGCTGAGGTATCTAAAATAAAATCATCTGACTAAGAATTGTTAACTTAATTTGTTGTACCACTTTCCTGAAACAAGTCGTGTTTTCAATTTTTGTTTTCAATTACATAAGTCCTCTGCATTCATGTAGTTACATTAGAATCATAGCATACTGCATTTGGATTTTGTGGGTAGTATCAGCTGAAAACCCTCACGAGACACCACTCGTCCTACTAGGGACACCTAGAGGTTTAACGGCTTGTTGCATACACTCAATGCAATCGTGTTTCCTATGAAAGTGTGACCTATCTAGTTAGTTTTTAATTTTTGTTTTACTCGAGGACGAGTAAAAGATAAGTGTGGGGGTATTTGATTAACATAGAAATGTGTTTATTTTATGCTCTTATATCTTACCTTTTGTACATAAATAAATATTACTTGGGTATTGTTTTGTCACTTTTTACAGATATGTCGATACAGTCAGAAAATGGAAAATACAGAACAAATTGCTGCATATTTACATTTGAAGGCTTGCTGATGAAGATCTCACATTTAGTTTCTTTTTGGACAAGAAAATTACTAGTAGAAAGGCCATATATATCACAAATCAATGAAGAATTATCAAAGGAGCAAGAGGAAAAGAGGAAAGGCTTAAATTTACTAGATTTCACTAAGGCCCATTTGTAATTATCATTGTAAACTCTTTTTGTGAATTCCCTAAGGCCCATTTATCAGTGTATTAGGGTTAGGGTTAGGGTTGGCTATCTACTCTATATATACCCTTGTATTCTCATTGTAAACATCCATCCTAGAATTAATAAAGTCTTCTTCTTCTCTTTTCTGCATTTTTTTTATTTTCTTAGCAATTAGTGTTGTCTACACAACTAGATTTGGTAGAACACTATTTGTCTTTTTCATCTCTTTTTCATTAGTGATTAACCATCTGATTAGATTCAGCAGTAATCCTAATTTTATTTCCTATTTATTATTTTAATTTCTGCAATTTCAATTTCTGTTCTTTTTTTACTACTTCCTTAGGTCAATTGGATTGAATACAGATTTGATTAGATTCAGATCTGATTCAATTTAATAATAGTTTATTTGTAGTTTCAATTTCGTTTGCTTTCAAAACCAACCTCGAAGATTTGTCTAACTCGCCCAAGAAAATTTATAAATAATTTAACTACCTCCATGTGTTCGACCTGCATACTGCACGATCTGTGCGCTTGCAGTATGTATTTGAAATTCGCGCTTTTCTAATTCATAGAAAGCGTCGATCAGTGCACTGGACATGAATAAGAATGAAAAGGTCATGAATGCAATGTCCAATGAATTTGTGAAGAGTAAGGCAATCGTTGATGAAGATATTCCTCAAAAATTAGACAGATGAGTGTAAATATTTCCACGACTTGATAGTTCAAATGCCAAACGACGATGGTGTTATCATTGCAATTCACGTGAATAAGGATTTATTTACGTGTGACGAGGACTTTGAAATTCATATAAATATTGATGACATTATCTAATTTCTTAATATGGCATGGCTGAATGTATCATGATTACAGATTTTGCATCATGTGAGTATTTACATCATTTTTTTTGTTGAATGATGAGAATAATGTTGATTATATGTCTAAATAATGTGTAGATGGTTAAATCATATGTACAATAATCTCGAAGTGAAGAACATTGGGTTTATGTGTCCTCAGAAGCTTTTCCAAGTGCGAAAACATCTAGATGCAACAAATAAATATATCTCAAACTTGTGGCATGTATCACAATCTAAGTGCTTGTTCTTAGCTCTATACTACGAAGGGTATGAATATTAGTCTTTTAATAAATAGTTACAAGTTTGTTGTTGATTTTAATTTTTATAAACTTATATTGTAGGAAACATTGTCTGCTACTTGTTTTCCATGTGCAAAAAAACGAGGTTTATGTTTCTGATCCCCAGGCCGAACGCAAACTCAAATTAGTGATCAAGCCACAAGTAAATGTGTATGTTTTATTTGTTTGCCTTTTGTTTAGATATGTCTTTCGTTTATTAAGAGCTCTTAAGATTGGTTACATTCTAATATTATCAAAGATGCATTTTATTCTTAGCCGAAGGTCAAATGTAGTAGTAATATTTGTTAACTCAGTACGTGTGTGGTGATGTGTTGATACCTTATGGCAAGCCCTTCTTTCCAACATCTCTACCCTGCTATTTTGGACAATTGTGTTACGGTATACACGATTGTTTGGGCCCAGCATATATCATAAATTAGAAATTTAAACGAGCAGTCCAAAATCGTATTGTGTATATATATTTTGAAATTTTTGAATATCCTTTGTTTTGAAAGAATGATCATAAGTAGTTCACTTTATGTTAAACAAGTTTGCCATATATTTAGAGATTTTAGACAGTTGTTTATCTATACTGCGGTTAAAATTCTATATATGTGGTATCAGAAATAATTGTTTTAGTGTTTAGTAAATGTGTATGATTCATTTGTTGCATGTTTAGGGCCTTCAAAACTTACAAAGCATCAGGAGGAAAGTCATCTCGAGAAACTAACTTGAAATGGAATATCGTAAAGGTGAATTGTTTTGTGACAAAAAAATGTATGTTGCTTGAGATATAAATTCATTATAAACTGATATTTTTTCCAAATATTCCTAGTGTCCCCAATAATTAAGACCAACAGATTGTGTATATTATGTGATGAGGTATATGCATGATATAATAAAAAACCACCATCAGAGTATTGATTTTCATGAGGTACACCACTTTCTTAGTTTTATTTTTTCCTTTCATATTTAATATAAGTAATTGTAATATTAATTATTTTTAAAAAAAATCTCTTTATTGCAGAACTGTTTACAAGCTGATTCTTATAGTAACAAGAGATGGACGAGATCCGAGATAATATAGCTACTTATATCATGCATAACTCCATGTAGTCATCGAATATGCATAACAAGGTAAAATAGTGTTCACCCTTTTTTTAATCCGTAATTTCCAAGATATAATATAATATATTTACATTAGATTTTTTTTAACGACATCAACATAGTTGCTGCTGCCGTTTTCAATGGGGATGAACCTGGTTTTGTTTGTTATAATATTACTACGTGCTGCTTTCTAACTTCATGCAACTGTCTCATGTCATGATGGAGATGATGGTTAAAACAAAATAAGCATTAGTAGTAGAGGAAGGAGGATATGCATTAGTAGTGAGGTAATTCAGAAGCTTGCACCAAATTACAAATTAAAAACACATTGTTGACTTTGGGGAAGAAAATTTATATGTCAACACATTTTAATTGGTGTAATGATATTTTGTGCATTATTAAAAGCCAAAGTTAAAAGAATCATGTTGAATTATATTCCTATTATTATATTTTTGAACCAAGGTGAACATTTCTCCATGGCTTAACATGCAAAATTAAGAAGAGTTTGATATTCTTCTTGTACAAGCTTCAACTCTTTATTCAACTAACACAATTTTTTTTTGAAGTTTTAAAATTACTCGTGGCTGTCTACTGGATTCTTTGTTTCTTTTTTATTTGTTTAAAGTGTTTTTCCAGATAATATTTCATCTACTCGCATAAACTCTAAATTCTATTCCATGATTATATATATGGTGCTTCTACTGCATGTCGCTTTCTAACTTCATGAAACTGTTTCATGTCATGATGAAGTTGACGGTTAAAACAAAACTATATATATGGTGCTTGTATTGGCAGATGCGACGCTTGGGAAATTATAGTATGGCATGAATTATTTCATGTGAATTTATACTAGTAAGAGTAAACAAGTTACATAGGTTTATTTGTTCTATGATAAATAAGTAGCATATTCTTTCTTATCTAAATACACAACATTATGCAGGTCTTTGTCTTTGTTGCCGCTGAGTATGCCACCCCAAAAAATGGCGTTAATCAGGTTTATTCCATTTCTTAGCTTTGTGTATACTGTACCATCCATTTCATACGCTTAGATTTCAGTCATTATGATTCTGATATCAAAAGAAAATCTTAAGGTTAGGATAAGTCACTGAAAAAACAATCAAAAATCTTAAGGTTAGGATAATCCTCTTCATGGGCATAGGTACATGTCTTCGTATCTTCAATGCTTATAATAGAAGCCATCCACAGATCATAGAACTTGTGAAATTCCTGGATTCAGATGGAACATTGTAGAATTACAGTCTTTGCTCGTCTATTCCTATAAACTAACCGCCTTAAGGTCTACAGTGGTTATTACTGAGTATAATCAAACGATCCAAGTGCAACATGCATGACTTTGTGTAAAACCCCGTAAATTTCAATGTTAATGTTCACAAATTAAAGAATAACTAATCTCAGACGTAATAATTAAGGGAAACGGGTTGCGCCATTGTGTTCGTCTCGGAATTCTGGTTGAGATAGAGTAAGAGTTTGCATGAATTGGACTTCGTATGAAGAAGTTATGGCCATCGGAAGTTTCAGAAAAATTTAAATAGATTTCGAAAATTCAAAATTCAGAGTCAGATGGGCTAGACGGGAAAATTCCCGCCAGGGCCAGGTCGACCTGGGGATCGACCTCCCCCTCCCCCTCCCCCCCGGGGGCAGATTTGTTTAATGACCCGTTAGTGTCTAGATGCTGACTCATTAGGGTTTCTGATCTTCTCTAATTGGCTGGGATTAATTCTGGGTTGATCGGACAGCCTAAACTAATCCTAAACTCTATAAAAAGACATGTAGACTCAAACCCTAAAATCAAATCAAAATTAGATCAATGGCCGTCATGTTGTCACTCCAAACCCTAGAGTAGATGCCACCAATTAGAAGCAAAGTAAAGCAACTCAATTCAAATCAAATCAAGCCTAAAACTACAACAACGAAATTGTCTACAACAAGGAAACGCTAATCAATTACAAAATTCAGATACCAGAACTCAAGACCCTCTTTTTCGGTGAGTTCTAGTCACTTTTAGGTTTAAATAAATAAAAGTGAATCGTGGTAGACTATGATTTGGGTATATGTTGTTTGTAGTTATGCATGTTTATTATTGTGAATCATGAAATTATGCAAGTTCATTATTGTTGTGAATCATGAAATGATGCAAGTTCATTATTGTTGCGAATCATGAAGTTATGAAAGTTATTATGTTGAGAAACTATGAACCTATGCAAGTTACCTATGCAAGTTATTGTGTGCTGAATCATGAACCTATGTAAGTTACCTATGCAAGTTGTTAAGTTGTTAATTCATGAACCTATGCTAGCTGTTATGTTGTGGATCATGAACCTATGTAAGCCGCCTATGCAAGATGTTATGTTATGAATCATGCAAGTTGTTATGTTGTGAATCATGAGCCGATATAAGTTGTTGATTATGTTGTTAATTCATGAACCTATGCAAGTCACCTATGCAAGTTGTTATGCTGTGAATCATGAACCTGTGTTAGTGTTAAGTATGTAGTTAATTCATGAACCTATGCAAGTTGTTATGATGCAAAATCATGAATCTATGCAAGTTGTTAATTATGTAGTAAATCATAATTATATGCAAAGTTATCATGTCATTTTACCTAGTTGTCATGCTTATACCAAAATTGTATCGAAAACAATCATCTTGTCATTCCCTTTATTTTGTTGTTATGGCGAGGCAACTTTGTAGCCTCGATGACGTCAAAAACGCAAACGGTTACGCTAGTTAAGAAACGGGGAAAAAGAGGAATTTGTAATAGGCATAATTTACATAATGTTTATGTAAATTTGGCACATGATTTTAGTAGGGAAACATATGAATAATTACCTATTATGATATGGGTAAAATTGGGTAAAAATGGTATAATTTGAATATGACCATTTATGGATAAGAAATTCAAATTGTTAATAAAATAGGTAATGGCACCTATAAAAAGGGAAGGGTTAATTAATTAACTTAATTAATCAAAGAGGAATGTTTGAGCAATTGAAGTCTAAAGATTTAACTGGCATAAATGCCTTAAATGGCATAAAGTTAATTTGTGATGAAATTGGTATGATTTTACATACCATAAATAGATGGACATAATTGAGTCAATTATGGCCATAGGTAAATTTGGAATTAATTGATATTTTGAATAGGGAAATTAATTCAAATTGGGGGAAATAATTAATTTTGTAATTAATCGTCTAAGACACGAGGTTAGGCTCTTTTGTGGTGTAAGACTGCCCGGACCCGCCCGGCAAATCTAGCTGCCACAAATGCCAGTCTAATGTGGGAGGTCTTAGGCATAAACTAAATGCGTGACACTTGTAAAGACACGAGGTTAGGCTCTTTTGTGGTGTAAGACTGCCCGGACCCGCCCGGAAAATCCAGCTGCCACAAATGCCAGTCTAATGTGAGAGGTCTTTATAAGGTTACGGTCTTAATGAATTAAGAAACACTTAACCAGATAAACATGTAGTGGGACATGAGGGGTTAAGTGGGTGCCTTGGGTGGCATGTGGAATTAAGTGGGTGCCTTGGGTTGCATGTGAAATACGATTAGGTGTCTCAATAATTAATTAATGCTGATTAAAGGCAACTTAACCTAACTTAATACATATGGATTGTATGATGATTGGCATGAGTTTGGGTTAAGTAAAACGAATTGGATTGTGGGTGGGTTAAGTACAACTGATGGGTAGGTGGGTAATATTAATATATATAGGCCCACAAACTTAACCATTAAATAAATAGGATCAAATCAGTGGGAGGGTTAAGTACAAATGAAGGGGCAGGTGGGTAATATTAGTACATATAGGCCTACAAACTTAACCGGATAAAAAGGGTTATGTAATTAAAGACACCTAATGGTATACATAACCGGGGCAGAATAGTAAAGTTATGTATTAAAGACACCCTTAGGGGTACGCATAACTAACGGGAATAGATAGAGTTATGTATTAAAGACACCTATATGTACGCATAACCTATAGGTAGAATAGGGGTTATGTATTAAAGACACCTATTGGTACGCATAACTGATAGTGGGCTATGTAATTAATGACACCTTAGGGTATACATAGTCAGTAGAAAACCTAGTGGGGATACAAGACATAGGGGAGAGCTTGTATCATGTTGTGTGGGACCCATTTCAGTCAGTAACCTGGAGGGGTATCAAAGTAAAGAACTCCGTACTAGACAGGGAAGGGGCACGCTTACTAATTGATTGTAAGAGATCCAAAACGAGACGGATAGTGTAGGCGACGCAAACCGACCGGGGACATGTGCATGCATGGGCCAGACAGAGGGGGACAAGAAGACCGTGATACCAGTAGGTATAACTATGCACACCTTTGGTTGCCACTTTAGGGAAGTGATACCCCCTAGTTGTGGGACCAGCACAGGGTATCTACGGAGTAGGGAGCCGATCGATTAGGGTAGTGGTTTGGGTATACCCGGACGTATGCCCTATGTCTACCAATTTATAGTAGAAGGGTAGTGGGTACGACTAGTTGAGATAGGAG
Organism: Allium sativum; assembly: GCA_030737875.1. Classification (NCBI taxonomy): domain Eukaryota; kingdom Viridiplantae; phylum Streptophyta; class Magnoliopsida; order Asparagales; family Amaryllidaceae; genus Allium; species Allium sativum. The sequence goes on from CM060909.1 coordinate 99,033,419, forward strand.
CAGGCGGCACCTATGACAGCAGCTAGGAATACACGAAACTACCACCATCGTTATCATTAGCGGAAGGGGTCATCCCATCTTTATTTGACTAGTAATAGTGCAGAGTAGTTAGTAGTTTGTAGTGAAGCATACATCTTACCTTATTTGTCCTGTCATACCTACCATATGTACCATGAATCCTTCTATCCACTTTGTATGTCTGTCATATTTACCTTTATTTATTTACTAGCTAAAAGTTACTGGACTCACCAGACGTATGTATAACCTAGTTTGTTTTGCCTCTTTTCTTCCGCCCCCCCCCCCTCCCAGGTTTTTAGGGCGGAAACACCTAGGTTTAATCAGGATTTGGATATCATCTTCTAGGAGCTACTTCGGAAGTATGGCTCGAGTCTCTGTCTCTTATATGGCCTGCTCTTTAATATGGGGAATGATGTTATTCTTTTAAATACCTATGTACTGTGATGATGTAACACAGAAGTGTTTTAATGGTTTTATGACTCATGGTATTATGTAACAAAATATTTTGGTGTTTAATAAAGTTGTTTATTTTCCGCTGCAAAATTTTTTATATCTGTCTTGTGATATTCTGTGTCTTTTTACCAAAAACGCTCCACTGAAGTTAAGGCATTCCCTATGTGAGTGACCTTAATGGAGGTGTGGTGTTACACTAGGCATCAGAGCTGAAGGTTACCAGATCAGATAAAAGTTTTGAAATTATTTTTCAAAAAGGTTTTAAAATAAAGTATTTTCAAAAAGGAAAGCTTGTTTTGAAAAACATTCCCAGAAAAACCATATGTAGTATCTTTCGGTCCTTTTTCTAAAATCTCTCCCTTTTTCTTCTTAGCATGTCTGAGGATCTTAACCTTCCAGAGGGTGTACCGATACCGGGATGGTTTAGGAGGTATATGGAAGCTAGGGCCACCGCCGCAGGTCCAGCAAATGTTCCTCCTCCCCCAGCTACACCCGTTCCTCCCCCTCCCTCTCCTCGTGTTGATACTTTTGCAACGATATGTAAGGACTTTCGGGCAATGGGCGGGAAACCTTTTCACGGGTCGGAGATGTTTGTTGAAGCTCGAAATTGGCTAAAGGAGGTGGAAGAATTGTTTGGGATCTTTGAAGTAGAAGATGGAAGAAAGGTCCAATTAGCTGCCTAGTTAATGAAGGATGAGGCCTCGTTTTGGTGGGAGGTCACTAATGGAGAGCGTCCAGTTGATACTTGGCCGGATTTCAGGCGTAGGTTTGAGGAAAAATTTCTCTCACGAGCAGAAGAAAATCTATACATGGAAAGGTTCTTGGCATTGAAACAGGGGGATTTGTCAGTAAAAGAGTACGTCAACAAATTCAATCAGTTGGCGAGGTTTGGCTTAGACTTGGTGAACACATCGGAGAGGAAGGCTCTGAGATTTGTTAAAGGCTTGAATGAGCGCTACATGGATTGCCTATTACCCATGTTCCCATGGGGGCCACTTTTGAAAAGCTGGTGGATATGGCCCTAATGCATGAAGAGGACAAAGGAGCAAAGAAAGAGGAAAAAGTTGGAGGGACATTGAAAAATGAGAAGGCGGGACCCAAGAAAGGACAGCAACAGCAACAACAGAAGAAAGGCAAGAAGGATGACAAGGGAAAGGATAAGAGGAAATGCCACTATTGTAGGAAAGAACGTCACCTAGTCAAAGAATGTAAAAGGAGGAAGTTCAATTGCTTTAAGTGTGGAGAGGTCGAACCCTTCTCCAAGGAATGCCCGAAGGCGCAGGGATCGCAAGGGACTTCTGGAGGGAAGGCGAATGCTTTCGTGGCAGATGGATAGGATAGAGATAGGAAAAATTTATGTAAAAGGTTTAATTTCCTTATGAAGTAAAGACTCTTTTGGATTCTGGCATCTTGATTTTGCAATTGAGACTCTGCACTTTAATACTAGTCTTGTTTCTGATCCCATAATTGTTTCAAACCCCTTTGGTGGTTCGGCTCATTTATTGGTAAGGGTTTGAAATTATCTGTATTAGGCATCAAAAATTTGAATGTGACATTTGTGTGCTCAAGTTTATAGGCTATGGGTTGGTTCAAATGGACCTGCTTTCTATGTAGAGGGCCGTTCTAGATTTTGAGAGGAGGGTCGTTAAGTTTCTAACATTCATGGGAAGACCCCCAAAGTTTCTTGTGACCCGCAAGGGCCTGTTATGCTTAGCTTTCTGAGAATCATTTTGTAATCTGATCTGTACCAGTAGTCTGTAAGTATCTGAAAATTTCTGAGGGATAGGGGTTTCTACTCGAAGCATGAAGTAGATCTCCATTTTTAACATTGTTTAATGGGGGTAATTCTTTGGGTGTCAGCCTGATGTTGATTTCGGTCTTCGGGCCTGAGACTTAGGGAATTATTCTCTTAACCGATGTCAAATAGGAACAGAGCTCTTGTTTTAATTATATCATTTGTTTATATCCCATCGACTGGATCTTCGACCTTTAGATAGGAAATCCATGGATGTAAACATGTGCTTGGGACATGTTATGTTTGATGGTTGCAAGTGGATGCAAGTGTTTGCTAGTGGTTGCTTGTGGACGCATATACACACATTAGGCACTAGATCGGCTCAAATCACTTTCATATTACATATAAATGTGTGTGCATATTTAGGTTAATGGATGAACAATGGTTGTGTTATCATATGGATGCTGCATTTTGATGAATGGTTGAGCACACATGTAGAAATAATATGTATTGATAGGATTCTTTCGCAAACATAATGGACGCACGACACTATCATGGTTTGCATTAAGGAGGTCAACTAAATCAGTAGACTACCTAATTTTGCATTAGATAAGGAACATATACACACACTTTTTGCATATGTTCATACGACATTAGAAATCTTTTAAGGACAATGGATGCCTGTGTTTGATGGTTGAGTAGATGGATGATTGTATGGTAGGATGCACATTCTTCTTGACTTGAAGATTTCGGGGACGAAATCCTTTAAGGAGGGGAGAATGTAACAACCCATAAATTTCAATGTTAACGTTCACAAATTAAAGAATAACTAATCTCAGACGTAAGAATTAAGGGAAACGGGTTGCGCCATTGTGTTCATCTCAGAATTCTGGTTGAGATAGAGTCCGAGTTTGCGTGAATTGGACTTCGTATGAAGAAGTTATGGCCATTGGAAGTTTCAGAAAAATTTAGACAGATTTCGAAAATTCAAAATTCAGAGTCAGATGGGCTAGGTGGGAAAATTCCCGCCAGGGCCAGGTCGACCATAAGGTTGACCTGGGGGTCGACCTGCCCTAACTAGGTCGACCATAGGGTCGACCTGGGGGTCGACCTGCCCCCAGGGCAGATTTGTTTAATGACCTGTTAGTGACTAGATGCTGACTCATTAGGGTTTCTGATCTGCTCTAATTGGCTGGGATTAATTCTGGGTTGATCAGACAGCCTAAACTAATCCTAAACTCTATAAAAAGACATGTAGACTCAAACCCTAAAATCAAATCAAAATTAGATCAATGGTCGTCATGTTGCCACTCCAAACCCTAGAGTAGCCGCCACCAATTAGAAGCAAAGTAATGCAACTCAATTCAAATCAAATCGAGCCTAAAACTACAACAATGAAATTGTCTACAACAAGGGAACGCTAATCAATTACAGAACTCAGATGCCAGAACTCAAGACCCTCTTTTTCGGTGAGTTCTAGTCACTTTTAGGTTTAAACAAATAAAAGTGAATTGTGGTAGACTATGATTTGGGTATATGTTGTTTGTAGTTATGCATGTTTATTATTGTGAATCATGAAATTATGCAAGTTCATAATTGTTGTGAATCATGAAATGATGCAAGTTCATTATTGTTGCGAATCATGAAGTTATGCAAGTTATTATGTTGAGAAACTATGAACCTATGCAAGTTATTGTGTGATGAATCATAAACCTATGTAAGTTACCTATGCAAGTTGTTAAGTTGTTAATTCATGAAACTATGCTAGTTGTTATGTTGTGGATCATGAACCTATGTAAGTCACATATGCAAGATGTTATGTTATGAATCATGCAAGTTGTTATGCTGTGAATCATGAACCTATATAAGTTGTTGTTTATGTTGTTAATTAATGAACCTATGCAAGTTGTTATGTTGTGAATCATGAACCTATGTTAGTGTTAATTATGTAGTTAATTCATGAACCTATGCAAGTTGTTATGATGCAAAATCATGAAACTATGCAAGTTGTTAATTATGTAGTGAATCATAATTATATGCAAAGTTACCATGTTATTTTCCCTAGTTGTCATGCTTATACCAAAATTGTACCGAAAACAATCATCTTGTCATTCCCTTTATTTTGTTGTTATGGCAAGGCTACTTTGTAGCCTCGATGACGCCAAAAACGCAAACGGTTATGCTTGTTAAGAAACGGGGAAAAAGGGGAATTTGTAATAGGCATAATTTACATAATGTTTATGTAAATTGGGCACATGATTTTAGTAGGGAAACATATGAATAATTACCTATTATGATATGGGTAAAATTGGGTAAAAATGGTATAATTTGAATATGACCATTTATGGATAAGAAATTCAAATTGTTAATAAAATAGGTAATGACACCTATAAAAAGGGAAGGGTTAATTAATTAACTTAATTAATCAAAGAGGAATGTTTAAGCAATTGAAGTCTAAAGATTTAATTGGCATAAATGCCTTAAATGACATAAAGTAAATTTGTGATGAAATTAGTACGATTTTACATACCATAAATAGATGGACATAATTGAGTCAATTATGGCCATAGTTAAATTTGGAATTAATTGATAATTTGAATAGGGAAATTAATTAAAATTGGGGGAAATAATTAATTTTGTAATTAATCATCTAAGACATGAGGTTAGGCTCTTTTGTGGTGTAAGACTGCCCGGACCCGCCCGGCAAATCCAGCTGCCACAAATGCTAGCCTAATGTGGGAGGTCTTAGGCAAAAACAAAATGCGTGACAATTGTAAGGACACGAGGTTAGGCTCTTTTGTGGTGTAAGACTGCCCGGACCCGCCCGACAAATCCAGCTGCCACAAATGCCAGTCTAGTGTGAGAGGTCTTTATAAGGTTACGGTCTTAATGAATTAAGAAACACTTAACCAGATAAACATGTAGTGGGACATAAGGGGTTAAGTGGGTGCCTTGGGTGGCATGTGGAATTAAGTGGGTGCCTCGGGTGGCATGTGAAATACGATTAGGTGTCTCAATAATTAATTAATGCTGATTAAAGACTACTTAACCTAACTTAATACATATGGACTGTATGATGATAGGCATAAGTTAGGGTTAAGTAAAACGAATTGGATTGTGGGTGGGTTAAGTACAACTAATGGGTAGGTGGGTAATATTAATATATATAGGCCCACAAACTTAATCATTAAATAAATAGGATCAAATCAGTGGGAGGGTTAAGTACAACTGAAGGGGTAGGTGGGTAATATTAATACATATAGGCCCACAAACTTAACCGGATAAAAAGGGTTATGTAATTAAAGACACCTAATGGTATACATAACCGGGGTAGAATAGTAAAGTTATGTATTAAAGACACCCTTAGGGGTACGCATAACTAACGAGAATAGATAGAGTTATGTATTAAAGACACCTATAGGTACGCATAACCGATAGGTAGAATAGGGGTTATGTATTAAAGACACCTATAGGTACGCATAACTGATTGAGGGCTATGTTATTAAAGACACCTTAGGTTATACATAGTCAGTAGAAAACCTAGTGAGGATACAAGACATAGGGGAGAGCTTGTATCATGTTGTGTGGGACCCATTTCAGTCAGTAACCCTGAGGGGTATCAAAGTAAAGAACTTCGTACTAGGTGGGGAAGGGGCACGCTTACTGATTGATTGTAAGAGATCCAAAACAAGACGGATGGTGTGGGCGGCACATACCGACCGGGGACATGTGCGTGCATGGGCCGGGTAGAGGGGGACAAGACGACCATGACACCAGAAGGTATAACTGTGCACACCTTAGGTTGCCACTTTATGGAAGTGATACCCCCTAGTTGTGGGACCAGCACAGGGTATCTACAGAGTAGGGAGCCGATCGATTATGGTAGTGGTTAGGGTATACCCGGACGTATGCCCTAAGTCTACCAATTTATAGTAGAAGGGTAGTGGGTACGACTAGTAGAGATAGGAGCAGGCGACACCTATGACAGCAGCTAGGAGTACACGAAACTACCACCATCGTTATCATTAGCGGAAGGGATCATCCCATCTTGAATTGACTAGTAATAGTGCAGAGTAGTTAGTAGTTTGTAGTGAAGCATACATCTTACCTTATTTGTCCTGTCATACCTGCCATCTGTACCATGAATCCTCCTATCCACTTTGTATGCCTGTCATGTTTACCTTTATTTACTTAATGGCTAAAAGTTACTAGACTCACCAGACGTATGTCTGACCTAGTTTGTTTCGCCTCTTTTCTTCTGTTCCCCCCCCCCCAAGGTTTTCAGGGAGGAAACACCCAGGTTTAGTTAGGATTTGGATATCATCTTCTAGGAGCCACTTCGGAAGTATGGCTCGAGTCTCTGTCTCTTATATGGCTTGCTCTTTAATATGGGGAATGATGTTTTTCTTTTAAATACCTATGTACTCTGATGATGTAAGACAGAAGTGTTTTAATGGTTTTATGACTCATGGTATTATGTAACAAAATATTTTGGTGATTTAATAAAGTTGTTTATTTTCCGCTGCAAAATTTTTTATATCTGTCTTGTGATATTCTGTGTCTGTTTACCAAAAACGCTACACTGATGTTAAGGCATTCCCTTTGTGAGTGACCTTAATGGAGGTGGGGTGTTACACTTTGTCTTTGTAACTTTTTTTTTCATCGGAAGGTCCACGCATTATCAGTAGGACACAACTAAATATTGTGAGACCTAATAATTATCATTATTATACTGTAACTCTAGCTAACTATTATGAAAATTAACATAGAGAATTCCAAACAATATGATTCTTCGAAACTCAAAAGCAACAAATGATTTGAAATATAGAATAAACAAAATTTGTCATCCTTTGATAAATGTATACTATTACAAGCCTTTGTACCACTAGTAAATGAGAAACCAACTCCAATATAAACCAGTCATAATATTTTGTAAACTCCTTGGATAGTGTACGATTAGTCAGATTAAATTTTTTGTCATTGTGATCTAATGTTATGAACCATCAGCCCATGAAGAAAGCCCGAAGCGTGTCTGATCATGACTTGGAAGAAAGCTTCGTTATTGAATCATGAAATATAATAGTATTAATTATTCATCCATCGTAATTTGTAAAGCTGAAAAAAAGTGGTGAATGGTCGGTGTAAATTGAGATTATAATCTATAGAAACAAAGGATTTTTGGATTTTCAATATAGAATCTTTAATTAAAACAAATGATTTTAAATTTTCCAGTTTTAAAATTCAGATTTATAATTTTAGAATGCAAAGATTTTGAAAACATACTATATTTTGAAGTGATTATTTTTTAAGGCTCAGACTTTATATGTTAATATTCAAATTTTAAATTCACATCATAGCTATAAATTTTAATAAGGGTATAGGGTGAATAGACTACCGTTAATTTTGCTGAAATAATTAAGCTAGAAGGTTTTGAATGCTTCTGTTCGAATAAGTGGATTATTTTTGCTGAACTGATTCATCTATAAATACGAAAATCATTTTTAATTGTTGTTGTTGCTGTATGATAACTTAAAACTTATTAGTTATATTTGTTATATGATCATATGCTCGTTTGATTATGAAATGTAATATAGGGCGTTGGGGCATACAAAGGAGGCTCTAGAATTGCATACTAATTAAGGCTGCAAATATTCTCAAGATAATACATGGATGAAGACTGATTTGCTTACTGTTTGAATGTATTCATAGAAAACTAGAATTGCAGCTTCATAGTTGTTTATATTTGCAGCAGCAGCAACACAAAGACTATAGGCTATTTAAGTGTTTAAGTGCATGGGTGTGTGTGGAGGTGTAGGTGCAGACAGTTTGTGTGTTAAAGAGTAGATTGTAGACTGTAGGCTGTTATTTTTGAACTGAGTGTTTGCATGTGTATGCACGGGGGTGTAGACTGTCGATATGAGTTTGGATATGGATGAGAAGGTTGAAGTAGAGTAATTTTTAAATACTGATCTCTACATGATAGCCATATATAAAACCAGAATTTCATAGTTTGTTATTCATTTGTTTACTGAAGTTTTACTGTTACTGAGATAATTGCATTTTGTTTGTGTTTGATATTTTGCAGGTAGATATAAATAGCGCAGCAGATACTCAACGAGGCGATTGGTTTGTTTTTGAAAGTTTGCCTTTAGCGAGAAAATTGCATTACAGCATTATCGGATCTTTTTGAAGGCGGGATTTAGTAAGTTAAAGTTCATAGTTTGCGTTTTGTTCATTCTTGTAGTAAGACCAAATTATATTGTATTTAGTTCTTTCTTGGAGTATGACCGGATTATATTATATTTGGTTCTTTTTTGTACCAAGACCGGATTATTGACACAATACATAATTATATTTTCTTATTAATGATATGTTGTTGCTACTAAATGTGTGGATTAATAACAGTGTCAATGAAATTAGTACATTTATTTTTGGACTGTTATGAAGTCCAAATATCAGTAATTATTTGTTTTGATATGTTGATAATAACGGTAACTTATATGGGGGAAATTTGCAGGTGTTCTGAAAGAGAATTTTTTGCTCCGGTTTTATCTACAACCGAAGCAACAAAAATTCCATTTTATGCTCGTGCTCTTATGTGTCGGTTACCACTAACCGGAGCAATAAATTATTTTTTTACTTCAGTTGTTTGTCCGAAGCTACAATATTTGTTTTGTTGTGTCTTCTGCAGTTGCAATTGCTTCTGATGTCAAACCAAAGCAACAATGGATAACAACCAAAGCAAAAAATGGTATTTGCTTCGATTGTTTGTCTGAAGCAACAAATTTTTGTTTATTGCGTCGTCTACAGTAGCTTCGGTTCCAGAACTGAAGCAACAGGGGTAAATAACTGAAGCAACTGACATATTTTGTAGTAGTGTGTTTTACAAATACCAGTATGTTTCAGGACAAGGTGGATTAATTAAATACAAGAAGAAAGTATCTCAAGATCAGAAGCCATACCTGAGAAATAGGAGAAGCAGATTGCGTAGGTCATTCTTTTTTATCAAACTCAGAGGAACCAGTCTCTTTGGTAGAAGTACGAACAGGATATGGGGTAGTAGGAACGCACGAGAGATCAGGATCCACCTCCCGGGAACTTGGGGCACCACTAGCAGGTGCAGAATGACGACCCTTATCTTTACCTAGATTATCCCGGCATCCTACATCCTCAGTACTCAAGTCATTGTTATCTTCGTCGCCATTGTCATTACTACCGTCAGCAGCAAAGACTACTTCATCCTTCTCATCAGATTCCGAATCATCTGGCAAATCTTCGATGTACAAAAGGTCCTTGAATTTTTTCTTATCCCTTTTCGGAATCATGATATCCAGTTTGGCCAAATCTGTTCTTTCCATAACTTTGCTCTGAATGAAAGGATGGGTAAAAGGAAAATCCTTGCCCGAAAAGTTTTTGAAGTTATCAGAGTAGACCAGGAAGAGGGCATCCTCATAGTGTTCCATCACCACATTCGAAAGGTGTGTTTTCAAGAACGAGGAAATCCAATTTTTAGCTTCATAAACATCCCGGCTGGCATTACAAAGTGCATCATTCTTGAATTTCAACCTTTTGGCATGCTCAGATAACATATCTGCATGCTTATCCTCGAAAGTCGAAACCTTGTCAGCCAAAAGTTTCTTGTCTTCTCTTTCTTCCTCAAGCCCGGACTCAGCTTTACTAAGAGATGTTTTCAGCTATTCACGTTTCTCATCACTTTTTTCCCTTCGCCCTAGTTAAATCACAAACCTTAGACTCTAAAGCATCTTTCTCCTGTTTAAGCTTATTCACTTCAGAAGATGATGAGGCAATTACCGTTCAGAGGGAGTAGCAACAACATTTGGATATCTGAAAAAGAATGAGATCATATCAGTTCATGTATGGAGACGAAAAACAAAAGAGAAAGGGCAAACCAAAAGTTGTTGCTTGATGAGGTAGTGATAGAAATCTGACCAGTTCGAAGACGAAAGTAGTGGCATGTTGGAAACATCAGCAGAAGAAAGAACGGACTTCGCAGTTCTGTCAAAGTCGAAATTGGTAAAGGGAATCTCGAAGAATCATCATAGTGAGAGAGGGGAAAGAGGTTAATTCATGTTCCCTCAAATCCAAAGCTTCTTGAGGATCAGACATTAGAAGGCCAGTAAAGAAACCACTCCCTGTAGTCTCAATTTGAGAACACTACAACAAAAACACCATATTACAACTTTAATATTACAACGGTGGTAAAAACACCGTTGTAATAAATGTTTTTTACAACTGTCAATTCCCTAAAGTTGTAGTAAGCATATTTTTAACAACTTTTCGTTTTGTTAGTTGTAATAGATGCCTATTACAAACTTCATGTTTATAATATCTATATTTAATAACTAATTATATTAATATTTAATAATTAATAATAAACTTAGGAATCAATAGTATTTATTAATTATTATTAAATAATTAATATTTAACAAGTAGTAATTTATTTTTAATAGTTAATGTATGTTAACTGCTTATTAATCAATAATTAGTAACATACATTTTAAGCTTTTAATAATTATTAATCGATTATATCTATGTGGAAATAAGTGAAAGTTAAATAATATTTATTATTAATAAGTAATATTTTATTTGGTATTTCAGAAGTTTTAATAAATATAATTTTGGCAACTAATATCAATTTTGGCTACTAAAAAATAATAATTAATTTGAAATATTAAATAATTATTTATAAATATAATAATTAAAATTAATAAAGAATAATAATTCAAGATGGTAGTTCAGAACTAATAGTTTATGAATAAAAAACTAGATAGGTACTTATTTAAAATTCATTACCAACGACTATTAATAAATAATTCATATTTACTAAGTATTACCTATGACCAATAACTATTTTTTAAATTTAATAAATTATTATAATTAATGGTTAATAATTTGTAAATATATATAGTATGCATTGGTTACATTTAATATTCAATAACTATACTTGATATTCAGTTTTTTAAATATTATGCTTGATATTCAATATTTGATGATAATTTTTTTGTTTTCTAAATTACGTTTATAAACAAATTTTGAAATATTCATATAATTCTAAATTTAGAAATTAAAATCTTAAGCCATTTAATTTTCTATTGGAATTTTAGAAAATTTAATATATAATGATTCAAATAATTTAAAATTCAAATTTTTTATATAAAGTAAACTTAAAAGTATTCATAAAATTAAAAAAAAATTGAAAATTTCATAATATTAAAAGGTAAAAAGATTAAAATTTTATAAAATATTCAGAAAATTAGAAGTACTGAAATAATTCAATACATGAAAACCATAAATATTAATTTGCAAAATTTATAGTTTTAAATGTATCCTGAACAATATAATACTAACATGCGTTTTTTCTTTGTTTTGAGTTCTGAACAATAGAATGCTGTCACGTTTTCCAGAAACCTCCCTCGAATCAAATTTTTTGGCTCCATCGTTGAATTTTTACCCATTCCTGCCGTCACCGTGTATTAACTTCTCAACGCATCTGTTATACAGTCAAAATCCCTAATTCATCGAATTTGCCTCTAGATGTAAACTAAAGATCTTCCATCGCCAAACCAACCTTCATAATTTATTTATTGTCGCACCCATTCAACCGTCACTTGTTATTCCTCCTCCAAGCCGGTGCCTACTGCCAACCTGACTAGCAGCGCCGACCTACGTACTCTGTTAAACTCCGTGGCCAGATCCTTGATGAAACCGCCAAGCAAGTTCCATCGAAAATACAAATTGCTTGGATGGATCTGAAACTATCCCTACCTCCGCGTCGCCTGACCGTCGCTCTGCCCAGTTCTGGGGCCACCTAGCCTTTTCAGACCAGAAATTCGCAACTGTCGACTAATCCTTGACCAAATCGTAAGTTCTCTTACGATTAAACTTATTTTTAGTGGCTACTTCGCGTTAATACCTAATATTGAATTAATGAATATATAAAAGGAACATAGTTTACTCTTTCAGTCATATATAGTTAGCACCCAGTGCTATTAATATTCAGTAAGGCAGAGTACAGATTGGTTGTACTTGATTTACATAAGATTCATTAGAACTGCTCAATTTCTCAGTATGTGTTTCTGTTGCTCTACATGGCTAATTAAATCTCAACTACACATTATGTGATTCAATTTTTGAGTAGGTTCCACCATACTATTATAATGATAATCAAATACACAAAATTTGATGGTTAAGATGAATTTGGCGGGAAAACAAAGGAAATATGGATAGAGGAATTGAACACATTTAAATCTTGCATATTGCAAATTTCTGTTGAATGGTGCATATCATTTTGTGTATATTACTTAGCAAATGAATATGATGCATAGTTTACAAGTAATATACGTACCTTTGTCTATAATAGGCCGAAATATACATAAACTTGTTTTCATATGCATGGTACACTTGACTCATCTAAAGATTCATATATTACATTCACAATGAAAAATAAACACCAAGTATATTTACTTAGTAAAATTGTAGTGCTGCCTTGCAGTTTGTGCTCCCATTTCATGTAGGAACCTGCTTCTTATTAATTAGTAAATTTCGGGGTTTGTTTGAGAGTTGGGTGTGTACTGTTTAAGGTTGTAACGAGTTTAAAAGCATGGAATTAAATTGGGTAAGGTCCGCATTCCTCTTTTCACATGTGTTCGTTTTGGAGTCTCTCACACACGCCCATTTAAAGACAGCCTAGTCGTGTATGATCTTAAGGCAAAGGTTTAAGTGTTTGTGTTTACATTATCTGTGCATCTAAGAAGTAGTGTACATTTTATGAGGTTACAAACGGAGAAGTCCTGCAAATTCCGTTCTTGTTTTCATGCTTATGAATGGATTACTTACGTACAAATGTGGAAAGTCTGCATTTCTATATACATATATAGGTATTTATAAACATAAGTTATAGATATATTTTGTGGTAATAAGGTATGGTGAAACATTGAGTTATGCATGTTGTCACATTCACGTTGCACCTTCTTCTTCTTTTTTAGTTGAACATTTTTTTTCACATGCCAGCTTGTACGCTCTTAGTGCTACTGTGTATCTTTATGTGCATATTTCCTTATGTCAGCCTCATTTGTTCATGCCAACAAGCTCATGCATGGACGGAAATATTCATGCCACGTTGTTCATCTTGGAACCTAGTCTATTTGGATTTTGGCATTTAACCTTCATTTTCACCCTTATGCATGATTCCAATTTTTTTAGTCGACATAAGGGCTTGCTGTTGATGTGTTTTCCATCGTTGTCATTACATACTACTATGGAAGTTTACGGCTAAATATATTCACGCAAGGGCATCTTTGACTTGGCCTGTCTACCAGCAACATTGGAACCTCCTCTTTATTTATGTCATGCTTAACAAAGGTTTATTTTTCCCTGCTATTAGAATTTGTTGTTATACTGTGAATGCATGTATTTCTTTAAATTGTCATCCGTACCAATAACCTACACCCAATGCCATATTTTGTGCTGTCACTCTCTCTTATTGTCCATTTGAATACTTGTTTTTTTTGGCTGTGCATGTCATGTTATGTAAGTGGCCACCATGTATGAGTAAAAAGGTCCAAGGATAAACATAAATTATGCCTTACAGTGCCTTGCTTACAACACCTTTATTTAACTAAGAATTGGTGACATGTTACGCTGAATATAACAAGCTCTAAAATCTTGATAAACAAAGTTAGTAATAGTTTGATAGAAGAAGTCCAACGATAATTATGTGGGAATCGTTTTTCTCTTACTATTGATTTTCTTATAGGTATGATGCTGAAGCTGCATACTTTGATGAAACTATTAGGACTGCAAAAATACAGCAGTTAGAAACAAGAGCATTGCAAGTAACTCTTCGAACAACATGCATTCAGTTATTCATTGCCCATAATTAAGAAGACTGATTTCTTGTTTGCTTTGATAACTGTTACAGCTTGTGCATCCTGCATTCCAAGCAATGTTAGGACATATTCGTGCAAGATCATTAGACAAATTTAAAACTAATTTAGAAACTTCTTTAAAATGTGGGAAAGGTTTCGCAAAAGCTGCTAACACATGTATATTGTCTACAATGGTTGATTTTGATTTGAATTTCATGTTGTATTTGGAAAAATTGTAGGCAAAAGAGATAAAATACAATCCATTTTGGATTCGGCATATAAAACTAAAGTAACATTTGAAGATCTTCTCCCAGGTTTGAATGTGTACGAGAGTATCATTTTCTCTTATCCTTGATTTTGTCTTTTTCTTAAATGTTTGATACGTTTACAATACACTATTCTAACATATACTTGGCATGTATATCTAGGAAGGCAAACATTATCATTTCAGAAATCAAAGAAGAAAGTTAAGAAAGCAAACTGATTTCGTTCTTATGTCGAAAACTGGACCAGAGGGTCGGTGGCGATTCTTCTTTGGCAAAAAACTAACCAGGTGACCTATGATATCATGTTATTTTTTTCAATTTTGTTCGTTTATGCTTAGTATGGGATATTGGCATTAATGTATCACATAATACACAGTTAGATTTTCATCCTTATTTGAATTAAATATATTTACGTTTCAGTTTACTATGAGAAATTGTGATTGGTATACAGGCGAATAGATATGATGTTGAAGCATATAAAAACTCGGTGTGTGTGTGCAGTGTGTATGTATATTTATATGAAAGTGTGTATGTAAATTTATATGGAAGTGTATATGTAATTGAGTGTACTGAGTAATCAGTTTATGGTGAGCAATGTATATGTGATTGACTTTATTATGTAGTAGTGAGTTGTATAATAATGAGGTCAGAAAGTTGTACTATTTCTAATATTGAAATAAAATATTTAATTGAATAAAATAATCGTTTGAGTATCAAATTGTATGTAATAACATTTTATTCAATATAAAAATTTATTTCTATATGAGATGTAATGTATGATAAAACAAAAATCATATTGTGATATTCAACAGTCACAACGGTGCATAACAGTTGTAATAGCTTTTACTACAATGGTGCAAAAAAGTTGTAATAGCTTTTATTACAACGGTGGAAAACAGTTGTAAAATATAGATTTCACAACGGTGTTGCAACGGTGCAAAACAGTTGTAGAAGATTTTAGTCTATTACAACTTCTCAATAGACGACGGTTGCCCCACCGTTGTAAAAGGTCTTTTACAACTGTTTTCCACCGTTGTAATAGGGTCATTTTGTTGTAGTGGAAGAATCCGCGTTGGTAGTACTGTCAGTAGGGGGAATGGGATCAAGTGATAGCTGACCAGTAGCGAAGTAACAATCCCTTTATCGGAAAGGGGAGAAGCAAAAATTTCACCTTTATGTCTTTTATAGGGTCCATTGTCAATGGCCGAAGCAAATATTTTTATAACTAAATCGCTAGAGTGAGAAAATGCAGTTAAGGCAGCTAACTCGTTATCATCTTAGGTAGTTGATCAAAAGGAATAATGTTACAAGGGAAAAATGCAAAGAAAAGCTGAAATATGAAATGAAAGCTCGTAACCTTTCTAATGAAATAATCTTCCCCGAGGAACCCGGAAATAAAGGTGATGAAAGATTAAAGTCATCAGAGCCAGAGGACAAGCTTATAGCACCTGGAACATGGATAGGAGGCTGCTCCTAAATCTTTTGCCCAAGCGGCAAGAGGGTGTGTCTGCAGAGATTATCCACGGTCAACAAGGTGGAGCATCACCCCAATTTTTCAAATACCCTGCAAAAGGCATTAACTACCTGGGTCTCTTCTACCCCTAAACCTTTCTTTTTAGAAATAAAAGTCGGAAAGAAGCAATGGAGAATGAGATGTAATAATAACATAGAATATCTGAGAAAATATAAGCAACTTACGAGGGTTAACAAAAGTTCCTGATATACCAGGAGGACACCTAATATAGAAAATTTGGTTTTCCCAATCCTTAGACTTATTGATGGGATCACAAATCCACTTCTTTGCAGGATTGGAGCAAAGAATAAACGAATCTGATACTTTGGCCGTACGAAGCAGAAACTGCAGAAGATTGACATTAAGGGTGGATTGGCCTGACTCAAGCACTAAGATTTCCTAGCATAAAAGGAGGGTATATGTGTTCAGTGAAAGTTGAATAGGAGCAACCCTCAAGTGGTGCAGGAATATGGATACAAACCCCGGGAAAGGAAAGAAACCTTCATGCCAGATGTGAATGGTAGTGAACGCAAAATATCCCTCTGATGGACTTTGAATGGTATCTTGAGGAGTGGCAGGAATGGCATCAACATCGGTTAAACCAAAGCTTTGGAGGATAACTTCCACCTCCTTTGAGGTATTAATAAAAGAGCATTTAGGACGGGTGCCTTCTTTAGACGAGGTATAGCAGATTTTCCCAACTTAGACTTGTTGTCCTTTTGCTCCTCATACATAATCATATGTATTAGTATTACATTCTCTTATATAAGTGTGACGTCCATAAGTAGGTAAACAATATAAATACTTGTTACCATTAAAAGTTTGAACCATGGAACATAACATGAGTCGGAGGAGTTAACTTTTAACAAGGTTCAGATATATGGTCGTACCTCATATACACTTAAAGAACAGTTGAGTTTTCAGCGATGATTAAACTAACTACCCCGACACCAAAACCGAAAGAGTGGAAGGCAGGTGTTGGAAGAATTAGACTATCAATAATGCTTGGTTTCAGTTGAATCATAACCAAGTGACTTACTATCATCACCGGAAGCCTAACTGGTCTAGAGATTTGGTACATGTAAAGTCAAAATGCTCTAATGATGAGTTCTCAAATTTTGCTGACAAAAAATCCAAAAGTGAAATAAAGCTTTCGGTAACACTTTCATACTGACCCAATACCTCCCAAATCAAAATCAAAGTAAATACTGATGTTGGTGTCGGCAAAATCGAACTCAAATGAGTCGAGAAGAGTTGATGTTGAGTTCACTCAAACCGAAAACATGGCCTCTTTCTTATACAATAGAAATTAACCTTTCGAATGTCAATTTTGAATTTTTAACCCCAAAAGTATATTTGGTATACGAGTAACCTATGATATCTGCCATTAATCATTACCCAGATTATCGTTGTTGTTTAATCCTCACTAAATACATGAAAATCCTGATCAGTTTCCCAAATCAGATTGAAAGCATGATTTAAATTTCTGATTGTAATCGAAAAAGATATACTTACAGAAAATCAGATTTGAAATTCTAAAAAGCTCGTAAAAATATCGAGAAATCGTAACCTTGTTTGAGTAATGTAATTCGCAGGTGAAAAGACGAGGAAAAAGAAGTGAGAATATTTATGTTAAAGTATTCCTTCAATCTAGGCCGCACAAACAAGATTGAATCAACGGATCAGAAACTCTCCAAAAGACTGAAGGCAGAAATCCTGCATAATCTGAACAATAACATATGGAGACCAAAAGATGTTGACTTGAAAAGTCAAAATTTCCCCTTTACAGAGGGGGTGCAACACATAAACCAACTATCAAAAGGGGTATTGGACTGCAACTAGCTCAAAGTGATGATATGAAATCATAGAGCCGACATCAGGTCGAAGCCGAAAGCATAAGGAAGGCAAACCACTTGAAGCTGGAAGCAGATGAAGAGAAAGGACAAAAGCTTACAACTCGAAACCAAAGTCATGGCAAAAAGCACCAAGCTTAACAAAGGGATACTGCAGAAGGAGGTGAAGACATGAAAGGCATAAGAATCTGAAACACCAGCAAAATATCCTGGAAGTTAGCCATCATATTCATAGCTTGTCGACCACCGAGAGACAACTTTAGAAGTCATCAAGAGATGTACCAAAAATTCACTATCGAAAGACCAAAACCAACCCCGGGGATTCACCGTAAGTAAACCAAAGCCCCCAAGAAGAAGAGCTATCCACACTGTGACACCCCACGTCCGTTAATGTCACTCACTAAGGGAATGCATTAAGTTTCGTGAAGCGTTATAGGTAAACAGACACAGAATAATTATAAGATAGATATAAATAAGATAGCAGCAGAAATTTAATTTTTTATTTCAAACATAAATCATAATACTGTGGTCCACAATACTATAAGTCACAAAAACCATTACAAAAAAATAACTTCTGTATTGCACCATCAGAGTACATAAGAATATAAAAAACACAATTCCCCAATTGAAAGAGTTAAGCCATAGTAGAGACAAGAACTTGAGCCATACTTCAGAAGTAGCTCCTAGTAAGATGATATCTGAGTCCTGACTAAGCCTGAGTGTTTCCTCCCTAAGAACCTTGGGGGGAACGGAAGAAAGAAGGAGAAACAAAAGGGTCAGACATAAAGTCTGGCAAGTCTGGTTACTTTTAGCCAGTAAATAAATAAAAGTAACATGATAGGCATATAAAGTGGATAAGAGAGATCACTATGTAAATGGCAGGTGTGACAAGGTAGACAGGATAAAGTGTATACACTTCTCTAATGATTACTCTGCACTATTACTAGTATAAGTAGAATGAGATGAACCCTTTACACTTCACGGTGGTAGACTTGGACATACGCCCAAATATGCCCTAGCTACTACCCTAATCGATTGGCTCCCTACTCCGTAGATACTCTGTGACAGCCCCACGGTAGGATGTATCACGTCCTAAAGTGGAAACCCCTCACTGATATGCACAGCCCCATATCGACAGGTGTCACGGTCGTCTTATCCCCCTCTGCCCGGCTCATGCACGCGCATGTCCCAGTCGGTTTACGCTGCCCACACTGTCCTCCACGTTAGTATCTCTTACAATCAGTCAGTAAGCGTGTCCCTTCTTCGCCTAGTACGGAGTATTTTATTTGATGCTTAATCTGGGTTACTAACTGAAATGGGTCCCATATAATATGATACAAACTCTCCCCTTTTTCTTGTATTCCCCACTAGGTTTTTCACATACCATGTGTACAACTAGGTGTCTTTAATTACATAGCCTTATACCAGTTATGCTTACCCTAAAAGGTGTCTTTAATTACATAACTTTTATACTTTCCTCCGATTATGTATACCACTAATTGTCTTTAATTACATAACCTTATCGGGTTAAGTTTGTGGGCCTATATGTAAATACTACCCACCCCCTCCAAATCTGCTTAACCCATCCACTACTCCAATCAATTTACTTAACCCTAGCCTTATTTCAAAATCATACAATCCCTATGGATTAGATTTGGTTAAGTAGCCCAATTCATTACCATGTCCATTTATGGTTTATAATGGGCTAGACCTCCCACATTAGGCCTACAACTTGTGGATGTTGGATATGCCAGTCAGGTCTGGGCAGTCTTATTCCACAGTTGGGCCTAGCCTCGTGTCTTAGCCCGTTTCGTATTTGCGTACTTAGACCTCCCACATTAGGTTCAACATTAATGGCTGCTGGATATGTCGGTCGGGTCCGGGCAGACTTCCACCACTAATGCAACCTAACCTCGTGTCATAAGTACAATTACAATTCATAATTGTAATTACTAGACATTCCATTATTAATTAATTAATCAATTAATTAATCATTTCCCTTTATAGGTGTTAATGCCCATTTTACCCAATAATTTGAATTATATGTCCAAAAATGTTCATATTCAAATTATGCCAATATTAACCCTTTTTCCCCCGTTTTCTAACTAGTGCACTCATAAACTGGTGGCATGCCTAGGCTAGTCAATAGCCTAGTCATAAATGATAATAGGGAAAATAATGGGAATATAACCAAAGTGATCATCTTTGCATAAACTAGCATGATGATAAGGTGAACGTATATACTGGCATGGACATGTAATTAACATCATAACAAGGTGGACATAAAACTGATGAACTGGTGGCAGTCAATTGATTCTAACATAACTATGATGTCACAATAAGCATAATAAGATCTAAATTAGCAGTTTAGATGTCCAATTGGTTTAGATCTAACATGATAACACAAGGTGATAAATTAGATCATATAATTCAGATCTAGAGGTTAATATAGATATAACACCATTAGAATGACATAATAGCATGTTTAGATCTAAATATGGGTTCACATGTCCAACTTACAACATATCTAAGTTGATCGCAATATGACAGGTAAAAGGTGATTTCCATAAAGGGTTAGATCTAACCAATGTTGCAGCTGTCCAAAATTAACGGATTTACATTCACCACAACATAGTTACAAGTCAAGATCCACATAGGTAACATTATAGAATAACCACAATTTCATTGGATCTAAAGGTGTAGATCCATCATGACATAGTATAAGATTTAACAATAGCATAGATTCATAGTTTACAACATATCCAATTCATAGTCTTTCACAATTTACTTTTATTTATTTAAACCTAAAAGCAACTAGAAACTCACTGCATTAGGTTTAGAGAATAGAGAGAATAGATCTTGAATTTTTGGATTTTATTTGCAAAGTTGAATGTTGTATGTGGTTGAAGGAAACGAATCCGTCTCAGTTCGCACACCAGCAGCATTTGGCTCCCATAATTTCCAATGAAGAAATAGGAGAATTGGATATATATATATATATATAGCTGCAGAACCCTCTGAAACCGACCGCCACCTCAGCCCTAGGGGTGTCGACACCCCTGTGGTTGGGTCTACCCATAGGTCGACACCCCTTAAGGAGGGTCGACCCCAGTGTCGACACCCGTCTAGGGGGGTCGACCCCTTAGAGCGAGTAATTTGCTGTCTTGACGAATTTTTGATTTTCGAACTATTCTGGATAGGATATGACTCATATCTGGCTCATACTTGACTCATATGTGTATATATGTTCTCTCTGCGCGTATACAAACTTAAAGCCCTCATAACTTCTTCATACGG
Organism: Allium sativum; assembly: GCA_030737875.1. Taxonomy (NCBI): domain Eukaryota; kingdom Viridiplantae; phylum Streptophyta; class Magnoliopsida; order Asparagales; family Amaryllidaceae; genus Allium; species Allium sativum. The sequence continues at coordinate 99,054,442 of CM060909.1, forward strand.
TGTCCGTTTTACGCAAACCAAATGTCTATCTTGACTAGAATTTCGAGAAGAACGCGATGGCGCGGTCGGTTTTCCTTAATTCTGAATATTAAACTAATTATTATTTACTTTATCCTCTTTTAGTGTTGTTAAAAATTTGGGGTGTTACACACACTAACTCGCTTAGTGTCGATACTGAAAGGGGTGAAAGATCCTGAAACATGGGAACTTGAAGCACGAAAGAAAATACTATAAAGACTTAAAGACAAAACTAGAAGCATATTACCGAAAGCCAAAACCGTTCCCCAAACCTATTTATACCAACGGGCTTGGTATCAATACGAAAGGTAAAGGTAGCATCAAAGAGAAGCTCCAAAGGCCGAGACCAACTTTCCGAGAGCCAAGACCGACACACCAAAGAATATATTATATCTATTAACAATGCCTAAAGAGAAGCCGAAACAAAGGCAACCGGAACCGAAATATGAAGGGCGGCCGACACATAGCTACCGCACCTGAAAGAGGCTTCTGTTGGACCAATAATAGAATAGGTCCCGGTTTTTCTATAAATAAGACCTCGGGGGTCACATTTTAAGGGAATTTTATCATTCCCCAATCTTGTACTCATTTCTAATAGAGTAAACCCTAATTTCTAAATCAATTTAGGAATTTCCTTTGTAAACACTTATGTACTCAGATCAATGAGCAATAAAAGAGTGAATCAACACTTAGCATATTTTCTATGATTTACTTTAAGGCTTCTTTCGTATTTTACCTTATGTTTCCTCCAGGACAAGGATCTTCCATACAAGCCATGGTCTTTCTCTAAGATTGCCAAAATACCCTTCCACCAGCCGTTAAGCTTCCTAACTTGTGTTATTCTTAGGGAACCCATATCCTAAGGTAGTTGTTGGTTGTTGATTTGAGTAAGCGTGAAACTCACCCCTCGAGGGAAAAGTAACTAATCTTCGAGATAAAAACCTTGATACCTACGAAATGGTGAACTAACTCAAGCTTGTGGGGAACTAAATAATCCATTACTTTCCTTAGGTCCACTTACTTAGACCTATCTTCAGTGTTGATGAAAAATATCGTTAAAATAAAGGCTTCATAAATGAATGCATAAACGAAAAATATCTTTCCCTATTTTCTTGCAAATCTACAAATATGAAAGTATTCCCTTTTCAGAATAACTGTAGATATGTAAGAATTTGGAAATTATAAGCCTAAAAGATTATTCAGATTTCAGCTTCGGATGCTTTCAGGCGAGTGGGAAATTTATAACAAAGTTACAATAACTTATTATCTCATTTGTGTTAGATCTTAAATCCATGCCTAACATTTATCAGATATGCTCATAATATTGTTAAATCTAAATGATGCTTATCAGTTCTATTTATAAATGTTGTTAAAACTTGAAAGTTGAAATTTGTGGTTTGAATAATATTATAATTTGTACGCTTACTTAATTGTTTATAATATTGCCTGCAATTGTGTTTGAAAATGTATTGGGATTATAGCAAAAACACTGTAGATCTGGAAATCGGTCCCATAAAATACTGTTAAGATTTAGCTTTGTTCCATATCTCTAGTTTCAGTGTTAAATGACAAATTATGTAATTTTGATTAGAAAGACATAAACCCGTTTGTACACAATTTTGGTTGGTTTTAACTTAGTTATTGTAAATTATGCCATTTTGTCCTCGTTAAATAAAAAGACATTATTTGAAACCAATAAGAAATATGTCAAATATTGAAAAAGGGAAAAGCTGTGTAAATTCATGTATAAATATAAATAGATATATTTGTGCATAGTTTATATCAACTATTCCAAAACATGCATAAAAATATATTCCTTATGGTTTGAAATGTGTTTATTACAATATATTCAGGCATAGTTTACAATAACTGTAGTTGGCGCTCTTTGTAAGATTCAGAACCTTTTTGCAAGAGTGAATACAAAAAGGAATGTTTGGTTATTAGCTGAACTAAATTATTAAACTTAATGATAATAATAATAAAGAAATAATTACGTTAACTATGCGAAAATATAAATATATATACATTATTCGTCTAAACCTACATAAACAACGAAATATGTATAATAATGGATGCTTGAACATTTGAATGAATTTCATTTTATGGAATTATACATGTAAATATAGTCCATATTAAATGAACATATATGGGGTGAACGTTGTAACAATTACTGTAATTGATTGCTTGGGCCATAAGTAAATACATAAATAGTTGTGGTAACCGATATTGCTTAGGGAAAATAATTTTGATTAGGTAATTAAGCCTGATGGTTACAATTTCCAAATTTGTTAAGACACGAGGTTAAGCTCAACTTGTGGTAGAAGCCTGCCTGGACCCAGCCGGCAAATCCAGCATCCACAAGTGGTCGGCTTAATGTGAGGGGTCAAGTGCATAATTATATATATACACAACAGACATTAAATAAATAAATAAATTAGTAATGTCTATTGGGGTATAACAGATAGATATTTCAGGACTGATAATTAAGGATAATTAATGTCTTAGGGAGTTATGACCGTTAGGTTCATAAGTGACATTAATTATAATCAATGGGAATCAAGGGTATTTAAAGATTAATTTTTGCCTTAGGAAAATATAACTGTTATGGTCATAAATGGAAATAACCCTACAAAACAGAAATAAATGAAATAAAAAGGGGATTAATGGGTATTGATTATTGTTTTAAATACTAAATCCAATTAGGAAAATAATTAAATAAACATCCTAGGTTAAGAAGGATATGACTTTCCTTATCTTATGACAGTTAACCTAGAACCTATAATTAATGTTAAGATAGGAATTGGTAGGTTATTAATGCAGAATATCATTAACCATAGGAACCTGTATTGATAATTAGTTCGTATATGTATTGTATTCCCGTTAAGACAAAACTAGACAGGGTTAACTCAATAACGTTGCCTGCTTTAGGATTAAGATCTTAAGTGGTTAGATCCACCTATAAAAAGGTATTAAGCGATTCTGTAGCCCACCTCCCATAAATAGAAGCATTAAAGGCTAATTGGTTTCTAGTTTGATTATCTTTGCAAGTAATTCGCTTCCTTGGGTCTTAAGTGGCTTGGGTCGAGGGTCCACCTGGGATTAGTTCATCCAGTTAGGGGTCTTAAATGGTGTGTGAATCTGGTCTATACCCGGAAACTAAATGTCCGGTATGGTTATTCCATAGGACTACCTATCCTACGGGAAGTATTAAGCATCTAAGGAGATTATCAATAAGGTCAGCTAGATGGTACAACGAGATTCCACCAATAGGAAGGTCATAATTGGCGAAATATCGTATACCTAGTCCTATCGGTCTTAAGCGATGAGATACCATCTCTCACCTTATGTGGGGCATGGATTTATTTGTGTGAATGACAGAAGCCTTAACTAGTAGGGCCTTGTAGCTAGTGTCCTACAGTTTATAATAACATTGAGTAAATCATCGAGAGTTATTAAATGACCAATAGGTCCGCTTATGGGCTTAAGTGATCGAGGGAATCCACCGTATCCATCGTCCGATTGTGAGGCGTTAAGTGGCTAAGTATACACACATGAGTAAATAAACTTCGTAGTTAGGAGTTCACTTCTTAGTTTAATAACGAGTTAATGATGATATAAAGGCTTCATAAACGAATGCGTAAACACTTTATCTTGGAATCGATATCATTGTGAATACAACCTTGGGAAGGGTAGTTAGAGTCGTGCGAAATTGTTTACAAGGTTAGGTTAGAATTACTAACCTTGATATGCAAATATCTTGGGTTGAACCAAATGGGATACATCTATGTATTGTAATCTGTGTTGTACCTTTCCTGCTCACCAGAACTTGTTGTTTTGACCCCCTCCTCATTACAACCTCCCAGGTTTCTTTAGAGAAGGTCGGGTTCTCACAGGTGTCAAGGTTTGACTTTCAGTTCTCGTTCTCTCTCATGCTCGGCATTGACATGGCGACTCACTTTTATAAGGTAGTTACTTAGGTTAATACCAGTTTATTGCATTATGTTTCCGCTCTGAGTTATTTTATCGTACTCTTATTATGCTCAAGCTCATTTTATTTGCAGCTACCAGATTTACATGCTCCATGCTTGGATGTGTACAACTTTCGATTTTTATTGAAATTTGGGCTCAGAAAAGTGTAGGGTGTTACACAACCTGATAGTGTTACTTGTGAAAATTTACGCTAAGTTAAGCAAGAATAATACGAGTCACAGAGGAATTCCTTTAAGTGGAACGAAAGAGGCAAGCATAGTAGAGACGTGGTTATTACACTACAAAAGGAATTTCAGATATATATGCTTGGATGGTGCCCACAAAAGGAGGTTGGTTTCAAGACAGCTTCAAAGAAACTCCCCACACTGGATGAACAGAATAATTGTTGGGGCCCCAATGGAGGAAATTACTTGGGTTAATTTTCAAGAAACTTAGGGCTTGATTTGTTACGGAGGTTGCCCTGTCCATGTTATTGCAGAAGTTTACCGAGCTGGTTCAAGGGGAGATCATGGTGGTGGAAATGTTGCTATATTCAGTGAGTTTTCTTGTTATGCTCAAGGGGTAATTAACACCGCCCATCTGAAGGAACGAGAAGTTTATTAAGGGGTTGAGACCTGATCTGGATAGGGAAACAATGCAACGTGTTAGAGACCCTAGTAATGTTGTCGTGGAGGTAGCTATTCGCAATAAGGAGCTCTTAGCTGATTGTACTACAACTTTTGATAATATGGGTATTCTAGGAACAGAAGCAAAAGTTCATCAAAGGAAAGAAGGCTAAAAAAATGAGGGAAGGTAAAGCGGAACAAGGCTAATGTTACCTACAGTAAATGTGACAAGAAAGGTTATTATGCTAATGAACGCCAAACTCCCGAGATCAAGAAGCTAATGTAAAGTACGGTCAATCAGCTATGGCACTTTGAGAATAAATGTTCGGAAGCAGTTAAAGGGATAGTGTTTGCTTCTGAACTTTCCTCTTCTAGATCTGCTGTCGCAGATAAAGGAAAGTTTGTTTGGAAGATACACTTTTGATTCATAGCACACCAGCTAGGGTATTATTTGATATTGGTGCATTACACTCTCTTATTCCTTGGTATTTAGTGGATGAGTTGTCACTTTTACATGTATTTTTTATACTTTTAGGACGTCTCAAAGATATTATCCTAGAATTTCAGTTATTAGGTTATAGTTTTACATGTATTTTATATGTGTTTGATTTCGAAGGCTTCGAAATCATTTTAGATATAGATTATTTAGATCGTTTTAACTCTAGGATATTATGCAAAGATAGGATAATATAGTTGAGATGGCCTAATAGTGATAATTAGTGCTCAGTGGAAGATACCAGTCATAATTTTTTTGCTTTGTTAGGAGCAACGAATTTGGAAGACAGAGCAAGGTGAATTGCTATCGTTAAGAAGTTCACAAATGTTTATAAACCTATCACGGGTATGGTACCAAGAAGAGCTATTTAGTTTAGGATTGATCTTGTGTTGGGAACGAAACCCGTAAGTAGACTACCGAGTCGAATGACGCCTATAGAGATGCGGGAGATGAAGGTGCAACTTATGGAATTGGATAGAAAGAGTTTCATCCACCTAAGAAGTTCACCATGGAGTGTAGTTTTCATGTTCATGAAAAAGCCTAATGGATCCTTGAAAATGTGCATTGACCATAGGAAGCTCAACGAAAAGACAGTGAGGAACAAGTATTATTTGCCAAGAATTGATGACCTGTTTCATCGATAGAGCGAAGCTAAGATATTTTCTCAATTGGACTTAGCTATTAGTATTAATCCGCTACAGGTAGCAGAAGAGAATGTTCCATTGATGGCTCGTATGAGGTATGGATCTTATAAGTGGATAACCATGCCTTTCAGCTTGACTAACGTTCCTGCTTTCTTTGTCGATTTGATGAACTGAGTTTTTCAAGAACACTTGGATAAATTTGTGTTAATCTTCATAGATGATATTTTTGTATATTCCAAGGATGAAAGAGACCATGGAACTCACCTTCGGACTGTACCTGAGAGTTTGAAAGAACACCAATTGAAGGCTAAATTTTCAAAGTGTCACTTCTAAGAAAAAGAGATGGAATTCCTAGGCCATATAGTATCGAGAAAAGGGGTATCCATGGGTCCAGCTAAGGTTGAGCCAACAAGGGCCACCAAGATAAAAAGTTTTATCAAAATTAGCTGGATATTACAATGAGTTCATCAAGAATTTCTCATGTTTAGCAGTGCCTCTTACCAAGCTAACCAGGAAGAATTCTATGTTTGACTAGTATAAGAAGTGTGAGGAAGCATTCAAGTTTTTAATGCACTTATTGATCAAGGATCCTGTTTTGATGGTATCATATGGTAATCAAGACTTGGTTGTGTACATTGACACATGTAGAACTAGGCTAAGGGTAGTCCCCATGTAGAAAGGAAAAGTTATGGTCTATGCTTCAAGACAACTTCATCCCTATGAGGTTAGATACCCACCTCTGATCTTGAGCTAGCTAATTTTGTCTTTGCTTTGAAGATTTGGAGACATTACTTATTATGAGGAAGGTTCGAGTTATTCACAGACCATAAGTCCTTGAAGTATTTGTTCTCATAGAAGAAGTTGAATATGAGACAACGGTGGTTGCTTGAGTTTTTGGAAACTTATGTTTTCAAAATTGAGTATATGCTGAAAAAGACGGATAAGGTTACTGATTCCCTTAGTAGGAAACATTAGGATGTTGTGCTGGCTATGCTGACCAAACAAAATAAATAAGAAGCCTTTACTATGCGTGACATATGGATTAGATCGACAACAAGTTCAAGAGGATGCACAATAATGTTGTCATGTTTGGAGGTTCGACCAGTTTTGATCGAAAATATCGCTTCTAAGAAGGAGGACAATTTCATATTGGTTGAGAGGATCAAGGGATTTGAAATTTGAGGACTTGAAGGATTCAACCTTGACCATAATGGATGCTTGATGAAGAAGGTTGTGTGTTCCAAACATTGACAATCTTAGGAAAGAGGTTCATCGAAAATGTCATTGCTCTAAGTTTACAGTACATCCTAGGGGTACCAAAATGTATAAGGACATAAAGAAGAGATTCTTTTGGAAAGGCATGCAGAGAGATGTTGGCTTATAGGCAAAGCAGTGCATGAATTGTCAACAGGTGAAAGCCGAGCATAAAAAGCCTAGTGGTTTGTTTTATCCGTTGGATATTCGAATTTGGAAGTGGGATTCCATATTCATGGATTTCATCGTTGGATTGCTGAGATCCAAAAGTGGAGATTAGGGAATATGGGTCATCATGGATTGGCTGACCAAGAATGCTCACATTATTTCTGTTAAAGCCACCAGAATGGCTCCTTGATAGACATATTTGTTCATAATTAAGAACATAGTTAGACTTCATGAAATTCCTAGCAGTATCGTAAGAGATGGAGATCCTTTGTTTTCTAGCGAGTTTTCTAAGAGTCTGCAAGGTGCTTTAGGATCAAACTCAAGATGAGTACCGCGTATCACCCACAGATGGATGGGCAAATGGAGAGAGTCGACAAGGTACTCGAAGAATTATTGAGAGTATGTGTTCAGGACTTCGGTAGTTCATGGCAAGACCATTTGCATTTGGTTGAGATTTCCTATAATAATAGCTTCTAGACCAATGTAGGAATGCCACCATTTGAAGCCTTGTTCGGAAGACCGTGCAAATCACTATCTTGTTAGCTAAAGATTGACGATAGGTTGGTACTTGGTTCGTAATTGGTTAAGGAAGCCGCTGAAAAGGTTGAGTTAATTTGGGGCCAAGCTCAATCAAGATAAAAGAGTTACGTGGATAAAAGGAAAAAGGACATCGAATTCTCTTTGGAGACTAATTGTTTGACAAAGTATCACTAACAAAAGGTGTGGTTTGTTTTGGTAAGTCGAGAAAACTAGCACCAAAGTTCATTGTACCCTTTACTATTGTAGGAAGGATAGGGAACTCGCGTATCGAGTGTAACTACTAGATAGTTTGATAGGTGTCCACAACGTGTTTCATGCTTCACATCTGCTTAAGTATGTGCATGATATAGATGCTTCCATTAATCCAAGGATATGTGAAGTGTTGGTAGAACCAAATTTAACCTTTGTGCGACAACCAGTTTGGATTGTGGCAAGAGATAAAAATAAGCTAAAGAACAAGATAGTCAAGCTGGCCAAAATTCATCGAAGCGATAATGTTAAGGACAGTACTGAGGAGACGAAAGATTGGGTAAGGGATACGTTTTCAGATTTTCTTAGTGGTAATTTCTGCGTTGTTTTATAGACTTAATGACTACTGTGTTACAATAGAATAGTTAGCATTTTTTGTTGCTTTCTAGGTTTTTCTGGTCTTTGATAGAATTTCGAGGATGAAATTCTTTAAATGAGGGGTGGATTTAGCATCCCTCATTTTGACGAACATTATTCCGAAGATTTATTGGATAAACTAGATATGAATAATGTAATTAAACATTTGAGTTGAGATTCATGTTTATAAATGAATAAGAGTTGGCCTTAGGAAATAAATAAATGAGCTAAACATATGCAGGGTTGTGTAAGGGCTAAAATGGGTAACACAGGATCGCTTATATAATATCTTCTCTACATCTTAGCCCTCGCTATCCTCATTTTCAAAAATAACCCAAGAAAATTCTTAAGAGGCAGACCATTAAAGCCTAAGGAGAAGAGTAAATTAAATTAAATCTTAAGAAGAAAAAAGCTCTAGGATCTACTACTACAAATCCCAACAACATAAACCAAGGTGAAAAATAATTCTCACCCTGTTTTTTTAGTTATTAGGAAATACTAAATGATTTTGAGATTCACGTGATTGCTTTCATGTCTATTTATGTGTAATCATGTTACTTGAATTAGATAATGATTGAATTGCTTAACATCATGATTTGCATGTTATTTAAACAGATTTTAGGGGGAAAAACTTAGATTTGCACATCTCTAATTGACTTAAAACTTTCATATGATGTTTACAGCGAGTTTTAGGAGATAGGTTAATAATTTCGCGATTTTCTGAATTTATATGAATTTCCTATGAATGTTTGTGATTTTCGTCTACATAAAGATTAACTAATACAAAATTTTATGAGTTAGCCAGTCTTCGGTGAAATTCATATTAATTAAAAGTGTTAATGATATTATGAAATATTTATTCCTTTCTACAACCATAATAGACTGGAAAAGTCTGTTAGGTTCAATATTTTTTTATGAAAACCAATGAGATTTCAACAAATGTAAAGGAGTAGGTGATAAAGGACATCCATAAATAGTATTACAATAGTTCTTCTAACCATTCTATGTTTGTTCCAAGACCTCACTCGAAGAGTACCTTTCGCTCCTTTCGGAACAATCGGGAGCGTCTTTTGCTTCCTTCCTATAAGCTTTGGATTCTTTTAATGTCACATGATGGTATAAAAAGTATTCGAGCTTCTGCTTCCATAAGTTAGGCTTCGGCCTACGGCTTTCTTTGAAGGTCCTTATTCACTCGCTCTGGTTTTCTCCAATTATGCCTATTGCCTTCAACAAGGGTTCCAATCATTGTGTCTAGCAGATAGGAATTTAAAATTATATATATATATATATAATATAGGGGTCGTTCCTCTAATTTTTTAAAGTTTAGAGATACCGCCTCAACATCCTTCAATTCGGCCGAAAGGTAATGTTCCCTTTCCCTTAATTTAATAAAAGCAGTATAGAGGCTATCACCTCCAAATAATCCAACAATATCGAAGGGATCTTATTTTAGAACCTATTTGAACTTTGAGGTTTCTATATCCTTACCATCTCGTCTATCTCGAAGGGATTTCTTTAAGAACCTCGAAGGATAATGATACAAAGGAGGGAAGAGTATTTTCTAAAATAATAAATTTATGAAGTAAGAGACCATCGCCTTTATACCATTTGGGGGAGCCGAAGGGGTGGGAAGAAGGATTTATCCCAATAAATGACTTATGCATGAATGGTTTTTTAGGATGGTTCACTAGCATTGTTTTGCTTGCACTTGGGTTCACAGGGTTTTACCATGATAGTTTTCAATACTAACAGAGGGAGTTGAAAAATATTACAAATATAAAAATAATTAATAATAACTATAACTATTAATTAATTGAAAAAAATACCTCTATCAAACATAAATTATATTTTAACTCATTCAAGATATTATTATTAATTACTCCTTAAGAGTAATATTAATCAATTATTATTTATTTATTGATTATGAATTTATTAATTAATTATTTAACTATTATTTATTTATTATTTATACAATTCACATTTCAAATTAATTATTATCCATTTTTATTATTAATTTTTTATTATTTTTTAATAATTATTTATTTATTTTATTAATTTTTAACTATTATTTTTTATTATTTGTTAATTATTAATTATTTCTATTTGATTTTCAGTTATAAATATCAATTTATAATACTTAAATTTTCTTATTAATTAATAACGATTAAATATTGATATTAATCATTATATAATTACTAATAGTTAATCATTTTATAGTAACTATTTAAAATTAATTATTAAAAGTTAATCTTAAAAAGTGATACTTATTTTTAATACTATGTTTTTCACAAGTGGGTTTATCAGTTGTAAAAAAATGCGGTTATCGAAAGTGGCAAAAATAGTTGCTAAAGATATTTTTTGCAACAAGTTTGGAAGGTAGTTGCAAATAATATGTTTCTTGCAATTGTTATGAAAGCACAATTGATAAAAACATGATTTTGCAACTGGAACGGAAGCGCAGTTGCTAAAAATATGTTTTTCGTAACAGAAAGGCCTGTTGCAAAAATCTCATCTGTTGCAAATGCTATGAAAAGTCTGTTGCTAAATCTCATTTACTGCAATTGTCATTTGTTATCAGTTGCAAATAACTAGTTCTAATAGGGTATTTTTCTTGTAGTCAACTAGTAACGACCTGCCCTTTTGACCGCTCCAAGTTAGTAATTAAATCAACTCGAACCATTCAAAACGACAGATTGTTATCGCTTATGAGGTTAAAATATAAATCACCATAGAATCACAGACACAGAATACAATATCTCACAGCGGAAGTAAAATTTATACTTGTAAATTTACATGGTATCAGAGTATAGAATTAATATAAGTATTGCGGAAGACTGAATACAGTACCATACTAATACAAAAGAAATAGAATAAACTGAGTTTATAAAGATATATGCCTAGATTCCAGAGATTTTTTAGGACTCGTCTATTTATTTCTTTTCCCATTAATTCCATATGTATTAGAAATCCAAATGTATTCAAGTTTCGCTATATTTATTCATGTAAACTTTGGTATATTGTATAAATTTATTTATCGTTGTGAGATGTTGTATTATTTCTATGTCTGATTATGTGATTTGATTAAACTCCATGGCAATAACAATATGTCTTTGTGAATGTTTCAAGTTGGTTTAATTACCAACTTAGAGCGGTCAAAAAGGAAGGTCGTTACAGTTAAAGCATATTTGATACATGGAGAGTTTATGCCTGTAAAGAGTGGCACTAGGACTAAAGCCTTGGAGAAGTGTTTTGTGAAAAGGAAGAGTTAGAACGTGGACTATTGATACCATTAAACGATTTAGTATCAATAGGCTTGAAATGTGTACAATAATGACTTATCCTTATCACTTAGGGGTGCTGACTTAAAGTACCAAAGATAAATTTTGTACCAAATAGAACGGTATTGTATGCCATGACGCCTGACCCCAAGATCCATATTAACAAGAGCATAGTAATGACATTTGCCAATACCGAGAACAACGCTGGTTAAGAGCAACCATCCATGATTTTGCATTGGACACGAATTGAATATGTCGATGAAATGCTCAATTATTCTTTTCTTTTTTTAGTAATTGACACAATTAATTATCTCCTAATACAATATTTTATTGCTATAGGATCAATTCAAAACAAAGTAAAGTAATAATATATATACACACATTACGGATCACAGAACAACAAACAGAGATACATATATAAATATATATACACACACATACATACATCAAACACAACACAAGGTGGCGTATATATTGGTTATACAAACCATACCATATACAACATCGAGTCTCCTAAAAAATTATGTACATAAAGACCAAATTGTGAAGTACTGTAAGGTAAACTACACAAAACAATGCATAGTAGTCCAAAAGAGTCAATAAAGAAGCCCAGAGTGAAGTAGCTAAGAAAAGAGGAAAGATAATCCTAACGGCAACTTGGGCTGATTGGAGTACATGAAATATACGGGCCAGAGTCTAACTTGAACAAGATGATTAGAAAGTGATAAGTAAGGTATAACGATACACAAGAAACTAATTCCTTTAGTAAATAAGGGAATCATATAACTCGGATTTCCATGTAATATATATGAGAGGATTACTAAAACAATCCTAAATATCCCATGCAAGTAAATATATTACTTAGATGTTTTCATCAATTTACATTCCTCTTACTATAGTACTATAAATTATAAGATTTATATATCATATAAACTACACGATATCACAAAATTCTCAGAAAATTCGAAAATCACAGAAATCTTTGGACTTAGGAACTCAACTAAGTGTTAATAATACTTAAATGAAATCATTATATATAAATTAACCCTCTAATAGGTTCGGAGGGGGGTGTATCTATGACAAGCTCAAGAAAGTGAAATCTAGAAGATAATTCAGATCGGATCCAAAGCACAAAATTAGCACGTGCATAAAAATATATAGCTCCCCGAACTTTTCATAGCACCATATACGCAATCAAGCGTGCGACACTACGTCCATCGTCGATTGTAACTTGTTCCCTAACCAAATGAATATGCATATAAGACCCCTTTAGCCTGGCTTTCCTCGAAAGCAAGCATTAGCACCCAAAACCTCTAGAACGTGTCATAAAATTCCAAATAGAAACTCGAAAAGCGAAGAAAAAAATGTCCTACACACCTTTCACTAGTCGATTCACTGCTAGTAAGCATATTTCACACTAAAAACATAGAAATAGCTTCAATTAACGAGTTGGGAATTAACCAATGTGTCCCATACCATATGTTTATTAAGTAATTTAAATCATAACCTCCTCCTCTTGAAGGATTCAAAAATTGTGGTTTTATATAAGAAAATATACCTTGGAAAAATTGGTATAGAATCAGTTTTTGAAAATTTGAAAATCTCTTTTATAATATGAAATATTTCTATTTCAATAGTCTAAAAATATTTATAATAATACATAAAATATTTTCTTAAATTGATACTTATTTATTATTCGAACTCTTTTAAATCAAATTTCAAAAACATGAGCATGTGTACATAGAAAAATCATGAAAATTCAAATAAAACAACATCTAAGTCTTTTGAGTGTCTACTCACATTTCATATGATTTGAAGAGCATTCAATTAAGTCAAATGAACTACCAAAACAGCCGACTGGAAAAATTGAGCTATTTCTTTTCTATTTACACTCAGCCGATTGACCCATGGATTCAATCGACTGAAATCTTAAACAAATAGATATCAGAGCTGTAACACCCCGTATTTTCTATGAATATTAAAATTAACAAATTTAAGAACACTTAATTTTTAGAAGAAGAATTAAGTGAAACGGGTTGCGCCATTGCGATCGTCTCGGAATTCTGCTTGAGATAGAGTCCGAGTTTGCGTAAATCGGGCTTCGTATGAAGAAGTTATTGAGTTTAGAAGATTTCAAGTTTAAACAGAAATTAAATTAAAATAATAATTAAAAGTCAAAACTGTTCAAAATGCGAATTTCGATCAGAGCGGGCTGAGCGGGAAATTTCCCACTCAGAGGGGTCGACCCCCCCCTACAGGGGGTGTCGACATAGGTGTCGACCCCCCTATAGGGGTGTCGACATAGGTGTCGACTCCCTCTATAGGGAGTCGACCCCTGTTTGATCCAAATCTAGTGACGTATTTTTACAGCCAGGGCTGATGGGTCGTTACCTGATTGGCCTGATGACGAATTTTCTTGGACTAGATAGCTTGGATGGATCCTAGGTTGATCTAAAGGCCCTTAGTAATCCTAGACATCTATATATACACTCATAACCCAACCCTAATTCTATTTCTCCAAAGCAATGACACCGTCATGCTGTTCATCTTCAATCAAGCCTAGAGACCGCCATCTTCTCCAAACTAGAAATCAAATTAGAGAGCCTTAAATCAACTTTGAAGATTAATCAACACCAAATTAGAGTCTCTGCAACAACAACGATTCAATTATCTTTTCTTAATCCTAGCAATGTAAGTTCATGTTATTTTCAGATTTAAACACCTAATAGTAATCTTGGCATGAAATAGAATGGATATAAGTCTATGCCTGATGATGAGACAATCTTTTCAGATTTACCCCTATCTTTCTATTGAATCTATGATTTTACATGCCCAAGAAGTTATTATATCAATTCAATCATGCCTATCTTTGTTGAACATCGAGTATATAATCCTTTTTGATTCATGATGTTATTCTTATGCCTGCGATAATGATTGTATCAGCTTATTCAAGAATCTATCTTTGTTGGATCTAAATTTTCTTGTATTAGGTCTGTCGTTACATGCCTATTTTTATGCATATTCTTATTTTATGCTCCTTCTCTCTCTTTTCCCCTATTTACTTTTTTATGAACCTTGATTACCTTCGAACCTAGGCTGAAATCGCGAAATACGAACGGTTGGAATACGGGGAATATTTGGGTATAGCCTATTTTGGGTGAATATTGGGCATAACGTATTTGGTGAAATAATTGAGCATAACTGTTATTGTTGCGAACTTGGGGTAAATTGAAATATTAAATCTAGATTGGGTGTAAACTGTAAATTGGAATATTAAATCTAGATCGAGCATAACTATTGGTTGGGATGCCAAGCATAATGTATATTGAGATTTTGGGGCATGACTATTATTGCAAATTGGGAAGATTAGGTGTAACCTATTTTGGGCAATAACTTGAAATTTAATTTATGGAGCATAACTTGCAATTGGCTTGGTTGGACATAACTTGAGAATTGGAACATGAATAGTTTTGTAAAATTGGGATAATTGGTATATAAAATCTAGACTTGTACATGAATGGTAAATATGTAAATTGGCTAAAGATGAACGTGCCTTACCCGAGGTTCGATTGAGTTGCGGTGTAAGACTGTCTGGAAATGCCCAGCACATCCAGCGACCGCAATAATATAGATCTAATGTGAGAGGTTAGCGCATTAAGCCCAAAAACCGAGGTTAGAATGAGTTTGCGGTAGACGTCGGCTCGGAACCACCCGGCACATCCAGCAACTGCAAACAACAGTTCTAATGTGAGAGGTTGAGGCATTAATGAATGAATTAATGCTAATGAACTGACATGCTAAGAATAGTAGGGTTAAGTTAACACAAGAGGGCAACACTTAACCAATATAACGTGATGTGTGATAGGGCAACGCTTAACCAAGGTAACATGACAAGTGGAAGGGTTAAGTTAATAGGAAACACTTAACCAAATTCAACATGATGAATGAGTAGGGTTAAGTTAACCAACATAACATGATGAATGAGTAGGGTTAAGTCAAGGGGAAACACTTAACCAATATAACATGATGAATGAACAGGGTTAAGTTAATAGGAAACACTTAACCAATAAAACATGATGAATGGGAAGGGTTAAGTTAATGAGAAACACTTAACCAATATGACATGTTAGGTGGGTGGATTAAGTTAACATGGACAAGAAGACAACTTAACCAATATTATATAAACAAAGTGGATATGGTTAACGCAAGCTTAACCAATAATACATATGGACTTGATAAGGGGAAGGGTTAAGTAAATCTTGGGTAAGTGGGTAATATTAGTATATATAGGCCCACAAACTTTACCGTTAAATAAACATGCATGAATCAGTGATAAGGTTAAGTAACATATGAATATGCAACACTTAACCGGTACAACATGTTATTTAAGCAAATGGGTGGGGTTAAGTTAAATTGTGAACACTTAACCATTAAAACATGTTGATTAGGAAACCCTAGTAACGGGGACCCATTTCAGCAGTAACCCACATAGATGTATCATGGTACCCTGAGCTAGGCATGATGGGGCACGATTACTGGGCTGATTATAAGCGGTCAAAATAGTGGCGGGTGGTGCAGCAGTGTAGTTCCGATGGAGTGTGGGCGTACACGTGCTCCGGAGTGGAAAAGCAAGCACTGGGCATTAGTAGTATACACTGTGCATCTTGAATCGTGTCGGGCTACCATCATGGGAATTGATACACCCCATGATGGGGCCAACACAAGTATCTACATATAAGCGGGGCCGAATGACACAAGTAATGAATGCATACAAGCGAGGTCAAATGACATAAGTAATACATACATGCGAGTTAGGGAGCCGATCAATAGGGTAGTAAGGGTATATCTAACATATCCATGGCAATTAGGCAAATTGAGGTGGGATCCTCATAATAGATGTACACCTGAAGGCTACCATAATTGCGGGGATTGGGATCACATTATCATTTTATATAGATTTCCAGTTGGGACACTAGTTAGGTGGTGCAGAGATATAGAAACTAGAATAATAGGGTAGTAGCGAAGCAGAGAAAAAGTAGAAGCTCATTCAGTTTATCTTGCCTTATCATATCTTATGCTAATCTTAACTTTTTATCCCTCATATCACCGTATTGTCTTATATTCAGTTTATTCATGTCACGTTGCTTTTAATTGTTTACATACTGAAAGTCACTGGACTTACTAGGCTTTATGTCTGACCCATTTTCTTTCGTCTTCTTTTCTTCTGTTTCTTCCCCAAGGTAGTCAGGGAGGGAATAACTTAGCTTAGTCTGGACCGTTTCTCTTTCCAAGCTTGAAGATTCTTTGATGTATTGCTTGGATCCTCTTATCTGTGGCTATGGCTGTGTTTGCACTTTAATTTGGGGACTTATGCTACTTTGCTATGTTTTACGCTTCTTGTATACTTGGAAGTTTTCGAATCAAGACAGAAGTTTTATGTAGTACTTTTAAGTATGATGGAGTCACTGGTTGTAAAAGCTTGACTGGACTATGTTGCTTATAAAATGACTTTGTTTTCCACTGTTTTATTTGTCTGTCTTGTAATTTATCTGCATCTTTTACCTATAATGCTTCACTGAAGTTAATGCATTTCCTGCGTGAGTGACATTAAAGGAGGTGGGGTGTTTCACTTCGTATCAGAGCCGAAGGTTACCGGATCAGATAAAAGATTTAAAAAAGTTATTTTCAAAACGGTTTTAAAAGAAGCATTTCCAAAAGAAAAAGTTTTGTTTTAAAGGCACATTCCCCAAAGCCATATGCACTAATTTTTGATCCTCTGTTTGAATCCTTGTTTCCTTCTTTCCTGAATCTCCAAGGCTCCTAGCTTTTCAGGAGGTAACCTCATCGCGGCATGGTTCCGTAGGCTTGATGAGACTACGACACCTGTCAAAGGGCGACGAAGTGCCCAACTAACATCTATAGCCATAGTAGTTTCACCTGTGGTTAATTTTCTTTCAAGCTTTGTAGGGTTTTCCATGTGATGGAGGCAGCTTTTGAGAGACTTGTCAACATGTTACACAAGGATAGTAAAGATGAGAATGAGGGAGTTTGGCTAAGGAGCATAACCCAAGGATGAGAAATTCATGGATATGGACTTGTTTCACAAAAGAGGTAAAAAGAAAGAGGTGTAAGTGGAAGAACCACAGGACAAGAAGGGAGGAAAGAATAGTAAAACCTAAGACAAGAGGAAGTGTCTTTATTATGGTATAACAAGTCATATAATTAATGAAAAGGGCAAGAATAAAGGACATAATTTCCAGGAGGGCAAGTGCGTGCTCTCACTGCCAGCGAACCAGAGAGATAGGTAGTAAAGTTTCTGTTGAGAAAGCTTAGTTTTTCTTTTTGATCATCCTGTTAGTACTCTTTTTGATTTTAGCGCTTCACATTCGGTTATATCTGCTTCCATAGTTGAGTCTCTACACCTTAGCACTTGTATAATAGAAGATCCCATTATTGTCTCAAATCCAGTTGGTGGTTCGGCTCATTTATCTTTGGTTTGTAAGGATTTGAGAATAGCTATATTAAGTATTGAGTTTAAGTGTAATGCTTATGTTTTTGGTTTCATGAGCTATGGGTTGATTCTAGGCATGGATTAGTTAGCTAGTAATTGGGAAAGGAGGGTGGTTAGGCTTTTGACTTGACTCGGGAGCACCCTCGAGATTTCATACGATCCTAAGGGATCAGTTTGGCTTAGCTAACTAGAATCACTTGATGCACCTATCGACGATTTGCGATCCGTTAGAGTAGTCCATGAGTACGCAGATGTTTAGGGGTTTGTCCCCTAAAACGCGAGATAGACTTCTGCATATATCTAGTTGACAATGCAAAGCTAGTTGCATTACCTGTAAGACACATGACTCTAAGGGAAAGGAAGGGCTCAGTAAACAAGTAAAAGAGTTACTTGAGAAAGGGTTCATAAGACGAAGTATTTCTGAGTGGGGTGCTCCAATTGTTTTCGCTACAACGGCGGATGGTTCACTTCGCTTGTGCATAGATGCTATTTTGGTCTTCTCTAAGAGTGGGGAAAAACATGCTTTGTATCTAAGGGAAGTCTCAAATACCCTCCAAGCACATCAGCTTAAGGCTAGGTTCTCCAAATATCATTTTTGGAGAGAAGAAGTGAGGTTTCTAAGACATGTGATATCCAAGGAAGGGATAACAGTAGATCCGGCAAAAGTAGTTGCGATGTAAGATTAGAAGGTCCTAAGAAATGCAATGGGAGTAAGAAGTTTTCTTGGATTAGCGGGCTGGTATAAGAAGTTAATTAAGGACTTTGTGAAGGTATCAGCCCCACTTACTACATTGACGAAGAAGATCCTAACTTTTGCCTGGGATTTGGATTGTGATGTTGCTTTCCAACGACTAAAGAGAACCCTGACGACAACCCCAGTCTTGACATTGCCCGAAGGGAACAAGACGTTTACAGTTTATACAGATGCATGCGGGATTGGGTTAGGCGTTGTTTTAATGCTAGAAGAGAGGGTAGTTAGTTATGGAAGAAGACAGCTGAAAGTACATGAGAAAAACTAACCTACCCACGATTTGGAATTAGCTGTTATAGTGTTCGCTCTTAAGTCATGGCATCATTATCTTTTAAGAGAGAAAGTTTGAACTATATACGGATCATAAGTCCTTAAAATATTTGTTCCCGCAAAAAGATTTGAAATTGAGGCAACAACGATAGATGGAATTTCTTGCCTTACACGGCTTTGAGATTGCTTGTACCCCTTGCAAGGGTAATGTTGTAGTAGGAGCCCTAAGTAGAAAGAGACTGACCTTAAGAGGAGTAAAATTTGAAGTACATAGCAACCTTTAGCTTTAGACCCTCAGTAAAGTTTGTACCTGGTTTGTTAACAACTCTAGAAGAGCGACCTACGCTGTTGGATCGGATAGGAGCGGCGTAACACGAAGACCCTCAGCTTTGTGACATGATGGATAAGCTAAGTAGAGGAGAGACCTCTAATCATCTTAGTATATACACTTGGTATCATGGTTAACATATGTTTATCTTGGAAAGATAGTCCGACTACATGGGATACCCTCTAGCATAGTAAGTGATCGAGATCCTATCTTTACTAGTGAGTTTTGGAAATGGAGGTCAAGAAGCTTCAAAATCGTGAAGTCAAGCTAATTAAAGTACAATGGGGTGACGCTGAAGAAGACACGACTTGGGAGACTGAAGACAAGATAAGCGCATCCTACCCGTTTCTTTTTTGAGGGTACATCCTTGATCTCTTTTTCCATAAGTTTACACATGCTTGTTTCTATCTTTTAAGTATATCTCCTCCGTCCTATTCTTGATCCTTAGGTAGAAACCAATGGATGTAAACATGTATTTGAAACATGTTATGATTGATGGTTGCAAGTGGTTGCTCGTGGATGCATATACACACACATTAGGTACTAGATCTGCTCAGTCACTTTCATATTGCATATGCATATATGTATTTAAATATGGATTGAAACTTGATGTGTTATCATATCAATGTTGCATTTGTATGAATGATTGTGCATTCATGTAGAGGTTATAAGGTACGATTAGGAATAACTGCATGCATGATGGACTCATGGCACTACATAATTCGCATTAAGGAGGTCAACTGAATCAGTAGACCGGCTGATTTTGCATTAGATAAGGACATACACACACACTATGCATATGATCATGAAAGCATTAGAAATCGTTTTAAGGACAAGGGATTCCTGTGATTGAATGGTTGAGTAGATGGATGTTGGATGGTAGGATATACATTCTTCTTAACTTGGAGATTTCGGGGACGAAATCCTTTAAGGAGGGGAGAATGTAACACCATGTATTTTCTATGAATATTAAAATCGACAATTTTAAGAACACTTAATTTTTAGAAGAAGAATTAAGTGAAACGGGTTGCGCCATTGCGATCGTCTCAGAATTCTACTTAAGATAGAGTCCGAGTTTGCGTAAATCGGGCTCTATATGAAGAAGTTATGGAGTTCATAAGATTTCAAGTTTAAACAGAAATTAAATTAAAATAATAATTAAAAGTCAAAACTATTCAAAATTCGAAATTCGGTCAGAGCGGGCTGAGCGGGAAATTTCCCGCTCAGAGGTGTCGACCCCCCTATAGAGGAGTCGACATAGGTGTCGACCCCCTATAGGGGTGTCGACATAGGTGTCGACCCCTCCTGTTGGGAGTCAACCCCTGTTTGATCCAGATCCAGTGACATATTTTTACAGCCTAGGGCTGATGTGTCGTTACCTGATTGGCCTGATAACGAATTTTCTTGGATTGGATGGTTTGGATGGATCCTAGGTCGATCTAAAGGTTCTTAATAATCCTAGACATCTATATATAAACTCATAACCCAACCCTAATTCTATTGCTCCAAAGCTATGACACCGTCATGTTGTTCATCTTCAATCTAGCCTAGCCACCGCCATCTTTTCCAAACTAGAAATCAAATTAGAGAGCCTCAAATCAACTTTGAAGATTAATCAATGTGACGACCCCAAACCCCGTACGACGATGGCAAGGGTAATCTTTGGAATATAACACATAAACAGATAACATCGTAGTACAGAAATAAATACATACACCAGATAATGTACAACAAAATATACTGGAAATAATAATCATCAGAGTTACACAGTATACAGGATCATACTTAGTACAAAATACAGTTCAGCTTTACATAAAGTGTCTATAGCGGAAATCTAAACATAATATTTACAATAGGAGCTGAACATCATAAAAGAGATAAATGATAGAATCCGTCTTCAGCTCCAGCTATCCAGAAAGAGCCTGCTGAAACCTGAATACAAGGCAGTCCGTGTAGAAAAAGGGGCACCCGAGTTTGCAAGTGAAACAAACTACGAGTCAGTCATGGGACTGGTATGAGAAATCTACTTAACATATTTTTCAATATGGCCAATCACAGGACCACGCTACTTTCGCGGAATGGGTTTACTCCATTGGATTGCCAGTGCTTTAAAACAAGTAAATCTTTTAAACATCGCAATGCTTTTTATAAAAATGAAGCCATTATAAGACTCAGTTCCCATCACACAATGCAACACAAACCGGAGGATAGAGTTTTACCTTATAATGGCCAAAATATGCTTGATACGAATAAAGCAAAAGCATTTGATATTATTACTAGTGTTTATATAATTCAAAAACAATTTCAATCATAAGTATCAATCATAGGCGGCATTAATGCCCCCATACCACTATGTCGCCATATATAGGTATACAATCAAAACCGCACGATGTCATATTTGGAAATTAGATTTCCGTCATGAACCAAGGCAAGGGATCGTCCTTACCGAATTCGAGACACTCTAGCCCGTGTCTCAGGCAAGTACTCAGTCAAGCCTTGGATCGTCAGGGCCGGTCCGCTCGATATGGATTAAAATTCCTGAACACTGCGTTTCCCAGCCCTATGGGGCGTCACTGGTCATATCCGACCACACCATCGGCTCCGAAGAAACCGAAGCAAGCGAGGCCTCGCTTTCCATCATCCACATAAGTATAATACCCGGGCGTGCAAAACCCAAAAGCACCACTCCTAGCTAGAAGGAAACGCATGTTCTCCCTGAGGTCCTTGTCCCGTTTCTGGCTCATACCGAGGTGTGAGGCTTGCGAAACAACACTATACACAAAGCTATGTCACACAGGCCGCACTTTGATCATCAACCACAAGACTTTACTTTACAACAGAAGCCTTGATCATCTGCCACTTATTCATGCCACGCAGGCAATTCACTCCATGCGACTGATTTCTATCGATATATAACCTCTGAGCTCGTACGTCTCAGAGAAGGGCGTTAAGCAAGAGAATAAATTCTCCGCCGCCAAACAGATATATATTTAATAGAGATCAATCAGCACAGAACAAAATCCAATGTTAGATACACAGTCCATTTTCAAGTTCGGTCTGGGTCTGAATGAAACCGGAGGCACTTAATACCTCGCACATCCGTACAATCAACAAGTACGTCCGGGCGGCTACTACTTCAGCCCCTTCAAGTTAGCTATTCCTATCATGAGCATCAATAACACCCCTCCATTCGACATGAAGATCATCGGTCTTGCACCGTCTTCATATCTTCGACTTCTAATCGTCGATCAATTATTTGAAATGATAATTAACTCAGTCTTTTCAAATAATTCACGTATATTTAGAATTTCAAATCAATTCATCTCAATGGTTAAATTATTCGACACCAACAATTCTGTTCTTTAATGTAATTTTCATGCCAAACACATTCAACCATCAAATATCAAATAAACCGAGCAAATTCAGTTTATTTCCATTCCATATCGTTTGTAATATTTTATCACTATTTTTATTTATTTAAAAATAGCCAATTCATTCAAACGACGCTTCAGGCCATAAGCGGCCGTGGCCCTGTTTTTCTTTAGATATGATTTACACATATCTGAAAATCTAACCGTTGGATTTTCACAAATTTTATATCATTAGAAAGATCTTTTCAAAACGAATCCAACGATTTCAGTTTTGGGAAAATCCGACGGTCGGATCTCCCGGTACAATCGTTTGAAGTTACGATTTCAAAATACGAACTGCAGCGTCGTTATTCGATTTAATTTTATTATATATATGTATAATCGATTCTGGCGCTGTTTTTCTTCAGATTTGAATTAAACATTCTAGACAATCCAATCGTTGGATCTTTACAAAGTGGGTGTCGTTGGAAAGATATTTCCAAAGCGAACCCATCGGTTTCGGTTTCGGGAAAATCCGATGGTAGGATCTCCCGCACTAATCGTCTGAAATCACGGTTTCAAAACACGAACTGCAGCTTCGTTATTCGATTTATTTTAATTATATATATAATTCATTCTTCGATTTCAAAACCATAATCACTTCATACATTTGATAAAAATGATATTTTTATCTAGCAGATATTTATTTCAACACATCACTATTTTTAATAATTCATATTTCTTATAAAAATGATATTTTTAGCGAACAAAAGTATCTTTCAACGCATGACTATTTTATTTAGTTCATCCACCGGTTAAAAATAATATCCATAGCAAACAAATATATATTTCAACACATGTGTATTTTTAGCGAGTTGTTTACATGATAAAAATGATATTTTTATCATCAAAAATATTTATTCAACACATGAATGTTTTCGACTTCACACATACGATAAAAATATGATTTTTATCGTTCTAGTCCTTTTCAACACATGAATGTTTTATATAGTTTATATGTATAATAAAAATGTGATTTTATTGTTAAAACAATTTATTTCAAAACATGATTATTTTATATATTTCATACATAAGGTAAAAATGTTATTTTTGGTGTTAAAACAATTTATTTAAAATACTAATATTTCATATAGTCTATATAAAATAGAAATGTTATTTTTCTCTTTCAAAGAATTTATTCAATACATGAACTTCTATTCAACACATGAATATAGTTTCAACACATGAAAATAATTCTAACACATGAATATTATTGAAAATTTCGGTAGCATAACGGCAGGGTAGTTAAAACCAGCACCGTCCCGAGTATGGCTCCTCGCTCTACCTTGAAGCCTCGCAGCTTTTGACAATGGGGATTTTCAACATCTAGTTCGTACGCAGACGAATTTTCCCATATACTAATCCTGTTGGGATATCAACCACAATCAATCATTTCAAATCAACCATTCATGATATTCACCAAATTTCACATCAACCAATAATCCAAACAATATCACAACCAATATATATCGTCCATTGTCTGTGGACGAGGGGAGTATATATATATACGTATATAACTACATTTCGATTTCATTTCAATATCATTTCAATTCATTTCAACACATATATAATTTTTACAATGCATATATAACTTATACATCGAACATACAACTTATACAATGCTTATACATGAGGTGTACAACGCTTATATAATTCATACATCGACAATATAATTTATACATCGTCATTTCCATATCATTTATAATTCAGAAATCTCACATTGGGTTCCACTCCACCAAAAATTGCACAAGGCTCAAAAAACAACCGGTCTCTTCTAAAATGTAGAAGACGTCCTCACGAGTCCACTGTCTCTTGTTTCACTGGATTTCGATCACATAGCAAAAAGATATGATTTTTAGAAAATCAATCAACTTTGCGGCACTTTTATATGTTGAAATCAGTTTAAAAATAATCAGCCATTACCTCTCTGTAAATCTTCAAAACTAGGTTTTGATCTTACACCTAAACCGTCGCACGATAGGATAATTGGCCTCTTCCACGTCGTAGAGCTTGGAGAGGCGCTCAGATTGGTGGTAGGCGTGACCAGTTCGGTGGTCGGAGGCGTCAGTGGCGGCGGCACGAAGTCATTGACTTCTCGGCGGTGATTCTCAGCGATGGAGCAACGAGGGGAGGTGAGGTCGGTCTTGATTTGAAGAGGGGAGAGAATACTTTAAAAAGTCAACTGGAGGGAGGTCTGATTGGGAACAGAATCGCTGGAATATGGCCAGGAAGTTTTGAACCCTCACCATCGTCGATCGTAGGGGTATCGGGGAGAGAGAGAGATCGATTTGGAAATTTGTGATTGGCCAAAGGAATTTTATTTTATTTATATATTTTTAAAATTCAAAAATACCCTTTTCCACTTACGAACTCCAATCCAAACCCAACGACTATTGTCCCTGGCTAAATACCCCCATTCCGAACATAATGGGATATGTTTCGTAGGCCCATTCGACTGTTTCAGTCAGTTTTCCTTCAAATTAAAATATAAAACATTCAACATTTGATTTGAACGTACAATTCAATTTGTCGGGACCACATACTGATCCCAAAAATTCCAGAAAAATAAATCTAGCTATGTTTTGACGATACGGTCCCAACAAAACTAGTTTCGTCGAATTATGAGACCGTTTGAAAAATGGCCCTTTTCTGGTCGATCCAATTTAACAGAAATTGACCAAACACATTTTCCTTCGCCACACTCACGTATTAACTTCAAAAATTATGAAATTTGAAAACTAACATTAATTTGACATCCTGGATCCAATAAAAGTGGTTTCGTCGAATTCTGAGATCGTTTGCGAAATGTCTATTTTCAAGGGCTATATATTCTCTACAACGACCTATCTGCAAATTCATTTGGCCATAACTTTTGATTCCCGCTATGAAACTTTGATTTTTCAGATTCATTAGAAAGATATTCACTAACAGATTTAAATATTTTTGGTTTTACTAAAATCCGTTTTATTTTGCACCCGGTACAGTCAGTCAGAGTTTGAATTCAAATTCTGAAACTGTCGTGCCATTTCAGGCCTTGTTTATAATTTAAAATAATTATATTTATTTTCAAACATCGATTCAAACATACTTTTCGTCGTTATTATTTAAAATAATTTATTTTAAATATTTAAATCCAGTAAAATAGCCAATTTAAAAATTTTAAATTGGTTCAGATTTTCCGGGTTGTTACAATCTCCCCCACTTAAAACTTTTCGTCCCCGAAAAGGAACAAAGTCGAAAGTTGTTTAATTAACCAACTCAACTTTCCTTCTGGCTTCCATTCTTCAACTTTTCAGTTTCTACGAATTTTCAAATTCTTCAAAAATTCGGCTAACCCTACATTTTCGAAAAATTTCGACATAACCACCTTTGTACGGGGAGCTTCGGGATATTTCAAATAGCTCCCATGGCCCTCATTAATCCAAAAAAGAAAAAGAAAAAGCCAAGCGGCTAGCCAATCGGCTCATAAAATCATCAAATCCCAAGAAATACAATAAACATGTACCTATTTGTCGGGCAAACAATTTTATTCCTCCGCTTAGCAGTCTATCCATAACCTGTTCACACATATATAATGCACATGTATATATTTCTATCTATTTCTAAATCCGTTCAATATTTTTTCAATTGCATACATTTAACTTCATTCTTTTATTGATTAAATTAACTATCATTCTAATAATTTAATTAATCAAACCCATAATCACACAACGCAACCAACAATCAATTTGTTTTTAACTTTTCAAAAGTATACAAATTAATTCATATACTCATTTGAAATCATTCAGACCATATAATAAAAAAGTTCACATCCATGAAAAGAAAACAACAGCAAAGTAGAGAACAAAATAGTAATGCAAAGATATGGTAAATGTACCTTGCCCCAGAGTCAATTAGAGATATCCACCCTGCACTTAGGATAGGCTTTCTTAATGATTTTCTCAGTTTCCCAAGTACAATCTCGTGGATCTCCACTCCATTGCACTTTGACTAAGTGAACCTTCTTGTTCCTAAGTTCTTTGGTTTCTTTGCCAATAATCTTTAGCGGTTATCTTCTCACAACCAATTTTGGAGTAATTTCTATATCCCATTGCGCTGCTTCTTCCACGATCAAGTCTGGATCATGTACATGCTTTCGAAGTTGAGATACGTTAAACACATTATGTACTCCAGGAAACCAATCAGGTAATTGAACCCTATAAGCGAGAGTTCCAACCCGTTCCAGAATAGGAAACGGACCAATAAATTTTGGTGCCTGTAATGACCCGCATTCGCAGAGGTGTTATAATTAATTTATTTAATTATATAAATAGTGATATAGTGAATTAAATGGTCGTGGAATTAAATAATGGCGAATATTTAATTAAAATAATAAATTAAAAAATATATTTAAACTCTGAAATAATCAGAATTGGCTGAAATGACGATATGGTGTGAACCGGATCATCTGTGATATTTAATTCAGCTTGGAATTGAATTTGAATAACGAATATATTATATAAACGACAGTTTGAATGTAGAGTTATAACATAATTAAAATCGAGCTCGAAATGGCGCTGTAGTTCGTAAATTGGTTATTCGAACTTCAACCGAATGTACAGGGTTCGTTTTAAGTCGGATTTCTGTGAAACAAGAAACGTTAGGAGCTGGTGAAGTATACTTTTCTAGTGGAAGAGAAAAATCGGGATTTCGTCGTGTAGATTTTGATTTACGTCCAAATCAAATTTTAGAAAAGTCGCTGTGGAATTCCTTTATAATGTATAAAGGAATTATTTATATTTTAAAAAGGAATTTCAATATAAATCGAATATCGGGTTGACCCAGAAGTGAATATCGAGTTAGAAATTCATATAGGAATATTCTAGAGCTGTATGATATTCCACGGTGAATATATACGATAATATTTATTTATATTTAATTTAATTATATTTAAATATATTTATATATTTAAATGGGTCATTTAGAGTTGTAAAAATAGCCGGTTTTGCAAACGAAGTCGGAATTCGACAAAACTAATTTTGTTGGATCTGCAACATCAAATTATTGTTATATTCCAAGTTCCGTGATTTTTGGGGTCATTGTGTGGCCGTACGGATTTTTAGAGTGAGAAACAGTCAGTATTTAGACGGTTAAAAATACGCTGTGTGAACATATGAAGTCGGAATTCGATGAAACCAGTTTCGTTGGGACTATAATGTCAAACTCTAGCTGCATGTCAATTTCCATGGATATCGTGTGTGATCGTAGGGATTTTTACAGTACTGAAAATAAAAATAAAATCAATAAAATATTTATATAAAATATCCTATTTTTCCATGGTCCTAAACAAGGTCAGAACTCATCCTTCTCAGCCACATAAGGAATCCCGTCCCCTTATAAAATCACTTAAACAAGCTGCCATCAGTTTATTGGTTTCAAATGGAAATATCCTCAAAGAAAAATTCGTAAGAAATCCAAATAAATTCTACGAATCAATTTACGTATATAATTGCATTGCTGGGATTCTCCTCTTCATTTCTGTATGTGTTTTGGTTGGCTCGGTGCAAATATGTTTCGCTGACCTGTTAACAGCGAAGGCTAGGGTTGCTGATTTTCGATTCTAGGAGCATCGAATCATGTTCTGATGTATGTATTTGTGGTTGTGGTGTTCGGTAGCATCAAATGACGAAGTTTGGTGGATTTTTGGGCTGATTTTGATCGTGCGATCTATGGGATTTGATCGGCGTCGCGGCTCAGAGGGTGACCTCGAGCTTGAACCTGTGGTAGGGAGATGAAGGAGAGTTCGAAGGGGATCTTGTTGGTGTTATCGACGTGTGGAATAATAAAGCGGAGAGGAGAGGTGGATGGAGCAAAATCGTCGGCTATGGTGTTAAGTATGAAGAGGAACGGAAGTCTGTTACTGGAGAAGAAAGAGTAGTTGTAAGCAGGTTGAGGGGTGTTGGGCTCAAGACAAGGTTAAGGCCCATTTAGTTTTAAATCCTTGTTTTATTTAAATCAAAAATATATATTAACTTATAATGTAAATAACTGATTCATATGAAATCAGAATCACAAAGCGTAAGTTGCGTTGGGACCGTATGGACGAGAGCTTCATAATGAAACTGATTTGAAGTGGATTGGGGCTCATATGAATTTATGGCGAAATAAATTATTTGATTCAAATCAATCAAACAGTTTATCGTTATTAACGATGAACTGCAAATGTGAGTAAAACTCACCAACTCTGAACAGTTTATAAATTTCATGTTGTATTTTTAGAACTGTTAAATCTAGGCTGATTGATTGTGTGTTGACTGTTTGATTGAACTACTAGTCAGTTAGTTGAATTTCTAAATTGATTCTGTTTAACAGAATATATCATATGGAACTAAAAGTGATGTTGATTTTATTGTATAACATCTGTGGATGCAAGGAAACAGGTTGGAGGAATCCGCCTGGATTCCTCAACATTTATTTTACTGTTTTTCATATATTGTGATATATGATGTGATATATAATCTGTTGTCAGTTATATGTGTTTGGACGATGTTGATCATCGTGATTTGATATGTTGAATACCATAACATACCGGAATGTTAATAAGGGAATTTTCAAAGTGATATTGAAAATAAAATATTTATAAATTGGAATATTTATAAATAGGAGATATTTAGAAAGGGAATAATTAAAAAATCAGAGAATTTTATAAAACGATTATTTATTTAGCAAGTAAATAGAAGTGTAAAACGATATTTATTTAAGAAGTAAATAGAAGTATAAAGAAAGATATTTACGTAGAAAGTAAATAAATAGAATAAAGGAATATTTAATTGATAAATAAATAGAATAAAGGAATATTTATTGGGAAAATAAATAGGATTATAAAAGGAAATTTACAAGATAGAAAACAGTTAGTCGATTAGAGTTATCAAATAGAGTCATCAAAAAGAAGTCAATTGAACATAATTATTCAAAAGAAGTTAATCGAACATAGTTAAAAGAAATAAAGTTGAACAAGATTAGAAACTGACTAGAGATTAGTTAATTCGAATAGTTTTCTGAGTATCGATCTGATGTTGGTTTCGGCCTTCGCGGTTTATACTTAGAGAATTGTTCTCCTACTAGTTACAGTCAGGGACTGATAGTTGTGAAATGATAGTGATATGTAAATAACAATGGAAATGTTTTCCAGTGTTAATAACGTATATTTTTTAAACATAGAAAATAAGGAAATATGAATATATATATATAGATATATATATGATTGATGATTGATTTGATAGAATTTCCACCTGGAAATAATATCGTTGTTTGCACACTGTTTTTCTTTGATGGTTAAATCACAAACTATCGAAGTTTTGACTATTTTAACGTTGTTAATATGGAGAGACCGGTTGGATTATTATCCAAAGAACCACTCTGTATTGGCATAAGCGTTGCGAATCATATATGCCAAAGATAATTGAAGACGGAGTAAAGTGCAAGGGCTATTGTATAAGTCTTAGATAACAGTGCCTAAGATGGATATACTGAATAGTGCCTTCGGTTCATCCTGTTCCTGGATGACTTGTATGGATGAATGTCTGACAGAGTATTTCCAGAAAGGTCACGTACATTGATTTCTCCAACCGCACCAAGAGTGGAAGCGGAGAAGGAAACTTATTTTAGCTAACACATAATGTATTGTTGAGGACGTGAATCGGTGATTTGATGGATTTGACGATGTGGCATTCGAAGTGAATCTGGTGTGATGATAAAGCGTAGCTTCTAGCCTCACATCCGGTAAATGACAGAAATCGGGCAGGCAGCATGGCTAAGTCAATCGCTCCGAAGTAGGATGTATAATCACCTGATCTAGAGTTTCATTTACTTATAAAAATCTGTTGTTGATGCTGTCCCATTCGGGAAACGGTTGTTGATCCCAACCGTTGGTGATATACATTCGATACACTCAAGCGAAATGAGTGGTCGGTCATGTGTGGCCGGGTTGCAAGATGTTCTTATTGAACCCAGTGTATTCCTTTCTAGAGATACACTAGTGAAAGGTGGTTCCATACCTTGCCATAGTTAGAAATCCATTACCCAATACGTGCTTGCAGTTTTGATTGTATACTATATATGTAGAACGTGAGATGAAAGCGTTTCTGCTAGATGATTATTATATTGTGGTTGATAGACATTATTATAATATCAAAAGGTTTTTGATATAAAGATATTTTGGATTCTCATAAGGGAAAAACCCGTTCCGTTATACGGCGTGGTCTTATGAGATATCGTTTACCTGCTTGAACTGTTTTAAACTGTTTTACTCATACAGTCCCATGAATGACCCGGAGTTTATTTTGTTGTTTTCCCTAAACTCTTGGGTGCCCAATTTTGTACGGGCAGTCAAGTAGTCGGGATTTACAGATATACTGGAAGAGCTTGGAGCAGGAAGCTTCAGGATTATATAGCTATAGTTATTTCCGCTGTGTTGTAAGTGTTGTACTCTGATAATGTTACTGTATACATATACTATTTGTATTTCAAAAGTTATGTTATATATATTATATGTATTCGTTCGCTGTGAGATTCGTGTTACTCTGATGTTGTGTTCTTCTTCTATTCTAAGTTTCTATCTTATATATCCTCACCCTCTAATTTCTTTCATTAATGACCGGTATTTTTCGATGTTTGGTTAGTCGTCATCGTGTTTATGTCGATAACCAAAGTCGTCAAAAACCCGGGTCATTATAGTCGGTATCAGTGCTTAAGTTAAGTTATTACCTTGGCTATGTGGCGTGACTCAGTAGAGATGGGGTTAGTAATACCCTAGATTGAGTTGAGTGTATATATATGAGTGAACGTATTTGTTATTTGATATAAAAATAATTTTATATTGTGGAGATTTATTGGTTGAGTTGTTTATGGGTTTTGGTCGATCAGTTTGATCCACTGTATCGGTAAGAGTTTATAAACACTCGAATACGATGGGTCGACACGATATGTTTTGAAAAGAGGGTAAATGGAATTTTTTTTTACACAAATTATATTTTGATATAAAGGATTTATATTGGAATAATTATAATATAGTGGATATATTGGTTATTATTATAATCGAGTAAGATTATAAATTAAATGATTATGTAAATAACCAATCAGAATTCATATAAGTGAAATACGTGAAATCAGATGAGTTGAATCTGAAATTTTAAACCAGAAATTGAGTTAAAACTCTAGAGAATTGGATAAGTGTTTGTAAATGGATTTGGATTAAAAATAAGGAAAATTTAAGATCCTAGGAGATTTTAAATTGTTTTACAAGCAGTGTGAATTATATTTTGAAATGAATTTCTATGTGAAATTGTTTAGAAAAGGTTTTATAGTATTAAACTCACTTCGATCGCTGGAAAATAGATTCTGATGATGACAGCTACATCATCTGTATTCATTTTCGAGTTGTAAGTGACGAATTACTACCAGAGATACTGTTTTGAATTTGTTTTGGGAAAGACAAGTTGTGTTGAATTTCAAAATGGGATTTATAATATAGAATTTGCTATATAGAATTTGAATATATATAATTTGAATATAAAAATTCAAATGGGATTTATAATATGGAATTTGAATAGAATTTGATATATAGAATTTGGATAATTGAATTTGATATATAGATTTGAATAATAGAAGTGATATAAAATTTGAATAGAAATCGAATAGAATTAACTAAGTCGAAGAGGAATTAGTTAATCGAGTTTTGAATTTGAAGTTGAACTTTGAAAGGTGAATTGGATTTGTAAATGGATATTCGAAATCGAATATAGAACTTAAGTTTGAAATTTGGATTCAAATTAGTTAATAAGCAAGTTAAAATATATTTGAACATGTCATGTTCAAATATAAAAGTGAAATAGACTAAAAAGTTAATTAACAAATTAATTAACGAATTGAGTTAAAACGATCAGGTATAGTTAAAATAGATTGGGCAGGTATATTACATGAGATAGGTATGGATAAGGTATGAAGGTATATAAATAGAATGCTCGACGAAAAGGTATGTATTTAATTCATATATGAGATTTTATGCGCCATATCGGCTAGCCGCTTGGCTTTTCCTTTTTCTTTTGGATTGGTGAGGGTCATGGGAGGCTATTTGAAATATCCCGATTCTCCTGGTACAAAGGAGGGGCTGGCGAAATTTTTTCGAAAAATTAATGCGTTAGAAAAATTTCAGGATTTTTGAAAATTTTCGTTAATAAGAATTAATTAGTAATTTAATTAAAATAAATTGGTTTAGTGAAACCAGAGTTAAGAAGTGAACAAATGTGTTCTAACCAGTCGATAGGGTCATTCTCTACCTTAGCAATTTCGAGGACGAAATTATTTTAAGTGGGGAAGAATGTAATGACCTGCATTCGTAGAGGTATTATTATTAATTTATTTAATTATATAAATAGTGATATAGTGAATTAAATGGTCGTGGAATTAAATAACGGCGAATATTTAATTAAAATAATAAATTAAAAAATATATTTAAATTCTGAAATAATCAGAATTGGCTGAAATGACGATATGGTGTGAACCGGATCATCTGTGATATTTAATTCAGCTTGGAATTGAATTTGAATAACGAATATATTATATAAACGACAGTTTGAACGTAGAGTTATAATATAATTAAAATCGAGCTCGAAATGGCGCTGTAGTTCGTAAATTGGCGATTCGAACTTCAACTGAATGTACAGGGTTCGTTTTAAGTCGGATTTCTGTGAAACAAGAAACGTTAGGAGCTGGTGAAGTATATTTTTCTAGTGGAAGAGAAAAATGGGATTTCATCGTGTAGATTTTGATTTACGTCCAAATCAAATTTTAGAAAAGTCGCTGTGGAATTCCTTTATAATGTATAAAGGAATTATTTATATTTTAAAAAGGAATTTCAATATAAATCGAATATCGGGTTGACCCAGAAGTGAATATCGAGTTAGAAATTCATATAGGAATATTCTAGAGCTATATGATATTCCATGGTGAATATATACGATAATATTTATTTATATTTAATTTAATTATATTTAAATATATTTGTATATTTAAATTTGTCATTCAGAGTTGTAAAAATAGCCAGTTTTGCAAACGAAGTCGGAATTCGACAAAACTAATTTTGTTGGATCCACAACATCAAATTATTGTTAGATTCCAAGTTCCGTGATTTTTGGGGTCACTGTGTGGCCGTAAGGATTTTTAGAGTGAGAAACAGTCAGTATTTTGATGGTTAAAAATACGCTGTGTGAGCATACGAAGTCGGAATTCGACGAAACCAGTTTCGTTGGGACTATAATGTCAAATTCTAGCTGCATGTCAATTTTCATGATTTTTAGATATCGTGTGTGATCGTAGGGATTTTTAGAGTACTGAAAATAAAAATAAAAACAAAAAAATATTTATATAAAATATCCTAATTTTTCCATGGTCCTAAACAAGGCCACAAATCATCCTTCT
Organism: Allium sativum; assembly: GCA_030737875.1. NCBI lineage: Eukaryota > Viridiplantae > Streptophyta > Magnoliopsida > Asparagales > Amaryllidaceae > Allium > Allium sativum. Next base: position 99,088,768 of record CM060909.1, read on the forward strand.
CAGCCACATAAGGAATCCCGTCCCCTTATAAAATCACTCAAACAAGCCGCCATCAGTTTATTGGTTTCAAACGGAAATATCCTCAAAGAAAAATTCGTAAGAAATCCAAATAAATTCTACAAATCAATCTATGTATATAATTGCGTTGCTGGGATCCTCCACTTCATTTCTGTATGTGCTTTGGTTGGCTCGGTGCAAATATCTTTCGCTGACCTGTTAACAGCGAAGGCTAGGTTTGCTGATTTTCGATTCTAGGAGCATCGAATCATGTTCTGATGTATGTATTTGTGGTTGTGGTGTTCGGTAGCATCAAATGACGAAGTTTGGTGGATTTTTGTGCTGAATTTGATCGTTCGATCTATGGGATTTGATCGACGTCGCGGTTCAGAGGGTGACCTCAAGCTTGAACCTGTGGTAGGGAGATGAAGGAGAGTTCGAAGAGGATCTTATTGGTGTTATCGGCATGTGGAATAATAAAGCGGAGAGGAGAGGTGGATGGAGCAAAATCGTCGGCTACGGTGTTAAGTATGGAGAGGAACGGAAGTCTGTTACTGGAGAAGAAAGAGTAGGAGTAAGCGGGTTGAGGGGTGTTCGGCTCAAGACAAGGTTAAGGCCCATTTAGTTTTAAATCCTTGTTTTATTTAAATCAAAAATATACGTTAACTTATAATGTCAATAACTTATTCATATGACATCAAAATCATGAACCGTAAGTTGCATTGGGACCGTATGGACGAGAGCTTCACAATGAAACTGACTGGAAGTGGATTGGGGCTCATATGAATTTATGGCGAAATAAATTGTTTGATTCAAATCAAACAAACAGTTTATCGTTATTAACGATGAACTGCAAATGTGAGTAAAACTCACCAACTCTGAACAATTTATAAATTTCATGTTGTATTTTTAGAACTGTTAAATCTTGGCTGATTGACTGTGTGTTGACTGTTTGAATGAACTGCTAGCTAGTTAGTTGAATTTCTATATTGATTCTGTTTAACAGAATATATCATATGGAACTGAAAGTGATGTTGATTTTATTGTGTAACATCTGTGGATGCAGGGAAACAGGTTGGAGGAATCTGCCTGGATTCCTCAACATTTATTTTACTGTTTTTCATATATTGTGATATATGATGTGATATATAATTTGTTGTCAGTTATATGTGTTTGGACGATGTTTATCATCGTGATTTGATATGTTGAATACCATAACATACCGGAATGTTGATAAGGGAATTTTCAAAGTGACATTGAAAATAAAATATTTATAAATTGGAATATTTATAAATAGGAGATATTTAGAAAGGGAATAATTATAAAATAAAAGAATTTTATAAAACGATTATTTACTTAGCAAGTAAATAGAAGTGTAAAACGATATTTATTTAAGAAGTAAATAGAAGTATAAAGAAAGACATTTACGTAGAAAGTAAATAAATAGAATAAAGGAATATTTAGTTGATAAATAAATATAATAAAGGAATATTTATTGGGAAAATAAATAGGATTATAAAAGGAAATTTACAGATAGAAAAGAGTTAGTCGATTAGAGTTATCAAATAGAGTCATCAAAAAGAAGTCAATTGAACATAGTTATTCAAAAGAAGTTAATCGAACATAGTTAAAAGAAATAAAGTTAAACAAGATTAGAAACTGACTAGAGATTAGTTAATTCGAATAGTTTTCTGAGTATCGATCTGATGTTGGTTTCGGCCTTCGGGGTTTATACTTAGAGAATTGTTCTCCTACTAGTTTACAGTCAGGGACTGATAGTTGTGAAATGATAGTGATATGTAAATAACAATGGAAATGTTTTCCAGTGTTAATAACGTATATTTTCTAAACATAGAAAATAAAGAAACATGAATATATATATATATATAGATATATATATATATGATTGATTATTGATTTGATAGAATTTCCACCTGGAAATAATATTGTTGTTTGCACACTGTTTTTCTTTGATGGTTAAATCACAGACTATCGAAGTTTTGACCATTTTAACGTTGTTAACATGGAGAGACCGGTTGGATTATTATCCAAAGAACCACTCTGTATTGGCATAAGCGTTGCGAATCATATATGCCAAAGATAATTGAAGACGGAGTAAAGTGTAAGGGCTATTGTATAAGTCTTAGATAACAGTGCCTAAGATGGATATACTGAATAGTGCCTTCGGTTCATCCTGTTCCTGGATGACTTGTATGGATGAATGTCTGACAGAGTATTTCCAGAAAGGTCACGTACATTGATTTCTCCAACCGTACCAAGAGTGGAAGCGGAGAAGGAAACTTATTTTAGCTAACACATAATGTATTGTTGAGGACGTGAATCGGTGATTTGATGGATTTGACGATGTGGCATTCGAAGTGAATCTGGTGTGATGATAAAGCGTAGCTTCTAGCCTCACATCCGGTAAATGACAGAAATCGGGCAGGCAGCATGGCTAAGTCGGTCGCTTCGAAGTAGGATGTATAATCATCTGATCTAGAGTTTCGTTTACTTCTAAAAATCTATTGTTGATGCTGTCCCATTCGGGAAACGGTTGCTGATCCTAACCGTTGGTGATATACATTCGATACACTCAAGCGAAATGAGTGGTCGGTCATGTGTGGCTGGGTTGCAAGATGTTCTTGTTGAACCCAGTGTATTCCTTTCTAGAGATACACTAGCGAAAGGTGGTTCCATACCTTGTCATAGTTGGAAATCCATTACCCAATATGTGCTTGAGGTTTTGATTGTATACTATATATGTAGAACGTGAGATGAAAGCGTTTTTGCTAGATGATTATTATATTGTGGTTGATAGACATTATTATAATATCAAAAGGTTTTTGATATAAAGATATTTTGGATTCTCATAAGGGAAAAACCCATTCCGTTATACGGCGTGGTCTTATGAGATATCGTTCACCTGCTTGAACTGTTTTAAACTGTTTTAGTCATACCAGTCCCATGACTGACCCGGAGTTTATTTTGTCGTTTTCCCTAAACTCTTGGGTGCCCAATTTTGTACAGGCAGTCAAGTAGTCGGGATTTACAAATATACTAGAAGAGCTTGGGGCAGGAGGCTTCAGGATTATATAGTTATAGTTATTTCCGCTGTGTTGTAAGTGTTGTACTCTGATAATGTTACTGTATACATATACTATTTGTATTTCAAAAGTTATGTTATATATATTAGATGTATTCGTTCCGCTGTGAGATTCGTGTTACTCTGATGTTGTGTTCTTCTTCTTCTTCTTCTATTCTAAGTTTCTATCTTATATATCCTCACCCTCTAATTTCTTTCATTAATGACCAGTATTTTTTGATGTTTGGTTAGTCGTCATCGTGTTTATGTCGATAACCAAAGTCGTCAAAAAACCGGGTCATTACAGTGCCAATTTCCCTGTTTTACCGAACCGGATTATTCCTCTCATCGTAGATACCTTCAAATACACATAGTCGCCAACAGCAAATGATATTTCTCTTATTCTCTTATCTGCATAGCTCTTTTGTCGGCTTTGAGCGGCTAGTAATCATTTCTTAACGAAATCGACTTTGTCCGCGGCTTCGCGAATCATATCGGGTCCTAATACGAGTCTATTACTAGGTTCTACCCAACAAGCAGGAGATCGACATGGTCTACCATACAATGCTTCGAATGGTGACATTGTTAGGCTCGCTTGGTAGCTGTTATTGTATGAGAACTCAGCCAAATGCAAATGGTCTTCCCATGATCCGCCAAAATCAATAACACAAGCCCGCAATAAATCTTCAAGAATACGGTTCACCCTCTCAGTTTGACTATTTGTTTGAGGATGATATGCGGTGCTCAAGTTCGGTTTCGTTCCCAATTCTGCTTGGAATGCTTCCCAGAATTTACAAGCAAAAATCGGGTCACGGTCGCTAACGATGCTCATGGGAACTCCGTGCAATCTAACTATTTCCTTGAAATAAATCTGTGCTAGACCCTGAGCATTTCTATTCGATCTGATAGGTATGAAATGGGCGGTCTTCGTGAAACGATCTACGATCACCCAAATACCATCGTTTCCTTTCCTGGTTCTGGGAAAACCATCTATGAAATCCATAGAAATCTGTTCCAACTTCCCACCTGGAATTTCCAAAGGTTGCAACAATCCAGCAAGTTTCTGTTGGTCGCTTTTGACTTGTTGACAAGTAGGACACCGGCTAACATATGCCTTCCACCAGAAAGTTCGCTTGAGGTCATTATACATTTTACTAACCCCTGGGTGGATACACAACTTGGACCTGTGACACTCATCCAATACTTCTCTTTTGAGCTCAAGATTGTCGGGAACACAAATTCTTCCTTTCAATTTCAGAACTCTTGCGCTATCCACTTGGAAACTGGAGACTTCGCCCCTTTGAATTCTTTTGATCGTCTCTTTAACAAAACTATCATCTTTCTGAAGAATAGATATTTTATCAATCAACAATGGTGTAATGATAATACTGGCGATGTTCACATTCTTCCTGCTCAGTGCATCAGCCATAACATTAGCTTTCCCCGGAGTATATAAAATATCAAGATCATATGCCACGAGAAATTCTAACCAACGTTGCTGCCTCATATTCAGATCCTTTTGGGTGAATAAATACTTCAATGATTGATGATCAGTATATAATTCATACTTCTCACCCAATAGATAATGCCTCCAGATTTTCATAGCAAACACGATGGCTAACAGCTCAAGATCATGAGTCGCATAATTCTTTTCATGTGGTTTCAATTGACGGCTAGCATAGGCAACTACCTGGCCTCTTTGCATTAACACTGCGCCAAGGCCCTCTTTAGAAGCATCAGTCCAGACTTTCGAGTCTTGGTTGCCATCAATAATTGTGACCACTGGAGCAGTTGTCAATTTTAACTTCAGCCCTTGGAAAGCTGCCTCACATTCGGGAGTCCAACTGAATCTTGAATGTTTCTTAGTAAGCTTTGTTAAGGGACTGGGTGTCTTCGTGAAATCCTTAATGAATTTCCGATAATAACTGGTCAATCCGAGAAAACTTCTGACTTCTGTCGGTATACGAGGCTGTTTCCAATTCTGAATAGCAGTGATTTTACTGGGATCCACTAAAATTCCTTGCTTTGACACGACGTGGCCAAGAAATTTGACTTCTTCTTGCCAGAATATACATTTGGAAAACTTTGCTTTTAAAACATTCTTTATGAGAATTTCTAACACTTGTTCCAAATGCTTTTCATGCTCGCTTTCTGACTTAGAGAAGATCAATATATCATCAATGAAAACCAGAACAAATTTATTCAATACTTCTCTGAATACTCGGTTCATTAAATCGACAAAATAAGCTGGATCATTACATAAGCCGAACGGCATTACTAACCACACATAGAATAAGTCTGGGCCTCTGAATGCTATCAAAGGAACACACTCTTCGGTAATACGAAGCAGATGGAAACCTGTAGCTAGGTCCATTCGTCAAAACACTTGCGCTCCATTAAATCGGTCCAATAAATCATCAATCCGCGGCAATGGATATTTGTTCTTCAGCGTCTGCTTATTCAAGTCACGATAATCCACACATAATCTGAGAGTACCGTCTGACTTCGGGACAAATACCACTGCTACTCCCTAATCAGAGAAACTAGGCCTGATTAGACCCTTCCATACAATCTGTCTAGTTTGATTGTCTAACTCTTCTTTTTCCTTCAAGGTCATTCTTCTAATAGCGTGAACTACTAGCCTTGCATTCAGAACTAAAGAGATTTTAAAATCAATTTCTCTCTGCGAAGGTAAGCTAACAACTTCTTCGAACACATCCACATAGTTCTTAACAACAGGAATATCTGCAATGTCGATCGGAATATTCTCCGGAACGACAGGAACAGGTTCTATTTGAGCAGGAGAAACATCTAAAGCTGCCCAGAAGTCTTTTCTATCAGAATTCTGACCTTCATAGGGAACAGTTATATAGTCACCTGATTTAATCTCTGCCTTAACGACTCTGTCGGCGCATTTAACCTCAGCTTCATACTTGGTTAACCAGTTTAACCCAAGATAAGATCAAATTCTGTAAAATTCATGACGATCGTGATAGTAGGGAATCGATAACGGGAAAAAGAGACAAGCACCCCACAAATCCAACTAAGATCGAGGGAACCCCCAACCGGATTATGAACAGTCATTGGTGCTTTGAGCTTCTTCAAATTCAAATCCAGCTTCTTAACCGCATTCTTTGCAATAAAGTTTCGTGACGCGCCTGTGTCAAACAGTACTTTAACTGGAATATCTTTGACAGTAAGCGTGCCTTCTAAAACATCTGGCCTTTCCGGACCAGATGAAGATGCAGGGACTTCTGCCACTTCATTTACCTGTACCATTTCAGATTTCTTTAATAACAGACAATCCTTAGTAAGATGACCTGTCCGGTGACACTTATAGCATTCCCCTGTGCCATGCGATTTCTTTTGCTTCTTGGTGGGTTTGAGTCCACTCTTTATTCTTTTCTTTAAGGGTCCGCAGTTTATCGCCAAATGCCCTGGCTTCTTGCAGTTATTGCATATTGCAGTTGTTATGGGTCCTTTCTCAAATATAACATTTTCTCGATTTAATCTAGGCCTCTTTCTGACTCCGTGCTTGACTCTGGTTGCGTACTTGCCTCTAGGCTATCAGTTTCAATTTTCCTCTTGTTGCTCGAACTGACTTCCTCTTCATCGACAAAAAGGCCTCGCTTATCTAGATCTTCATACTGATAAGCCGTGTATATCATTTCAGAAAAAGGAAGCTTCACATGCCCCATTACACAATTCTGGTATTTTTATTGAAGACCATTAATAAACCTCAGATTCTTCCTCTTCGGATCTTGAATTAGATGTGGGGCAAAATGAGAAAGTTCATTGAATTTCTTATGATATTCCGGAATGGTCATATCTCCTTGTATCAGATAATATAATTCATCACATAACCGATCAGTTGCTTCTGGAGGAATAAATCTTTCAATGAAAATCTCTTTAAATCTAGCCCAGGTAATATTACCTTCTGGATTATTCTTAATAATCGAATCCCACCAGAACAAAGCTTCCTATTTGAGTGCCCAAGATGCCAGTAATCTTTTCTGGTCATCTCTCAGCTTTAAACCTTCAAAGATTTTCTCAGCAGAACGAATCCAAACTTTTGTTTCCATAATGGATTCTTTGCCCAAGAATGGTGATCCACCCATATTTTGATACCTCTTTACTAGAGCTTTAATATCTGGGTCTGCATTACTTCTTCGTATTCTGCCACTCATTTTCTAGTGCGTCTGCAAATAGCAGATCAAGTGTCAGGTCAACAGAAAAGATATTATAAAACATATACTTGATTGTAAATGTGTCTTTCGAGGTGTATTTCATTCTGCTTTACTCATACTAGGACCTTACTGATCCTATCTGTAATGAGCTATTCGTCCTAGAACACTACTGGTTCTATTTCCGACGAGTTCGTTAATATGTTATATTCCAGAACTAAGCTTAACCAAAGCTCTGATACCACGTTTGTGACAACCCCAAACCCCGTACGACATTGCCAAAGGTAATCTTTGGAATCTAGCACATAAACAGATAACAGCAGAACAGAAATAAATACATATACCAGATAATGTACAACGAAATATACTGGAAATAATAATCATCAGAGTTACACAGTATACAGGATCATACTTAGTACAAAATACAGTTCAGCTTTACATAAAATGTCTACAGCGGAAATCTAAACATAATATGTACAATAGGAGATGAACAACATAAAAGAGATAAATGATAGAATCCATCTTCAGCTCCAGCTATCCAGAAAGAGCCTTCTGAAACCTGAATACAAGGCTGCCCGTGTAGAAAAAGGGGCAATCGAGTTTGCAAGTGAAACAAACTACGAGTCAGTCATGGGACTGGTATGAGAAATCTACTTAACATATTTGTCAATATGGCCAATCATAGGACCACGCCACTTTCACGGAACGGGTTTACTCCATTGTATTGCCAGTGCTTTAAAACAAGTAAATCTTTTAAACATCTCAATGTTTTTATAAAAATGAAGCCATTATAAGACTCAGTTCCCATCACACAATGCAACACAAACCGGAGGATAGAGTTTTACCTTATAATGGCCAAAATATGTTTGATACGAATAAAACAAAAGCATTTGATATTATTACTATAGTTTATATGTTTCAAAAACAATTTCAATCATAAGTACCAATCATAGACGGCATTAATGCCCCATACCACTATGTCGCCATATACAGGTATGCAATCAAAACCACACGATATCGTATTTGGAAATTAGATTTCCGTCATGAACCAAGGCAAGGGATCGTCCTTACCGAATTCGAGACACTCTAGCCCGTGTCTCAGGCAAGTACTCAGTCAAGCCTTGGATCGTTAGGGCTGATCCACTCGATGTAGATTAAAATTCTTGAACACTGCGTTTCCCCGCCCTATGGGGCGTCACTGGTCATATCCGACCACATCATCGGCTTCGAAGAGACCGAAGCAACCGATGCCTCGCTTTCCATCATCCACATAAGTAAAATACCCGGGCTTGCAAAACCCAAAGCACCACTCCTAGCTAGAAGGAAACGCATGTTCTCCCTGAGGTCCTTCTCCCGTTTCTGGCTCATACCGGGGTGTGAGGCTCACGAAACAACGCTTTACACAAAGGAATGCCACACAGGCCGCGCTTTGATCATCAACCACAAGACTTTGCTTTTCAACAGAAGCCTTGATCATCTGCCACTTAGGCATGTCACATAGGCAATTCACTCCATGCGACTGATTTCTATCGATATATAACCTAGGAGCTCGTACGTCTCAGAGAAGGGCGTTAAGCAAGAGAATAATTCTCCGTCGCCAAATAGATATATATTTAATAGAGATCAATCAGCACAAAACAAAATCCAATGTCAGACACACAGTCCATTTACAAGTTCGTTCTGGCTCTGAACGAAACCGGGGGCGCTTAATACCTTGCACATCCTTACAATCAACAAGTACGTCCGGACGGCTACTACTTCAGCCCCTTCAAGGTAGCTACTCCTATCATGAGCATCAATAGCACCCCTTCATTCGACGTGAAGATCATCGGTCTTGCACCGTCTTCATATCTTCGACTTCTAATCGTCGATCAATCATTTGAAATGAGAATTAACTCGGCCTTTTCAAATAATTCACGTATATTTAGAATTTCAAATCAATTCATCTCAATGGTTAAATTATTCAACACCAACAATTCTGTTCTTTAATGTAATTTTCACGTTAAACACATTCAACCATCAAATATCAAATAAACTGAGAAAATTCAGTTTATTTCCATTCCATATCGTTTATAATATTTTATCACTATTTTTATTTATTTAAAAATAGCCAATTCATTCAAACGACGCTTCAGGCCATAACATGGCTGTGGCGCTCTTTTTCTTCAGATTTGATTTACACATATATGAAAATCTAACCGTTGGATCTTCACAAATTTTATATCATTAGAAAGATCTTTTCAAAACGAATCCAATGGTTTCAGTTTTGGGAAAATCCGATGGTCAGATCTCCCTGTACAATCATTTGAAGTTACGATTTCATAATACGAACTACAGCGTCGTTATTCGATTTAATTTAATTATATTTTTATATATATATATAAATATAGTCGATTCTGACGCTGTTTTTCTTCAGATTTGAATTAAGCATTCCAGACAATCCAACAGTTGGATCTTTAGAAAGTGGGTGTCGTTGGAAAGATATTTCCAAAGCGAACCCAACGGTTTTGGTTTCGGGAAAATCCGATGGTCAGATCTCCCGCACTAATCGTCTGAAATCACGGTTTCAAAACACGAACTTCATCTTCGTTATTCGATTTATTTTAATTATATTTATATATATATAAATATAATTCATTCTTCGATTTCAAAACCATATTCACTTCATACATTTGATAAAAATGATATTTTTATCCAGCAAATATTTATTTCAACACATCACTATTTTTAACAATTCATATTTCGTATAAAAATGATATTTTTAGTGAACAAAAGTATCTTTCAATGAATGACTATTTTATTTAGTTCATCCACCGATTAAAAATAATATCCATATCAAACAAATATTTATTTTAACACTTGTATATTTTTAGCAAGTTGTTTACATGATAAAAATGATATTTTTATCATCAAAAATATTTATTCAACACATGAATATTTTTAGCACTTCATATTCACAATAAAGATGTAGATTTTATTGTTCAATCTATATATTGAATACATGAATGTTTTCGACTTCACACTTACGATAAAAATATGATTTTTATCGTTCTAGTCCTTTGTTCAACACACGAATGTTTTCTATAGTTTTTATATATATAATATAAATGTGATTTTATTGTTAAAACAATTTATTTCAAAACACGATTATTTTATATATTTCATACATAAGGTATAAATGTTATTTTTGGTGTTAAAACTACTTATTTAAAATACTAATATTTTATATAGTCTATATATAATAGAAATGTTATTTTTCTCTTTCAAAAAATTTATTCAATACATGAAATTCTATTCAACACATGAATATAGTTTCAACACATGAAAATAATTCTAACACATGAATATTATTGAAAATTTCGGCAGCATAACGGCAGGGTAGTTAAAACCGGCACTGTCCCGAGTACGGCTCCTCGCTCTACCTTGAAGCCTCGCAGCTTTTGACAATGGGGATTTTCAACATCTAGTTCGTACGCAGACGAATTTTCCCATATACTAATCCTGTTGGGATTTCAACCACAATCAATCATTTCAAATCAACCATTCATGATATTCACCAAATTTCACATCAACCAATAATCCAAACAATATCACAACCAATATATATCGTCCATGGTCTGTGGAGGAGGGGAGTATATATATAGATATACGTATATAACTATATTTCGATTTCATTTCAATTCATTACAACGCATGTATAACATATACATCGAACATACAACTTATACAACGCTTATACATGAGGTGTACAACGCTTATATAACTCATACATCGGCTATATAATTTATACATCGTCATTTCCATATCGTTTATAATTCAGAAATCTCACATTGGGTTCCACTCTACAAAAAATTGCATAAGGCTTAGAAAAATATCCGATCTCTTCTAAAATGTAGAAGACAACCTCACGAGTCCACTGTCTCTTGTTTCACTGGACTTCGATCACATAGCAAAAAGATATGATTTTTAGAAGATCAATCAACTTTGCGACACTTTTATATGTTGAAATCAGTTTAAAAATAATCAGCTGTTACCTCTCTGTAAATCTTCAAAACTAGGTTTTGATCTTACACCTAAACCGTTGCACGATAGGACAATCGACCTCTTCCACGTCATAGAGCTTGGAGAGGCGCTCAGATTGGTGGTAGGCGTGGCCAGTTCGGTGGTCGGAGGTGTCAATGGCAGCGACTTGAAGTAGTTGACTTCTCGGCGGCGATTCTCAGCGATGGAGCAACGAGGGGGGGTGAGGTCGGTCTTGATTTGAAGAGGGGAGAGAATACTTTAAAAAGTTCAACTGGAGGGGGGTCTGATTGGCAGCGGAATCGCCGGAAAATGGCCAGGAAATTTTGAACCCTCACCGTCGTCGATCGCAGGGGTATCGGGGAGAGAGAGAGAGATTTGGAAATTTGTGATTGGCCAAAGGAATTTTATTTTATTTATATATTTTTAAAATTCAAAAATACCCTTTTCCACTTACGAACTCCAATCCAAACCCAACGACTGTCGTCCCTAGCTAAATACCCCCGTTCCGAACACAATGGAATATGTTTCATAGGCCTATTCGACTGTTTCAGTCAGTTTTCCTTCAAATTAAAATATAAAACATTCAACATTTGATTTGAACGTACATTTCAATTTGCTGGGGCCACATACTGATCCCAAATATTCCAGAAAAATAAATCTGGCTATGTTTTGACGATACGGTCCCAACAAAACTAGTTTCGTCGAATTCTGAGACCGTTTGAAAAATGGCCCTTTTCTGGTTGATCCAATTTAACAGAAATTGACCAAACACATTTTCCTTTGCCACGCTCACATATTAACTTAAAAAAATTATGAAATTTGAAAGCAATAATTTGACATCCCAGATCCAACAGAAGTGGTTTCGTCGAATTCTGAGGTCATTTGCAAAATATCGATTTTCAAGGGCTATATATTCTCTATAGCGACCTATCTGAAAATTCATTTGGCCATAACTTTTGATTCCCGCTATGAAACTTCGATTTTTCAGATTCGTTAGAAAGATATTCACTAACGGAATTAAATATTTTCAGTTTCACTAAAATCCGTTTTAAATTGCACCCAGTACAGTCAGTCAGAGTTTGAATTCAAATTTTGAAACTGCCGTGCCATTTCAGGCCTTGTTGATAATTTAAAATAATTATATTTATTTTCAAACATCGATTCAAACATACTTTTCATCGTTATTATTTAAAATATTTAAATCCACTAAAATAGCCAATTTAAAAATTTTAAACTGGTTCAGATTTTTTGGGTTGTTACAATCAACATCAAATTAGATTCTCTGCAACAACAACGATTCAATTGTCTTTTCTTTATCCTAGCAATGTAAGTTCATGTTATTTTCAGATTTAAACACCCAATAGTAGTCTTGGAATGTAATAGAATGGATCTAAGTCTATGCTTGATGATGAGACAATCTTTTCAGATTTAGCCCTATCTTTCTATTGAATCTATGATTTTACATGCCCAAGAAGTTATTATATCAATTCAATCATGCCTATCTTTGTTGAACTTCGAGTATATAAATCCTTGTTGGTTCGTGATGTTATTCTTATGCCTGCGATAATGATTGTATCAGCTTATTCAAGAATCTATCTTTGTTGGGTCTAAATTTTCTTGTATTAGGTCTGTCGTTACATGTCTATTTTTATGCCTATTCTTATTTTATGCTCCTTCTCTCTCTTTTCCCATATTTTCCTTTTCTTTTATGAACCTGGGTTACCTTCGAACCTAGGCTGAAATTGCGAAATACGAACGATTGGAATACGGGGAATATTTGGGTATAGCCTATTTTGGGTAAATATTGGGCATAATGTATTTCATGAAATAATTGAGCATAATTGTTATTGTTGCGAACTTAGGGTAAATTGAAATATTAAATCTAGATTGGGAGTAGACTGTAAATTGGAATATTAAATCTAGATCGGGCATAACTATTAGTTGGGACACCAAGCATAATGTATATTGAGATTTTGGGGCATGACTATTATTGCAAATTGGGAAGATTAGGTGTATCCTATTTTGAGCAATAACTTGAAATTTAATTTATGGGGCATAACTTGCAATTGGCTTGGTTGGACATAACATGAGAATTGGAACATGACTAGTTTTGTAAAATAGGGATAATTAGTATATAAAATCTATACTTGGACATGAATGGTAAATATGTAACTTGGCTAAAGATGAACGTGCCTAACCCGAGGTTAGATTGAGTAGCGGTGTAAGGCTGCCCGAAACTTCCCGGAACATCCAGCGATCGCAACAATATAGATATAATGTGAGAGGTTAGCTCATTAAGACCAAAACCTGAGGTTAGAATGAGTTTGCGGTAGAAGTCTTCCCGAAACCGCCTGGCTAATCCAGTAACCGCAAACAACAGTTCTAATGTGAGAGGTTGAGGCATTAATGAATGAATTAATGCTAATAAACGGACATGCTAAGAATGGTAGGGTTAAGTTAACACAAGAGGGAAACACTGAACCAATATAACATGATGTGTGATAGGGCAATGCTTAACCAACGTAACATGACAAGTGGAAGGGTTAAGTTAATAGGAAAGACTTAACCAAATTCAACATGATGAATGAGTAGGGTTAAGTTAACCAACATAACATGATGAATGAGTAGGGTTAAGTCAAGGGGAAACACTTAAACAATATAACATGATGAATGAACAGGGTTAAGTTAATAGGAAACACTTAACCAATACAACATGATGAATGGGAAGGGTTAAGTTAATAAGAAACACTTATCCAATATGACATGTTAGGTGGGTGGGTTAAGTTAACATAGACAAGAAGACAACTTAACCAATATTATATGAACAAAGTGGATAGGGTTAACGCAAGCTTAACCAATAATACATATGGACTTGATAAGGGGAAAGGTTAAGTAAATCTTGGGTAAGTGGGTAATATTAGTATATATAGGCCCACAAACTTAACCGTTAAATAAACATGTGTGAATAAGTGAGAAGGTTAAGTAACATATGAATAGGCAACACTTAACCAGTACAACATGTTAATTAAGCAAATGGGTGAGGTTAAGTTAAATTGTGAACACCTAACCATTAAAACATGTTGATTAGGAAACCCTAGTAACGAGGACCCATTTTAACAGTAACCTACATAGATGTATCATGGTACCCTGAGCTAGGCATGGTGGGGCACGATTACTAGGCTGATTATAAGCGATCAAAATAGCGGCGGGTGGTGCAGCAGTGTAGTTCCGACGGAGTGTGGACGTACACGTGCTCCGGAGTGGAAAAGCAGGCACTGGGCATCAGTAGTATACACTGTGCATCTTGAATCGTGTCGGGTTGCCATCATGGGAATTGATACACCCCATGATGGGGCAGCACAGGTATCTACATACAAGCGGGGCCGAATGACACAAGTAATGAATGCATACAAGCGAGGTCAAATGACACAAGTAATACATACATGCGAGTTAGGAAACCGATCAATAGGGTAGTAAGGGTACATCTAACATATCCATGGCAATTAGGCAGATTGAGGTGGGATCTTCATAATAGATGTACACCTGAAGGCTACCACAATTGCGGGGATTGGGATCACATTATCATTTTATACAGATTTCTAGTTGGGACACTAGTTAGGTGGTGCAAAGATATAGAAACCAGAATAATAGGGTAGTAGCGAAGCAGTGAAAAAGTAGAAGCGCATTCAGTATATCTTGCCTTATCATATCTTATGCTAATCTTATCTTGTTACCCCTCTTATCATGGTATTGTCTTATATTCAGTTTATTCATTTCATGTTGCTTTTACCTGTTTACATACTGAAAGTCACTGGACTTACCAGGATTTATGTATGACCAGTTTTCTTTTGTATTCTTTTCTTCTGTTTCTCCCCTTAGGTAGTTAGGGAGGGAACAGCTCAGCCTAGTTTGGACCGTTTCTCTTTCCAAGCTTGAAGATTCTTTGATGTATTGCTTGGATCCTCTTATCTTTGGCTATGGCTGTGTTTGCACTTTAATTTGGGGACTTATGCTACTTTGCTATGTTTTATGCTTCTTGTATACTTGGAAGTTTTCGAATCAAGACAAAAGTTTTACGTAGTACTTTTAAGTATGATGGAGTCAGTTGTTGTAAAAGCTTGACTGAACTACGTTGCTTATTAAATGACTTTGTTTTACACTGTTTTATTTGTCTATCTTGTAATTTATCTGCATCTTTTACCTATAACGCTTCACTGAAGTTAATGCATTTCTTGCGTGAGTGACATTAATGGAGGTGGGGTGTTTCAAGAGCAATCAGGTCAGTTGACCAAGTTCTTAAAATATTCGACCGAATATAATTAAATAGAACTATTTATTTTCTGTTCGAGCTTAGTCGATGGAAATTCATGGATTCAGTTGATTGAAATATAAAACAGATGATATAAATCTATAGGATTTAGTCAACTAAGTAAATGATTCAGTCGACTGAATCAGCACAAGAATTGCAGGTGTTTCTACATTGCACGATTTAAGGTTTGAGCAGCCATTTCGATAGGTTCTTAAGGCTACAATGACCTGAAATTCAACATATACAAAGTATAACAAAACTAATATCATTCAAAAAATATTAAATTCTGCATGAAATGGAAAAGATATACTATCTCAAACATGGACTCAAATCTTATTTACAGAAACTCAGAAAATCAGAAATCATGTTACTACAAATAGCAAATTCTACTCAAAAACATTCTCAAATTTCAACTTATAGAGCTTGTATCAAGTTAGAAAATGAGAGGAATTCCCACATTAAATTTCTAGTGAGCAAATTATCCCTTTTACAAAAGGGAATTTGAATCAAGCTAAACCTAGAAGGCTCAAAGCTAAACCTAGAAGGCTCAATTAGACGTTCCAACATCCATATTTGCTATTTTAGCTACATGTAAGAAGAAATCTCAATATGCAGTGATTTATTTTCTCAAATCAGAGAATCAATTGACATAAGTTCATAGTTTTGAATTGATTACCTTTACTTGCTCTTGATTTACTATCAAACTTCGGTTTTTAATTGAATTTTGGAGTTGGCAATTGGATTTTCAACCAAGATTTTATTTTTCCTTAGCTATAAACTTATAAAAGGAAGAATAAATGTGTTGTAGAGAAGAGCATGTGCTGTAGAATTATTCCAGACTATTCTCTTCCTAATCCTTAGATTAGTGGTACTTAATTAGATCTTAGGAGGATCATTAACACAAATTTAGGCTTATGATCGTTAGATGAAAATATCAACAGTTGTTTTAGTCTATTTATTCGCTAGTTCTATAAATCTAAGCTTTTAAATTGTTGTAATGCTTAACCACTACTAAAAAGACATAAACATGTTTTCAAATATTTTTTTAACTACTTTAAATACTATTTTGGTCTTTTTTATAATAAAATTTACAATTTTTACACAAACAAACACGCCTAAAATTTACAATATTAAATGTTAAAATTGTTCAAAATACATATTCTTAACATAATTAAATATAAAACACACAAAATATATTTTAAGATACACATAGTGTTTCCAAGAATATTTACATGTTTAACATTTATTTTCAACACAATTATACTCGAAAATACACAATTTTGCTCAAAATTCACCATTTTCACTTATATTGCAATAAGATGCACAAGGGTTTTATAAGTTCTTATATTATCCTAATTCTCATATTATAAAGTTTTCTACAAAAGTCTATTTCTCATTATACAATTTATTCATGCTCAAATATGGAATTTGGAACTCAATTTATTCCCAATATTTTATTTATTCCAAATTCAATAAAAAAAAATCATAGTTTGAGCTAATTTCCTTCAACTATAACACAATTTAAATATATTTCCCAAACTCAAAATCCTTGATTTGACTCTGATATTTAATTATATTATGTAACCCAAATAATATTTATCCCTTGATTAACAATTATAATCTCTTCGTAATTTATTATTATTGTTCCTACAGTAAATCACAAAACCAGAGTTGTTACAAACTCCCCCTTATAGAAATTGTATTCCTACAATTTCATTAGAGAAGAATTGTATTCAACTAAAATTTATCCAACTTTCTAAAAGAATATACAAAGGGAAATGCAACATTAATTTAAAAATTTCTCACCTGTGACACTAAAAGATAGAAAATTTGGATATGATTGCTTGATAAACTCTCTGGCTTCCTAATTGCAGTCATTGGGATTCTTGAACCATTAAAATTTCAGAGCGGAACGTTCTTATTCTGAAGGCGTCTAACCTTCACCAAGGATACGCATAGGATAATGCATAATAGATATATCTTTAAGACTATAAGCTCCTCGAATGAATGAGTATTGATCATAGAATCAAAATCTCGTAAATACTTACTCAGTTGAGAGATGTGAAACACATCATGAATCCTTGAAAATCGATTAGGAAGTGCTACTCGATAGGCTACAGGATCAATATGCTCCGTGATAGGAAATGAACCTATGTATCATGGTGCCAGCTTTCTAGTCTAATTAAAGCGTATCACTCCTTTCAAAGGAAAAGCTCGAATGTAGATATGATCACCAACTAAAAACACACGAGGCTTCCTACAGTTGTTCACGTATGATTTTTTTGATGATTCAATGCCTCTTTAATTCTTGCACTAGTAAGAATGATCTTCTCAAATGCTTCATGAATTAATTCAGGGTCTAGAATAAGCTTCTCCATGGATTTGAGCCAACAAGAAGGAGAATGACACGGTCTCTGATATAATGCTTCAACAGGATTCATGTCAGAAAAAGACTAGTAACTGTTATTATAAGTGAACTCAACTAGAGAAATGTGATTTTCTAACCACCACCAAAATCAAGAAAGCAAGTTCGAAGTAGATCCATTAAAATTCAATTTTCTCGCTCATTCTATCCATCAGACCGTTGGTGACAAGCGGTGTCGAGATTAAGATTTGTGCCTCAAGCTTGCTAAAGACTCCGCTAGATGTGACTTGTGAAAAGTGGATCACAGTCATGCACTATAAAACTAGGAATACCGTGCAAATCGCACGATTTCCTTAATATAAAGCTTTGAATGATGAGATGTTGTCCTATTCGATTTTATAGGAATAAAGTGTGCAGAATAAGTAAGAAGATCCACAATAATCTTGATGGTTATTTAACCCAACCTAGAATGAGTTAAGTCATCGATTAAATCCATGGAGATCTGGTCCCACTTCCAAATTGCGACCTCCATAGGTTGAAGGAGACCACTAGGTCGATGATGATCGATTTTCACGAGCTAACAATTCATGTCATTACTCACATAACTTGCCCCATCTAGCTTTATACCATCCTAGTACTATAAGTGATGCATGTTAGCATGCATCTTGCTTCCGCCTGGATTAATAAAATACTTGGAACGGTGACATTCAGCCAGCATGTCCCGCCTATACCCCTGAATAGGTTGAACAACTAATAAGTTCTTCTTACAAAGACATCCATGGACATCAATGCATAAATCCTCAAATAAATATCATCGTGAGATTCAGAATTACACTTTTGAATAAGAGAAGAATATTGAAAACTTGTCGCTGAGCCTCAACAATCCGTTCTAATAAAATGGGCCGAGCTTTCACGCTATATAATAAGATTGGAGAATTATATGCAGAAGAACAATCTTGGATGTCAAAAATAGATAAAGCTCTAAAGCTTTCCACTCTACGAGTATCATGGAAACTATAGTTGATTGCTTACGACTCAAGGCATCAACAACCTGATTCCCTTTCCTTGGGGTATATTAAATATCTAAATCATGTGATATAAGAAATTCGAGCAAATGCTGTTGTCGTATGTTGAGATCCTTTTGAGTGAACAAGTACTAGAGTGATTTGTGGTCGGTGTAGAGGACAAATTATTAGCCCAATAATTAACGACACTATATTGTAACGATCCAAGATTTTCAACGTTTTAAAATATGAAATTAATTTGAATTTTATAATTAAGAAATTGATATTTGATTTTGATTTTAAATCTAGGCTATTTTAAACTAGGTTTTGAATTATTTTGTGAGTTTAAATTTAAATTTGAATATGTGGATCTAATTAGTTGGTTAAATTAAACGATATTAATATCTTAAAGCAAACTGAAATATGTTGTTTGAGAGATTATAAATTTTGATTTTCAATTTAACTTAGGTATTAAAATAAATTTGTTTAATTGAATTTGTTTTTAAAACTAAAATTTTAGATATGTATTTGAAAATGTTGAATATACTATTATTGTATTTGTATACATGGTACAATATATGGTATCTACTTAGAAAAATATTTGTTTTGCCACTTGTTCAAAACACGGTTGAAATGGGGATACTTGTAGAAATTAAACACCTGGCCTTATTATGTTTTCACTGTGTCCCCTTTCATTTGTTTTACACCGTGCCCTTCTTTCTTTGTTTTCATTTTCTTTCCTTAACAACCGTAAAATAATTTCGTTTTCCCTTTTTTTTATTACCAGCCGAAATCCACTTTACCCAAATCAAAATTTCCCCAAATCCCTATTTCGCTCCTCCCAAATTCCGATCGTCGCCACCACCTTGACTCACCATCAACGCTTCACCCTTGTCTCCACTGAAGCTTTGATCGCAACCCAAACCCTGGAATTCACGCGCCGCCCTTCAGTTCGAAGCCACCATCGTTCACACCCAAGTCACCCTCCACCTCGTCAGCGCCTTCTCCGACCCCAATTCTCCCTTTGCTCCAGCCATCATGATATTGCATCAGCCTCCTTGCGTCAGTTGAAACCGTGAAAAGGAGAAAAAAGGAATAATGGACGGAGCAGCGGTGGTATGCGTCAACTGAACTTGCAGTCCACCACCGTTTCACTTCGCGCTAGCAACCGAAGCTCCAAGTTATGCACAACCTTCTTTGTAGTTGCACATGCACTTCCTTCCCGATTCCCATCAGCCACTGCCTTGTCTGCTGTTGTAGGTGAGTTTCCTCTCACGATTTCCTTAATTAAAGCATTTTAACATCGATATAAACTAAGTATAGTAGCTTGATTTTTGGTGTTGATTGCTGCTTGTCTGATTTACTGGCCTTTCCACTTACTGCTACATCCGAAGTATGCTATTGCACTTGATATTTTTTTCATTTTGAGTTGTTCTTAACTCTCCCCTCGTTGATCTATGTTGGACCATCATGTGGTACCTGCATATTGTGCATGTGCAAACTTTGTGGTGTGCATCCATCCTGTTCCTTGTGGTTGTATATTTGTTGCTGCCTATATATATTGGCTGAACAAACCTGTCCTATTTTGAATGCATAATCGGCTAGAATATGATGTTGGCAACCTTATATGCCATATTTACATTTGCTGAAGTTTACCACCGACATTAATTTTGGGGCTTCATAATGCCCTGTATCTGGCTCCCGGCACTAATATTTGGCCTGATTCTACTCTTATTATTTTCTAACGGCATGCAAAACCCATGTCATTTATGCTTTACGGCTTCCCTTGTTTAAACACCAAATATATATGTATATATTACATAGGACAGTATGCATTGCGTGCTATAAATTTTGGGTAAATTTAAACCTAGCTGTTCCTTGCTTGCACTCTGAAATACATACCTTGAAACTACTTGATTTCCCCTGAACTGTTAGACTGAAATGTTTCGTACTAGTACTTGGCCGTGGAATTTCATTTATCTATTTTACGGCACTTGATATATATACCCGTTGTCCTCTAATTATTGACAATGGTATGGGTGTTTGTTGTTGAATTAGAAAATCTCTTATATCCTTGTAACTGGATTCACTCATAGAGATGTGTTTTGCTGAAAGTTGTGAACTGGTCTATAAGTAGATATAATGACATTTTCAAGCTCTCACGTCGATTTTAATACAGAAAAAGCTGAAATATAAAACTGAATTAAAATGCAGTTGATATTTGTTACTCAATGTTTGTATTCTTTTTATTATACGAGGAATATAATGGCAATGGTAGGCCGATGCTAACAGGTTAGAATTGTGCTTGTACTTAAAACATTAATTATAAATTAAGTGTATCAGAGCAATAGTTTGTAATTAGCTGTGGCATTCTAAAAATAACTAAGTATAGAATGAATTATACACTGGAATGTTTTCTTTCAATTCGTAATTTGTATTTAGTGGATGATGGTCACCCTGTTGAAATCTGGAAATTGTTCCCCTGTGTATCTAGTTTGCAGCATGAATCCACATGTCATTGTTAAAATTATACTTGCATCACAGAACGCATATGCTTTTAATTCCATGTTGTAATTATGTAGCAGTAGTTGTATTCAGACTTTTACTTAGTTCAGGAATCCATTATGTATATATGAAAATTGTTTGTTGGCTTGCCTCTAAGTTCCTTGTCTTTTGTAGTTGTGCTACTCTGTTTTGCTGCCCTATTTTTTGCTGCATATTTGAGCACACTCTATGAACTTCATTGCACCTGTTATTTGGGGTTATGGGACGTTAGGGGAACGCAAACATGTACATGTGTGTATATGCAAGCTTCCGTGACTGCTTGTCCCTGAAATAAAAATTGATATGTGCGGATACTATACTTGACGTGAAAACCGATATAACACAAACACTGCATAAATGTACTTTGCATATGATTTATAGAGTTAACTATTATATTTTAGTGTTTACTGAAGTTGATTTACTTGAAAAAAGATTAATTCTGACTCAAGTGTTTGATATTTTTGCATGAAACGCTCGGGTTAGATACAAGTGTTGTAGATCTTAGGATTTCAACTATCGAAGCTTGATGTACGTGCACTCGCTTTGGTTCGTTCTTTAGTTTTTTTTTTTTTAATCTATATACATATATATTAAGCTTTCGCTGTAAAATATAATTTTGTAAACTTTGATATTTTTGTATATTCCATTTGTGAGATATATTATTATCTTTTTTTGTTTGTGATTCTGTGTGATATTCTGCGTAAACCGTATAAGCTAAATAACTATCCGTCATTTTGACGTTTGCAGTTGGTTTAATTACCAAGTTGAAGCGGTCAAAAAGGCATGTCATTACAACTATATCTTCAATGCAAAGACGATGGCTACTAACTCCAATTCATGGGTAGCATAGCGATATTCGTTCGGATGTAATTAACTTGAAGCAGAAGCACTACCCCTTCCCCTCTACATGAGAACAACACCAAGGCTATAATGGTTGGCTTCAGTATAGACACTAAGATCTTGGTTCCCTTCAGGAACCACTAAAATAGGTGCATGAGTAAGAAGCTCTTTTAATTGCCGAAAAGAAGCTTTACATCGATCAGACCAAATAAATCGAACACCTTACCAATTAAGATTGGCAAAAGGAAGCATGATGCAGGAAAATACTTTGATGAATTAACCATGATAATTCAGCAATTCGAGAAAGCTATGAATCTAAATGACATACTCAATCCTCTTCCAATTTTGAATGGCTTCATTTTTTGATGGATTGACCCAAGTGCCCTCAGAGGATACAACATGGCCTAAGAGTTTGACTTGATTTTCCAAATAATGACACAGAAATTTTTTCTTTGAGTTGATATTATCAAAGAGTTCTAAAAATATTCTCAAATGATTAAGCATGTTCAACTTTATTCTTTGAATAAACAAAAGTGTTATTCATGAATACACGTAAAAGTATATTGAGATATTCCTAAAATACTTGATTCATTAGGTCGACGGTATGCCAGAATGTTCATTAAAATGAATGGCATGACAAACCAATTATATGATCTGTATCGATTGCGGAAACCCATGAAAGGTATATTGTCCTTCTCGTCTCAAAGCCAATGAAATCCCATGGCATGGTCAAGCTAAGAAAAGACCTTAGCACCACTCACTGATCAAACATGTCGTCAATACTGGGAAATGAGTCTCCATTGATGGTTAACTCGTTAAGCTTGCAACAATTGATGCATAGCCTAAGAGTCCCATCAGTTTTTTCTCGAATAACGCTGCGACATCCCACAATAAAGATCTAGACTAAATGAATTGTCTCACTTTAATATCCAACAGTTGCTTTTGATTTCCTCATTCTCGTAGGAGGTAGATTATAACACCCCATAATTTAATACACCATAATTTATAATGAGGATAATAAAATGAATATTAATTAATTATTCAGAATTAGTTAAAATGGACTGTACCGTTGCGTTCATTATGAAAATTTGGTTCAAATAGACTCTTGTTTACATAAATCGGATAAAGTATGAAGAAGTTATGAGCTAAAGAAGACTGAACTAAAAAATATATATAATAAAAATAAACATCGCAGAAGAGCAACGGTAAATGGGTGACCTAGCCCCTTATCTGGGTTTGATCCACGTCTAAGGCGGGTCGACCCGGGGGTCGACCCACCTGCATGTAGGGTGGGTTTCTACATCAGAATCTGGAATGTTTTATTTGATATATTCACGCACTGACTCAGCTTAAGGTGTACGGATTGATTTGTAAAACTAACATCTAATGGTTTAGATTATTCTAACTAATCTATAAATTGGCTAGCAGCTTTACCATTTTCTTACACACAAACATTCTTCATTCTTCTTCCTTTAAGATATTTTTGGTATAAAATTATGAAGCTGCCGAGGAGCTACCAAATATAGATTAGAGGGACAATTCTATTTTTTCTACAATAACAAGCTAAAAAGGACATTTTCTAAATCAAACCATTGTGAGTTCTAGTTATTTTTAGATCTGCTATTTAAACAGTATTTTGATAATAAATGAATTGGATTTGAAAAGTAACAATGTTTACATGTTTATATGTTATTGTTTTATTGTCAATTATCTATTTAACTTATTGGTATTATATGTTCATATGTACATCTTTCTTCCCTATCCCTTTTCTGTCTTTTATTTACTTACAGTTTTTTATATTCCTTTTTATTCAGTTTAAGTTGGATCTGTTTTTTCCTTTTCCTTTTTATCTACGTTGAGCCAGGGCCATCGAGAGCTTGGACTGTTTCCATTAGAATTACGTATAATTGGGATAAGTTAGAAAAAAATATAGTGATAAAAAGGAGAATTAGGCATATTATGACATGAGAACCTTTGACTGTAAAATTGGGGTGATTACAAAAGGGAAGAATATGCAAAAATGTTTATCTGAATTGGTTGGGCTTAATTTAAGATTAAGTATAACATGTAATATATGTGGATCAGATGCAATTAAGTAAAACGAGTTACTATAACCTATATACATCTGAGCAAATATGACATGACCCGAATTTTACCCGGCCTGAATTGATCGCTAAACCAACCAAGACCTTTCAAAGTGGCGTATGGTTATGAGAACTTGACACATCATAACACTAAACAAGAGAACTTTTCATTGCTATTACAACAATATTACATCAGAGTACAAGAATATCAGAAACGAATAAATACAAAGCGGAAAAATAAATATTAGAGAATAACTTACAATGCAGCGGAAATACATCAACTAACACAACTAAAAGAAATATGCGGATATAAAGCTTCCCAGAGTATAGCTCCAGCCATAAATCAGGATCCTATGAATAGAAAATTGCAAAACCATAACTAATAGCCTCCCGTGTGGAAAATATGGGCATCCACAGTTTAGGTGAAAAACAATAAACTCCAAGTCAGACATGGGACTGGTGTGAGAACTTAAAAACAGTTATTAAAACCTTACTTTAAAAGTTGGGAAATCATGGGACCACGCTATATAACATGGAACAGATTTACTCCACATGAATGTCAATAAAACAAAAATAATGCAATGCTTTTTGGAAAGTGAATCTATTATAAGACTCATGTCTTATCACACAATGCAACACAAGCCGGAGGATAAAGTTTTATCTTATATAGCCAAACATGATTGATATGCTTTAAAACATATATTTTTGATATTATTATAAGTGCATAGTGTATAAAATAACTTCAAATACAAATGTATCAATCGTAGACGGCATAATACCCCATCTTACTATGTCGCCATATAGGTTCACAACTAAATTCGAAAAGTGGCATATTGGAAATTGGATTCCATCTATGAGTCGAGGCAAGGGATCTTCCTCATCTGATTTGGACCATCTCTAGCGGGATGCCCAGAATCAATACATGTAACCCCTGGAGCCCAGGGTCGGTCCACTCTTTTGTGGATTAGTTATTCCTGAATAATATGTTTCCCAGTCCTATCTGACCTACTACTTGGTCAGTACGTCGACTATATTGGCCTTGTATGGCCATATCTGAGGCACCTTCCTTTCCCACATCCATATAAGTAAAATATTTAGGTTCCACATCATGACGTCACTCCTAGCTAGAAAGAAATGCATGTCCTCTCTTCTGTCCTTCATCCTGTTTTTGACACATACCGGGTGTGAAGCTCGTGAATTAATGTTATACACAAAGCTATGCTATATTAAAGCCATGTTTTGATCATCTTCCACAAAGCTTTGCTTTTCAACAAAAGCATTGATCCATGCATCTTAGCATGCCATATTGTCAATTCATATCATACAACTTATGTCCACCGATATATAACCTATGAGCTCGTACGTCTCAGATAAGGGTGTTAAGCTAAGAGAATAAATTATCCGCCACCAAACATATATATATTTAATAGAGATCAATTGGTACAGCATAAAATACAATGTCAAACACACAATCCATTTGTAAGTACGTTCTAGGTCTCAACGAAACCGGAGGCACCTTATTCCTCATCCCATATGTCCAATACAAGAGAGAGGTCCTCGCATATCTGTTCGATTTCCAAGTACATCTAGACAATCACCACTTATTATCTCGTCTTGGGTGTATCGCCCAATCGAGACATCAGCAATAGCACAAACAATGTAAAGATGTTCGGTCTTCAACCACTGTATTCGTGTCTTCGACTTTTAATCGTTGTAACTGTTATTCAAAATGGGTTAAACTCGGTCTTTCTAAATAACTCATGTATCTTTAAAATCAAATGATATATAAAGATAACTTACATCTCATTCCAATCCAGATATTCTTTTATTCAAATATTTATTACTCTGGGAATGGTTCCCATTAGTTTTATCAAAGATTCATATCATTTAAACTTTTGTTTAAATTTTCCTTTGGATATCATTTAAAAAGATTTTATTATATCTTTTCACAACTTAAACCAAATTAAGGTTTATAAAACTAGTTGGGATTATCGAGCCTTACCGAAGTAATCATTCATTTTATTATCCCAATCCTGACATATTCATCCGTTGGAGCAAAGCTGGTAGTGCTCCATATCTAACACCCATTGTGTTATCAATAAATTTAATTACCATTTAACTTTAAATCTAATTAAAGATTCGCTAATCGCATGGAGTAAAACTGGTAGTACTCCATATCTAACACCATTGTGTTATCGGTAAATTTAATTACCATTTGACGTTTAAATCTAATTAAAGATTCATTATTCGCATGGACTAAAACTGGTAGTAATCTAACTTGAATATTTCTCGAATTTGGTAAATTTAATTACTTCCTTTTACATTTTAATCTAATTAAACATTTATTAAAACTCCAACTTATTTTTAATCTCAAAAATCATTACATAATGATCATTTGCTTTAGGAAATTAATCATGCATTTAACTGAGTTAAAGAACAAATGTCACTTAAAATATTAATCACAATAACCTAAAATAATCTTCCATTTAATAAGAAATCTTCACGGAAATCTAAACAATTTATAATCAATATAAATTTCAGTATCTGACTAATATTATAAGTGAAGTAACAGCAAAGCATTCTAAATTCCATAAATATTAAATGCCTTCCTTCATAGAAGCTCATCTCGATTATTATTAATTGAATTCCATTCAATTCCAATTTAATTAAATAAACTAGAAAACTTCCTTACATCTTAATTAAAAGATTTATTCCTTTCACAACTAGGTTCAAAAACTGTATTATTTAAGATACCATTCACAACAAACCCAAAATCCAATTTGATATTAAATATGATGCTTTAAATGGAAATCAGATCGACTTACATTCAATACCAAATTCTGGAACCAATAAATATCATATTGAAATAGTGATATATATATCTTCCAAATTCCTATAACAATATCTGTATAATTACGGAATCCAATATCGAAATATCCGAAGGTAATTCCCATTCTCATTTCATACATTGGAAAAACTCTGGTTATATAAAAATCATTAACTAATCCGATTTATTAATTTGAAAACATTGGATTATTACTCTAGTTATTAACTAGTTCATTCAAATAAAAATATCTTTTATCTTTTCTAAACCGGTACGCTTTCATCCAAAATCTTTCCAAATCATTTATTATGATATTACATAATTTATTTATATTTTTTATAATTTTATTAAGGCCTTTATAGTCGGTTTCCAATTTCGGCCGACGAACTGCATCCATAGCGACATTTTCAAATATTGATTTGGATTTATCTTAAAATCAAACCATTGGATTTCAAAAATTCTTATTTTATTAGAAAGCTCATTTTAGCATGATTCCAACGATTTCAGTTTAAGGAGAATCCGATGATCGGATCTCCCGTTACATCAATTCGAAGTTACGGGTTGAAGTTTGCGAACTGTCGTTGCGCGACGCGTTCTATTCAAGCCCGAATCGATTTATAAATTTTAAATATAAACCGAAACGCTTCGAAAACATTTTTATAAATTATATAAGATATATATAATCATCTTTGAAAACTCATTTTTATCTTTAAAATTGCACATTTCACTATTCAGTCAATTTTAATATTATTTTAATAAATAAAATAATATTACTTTTCGAAAGTCATTATTTTATGTCCAAATTTTCCTTACAATCGTTATAAAATTAAATGAAAAACTTTCAAAGAAAAATTTCTTTTAAATCGTTTCCTAAGTAGACTAACTGAACTTCACTTTGGAAAGTTAATATTCATTCCAAATCAAAACTTTGACATGCCAAAAGTATATTATATTTAACTCAAAACCATTCGTTACAGTTTCGAATATTCATCTACATTTTTATATTTATGCGTCCATCCAAAATCAAATTCCAAATTTCACTGAATATTATATTATTAAAATATTCGTATTTATTCCAGATTAGAATAAAATTCAACCAAACATCGTATGTATGGATTTTGTACCCCAACAATAGCTGTAAACAATTATCAAATATCCAATTAACATACAGTGTGCACTTACATCCATATAAAATTTAAATAATTATTTAACGCTTACATTGGTCTGTCAATCAACCGATTAACACATAACTTCTTACTTGGGATTTGTGTAAATCAAATATCATCCCAAGACCCGTGTGGGGTTTTCGACCAATAAATAATCAATTGCTAAATTAATTAATTATTCCAGTCTATCATAACTTATTCAATTCATATTATTATTTAACCCAATCGATATCACTTAAATAGGTGAACATAAACAAGTCGTCCGACTTGTAAATGCATGTTTAATCCTATTTCAACTACCATAAATAATTTAACATCGTTGTTACATGTTAATTATTTCAAAATCGCATTTAAATCATATTACAATCAACCATCCATTCATCCTTCGGGGTTGCAAACAATTTGTGATGTGAGCTACCATATACCCTATGAAAATTTACGATAATTAAACAAAATAAAATTCAGTTTTCTCACATAAGCTATTATTAAAAAATTAGCAATATTTTAGCTTACTAATTTGTTCAGTTTCACCTTACTAATCATATCACAATTCAATATTTATTTATTCACTTAACAACTAATTATTTAACAGTGTGTTTGTAATTAAACTTCACAAATAAAATACTTAAAGTGAGAAACTCTCACAGGCAATCAATATATATTTAAATATGATTATAATAACAAAACAAAATAGTTGATTGAGAGAGTTCTCACTTTGATCAATTCGAAATCGATAAATAACGACTATTTGGATTAAATTCAATTGGACATTTAATTTAACCAAAAACTATAACTTCATCCAAAGTCCTTCCAGTCAGTTTTACTGCAATGCTCTCGTCTTTGTGATCCTAACGCAAGTTGTTTTGTTGATTTCTGTTTTAATTTGAACAAGATATGACCATTTAAGCCTAAATTACATCATTAAAATTAATTAAGACAATTAATTAAACTTAATAAAACTTCTTCCCCTTCGTTTAACATGTCTAGCATGTTAAAACCCATCGTCGCTCTAATTCATCCACGTCGCACGCCCCTTGGAGCTGTCGGTCAATGATCGGACTCCACCCCTCGACATGCCTGAACCCTT
Source organism: Allium sativum (assembly GCA_030737875.1). Taxonomy (NCBI): domain Eukaryota; kingdom Viridiplantae; phylum Streptophyta; class Magnoliopsida; order Asparagales; family Amaryllidaceae; genus Allium; species Allium sativum. Next base: position 99,118,277 of record CM060909.1, read on the forward strand.
CCACTGTAACAGCCCAAATTAGGACAAACCAATTTTTTTTCAAAATTCTAATCCATCGAAACTCGTGTTGGTTTGTCTGGTGTAACGACCCGTATTTTTAGCCATTTAATTGTGAACATTTAAATTGGTCTTAAATGTTGTATTGACAATTTAAAAAGGGTTTTATAATGAATTTATTTAATAAAACGATATTTAAACGTATAGTTATAATATAATTTAAAACGAGCTCAAAATAGTCGCGGTAGTTCGAAATTTACGATTTAAACTTCAACTGAGTATACATGATTCATTGTAAGTCGGATTTCTATGAAATAAGAAACGTTGGAACCGTATTGACGATAATTCTCATTGAAAGAGAAAAATCCAGATTTCGTTTTATAAATTGTTAGTTATGGTCAAAACAAAATTTGAAATAATCGCTATGGAAATCGTTATTAAAATATACGCGTTAAAATAACCGTTCTACAAACGGACTTTGATTTCGACGAATTCAGTTTCATTGGGACTGTAGAGTTAAATTATTGTACGGTGTTGGATTGCGTGGCAAACCGATGTCATATTTGACCACGGTAGCCACAAACGTCCATTCATTTTCTATAACGCGTAATTAATTTGATAAGGGGTTATTTGGGTATAACCTGAGCAGACGATCGAATTAGGCCGTGAAACCAATTCCGTTGAGTTCGTATCGTCGATTAGAATCAGGATAGGTATATAGTTTGTTATTTTTGGAGACCGTGTAATTTGGTGTCCGAAATGGCGTTGCGGCACGTGTAAAAATAGCCTACCGGGAAAACGGTCTCAGAATGCGACGAAACTGGTGCCGTTGGGTTTGTATCGATTAATTATTGCTAGATTTCAAAGTTTCAAGTTGTTTCGATTTATCTGGTGATCGTGAAAATTTTAAACGTGTGTTTATTTCTGGTTTTATAAAGGAATTTTTTTCAAACGATGTCGGAATTCGACGAAACTTGTCCCATTGGGTCCAGAATACTTTTTTTTTTACCAAGATTAGCTTTTTTATCAGTAGACAGAAGTCGACTGTGGTTAGTTTTACTTGATACTTCACCGCAAAGTTTCGTTATAATATAAAATAATATAATCTATTTCTATATATCCCACTTTCCTCATTCACTACCGTAATCCCTAAATCCCAATTCTATTTCGTTCCTCTTCTTTATAACCGAACCAACTTGAGGAAACAAAATCGAAATCAAATTGGGATTCATTGATCTTTGAGTCCTTCCACTCGTATGGCGCTCGTCTTCAATCCGCTACACTCTACAGGGTTCTAACCCGGTTTTGGTTCGCTCGAAATTGTATCTGCCAAAGTCGAGTTCCTCTGGAGAAGGGCTGCGAGCGCTCGAACTAGGGTTGGTGGCCAGCGACGAGTCAGCCGAGGCTGGGGGTGCCTCCCGTGATGGCACGTTGTTCCAGCGAAGCCTGGTAGTCAGGTTTCTTTTGGGGATTTAGGGTTCGAAAGGTGTTTATCGTGGCGGCGTTCTTGTCCAAGGTGAAGGAAAATAACGGCGACATTGGGAAGAGGAAGGTGGGGGTAATCCTAGGGTGGTCAGTTGAGGTCGTCTGATGGCCTTAGGAGGCGCCGACGATGGTGAAAAAGGGGCGTGGTTTTGGTTCAGGCAGCAGTAGAAAATGTGATTTAGGCGAATGATTAAGGTTAAGCAATATTAAAGAGGCATTGATGGTACACACAACCAGGAGAGTGGTTTTAAAACGTAAAGGAAGGCTTTTTACAGTGGAGTTGGTTTTATTTTTATTGTGGGATGTTATCAGTGAAAGCGCAACAATAGTGGACTGTGATAGTAGTTGGTAGTAAGACGATGTTGAATTGGCAATGGAAGATAAGGGATTGTGATGAAGTTTTGGTGAACTCAGGTGATCCATTTCGGGTACGACGAAGTTGAGATTGGTGCACAGATAGTCCAGTGTTGTTGATCGCAGAAGTTAATGTCTGGGAAGGTACAGTCTATATTTTGGATGTCCAGAAGAACTAAAAACGTAGATCTAATCACACATTATAATATATTAAACCAGGTTTAGTAATTTCATAAGGATAACTAAGGTAATGATTTTTATTTTAAATATACAATAACTTATAAAAAAAATTAATGGCTATGTTTTATTAATCTGTGAACAGAATCAATCAAAATCGGTTACCTTGGAATCGCAGTAACGAACTCTACATTATAGAGTTGACAAGGTTCAGAACTAAGATGCTGGAATTTCGTGGAAAAATCAAATGTCTGTTTGATTTTAAACCGAAACAAAAGCAGAATCGACAACTGCGAACCAAGGTGAGTAAACTCACTAACTCTGACTCGTTTATATTTTTATATAAATGAGCTTTAAATTTATTTACAGTAATTTAATACTGTGTGATGGTTGATTGGTTGAATAGTTGATAAAATTGGTTGAAATGGTTGATATGATTACATCGTTAATCGATTATTAGTTCTGATATTTCATATTGATGTGAAATAATATTATTGATGTTGATTGAGGGATCCAACTGGATCCCTCAACATTTTTATTATTGGTTGTGTTATTTGATGTGATATATAACTGGTGATCGAGTATGTTGTGTTTAAATTACATTGGCCCTAGGATTTGATATTTAAACACCGAATATATTTTCGAATATAGAAAAAGGGAATTCAAATTTTAAAGAGGGAATTTATTTTCAAAAAATAGAAATTTAAATTTTGATAGAATTGAAAATTGAAAATCTGTTTCAAATGAATAAATCAAGGATTTGTGTATGAATGAGAATATATACTAATTGAATTATTTATCATTTAGATTCATTGAAATATAAATTCAAAATTTGAATTTATGTAGAGAAATAGAAATGGGTTTTGAAGCCAATATTTGAAAAGAGATTTGAACTTAGCTATTATTAAGGAAATGTTAAACGAGATTTCAAATGATTAAGATAAAAAGAAGTGAGACTTATATGAGTAATTCTTAATAGAAGTTATAAATAAAAATTTGGGTTTAAGATAGTATTTATAAGTATGAAATCAAACTATATATAAAAGGAATATATTCAGATTAAAGTGAATAATGGTTTAAAGGAAATATTTTGCAAATGAAATATTTATAAAGGAAATTTAGATGATTTGAAATATAAATCCAAATTGGAAATTGATTGGAAAGGGAAAATGGTATCGTTTTAAAAGAAACGATGAGTTTTAGTTCAAAGTTCAGAATATTAATCGAATATAGAGTATTCGAATGAGAGTTGTTTATTGAAATTCGATTATATCGAAATTAGTGAAGTAGTTATTTTACTTTCCGTTTGAATCAACTTTAATAATCATTTATTTATTTACTTATTAATTTATTTAATTGAAATAAATAAATACAAGTTGTATTTTGATAAACCAAATATTTTTAATAGCGATTTTAAGCCGTTATGGTAAATGTTTTGGTAAATCTAAATAGAAATTTTAACGCTGCCGTTATAATAACTGTTTTAACAGCGAGCTTAACGATATTGTTATAATAAGTGTTTCTATAATTCTAAATAGCGATTGTAACGCTGTTGTTAGAAGAAATGTTTTATAAATCAAATATTTGGAAATAGCAATTGTAACGCTGTTGTTAAAATGAAATGAATTGGTCAACGAGGAATTAAGAAAGGGAATTCGGAAATATTCTCCGATATTAATAATCTATATTTTCTGGGTATAGAAAATAAGGATTCGTGAATATTTAGAAATGTTTTCTAACTGGAATAAGAGATATTTTCTCGAATAAAGGAATTATAGTATTGAAAATGTGTTTCAAAGAATCGAGAGGGGAAATCGAGCTTTAAAAGAATACGAAAGATGGAAAATGGGAATTGTAAATGATAATATAATAAGGAATTGATTTAAAGGGGCCCAATGTTGGATGATGATTGATCGATCGAATTCCTACCTGGAAATAAGATCGTTGGTTGCACACTTATTTTTCCTTGGTAGTTAAATCACCGACTATCGAAGTTTTTGACCATTTTTCCGTCGTCAATACGGAGAGACCGGGATCAGATCCAGTATCTGTAAACCACTCTATATGGACATTACCGTTGCGATCGAATATGATGAAGAAAATTGAAGATGGAGTTATGCAAGGACTATCCTGTTTATAGAATAGTGCCTTCGGTTTGTCCAGTCCCAGGACAACGTGAATGGACGAATGTCTGACATAGTATATCTAACGGATCGCGTAAGTTGATCTCTTCAAACGTACTTACGTTTGGTGGCGGAGGAATTCGTTTCTCTTAGCTTTATACCCGTGGTATTTTTGGGGAAATCAATTTGTGATTTGGCGGGTATGACAATGTCGCATTCAAAGTGAATGGTGGTCAGGTGTTCTAAAAGATACGTAATGACCTCAAGCCTCACAACCCGGAATTGACAAAAATCGGGCAGGCAGCATGGCTAAGTGGGTCGCTCCCATTAGGATGTATAATCACCTATCTAGAGAAATTCCATTTACTTCTTTAATCTATCGATGCTGTCCATTTCGGAAAGCGGTTGCTAATCCCAACCGTTGGTGATATACATTCGATACACTCAAGCGAAATGAGTGGTCGGTCATGTGAGGGTCGAGTTGCAAGACGTTCTTGTTGAACCCAGTGTATTCGCCTCTAGAGATACACTATCGGCAGGTGGTCCCATACCTTGTCATGTTGGAAATTCAATCTCCAATAAGCGCCCTGCGGTTTTTGATTTAATATTATATATGGAGCGTGAGATGCAAGCGTTCCGCTAGATTCTATTTATTTGATGTAGACATTATTATAATATCACTGGATTTGATATCAAAAAAAAAAAAAAAAAAAAATTGGTTATCCTAAGGTAAAACCATCCGTATTTATGTGTGGATCGGTCTTACGATTATCACTTATTTTGAAAGGATTTTTAAAAGTTAAACAAATGGTTGGAGTTTACTCACACCAGTCCTATGACTGACCCAGAGTTTATTTTGTTTGTTTTCCCTAAACTCTTGGATGCCCAAATTTGTACGGGCAGTCAAGTAGTCGGGATTTTTCAGATTCACTTGGAGGAGCTCGAAGCAGGAGGCTTCATCAATTAGCTATATACTATCATACTTTCCGCTGTGTACCATGTTTGTATCTGGAAACAGGTGTTTATAACTGTTCCAGAGATAACCGTTGTGCTCTGATAATGGTATGTATATACAGTTACTGATTTGTATTTCAAAGTTTATGTTATCTAATATATTTTATTCGTTCCGCTGTGAGTTTGTGATCTTCGTTTTCTTCTATTCTAATATTTCTTTCTTTCTATTTCTCATCCTCTAACTTCTTTCTAATAATGATTCGTATTTCTATGTCATTTGGGTTGAACGTATGGTGTTATTGGTCGACTCAAAGGGTACGGAAATTCGGGTCGTTTCATTTGGTATCAGAGCTATCGGTTGAGTAGTAACCTTGGCTCTATGGCGTAACTCAATAAAGATGGAGTTAGTAATACTCTAGATTGAGTTTGAGTGTATATATATGAGTGCGTATTTTTGGATTTGATATAAAATTGTTTTATGTTGTGTTGACTGGTTTGTTGAGTAGTTTATGAATTATGGTCGATACAGGATGTATAACTGTGTCAATAGGTGTTTCTAAACTCTCGAGCAAAGCAATTCGACACAGTATTTGTTTTAAAATAGGGTAAATAAGAAAGTGTTGCCCAAAAATTATTTTGGTATAAAAGGAGTAATTTCTGAGATATTGTAATACAAGGATGTGTTGATTGTTATTACAATCAAATTAGATTACAATATTGAAATGGTTATATAAAACAAAATCAATTTTGTATAAGAATGGAATATACAAATAAGCTAAATTGGAATTCGATTCAAACCAAAAGTGTGGATTTAAATCCCGGATATTTAGAAAATGTTTTCTAAAGTATTTTTAAAAGTAATGAAATATTACTTTGAAGAATTTTTGAATAAGAAGGTTTTAAATGGATTTTGAAAGTGATTAAGCATTGAAATCACTTCAATGGCGAGAAAATAATTCTGATAATGGATCACGACATTATCGGTATTCATTTTCAAGTTTCTGTGTGACGGATTGCTACCATAGTAATTTGGCAATGAAGAAAATTGTTTGGAAAAGAACAAGATGGTTTAGAAATTCAAATGTTTTGAATTGAGTTGAATATAAATATATGTGTATAAATATATATGATTTCAAACTAATTTGTAATAAAAGCCAGGAATTTGAATTCTGAAATTAAAATTTATGTTGTGTAAGTTGAATAAATTGAACTAGTGGAAGTAAATCAAACTAATTGAAGTTTAACTTAAGTATAAATGGAGACTAGATTGGATAGAGATAATCCCGAGGAAAATTAAATAAAGGGGAATGATGGGATTCGAAATATTAATATGAATTCGACCTATGTATAAACAAGTTGAATATATATTGGATGCTGTTGTTTGGAATTAAACTATGATGGAATTGAACTCAAGCAGGATAAGGAGGTTGATTTTTGAAAAAAGAACTCAGTTGGATTAGTGAATAGAAGTGGGCTAATCTAAAAACTGGAAGTTGGATTGGTTTGAAACCAACCGGAAATGGATATGTATGCTGAGCAGATATTGAATGGAAGCAAATGCAAGAGATAGAATTATGCCCGACAGAAAGGTACATGTTTACAATATTACTTAGGTTTGATGATTTTATGAGCCTAAGAGGCAAGCCGCTTGGCTTTTTGATTTTCTTTTGGATTGGAGAAGGCCTAGAAAGACGAGTTGTGGTTGTACCGATTGAGCCGTGCAGAGGAGGTGCTGCCGAAATTTTTCAAAATTTAAAGTGTTAGAAAAATTTTAGAATTTTTGAAAATTTTCGTTAGTAAGAATAAATTAATATTTTAATTGAAATAAATTGGTCCAGTTAAACTGGAGTTCAGAGGTAAACAAAAAGAATTTTTGGACCTAGTCAATAGAGGATGTAGCATCTTTTCCCTACCTTAGCAATTTCGAGGACGAAATTATTTTAAGGGGGAAGGAATGTAACGATCCGGATTTTTAGCCATTTTATTGTGAACATTTAAATTGGTCTTAAATGTTGTATTGACAATTTAAAAAGGGTTTTATGACGAATTTATTTAATAAAACGATATTTAAACGTATAGTTATAATATAATTTAAAACGAGCTCAAAATAGTGGCGGTAGTTCGAAATTTACGATTTAAACATAAACTGAGTATACATGATTCGTTATAAGTCGGATTTCCGTGAAACAAGAAATGATGGAACCGTATTGACGATAATTTTCATATGAAATAGAAAAATCCAGATTTCGTTTTATAAATTGTTAGTTATGGTCAAAACAAAATTTGAAATAATCGCTATGGAAATCGTTATTAAAATATACGCGTTAAAATAGCCGTTCTGCAAACGGACTTCGATTTCGATGAAATCAGTTTCATTGGGACCGTAGTGTTAAATTATTGTACGACGTTGGATTGCATGGCAGACCGATGTCGTATGTGACCACGGTAGCCACAAACGTCCATTCATTTTCTATAACGTGTAATTAATTTGATAAGGGGTTACTTGGGTATAACCTGAGCAGACGATCGAATTAGGCCGTGAAACCAATTCCGTTGAGTTCGTATCGTCGAATAGAATCAGGATAGGTATATAGTTTTTTTTTTGGAGACCGTGTAATTTGGTGTCCGAAATGGCATTGCAGTACGTGTAAAAATAGCCTACCAGGAAACGGTCTCAGAATGCGACGAAACTGGTGCCGTTGGGTTCGTATCGATTAATTATTGCTAGATTTCAAAGTTCCAAGTGGTTTCGATTTATCTGGTGATCGTGAAAAATTTAAACACGTGTTTATTTCTGGTTTTATAAAGGAATTTTTTTTTCAAACGATGTCGGAATTCGACGAAACTTGTCCCATTGGGTCCAGAATACTTTTTTTTTTACCAAGATCAGCTTTTTTATCAGTAGATAGAAGTCGACTGTGGTTAGTTTTACTTGATACTTCACCGCAAAGTTTCGTTATAATATAAAATAATATAATCTATTTCTATATAAACGATCCCGCTTTCCCTATTCACTACCGTAATCCCTAAATCCCAATTCTATTTCGTTCCTCTTCTTTATAACTGAACCAACGTGAGGAAACAAAATCAAAATCATATTGGGATTCATTGATCTTTGAGTCCTTCCACTCGTATGGCGCTCGTTTTCAATCCGCTACACTCTACAGGGTTCTAACCCGGTTTTGGTTCGCTCGAAATTGTATCTGCCAAAGTCGAGTTCCTCTGGGGAAGGGCTGCGAGCGCTCGAACTAGGGTTGGTTATTGAAATTCGATTATATCGAAATTAGGGGAGTAGTTATTTTACTTTCCATTTGAATCAACTTTAATAATCATTTATTTATTTACTTATTAATTTATTTAATTGAAATAAATAAATACAAGTTGTATTTTGATAAACCAAATATTTTTAATAGCGATTTTAAGCCGTTAAAGTAAATGTTTTGGTAAATCTAAATAGAAATTTTAACGCTGCCGTTATAATAACTGTTTTAACAGCGAGCTTAACGCTATTGTTATAATAAGTGTTTCTATAATTCTAAACAGCGATTGTAACGCTGTTGTTAGAAGAAATGTTTTATAAATCAAATATTTGGAAATAGCAATTGTAACGTTGTTGTTAAAATGAAATGAATTGGTCAACGAGGAATTAAGAAAGGGAATTCGGAAATATTCTCCGATATTAATAATGTATATTTTCTGGGTATAGAAAATAAGGATTCGTGAATATTTAGAAATGTTTTCTAACTGGAATAAGAGATATTTTCTCGAATAAAGGAATTATAGTATTGAAAATGTGTTTCAAAGAATCGAGAGGGGAAATCGAGCTTTAAAAGAATACGAAAGATGGAAAATGAGAATTGTAAATGATAATATAATAAGGAATTGATTTAAAGGGGGCCAATGTTGGATGATGATTGATCGATCGAATTCCTACCTGGAAGTAAGATCATTGGTTGCACACTTATTTTTCTTTGATAGTTAAATCACCGACTATCGAAGTTTTTGACCATTTTTCCGTCGTCAATACGGAGAGACCGGGATCAGATCCAGTATCTGAAAACCACTCTGTATGGACATTAGCATTGCGATCGAATATGATGAAGAAAATTGAAGACGGAGTTATGCAAGGACTATCCAGTTTATAGAATAGTGCCTTCGGTTTGTCCAGTCGCAGGACAACGTGAATGGACGAATGTCTGACAGAGTATATCTAACGGATCGCGTAAATTGATCTCTTCAAACATACTTACGTTTGGTGGTGGAGGAATTCGTTTCTCTTAGCTTTATACCCATGGTATTTTTGAGGAAATCAATTTGTGATTTGGCGGGTATGACAATGTGGCATTCAAAGTGAATGGTGGTCAGGTGTTCTAAAAGATACGTAATGACCTCAAGCCTCACAACCCGGAATTGACAAAAATCGGGCAGGCAGCATGGCTAAGTGGGTCGCTCCCATTAGGATGTATAATCACCTATCTAGAGAATTTCCATTTACTTCTTTAATCTATCGATGTTGTCCCTTTCGGGAAGTGTTTGCTGATCCCAACCGTTGGTGATATACATTCGATACACTCAAGCGAAATAAGTGGTCGGCCTTGTGAGGGCCGGGTTGTAAGACGTTCTTGTTGAACCTAGTGTATTCGCCTCTAGAGATACACTATCGGCAGGTGGTCCCATACCTTGTCATGTTGGAAATTCAATCTCCAATAAGCACCCTGCGGTTTTTGATTTAAAATTATATATGGAGCGTGAGATGCAAGCGTTCCGCTAGATTCTATTTATTTGATGTAGACATTATTATAATATCACTGGATTTGATATCCAAAAAAAAAAAATTGTTATCGTAAGGTAAAAACCATCCGTGTTTATGCGTGGATCGGTCTTATGATTATCACTTTTTTTGAAAGGATTTTTAAAAGTTAAACAAATGGTTGGAGTTTACTCACACCAGTCTCATGACTGACCCAGAGTTTATTTTGTTTGTTTTCCCTAAACTCTTGGGTGCCCAAATTTGTACGGGCATTCAAGTAATCGGGATTTTTCAGATTCACTTGGAGGAGCTCGAAGCAGGAGGCTTCATCAGTTAGCTATAGACTATCATACTTTCCGCTGTGTACCATGTTTGTATCTGGAAATAGGTGTTTATAATTGTTCCAGAGATAACCGTTGTGCTCTGATAATGGTATGTATATACAGTTACTGATTTGTATTTCAAAGTTTATGTTATCTAATATATTTTATTCGTTCTGTTGTGAGTTTGTGATCTTCCTTTTCTTCTATTCTAATATTTCTTTCTTTCTATTTCTCATCCTCTAACTTCTTTCTAATAATGATTCATATTTCTGTGTCATTTGGGTTGAATGTGTGGTGTTATTGGTCGACTCAAAGGGTACGGAAATTCGGGTCATTTCATCTGGTATCCTGTAGAAAAGACAGAGATATAAAATATATCAGAGCTCAGAAAACATCTCACGGCGGAATGGATAAAATATAATATAATCAAAATATAGCCTTACCCAGATAATAATATTGCCTAACCCGTATTCAAAGCTATCATATCTCTACCACAAATCTAACCTACGAGTATGTGATGAGGAGGGGGTCAGAACTCAAATTCTGGTGACTAGATTTAAACTACACATTTTGGATAACCCTACATATAACGTTCAATTACATTTTCTTATTTATTAGGTTATTTGGGTTAACAGCCCTCAAGGCTTACACATACGTCGTACCCATCTACTTCCCAGTGGATTAACCTAATATAATATATATGTAGCTGCCCCCAATATTAAGGTACACCCCATGGTACTCCACTCGCACAGTCCCCACTGTAACGGCATAGAAATATATGCAGTCCTTCATCCTACGTTGGAGCGACGTACGGATTTTTACATAACAACGCTACGTTCTGCATAGATCAGTCATCGGTATGCTACGTAAGCGTATGAACTACCACCTTCGATCAAATTAGATTCCATCACAGAGTAGTTCCCTAGAGTCACGCCACCCAGAGTGGACATGCATGTATCTAAACTTTCTCACGTACATATCGTCAATCGTATTTGATGTCGTAACCTTTATGATACACCATCTGGAAGTGGTATGCATGTATCCGCACCTATATACTGTGCACCGAGTCCCGTAATAGGGCTATATCAGAAACATGAAACTCGGTCGAGAGCTTTTCAGATATCTATATACACAGATACTAAGGTTTGCATTTTCAGTGGCTATGGTCCTACCCAACCCCTCCCTCAGCTAGTGAAAGATAAACAGAATTGAGAGCTAGTGACATCACTGACATGGCCCCAAAGAAAACAACAAACAATAAATTCTAATTGGCTTGTCCCTCACCCATAGCCTTGATAGCAAAGGGTCTATGGTCTTTTGGTTAAGCACTCCGTCTTTTCGCATCACGTATCACATACCACGCTGACTATCGATGGTTGGTATCCGACGTCTTGCTATCAACAGATGGTTAGACCCGCCGGTAACTCGATAAAATGGGTGTAACCTAGCCTAGTCAAGGTAATTGGATCGTTGAATCACCTATGCCACCCTACAGCCTTCTGATTGCCCACTGTCGGGCAATCAAGGTATACTCACTAGTAGAAACGCGTAGACCTAACCTCTACGAGCATAGTCGAATGTTGTCATAGCACAGAGGACTATCAGGAGTACCCTCCACGTCCCAGGAAGCCGCGTGCTTCCCCTTTCGGTCCTTCGGAGACAACAGAATATCAGCTGAACAACAGGAAGAACAAGCAGAATAATTAGATGGACGTGTGCTCCCCTCGTGTCCCATGATATTGTGTCTATCTACCCCGTTGGGTTATTCACCTTCAGATGTACGGACTGGCCCAAGCGCTTCAGGTTGATGTGTTATTATACCCTATGCCTAAACATTTAATTACGTGCAAGCTCTACCTCGTCAGAATTCCAGTTAACTTGGTTATTCCCATTCACATTAACTTCTTATTCTAGTTACCAAGTTCCTCTTGCTTATTAATTTCAGTTATAACTTAATCCATTTAAGTTTATTAATAAGTCCATAACATGTTATTCTCCAAATTGCAATCCAATATATGTAATCTACAATCTTTTTATATTATTCATTTTTTGATTCCATAGTTATAATAACATAATCTACTTAATATGTAATTAAGTATACTTCATCTCAATTCACCTGTTTTTTGTCTAACATGTCACTTATTATTTATGATTAAATATATAACTTATTCCATCCCATATATTCACCTCGTTCTTACTTATTTAATCATAATTCCATCCTACACTGCCACTACAACTTGCCGTTGTTTACTTATTGAGTTAGTTCTCTTAACTAAGGTTTACTAATAAGCTTCCTTTCCATTTATTATAACTTATGTTATAATTTCCACTTGTCCAAGGACAAGCCTACCTATTATTTTACATTCTTATTAATGTAATTAATTATAATAGGTTATTATCATTCCTCGTTCATTCCAATTCTTTTATTGTTGTAACTTTCCTTCATTTCCTATTCATTTCCATTAATCACAATTAGTGTCATTTATTTCTATCCGTTTATATGCATATATTTATATATATGTTTATGCACCAGATCTCTCACATTAAGTCGACCACTTGTGGATGCTGGATTTGTCGGGCGGTTCTGGGCAGACTTCTACCACAAGTTGGACTTAACCTCGTGCCTTAGCACTGTTACATGTATATTTATGCACTACACCCCTCATATTAAATTAACAACTTGTGGACGCTGGATTTGCCAGCGGTTCCGAGCAGACTTCTACCACAAGTTGAATTTAACCTCGTGTCCAAATGCGGTTACAGTTTTCTGTTTACTGTAAATTTTGGCATATCCATTCTTTCCAAATTTTACTTTAATCTATTTTTACATGTTATACTTAATATCATATTAAGTCCATTATCTGATTATCATGTTGCATGGTCCACCTAACATGTAATTAACTTTATTTTAAAATAACATGTAATCATCGAATCATGTAACTATTCCATTCTAACAAATTAACATGTAATTATCCCAATTCTTATAGTTAAGGGTTCAAGTACATAATATGCCACAGATTAACATGTAATTAGAACATGTATGTATACAACATTAATCGTTCCCGCATATGTTAACAGGTTTATGCATTTCAACATATTAGCATTTCAACCTATTAACATTTCAAGCTATTAACATTTCAGCATATTAACGTTTCAACATATTAACATTTCAATATATTAATATTTCAACCTATTAACATTCAACATATTAATCATTCTAGCAGATTTACATTTCAATAGATTAATCATTCTAGCAGATTTACGTTACATATTAACAAGGAATGTCAAACGATAAATATACCATTATCAAAAAGGAATAACTTAAATCCACTCACCTAATTGCTTTCCAATTCATAAATCTGGTCCAGATATAGTATTCCATGGTTCTCCTAACTGAATTTAGAACCTAAATAACCATGGATCCACAATTCTCAACTATTAGAAAAAAGGAAGAAAGAGGAGAAATTTAAATTGACCAGATCCAAGAGTTTACCTTACTTCGGATAGAATTTTGAACACCTTCTTTATTAATATACATTCTTTTCCTCCAGATCTTGAATCAGAATTTTCGTAAACTAATTGTTCTATTTTACTAAAGAGATTTGAGGAGGAAGAAGAATGGCAGAGCTTAGGCAGTCTCTAAGAAAATGTGAGATTTAGGCTAGGATCTTCTAGCCTATTGATAAGTGTTTAGGATCTTATCGTATACACAGCGCTGAGTCAGCAACGAATGTGGTTAAGAAAACAGTCCAGATTCATCAATGAATCTGCTCGGATCTGGGATGGGTCGACCCCCCCATGGTTGTGTCGACCCTAGGGTCGACCCCCTATGGGTGTGTCGACTCCAGGGACGACCCCTTGGGTCCCACGAGCAATTTTGGGCAGATGTTTACCATTTTAACGTTTTTTAATTTTAAATGTTTGATTAATATCCCGTTATACTTTCTTTGATTTATTTAAATATTATATTTACATATAATCTTCTTATATGTATACAAAACTTCAAATGCCCATTTTACACGTATATATATATATGCATAACTTTTATTTCGTTTCTGAAATTCAAACGGTGCTTATGTCGTTATTAATCCTTACCATATTTCTTTGATTGCAGCCTTATTTTGAACTTTTCTCTTGTATATATATATACACATATATATACGCATATATTTTCATATACATGTATACATATATATTTTTGTACTTCCTTATATGTATAATTTTCCTTATACGTGTGTTTATACATATTTTCTCTTTAGAACATGTGTTATTTTAGCCGTTCCTTTAAAATAAAAATATGGCACCTGCGGGGATCATACCTGCGCCACTTTCATGAAAGCCACATGCTCTAACCAACTGGACTACTTAGGCTCTTACTAACAAGGTTGAGAACACTGGTGGTCATTGTTCTTTTCTTATTCCTCCTTTTTATTTAAACCATTGCATGTAACCTTATCATTTTGCATGCATCTTTTTCTTTCATTTTTTTCTTTTCTTATTAATGCATAATATTTGTAAACCATTGCATGCAAAATAATTACACTGCATGCAACCAATTTCTTCTTTATTTTAACACATGTGTTGCATTTTTATTTGCATTAATCTTTTCTTCTTTTCAATGCATGTATTTATTACATGCAATCATACATTACCACTATTTTATTCTTCTTTTAAATATTTATGTCTATGCATATATATATACACACACACACATATGCACTATTTAAATATTTAATTGTTGTAAAATTTAGGGTATTACATCCCCCTTCGCATACGACGGCGTGCCACCCGATTTTCCCCATTGCTACCAAATCCGATCGAAAGTCGGGCCCTTTTCGGAAAAAATCGAGCTCAATTCTCCATGAAACATGATTATCTAGGTGTGGCCTCAAGAGCTTTCACTTAGAATTACGATTTTCCTTTTATAAGTTCCTCGAATCATTTAGGTGGAATAAGAGAAAAAGGGGAAAATTTTGAACATTTTCAGCCATTGATTTAAAGTGGTGAATGCTGAACATGAATTAAGGTTTTAGGGATAGAAAACTATATTTATACCCGTATTTATATTATTATTTAATTCAAATGTTGCTTATTTAACGCTTCGAACTCCAAACGAATCCCAACGGCTGACGTTTCTACCCAAATAACTCTATTTCGGACACAATGGAATATGTTTCGTAAGCTGATTCGATCATTTCTGTAACAAGCCAGAATTTTGGAACCAATTTAAAATTTTAATTTAGTCTATTTTAATGAATATGAATTGGTTATTTTTTATCGATAAAATTTGAGAATAATTTAAAAATTAGTTTTTATATTTTATTTAACTTAAAAAGGGTTTGTAAGATATCTAGATCCATTTATAATCCTTGAGTTTGAATATCGATATTTTTAAGTTATATCGAACGCTTATAAAAGGCTATTTTTCAGACACTCTCAGATTTCAATAAAACCACTTTCATTGGATCCGGAATGTCAAAACATGTTGGAATTTAAATTTTCAAGTTCAACGGAGTTCGTATGTAGAAGAACGACATATAAACTTATGTTGAAATTTTAATTTTAATTTGATTTAAACTCAAAATAAGGCCATCGTTTAAACGGTCTCCAAATTCAACACAGTTAGATTCGTTCGAACAGTAATTCCATAATGTAGCGAGATTTTAAATTTCGTAATTTTTGGAGTTAATGTGTAGCCGTGAAACTGGAACGAAGTTCGCATGTTGTAATTAATACTCCTTCAAATTTGGTCACTTCATGAATAGTGTTAGCCAAATGAGAATTAGACACCGAAGCATCTCTCTCTTCAACATGGCACACTCTCCCTAAATGGTGCCTAAATGACATGATTTGAGCCTAATTAAGGTTTAATTAACCTAATGTTGTCATTCATTTTTGCAAACCAAGGTTAGAGCTTGAAAACAAAACAATGGTGCCTTCTCCCCTTTTTCCTCCTATCGCCACCTTGGGGCCCACGTCAGCCAACTCTCCACTACCTGCCACATCAGCAGGCCTCACCCACATCAGCAGGCCTCACCCACATCAGCCTACGGCCTCCCCCATCTTTCTCCCCTCTTCTCTCTTCTAGATTGCTTCAAAAAGTGCAAAGATCCTCCATTTAAGTGTCTACACCTCTTATACTACATCTAGCATCTCTTTTGTGGACCCTACAAGAGGCACATTGTGGACCCCACTACACATCACTCTCTCGCAGGACAGCAAAGCTCGGAGCTGCACGGACCTCCATTTCGCCAAAGATCGTTGCTATCTAGCTCCATTACCTAGTTAAAGTGTATACAAAAGTTGTTGGAAAGTTTGAGCTATTCCGAATCAAAAAGGCGGGATTTTTAAGCAGTAGCGCACGCAGAAAAGTTGGACGTTGAATTACGTTGTTATTTGATGGCTAGGGTGAGAGATTCTCACTTTAATTAGTGTATTTAAGTAGTTTAATTATGTATGAAATGTTAATTAGTTGACTATTTAACGTTAATAATTAATATGAAAAAGTTAGGTAAATTGGAAGTTAGAAAACAGCTTATGTTGTATAAGCGTGACATAAAATATTTGTCTGTTAGTAAATTAAATAGTAATGAAACTTCTAGATTTCATTTGATTAATATATGAAAAAGTTATATGGTATATGGTAGCTCACATCACCATTGTTTGCAAACCAGGTGGATGAGATGTTGATTTGTTGTGTGATTTTCTGATTGTGATTATGGAATGTTTAACATGCTAAAATAATGTTAATATATTTGCGGAAGTTGAAATTGGATATCAATATCCATTTAATTTGAACGGTAAATTTATTATTACTCGTGTAAGTAGAATTAAATAATTTGGAAAATAATTTGAATTTAACTACTTACAATTAAATTCATAAATCAATAATGAATTTAAATTGATCAATATTGATTGAAAACCCCACATGGGTCTTGGGATGATTTTTGATTTATGCATCTCCCTTGTATGTAGTTCAAAGGTTGATTGATTGATTAACAAAACGAAATAAGCGTCAATAAATTGTTTTGAAGCTTATATGAAAAATAAATGCACATTGGATGTCACTTGGTTGATAAATAGTGTTAGCAACTATTGTTGGATGTATGGAATTTGTATGAATGGAATTTCATGGTGTTTGATGGAATTCTACTCCAATCCGGAATAAAAATGAATATTTTAATAATATAACATTCGGTGAAAAACCAAATTTTGATTTCGATGTCTGATTTTAGATAGATGCATTTATATTGAAATACCGATGAATATTCATAACAATAGTGAATGATTTTGAAGTATTTTTATTATACTTATGGCTAATCGAAGTTTCTAATGTTTTAATAGTAACTTTTCGAAGTGAAGTTTGGATAGGATATATAGCGAATGTTTTAAAAGATATTTTCTTTCGAAAGTTCTTTGTTTATTTTTATTACCACAGTAAGGAAATTTTGAGTGGAAAATGACAATTTTTGAAAAATAATATTATCTTATTCGTTAAAATAATATTAGAATTGACCGTATAGTGAAATACGCGATTTTGAGGATAAACGACTGAAACGAGTTTTCAACCATGATTATATATATGTTTTATGTAATTTATAAAAGTGGTCTAGAAGCGTTTCGATTTATATTTAAAATTTATAAACCGATTCGGGCATGAGTAGGACGTGTCGCGCGGCGACAATTCGCAAATGTCAACCCGTAACTTCGAATGGACATAACAGGAGATCTGATCGTCGGATTCTCCTAAAATCAAAACCGTTGGGTTTGTATTGAAAATAACTTTCAAATGAATATAAGAGATTTAAATTTGAATAGCTAAATTTCAAAATATATACAGATCAGTTTTAAAAAAGGTCGCTATGAATGCAGTGATATTGAAAACCGACTGTAAGGGCTAAAGAAAATTATTAAAATATAAATAAATTATGATAAATTATAATAAATGAATTGGAAAGTGTTTGGATAAAATATTTCAAGTTTGAAAGAACAATGAATTTTTTATCGAAAATAGTAGTTTTGAAAATTTAGCAGAATGAGTCCAATGTTCTTAAAATTACAAATTGGATTGGAGATGGTTTTGATATAACCATATTGTTCCAATATATAAATTAGATTGGATTTGAATGGAAATTATCTTCGGATATTTTGGTTATTGGATTCCGTGATCATACAGATATCGTTGAGGAATTTGGAAGATATAGATATCGTTATTCCTAATACGGTATCTGTGGGTTTCAGAATTTGATATTGAATATAAGTCGACATGATTTCCATTTAAGATCTTATATTAATATCAAATTGATTTTGGGTTTGTTGTGAGTGGCATCTTAATAATATCGTTCTTTAACCCAGTTAAAAATAGGATTAATTTTCGAAAATGAATAATAATTGAGTAATGATTTGTAAGTGAAAAGATTCTATGAAAATCGTTAAAATGGTTCCCAAGAAATAGATTAAAAAGTAAATTAAATAGAATTTATCTTTGATAAAATTAATGAGAACCTTTTCTAAGGTAATGACTAAAAGAATATTCTGGATTGGAATAAGATGAGCGTTATCTTTATGTATTTGTCACACGATTATAAAGACACACAAGTTATTCGGAAAGACCGAGTTTAACCCATTCTTAATAACTATCACGACGATTAAAAGTCAAAGATATGAAGATGGTGTTTAAGACCGAAGATCTACCCATTGTTTGGGCTATTGCTGATACCTCGATTGGATCGTATACCCAAGACAAGGTAATAAGTGGTGATAGTCTAAAGTGTACTTGGAAATCGACCGGATATGCAAGGACCACTCTCCTGTATTGGACATATGGAATAAGGAATAAGGTGCCTCCGGTTTTGTTCATGCCTAGAATGGATTAGAAAATATATTGTATTTCTAACATTGTACTTCGTGTTGTATTCGCTGATCTCTGCTAAATGTATATCTGTTTGGTGGCGGAGAATTTATTCTCTTAGCTTAACACCCTTCTTTGAGACATACGAGCTCAGAAGTTATATACTGGTGGAAATCAATGGTACGGTATGGATTGACAATGTGGCATGCTGAGATGCAATGATCAAGGCTTTTTGTTGAAAAGTAGGGCCTTATGGATGATGATCAAAGCACTGCTTTGATATATCACAACTTTGTGTATAGCGCGAGCTTCACACCCCGGTATGAGTCAAAAATGGCATTAGGGACAGTAGGGAGAATATGCGTTTCTTTCTAACTAGAGGTGATGTCATGGTATGGAGCCCATACATTTTACTTACGTGGATGATGGATATCAAGGGCCCTCGGATATGGCCGCATAAGACCAAGAAGGTCGACGTACTGACAAAATAGTAGATCTGATAGGACCGGGGAACGCATGATTCAGGCATAAATAATCAGCAACGTAGTGACTGACTGACCCTATCGATCTAAGGTCGCCCAAAGTGTGTGATCCTGGCATCCTGCTAGAGAGGGCCTAAATTTGGTGGGAGACATCCCTTGCCTCGACTCATAGATGGAATCCAATTTCCAGAATGAGACTTTTACGATTTTAGTTGTAAACCTATATGGCGACATAATATATGATACCTATGTCATCCAGGATTTATACATTTATATTTGAAATTGTTTCCTACACTATGCACTTATAATAATATCAAAAACATTTGTTTTAAGACGTACCAAGCATGTTTGGCTATTACATGGTAAAACTCTATCCTCCGGCTTGCATTGCATTATGTGACGGGACCTATGTCTTATGATAGCTTCATTTTCCAAAAAGCATTGCGTTTTTTATTAATTGTTTTATTCCAATCTTTAGTATTCATGGAAGTAAACCCATTTCGTAACATATTGCGTGATCCCGTGATTTACCTTGTTTTTAAAGTAAAGTTTTAATAATTGTTTTAGCTCTCACACCAGCCCCATGACTGACTCGGAGTTTATTTTTTTCCACCTAAACTCTGGGTTCCCGTATTTTCCACGTGGGTAGTCAGTAGTTTTGGTTTTGCAAATTCTTTTCTTTTCACAAGATCCTGGATTACGATTGGAGCTATATTCGGAAAGCTCTGTATCTGTGTATTGCTTTCAGCTGTGGTAGTTGATGTTTTTTGTTGCATTGTATTTACTTTATATTATATTTCCGTTGTTATGTAATTTATTTTATTCTCTGATAAATGTAATCCCACTATATATTTATTTTCCACACTCTGTTATTCTTGTTCTCTGATATAAATTTTGTAAAAGCAAAGAAAAATTATATTATTTTGTGTTTTAGTGAGTCGTGTTCTCAACCTATCTGCATTCCCATTCGGTATAGGTCAGGTGGAGGTTTCAGGTTGTGTCAACGTGGTATCAGAGCTTTGGTTTACAAGCTTGAGGACAAGACACGCTAGAATCATACGAAAGAATTCATCAGGGATAGAATTAGAAATATTCTATTCAAGAATAGTCATTAAAGATGGGATCAGTAGTATCCTAGAATGAGAATACTCATTAGGGATGGGGTTGGTTACACCTTAGGATGAGTTGAGAGTTATAGGTTTATAAGTAAACGTAATTGCGACTAATATATGTATATATAATTTGATTTTCAATTATGTTATATATATAAGAGAATTATATTTTGGGAACATACATAATCTAGAAATTTAAATAATCAGTCGATTGTTTTGTTTTCGATTTCTTGTTTTGTTATTTAAGATGCTTAATAAATTAAACAGAATCTTCGACGATATTGGACGGTTGAGGAATTTTAAAATATCTTAGGATTTAAACGCGTAAAGGAAATAAGTTTACGATTTTGGACAGTTAATATACGAACACCGCCTGTTATTTATTTTAAATTATTTCGTTTGTCTTTAAGCCCTAATTTAAAATCCTTTGTTTCGAATTCGTAGAGAGGCAAGTCAATACCCTTGGTAGCCTGAGATTTATCCTTTCTTCTTCATCTTCAGATGATAGCTCGTCCTTTAGTGTGGGCGATAATTCCTCGGTCTCCTTGCATACTGGTGATAGTATTTATGGACCAAATAGTACTATCTCATATGATAGTTCAGACAGTTCATCGGATAGCTCAGACAGCAGTTCTTTCGTTTCTTCTTATCCTAGTAGTATCCCAGTTACACTAGAGCATAGTAGTGATAACGAATATGTATCCGACGTTGCCTCTATTTTTATACCACTTATACTTCTTGATACCGACTCAAGATCAGATTCAACTGCTGTTTCTGTATACTCGGGCTCTCCTGAGCCTGAGGATTCAGCTGACTATGATGCTTGGATGCTAGAGGAAACGAGGGGATCCTGCTTGAGAGTAAGGACATGTGATTATGGGAGATCTCGTTCCCATGCCTCCTTCTGTGATTGATGTTGTTGTTGAGAAGAATTCACCCTTAGAGCTACCGATTATCCCTGACCAAGTCCCCAAACACAAGTTAGATTAGTCTTCTATGACGTAGGTCCTGAGTTCCCAGTCCTTCCCCACCCTAAGATGGATGCCCAGATGTGGGATTATATACTGATGGAGGGCTTCCACCCGCTACTGATTCCTGAGGAGGAGGATATGTTAGTGGACCAACCCCCTCTAGCTTTAGATATCTTTCTTGAATATATGCAGGAGATTGGCATGATAGTTGCCTATTATGCTCAACCTTTAGGACCTATAGACCTACCTGCTTGGAATCTAGCCCCCGCGCTATTAGGAGATGAGGAGCTACTAGCCGCTCCAATACCAGCCGATGTCGATGAGCTGCCTATTTGTACCGGAGGAAGAGGTAGAAACGCAAACCTATTCAAATAATAAAACTAATCAAATCTAAACGTTTTTACATTGCAAATAAAAATTTAGGTAAAAAGGATAAATAAAATAAAAGTATATCACCCACTTGTTCTTCATCCGCTACAAAAAAAATCCACAAATCCAATATAAATTGGCAATTCTTCTGAAATACATAAAAACAGGAGATTTAGGGGTTTTGTAGCTTGATATTGTCGTTATACCAAATCTCCTTAGGCATACTAATCCATATAATAATCTACAAATGTAGAATATGCCTAAGAAAATACTAATTCCACTCATAGTGATTGGAAATGTCGTGGATCTGACGTCGTTGTGCCTATTTGATGCAAACTCTAATCCTTAGAGATCTATATACATAAGAACCAAAGAACTAGAATTCTTATATATAAATCTATTGATTCTGGATCTATATTCTAATCCTATAAGGAAAAGGAGATTTGAAAAATAAGAATAGTGGTTAAGAGAAGAAAAAAACCTATACTGAATTTCTCTAGAATCAATGGCAGAGTGAAGGCACAGATAAAGAGAGTGGCTAGGTTTAGATATGGAGTCTAGGGGCTATTTATAGGTGTTTGTGCAAACAAGAACCGTAGGATTATTAAGATTTAATCCTAGTTGTATATTCTTATAAATTAACCCAAACCCAGCCTTATTGGGCATCAGCGGTGCCGGGTAAGGGAGGTCGACCAGCGGTCAACGCCCCTCTATGGGGATGGTCGATCCCCGGATCGCTGGTTTGCCAAGTAAACATATATGGGGGCTGGAGATATTTAATGTATATAATGTTAATCAATTAGATTATTTCTTACCTTATAAAGATTATTCTTATCCCCTTATCTTTACCTCTTCATTTGAAATTCAAATCTATATAAGGGAATATTGTCTTTATCCAATTTATTTATCCCTTAGATGTATATATTATTAATTTAACCACATATATATACACATTTACCGTCTGATTTCATTGAACTGTAATTTCTTCATATGAGTACCGTTTTCAACATATTATATATGAAAACATATCAGAATTTAGCCACGAATCCAAATAATAGATTTTCATAGCCAAATTCTTAATGCTGCAAAATTTCACTTTTTAGCTGGTCTATATTTTATTATTTTAATTGCTTATTTCCATTAATTATTATTACTTACATATTTAGGTATATTTTATGGGAATTATAAAAAGTTAATGACAAATCTGAAAAGTGCGTCTTCGTTGGCTATGGTGAAAGTTCCAAAGTATACAAATTATATAACCCCATCATAAAGAAGACTATTATTAGTTGTGATTTTCAATAAGGAAGAAGCATGGGAATGAAAAAAATGAGAAAAAGTACTATTTTGCTTGGTAATGATGTATTTGAGTCAATTGAAGAAGAAGGACTGACTCCGCCTACTCCATCATCTAGTTCTCCTTCAAGCTCATCATCTTCAAGTTCACAATCAACACCTAGAAGGACAAGACCTCCTACGGAGATTTATGGAGAAACAAAAAGAATTTTAGAGGATGAATTTGTTGATTTTTCTTTATATGCAATTGCAATCCGGTTAATTTTTAAGAAGCTGCGAAGGAAGAAAATTCGAGACAAGTCATGAATCAAGAGATTGATGCAATTGAAAGGAACCAAACATGAGAGTTGATAGAAGTACCTAACGGAAAGAAACCCATTGGAGTCAAATGGGTTTACATGAAAAAGTTGAATGCACAAGATAAAGTTGTAAAACATAAGGCATGATTAGTTGTGACAGGCTACAAGAAAAAGTATGGTGTTGATAACAAAGAAGTTTGGCTTCCGTGGCACGTCTTGAAACAATTCATTTGGTACTTTCATTGACCGCTCAAAATAGATGGAAAGTTTATCAAATGGATGTTATATACGCTTTCTTGAATGAAGTACTACAAGAAGAGGTGTACATTGATCAGTCTCCCGACTATGTGATAAAGAATGAAGAATATAAAGTCTACCAGTTGAAGAAGGCATTGTATGGCCTTAAGCAATCCCCTCGTACACGGTCTAGTTGCATAAATGACTATTTTGTGAAGATGGGATTCAAGAGATGTCCATTTGAGCATACTCTTTACATTAAGGAAAATAAAGGTAACATGCTCATCATTGGTTTATATGTGGAATATTTGACTTTTATGGGAAATAGTCTTGATAATATTGAAGAATATAAGAGAAGCATGGTGCAAGAATTTGAGATGATCGACTTGGGTTTACTTCATTACTTTCTTGGTATTGATATAAAGCAAGATAATGATGGTATATTTATCTCTGAAGAAAAGTATGCAAAAGATATGATGAAAACTTTAGAACGGAAGAGGCAAAGCCAATTAGCGCTCCAGTTGAAGTTGTCTCGAAACTAAGTAAGAAAGACAACTCTAAATGTTTTGATCCAACATTGTTTTGAAGTCTGGTTGGGAGTTTGTGTACTTGACATCCACTCGGCCGGACATTGCAGATGGTGTGAGCTTGATTATTAGATTCATGGATCAACCAAAGAAGATACATTGGGATGTCAGAAAAAGAATTTTGAGGTATGTGCATGGATTGGAGATATTATTTATTATCGAAAGATAAATGATCCTAAGGTGCTTGGATATTGTGATAGTGATTGGATCAGAAGTGTTAATGATAGTAAAAGTACTTCGGAATTATTTTCTACATTTGGTCAAGTGCAATCGCATGGATGTCAAAGAAACAACAAGTTGCGGCTCTCTCAATCGCCGAGGCATAATATATTTTACTATCTTTAGCTAGTTGTCAAGCTTTGTGGATTACATGGGTGCTAGAAGAACTCAAGCATACTTCAAAGGAAAGTATGCTTATATATTGTGACAGCAATTCTTTTATAGCACTCACCAAAAATCTAGTTTTTCATGTGAAGAGCAAACATATAAGAATCAAGTATCATTTTGTTCGAGACTTGTTTGGGAAAAGTGAAGTAATTATCAAGCGTTACAAGACTCAAGATCAAATCGTCTATATATTCAAAAAGCCTTCGAAGTTGGAGATTTTAAAGAAGTTGAAGAAAAAAGTTAGTATGTGTAAAAGTTTAGCTTAAGGGGGGTTGTTAAAATATTATAAGGTAAACTTTGCATTAATATCTTAGTTATATACATGCAACATCTTAGTTATATACATGCAATCCTTGAAGTCCTTTTCTGATTCACATGGTGGCGGGTCAAGATGGGATGGTGGGGCCTTCTCGATCAGGGTGGCCTGGAACTCGGTCAAGAACCCTTCTCCATCTCTCCAAATCTTTTCTTTCTTATGGGAAGTCCGAATACCCCTAAGATATCTTTTTCTATGTGGAGAACTCTTCATGGAGTGTTACCACTCAACGAGAATCTTCAGAGAATCGACATTCCGCTCGTGTCCCGTTGCAGATGCTGCCTAGAAGGTGCCTTGGAGTCCAGCGCACATCTTTTTATCTTTGGCTCCTGTGCTAAATCTGTTTGGAACTATTTCGGAAACCTGGTTGGTCTTCGTGGCAATGCCTCACCCCTCACAGATTTACTAAGAGACTGGTGGTTGTATGAAAATATGTTCGTGTTATCCTTTTTTGTCTGCTTCCTTGCCTCATCTGTTGGCATCTTTAGTGCTCTCGGAATAAGGCCATGTTCGACGAGTCTCCTATGGATCCACCCTCTATCATTTGGAAGGTAAGGAACGATGTATTCCTTGCCTTCTGAGGAAGACCTTTCAAGGGAGCTATTGGCTCCCGATCTTCTATCTTGGGGCGTTCTTTTGGCATCACAGCTACATCCCCGACTATGCGAGCGGGGATTGGCTGATTTTCTTTTGTTGTTTCTATTACTTATATCACCTACCCCCCTCCCCTTATGAGCTTATGCTTTTCTCTTCTTGCGCAGGTTCTGGCTCTTTACAGGTGCTTTCACGGGCGGATGCAGCGTTCAAGGAGTGGGGTCCTAGGACCCCACTGAAAAAAAAAAAAATCAAAATCCACTACCCGTATGTTTCTCACTTCAGCCCAATTTCCAATCGAAGAAAAAAAGACACGAAGTTTCCTCAGTCCTCACGCGTTTTCAATTTCAGATCACCGCATGGTCCGCATCAGTTCCGCCGCCACCGTCTCCGTCTCGCTCTGCCAACGCTGCACTGCCGCTGCATCGTCCGACGCCTACCTCCTCCTCCTCAGACCTCAGCTCCTCTAGGCTCTGCCCTAATTCAGGTAATAGATCTTCCCCTAATTCAATAATTTCTATGCTATTAAGTAATTTCTATGTTGTTCAGTAATTTTTAAATCATACTTTGAAATCTGAATTAAAAAACTGAATTTACAACTGTGACTTGGCAGATAGAAAATGGAAAGATTCTTTAAAAGAAAACATGTTTATGAATCTAGTTCTAGTCCTTCAATGCCTGAACTAGTTGATTCTAGTCCTTCAATGCCTAAACTAATTGATTTAAAAGAACTCCCTTCGGATCCATGTGAAAGAAAAAGAATTTCAGATTATCATCCTAATCAGAGAGATGAAATAAGACGGACATACTTGGTTAGAGGACCTTGTCAACCGCGTGGGCATGAATTTCCATATACAATGTTTGGGGGTAAGTCGAGACGCTTTAACACTACATGGTTTAATCAATATGGTGGTTGGTTGGAGTACAGTGTGAAAGCCGATAAAGTCTTTTGTTTATGTTGTTGTTTATTTAGCGATCACACTGGAAGACAAGGGGGAGGTGATGCATTTACAGTTGAAGGTTTTTGTTGTTGGAACAAAATGGAAAGACTTAGAATTCATGTAGGTGAAGTTAGTAGTTTACATAATACATGTGTTAAGAAATGTGATGATTTAATGAAACAAGACCAATCTATTGCGGTTGCATTACATAAGCAAAGTGATATTGCAAAGAATGAGTATCGGATTC
This sequence comes from Allium sativum, assembly GCA_030737875.1. Classification (NCBI taxonomy): domain Eukaryota; kingdom Viridiplantae; phylum Streptophyta; class Magnoliopsida; order Asparagales; family Amaryllidaceae; genus Allium; species Allium sativum. The sequence continues at coordinate 99,145,129 of CM060909.1, forward strand.
GATTAAATGCTTCGATTGATGTTTCTAGATATTTGTTGAATGGCGCATTACCTTTTCGTGGTCATGATGAGTCAGAAAACTCTCTTCATAAAGGACATTTTTTGGAAATGATAAAATACTCTCAAAATCAAAATGAAAGTGTCTGTAAGGTTACATTACAAAATGCTCCAGGAAATAGTCAAATGGTATCTCCAAGCATCCAGAAAGATATTTGTCATTGCTTTGCAAAAGAAATACTCAAATCTATTCTTACAGAAATTGGTGATGATGTGTTTGCTTTGTTAGTAGATGAGTCTAGCGATGTCATTGGTGAAATCAACAAAGCGACAATTGCAAAATTTTAGACTTGATGGATGGGAACCTCTTTTAAAGAAGATCTTTTCTTTTTGGGATAAGCATGACATTGAAAAGTTGGACATGACGATGCCTTACATTAATCCCAAAAATCGACGACAAAGAACAGGAATCACATTTGAGCATTATTACTCTATTGATTGTTTCAATGTTGTCGTGGATATGCAAATTGCAGAGTTTAATGATCGTTTTAATGAGGTGAACTCGGAATTGCTCATTTGTATGGCTGCTTTGGACCCATGTGATTCATTTGGTGCATTTGACTCATCACAGTTGATGAGGTTAGCTGAATTTTATCCCGATGATTTTAGTTCTACGGAGAGGATTGCTATTGAATATGAACTTATCATTTATTTTGATAATGTGAAAGAAGACGAACGATTTGCCCATTTGAATGGTATTGGTGATCTTGCTCGAGTGATGGTGCAAACAAAAAAACATCTTTCTTATCCTTTAGTGTATCGGTTACTAAAGCTTGCATTGGTATTACCGGTTGCAACCGCAACAGTTGAGAGATCCTTTTCTAAAATGAAACTTGTGAAGTCGGACTTGCGTAACCGAATCGGCGATGGCTTTTTAAGTGATTGTCTTATTTCGACTATAGAAAAACAAGCACTCGCCAATGTTACCAATGAAATTGTAATAGATCGTTTCCAAAAGATGAAAACTCGTAGGGAACAAATCTAGAATGTAAAACATTTCTATTTTGTCTTGAAGTAATATATTTTGACTTATTATCGTATTTTATTTTATTTGTATGTTGCACAAGGACCCCACTAAGATGCTTTTCTGGATCCGCCACTGGGTGCTTTTAGAGTTTGGTTGGCAAGTCTGAGCTGGAACTTTAGCTTGGAGCAGGCGGGATTTGTCTTTCTCTTGATGAGCTATCGGGCAGAGGACTTCGGCTTTATTCCGCCGCCACTGCTGATATTCAACTCTGACTAGCTGCTACTTGTCTAGGCTCAGGGGTGCAGCGGAGACTTGGATGTGATAGGAGATCTTATATGTGGACTTGCTTGTTTTGTGCCTTTGTGCCATCGTGGTTTTGTTGTGTCTTTGTTGTTTTTATGCTTTATATTTCTGTATGTGTGTATGCACAGATGCTGTAGATTTGTCTACTAATCTGTTTTTGTAAGCCACTGGAGGATGGCTAGATTCTCCTTTTGTTTATTTATATACTTCTCTTAAAAAATGAAATGTCTTTTAGTATTTTTAATCTAGAGAGTTCTGTTGGAGAACGGAGTTTTGATGACAACAACCTTATTTCAATATTAATTGATTATAAAATATATACTAACACTTTTGTATAGAATATATATATACACACACACACATATGCAGGATTTATATACAGGAAATATTACTGAAGATTGTACTGTTTAAAGATATTAGAGATTCAGAGTTAAGAGAAATTTCAAGACTCATGAGTATTCAAGATTTTAAGAGTTCAAGACTAATATAGTTACAGAGTCTAGATTATATAAGACTCTAAATAGCACCTCAGGTTCAAATTCAAATTCTGTTTTCAAATTCTATCTTCAATCCTCTCTATTTTATTTTCTATCTTTTCTTTCTTACTTTACTTTTGTTTCCAAACTTAAGTTCTATATATTTATATTCTTATACTTTATATTTATATAGTTTTAAACTTTATAAGTTTATAAATATGTTTGTATAGTCTATACTTATGTTTTCATTTGATTTCCTACTTTACAATATAGATTTATAATACTATATTTTAATTCAAGAATTTGCCGAATTATATTTACATCAAAACACTTGAAAAATGCTAAAAAAAATGAATTTGCACTAAGCATATGTCGACATAAATAAAACACTATGTTGACATATAACTGTCATTTTTTCAATTTTGAAAGGAAGTGTCTTTTCACTAATTGTGACGGTTCTGAAGCGTTGCAACCTTTCACACCTATAAAAAGGGCTTGAATTTGAATTTTTAATCATCTCTTTTTCTCCACTTTCACTCTCTTTCATTGCACCATTATTTCTTATCATTTTTATGATTTCTACACCTATACTTTGCCAAATTCAATTCCGTTTTCACTAATCTTCTTCTCTCTACACTATCTACTCATTACTCTCTGAATCAAGTGTTATTGAAGAGTTATATGGCTATTTGTAAGTGTTTGGGTTGTATTTGGGGGTAATCGGTGGTATCCCTTGTAGCCGTGAAATCTAGGACGGGCAATCGATGTGTAGTCGTGAAATCAAGGAGGCTGGAATCGATGGTATCCCTTGTAGCCGTGAAATAAAGGAGGTTGTAATTGGATTTTGATATAGTAATAAAACTCTACGCAATCCAGCGTTGTGAGGGACTAGACGTAGGAGAAATCCGAAACAGTATAAAATTCGGCGTGTTCTTTCCTTTTTGCATTTTTATTTCTGTTTATTTTGCATTTGTGTTTGATTCTGTGTTAGTGATTCATATAGTTTATCACATATATTTTAGATTATGTTTAAATTCTCAAAAAACACTATTCATCCACATCTAGTGTTTGATTTTCCTTAACGATCCTTTCCGCAATCCCTAACAGTTGGTATCAGAGCAAGGACTTTCAAAAAGTTCATAATCTGATTTTTGAAATTAGTGATAATGGCAACCAACACTGGTAGTAATAATAGTTCTTTTGTATAGGGTCGGTCCACTGTTAGACCACCACTGTTTAATAGTAGTAATTATTCATACTGGGCATGTAGAATGAAAATATATTTACAATCAGTAGGATTAGACACATGGAATAGTACACAAAATGAGTATGTTGAACCCATTGCACAATGGACAAATGAACAAAAGGTTGTTGCACAAAGCAATTCTAAAGTCATGAATATGTTATTTTGTTCATTATATAGGAATAAGTTTAATAGGGTGTCTGTATGTAAAACTGCTTACGAAATTTGGAGAACTTTACAAGTTACTCATGAAGGAACTAGTAAAGTTAAACAAACTAACATAGCCGTGTTAGTTAATCAATTTGAGTTATTCAAAATGAACGAGATTGAATCTATCTCCGATATGTATTGTGGATTTCAAGAGATAGTGCATTCATTAACAACACTTGGAAAAACTTATTCTGAAGCAGATCAAGCCAGAAAAATATTGAATTCATTAACTCTAGAATGGGATCAGAAAACTTTGGCAATTGAAGAAGCCAATGTTGTCAATGAAATGAAAATTGAGGAGTTAATCGGAAATTTGATGTCTTATGAAGTCCAATTACAGAAAAGAAAAGAAAACAGATCAACTAAAAAAAATCTGTTGCATTAAAAGCAATAACAAATGATTTTGACTCGAGTAGTGAAATGATGAAGAAACAACAGTTATGGTAAATCATTTTAGAAGATTTCTGAGATATAGAAGGAAGAAGTTTAATCAAGAAAGTTCAAGAAGTAATGACGGTCGATGTTATAACTGTAACAAACCAGGCCATATAAAGAAAATGTGTCCATATCCAGACAAATCGACTCAACAAACAAACAACAACAATCCGTCAAGAAAGAGAAAGAAAGCATATGCAACAACATTAGATGATTCAGATTCATCGTCAAGTGATGAAGAACCAGAAATCGGAAATACGAATATATGCTTTACGGCAATTCAGAATTCAGAAAATTTCGAAGAAAATTGTGATGACCCAAACTTCCCCGTAAAGGAAAGTATGGATTGCTTTGAGAACAACGCTCATCAGAACACAAACAGAAGAACATTTTCATTGCTATTACAACAATTACATCAGAGTACAAGAATATAATAGAGTATGAATGAATATTTTTACATTTGATAAATACAAAATCATAGATTTAAATTACACATTAAATAGCAGCGGAAAAGTGATACAAAATACAACTGAAAGAAATATACGACTACAGAGCTTTTCGAATATTACTTCAGCCATAAACCAGGATCCTGTGAATATAATATCTGCAAAACCAAAACTACTAGCTTCCCGTGTGGAAAATATTGGCACCCGGAGTTTAGGTTAAAACAATAAACTCCAGGTCAGTCATGGGATATGTATGAGAAATCTTACTAAACAAATAATAGGGCTAATCACTGGACTATGCCGCTAACGCGGAACGGGTTTAATTCCATTGGATTGCTCGTGCATAAGTTTTATAAATTTTAAAATAAAAAACAACGCAATGCTTTTTATAAAATGAAATCATTATAAGACTCGGGTCCCATCACACAATGAAACGCAAACGGAGGATAGAGTTTTACCTTATAATGATCAAAAATGCTTGATACGTAGAAAATAATATTTTTAATATTATTATTAGTGTCTAATATGTTTCAAAAATACTTCAAAGTAAATGTATCAATCCTAGACGGCATAGCTACCATATACTATGTCGCAATATATAGGTTTATAATCAAGACCGTAATGTCGTATTGGAGGTTGGTTTCCATTATGAGTCAAGGCTAGGGACGATCTCTTAACCGATTCGAGACACTCTAGCAATGTCTCAGGATTCGAACGCTGGCGAACCCTTAGATCCAGTAGGGCCGGTTGATCGATGCTAGAAAAGCGTGATATGTTAAATAATTACTGCAAGAGTACAGGTGTGTAGCATACAGGTCGAACATAGGGAGGAAAAATTAAAAATTATTATTTATAGAATTTCGTGGCGAGTTAGACAAATCTTCGAGGTTGGTTTTGAAAACAAACGAATTTGAAACTGTAATTAAACTATTATTGAATTGAATCAGATCTGAATCTAATCAAATCTATATTCAATCCAATTGACCTAAGGAAGCAGTAAAAAGGGCAGAAATTGAAATTGCAGAAATTAAAAATAACAATAAGAATTAAAATTAGGATTACCGCTGAATCTAATCAGATGGTCAATCACTAATGAAAAGGTGTGCACAATACAACTAGTACTCTACCAAACCTAATTGTGTAGATGGCACTAGTTGCTATGAAAATTAAAAATACAGAAAAATAAAAGAGAACTAGAAATTTTGTTGATGAAGAAGAAGAGAAAATAGGATAGGATGGAATGGTGGCTACAATGATATTACAAGGGTATTTATAGGGGATAACCAAACCCTAACCCTAATTACAAATGGGCCTAGCCATTACATCACTAATTAGTTTACACTGGGAATCTCAAATGGGCCTTAGTTAAATCTATTAGATTTTTGGCCTTTCTTCTTTTCCTCTTGGTTCTTTGACAAGCCTTCCTTGATTTGAGATGTGCATGGCCTTTTTATCAATCATTTTCTTGTCCAACAGCAACTAGATGTGGGATCTTCATCTACAATTCTTCAAAATGTAAATATATAGCAATCTGATCTACATTTCTCTACTTTTCTGGTTGCATGCGGGCTGGGTTGGAATATCTGTAAAAGTAACAAAACAATACCCAAGTAATTTTTATTTATATACAAAAGATAAGATATAAGAGCATAAAATAAACACATTTCTATGTTAATCAGATACCCCCACACTTATCTTTTACTCGTCCTCAAGTAAAACAAAAATTAAAAACTAACTAGATAGGTCACACTTTTGTAGGAAACACGATTGCATTGAGCGTATGCAACAAGCCGTTAAACCTCTAGGTGTCCCTAGTAGGACGAGTGGTGTCTCGTGAGGGTTTTCAGCAGATACTACCCACAAAATCCAAATGCAGTATGTGTTGATCTAATGTAACTACATGAATGCAATGGTTATATACAAAAAAACAAAAAACAAAAATGACAACACGACTTGTTTTAGGAAAGTGGTACAACAAATTAAGTTAACAATTTCTAGTCAGTTGATTTTATTTTAGATACCTCAACTTGTCACAAATTTTCAATATAATTCAAGTTTTCAAATGTTAAATTCCAGTTTGGCCAGTTAGTTCGGTCGATAACATAGTGCCGCCATGAAATAGATTCTTAGTTTGCTTGGCACAGTTTGCAAAGTGGTGTTATTATTTTCTCATGTATGGCTAGTCAAATCCATAAGATCAAGAAGTGTTTGGGCATCATCGCTTATTCTTTATTCTATAAAATTTTAAAATTTATGATTAAGTACATACACCTAACTTAGAAGACCAAGGTTTACCACCCATGCACTGCCTCGTGGACTAACGGAGAGTGGGTAAAGAGCTTGGCGGATTGTGTAGGCCGACTTTGACTTTGTCAACAACGTGTCGGTAATCCTTAGGTGTCCAATCTCATAAAATGAGACCAAGATATTCCAATGCTGACTTTTTCAACAACATGGCGGATAGAGCTTGGCGGGTTTGCACACCAACGCTAGATATACAAGCAATGTTGGATACCCTTGGATTACTAATATTATTATTGAATTTATAAGAACAAAAGAGAGTTACGCGAATTCAACTTAACACAACTTAGTTTTAAAGATTTGACAAGCCAATATAAGTATTTTAAGTCCTCCACTTATTTAAATAGAGACTACAATATAGAATAGATTTCATGGCCATCACCTAAGAATCTCCCTATGTACCGGTTACACTATTATCCCTCAAAATTAAACTTTTCATTATATTGCTTATTCGATCTAAGTTGAGAGAAAAAAATACTATCAACTGACTAAAAGTTGTTAACTTATTTCGTAGTATCACTCTAAAATGAGTCGTGTCTATGTGATTGTGTGTGTATGTGTTTTTTTTTTTTTTTTTTGATGAACTAAAATGAAGAGGATGAGATGCAGACTTGACTCCCCCACACTAGATTGAGACAGTGTCCCAACTGTCTAAGGTATGCAGACCAAAATGGAAGGAAAAAAATGAAAATTAAAAGAAAAGAACGTGTACCACCAGATTTCATGGTGGATGATCAGGCTCATGAAGATCGATAAGGTCATCGTCTTCGAATTGCTCGAATTCCAAAAATGGTTTCAGTCGTTGACCGTTTACTTTGAAGATTTTTCCATCCTTAGTATTTTCAATTTCAACTGCTCCATGAGGATATACTGTTTTCACAACACAAGGTCCAGTCCATCGAGATCTGAGTTTTCCTGGAAACAAGTGAAGTCTAGAGTCGTATAAAAGAACTTTTTGTCTTACATTGAATTCCTTACGAAGTATGTTCTTGTCGTGTTGTGCTTTGGTTCTTTCTTTAAAGATTTTCGCATTTTCATATGCTTCATTTCTTAATTCCTCTAGTTCTGAGATCTGTAACTTCCTATGTGAGCCGGCCTTCTCTAAGTCAAAATTCAAAAGTCTAATTGCCCAAAGAGCACGATGCTCTAATTCAAGAGGTAAGTGACAGACCTTCCCAAAGACTAACCGATATGGTGACATTCCTAGATTGGTTTTGTAAGCAGTGTGAAATGCCCAAAGTGCGTCAATCAGTTTTACGGACCAATCTTTTCTATTGGAATTCACGGTTTTCTCAAGAATTTGTTTGATTTGTCTATTGGAAACTTCTACTTGCCCACTAGTTTGTGGATGGTAAGGGGTCGACAGCTTGTGTGTGATTGAGTATTTCTTGAGCAAGGACTCAAAAGCTCGATTATAGAAGTGAGTGCCATTATCGCTAATGATAGCTCGAGGTGTGTCAAAGCGCGGAAAGATGTTTTCTTTGAGGAATTTGATAACAACCTTGTTGTCGTTGGTTTTGGTCGGGATGGCTTCAACCCATTTTAAGACATAGTCTACCGCAAGCAAGATGTAAAAATTCCCAAATGAGTTAGGGAATGGTCCCATGAAATCGATGCCCCAAACATCGAATAACTCAATCACTAAAATGGGGATGAGAGGCATCATGTTTCGCTTAGTGATTCGACCCGTTCTTTGACATCGATCGCATTTAGAGCAAAATTCGAAAGCATCACGGAAGAGTGTAGGCCAATAAAAACCACTTTGCAATACTTTTGCAGCAGTTTTTCTTGCTCCAAAATGACCGCCACAAGCATTGTCATGTGAAAAAGAAAGAATACTTTGGTGTTCATGATCGGGTACACACCTTCGAATGATTTGGTCTGCGCAATATTTGAAAAGATATGGATCGTCCCAATAGAAGTTTTGAACTTTAGAAAGATTTTTTTTTATCTTGTTTCGACCATTCAGCGGGTGTTTGTTGCGTGACAAGATAATTCACAATGTCAGCGTACCAAGGGGTGTTAGAGATGGAAAGAATTTGTTCGTCATGAAAATAGTCATCAATTTGGGTGTCATCAATATTTTCATGCACAATTCGAGAGAGATGGTCAGCTACAACATTCTCAGAACCCTTTTTATCTCGTATTTCTATGTCAAATTCTTGAAGAAGAAGGATCCAACGAATCAAACGGGCCTTGGCATCCTTTTTAGAAAGCAAATATCGTAAAGCAGCATGGTCAGTGTACACTATGACCTTGGATCCTATGAGATATGGTCTGAATTTCTCAAGAGCGAAGACAACTGCTAAAAATTCCTTTTCAGTAGTTGAGTAATTCAATTGGGCCTCATTTAAGGTTTTGCTAGCATAGTAAATGACTCGAGGGAGTTTATTGATTCGTTGGCCCAAGATGGCCCCAATCGCAAAATCAGAAGCGTCACACATAAGTTCGAATGGCTGAGTCCAACAGGGGGTTGAATGATGGGAGTTGTGGTCAAGATTGACTTAAGAGTTTCGAAAGATGTTTTGCAATCATTGGAAAATTCAAACTTGACGTTTTGGCAAGTAAGTTTGAGAGAGGTTTTGAAATTTTTGAGAAATCCTTAATGAATCTTCTATAGAATCCCGCATGGCCAAGAAATGAACGAACATCCTTAACAGACTTAGGAGGAGGTAGATTAGCAATCAAATCGATTTTGGATTTATCGACTTCAAGGCCATCTTTTGAGACGACATGACCTAGAACTATCCCCCTTTTTACCATGAAGTGACATTTTTTCCAATTTAGCACGAGTGATTTCTTCTTACAATGTTTTAGGACGAGTTCTAAATGAGTGAGACAATGGGAAAAAGATGATCCGTAGATTGAAAAATCATCCATAAATATTTCCAAGAATTCTTCCACCATATCAGAGAAAATACTCATCATACACCTTTGGAAAGTCGTGGGGGCATTACAAAGACCAAAAGGCATGCGACGAGAAGCAAAGGTTCTAAAGGGACAAGTAAAGGTTGTCTTATGTTGATCCTCTAAAGCAACAAGGATTTGGTTATAGCCAGAGTATCCATCGAGAAAACAATAGTACTCATGTCCCGCTAAGCGTTCGAGCATTTGGTCAATAAAAGGTAAGGGAAAATGGTCTTTTCGTGTGGCTGAGTTGAGCTTTCGATAGTCGATACACACACGCCATTTTGTTTTGATTTTTGTTGGGACGAGCTCATTACTTTTATTTTTGATCACTGTGACTCCCGACTTCTTTGGTACAACTTGTACCGGACTCACCCAAGTACTATCAGAGATGGGATAGATGATGTTTTTTTCTAGACATTTGATTATCTCCTCCTTGACCACTTCTCACATGTTTGGGTTTAATCGCCATTGAGCCTCACCGGTGGGTTTGGCCTCATCAACTAAATGTATGCGATGTTCCACAGTTGATGGGCTAATTCCTTTTATATCGCTCAGTTCCCACCCCATAGCATCTTTATTTTCGTGCAAAATTTCTAAGAGTTTTTCTTCTTGGTCCTCGGTAAAATCAGAGGCCAAGATTATGGGAAGAGTTTCTGAGGAGTCTAAGTATGCGTACTTAAGGTCTTGTGGCAAGGGTTTGAGATCTAACTTAGGATGTTCTTGAGTGTTAACATTGGTCAACATTCCTTGGTTAGATTCAGAAGACGAAGGATTTAAGTCAAGAAATTCTTTCAGTTCAGAAATGTATTCAAGTTCATCGAAATTGGAGTCGAAATGGTCAAGACACATTTTCAAGGCTTCAGAAGTGTCGTTAGAGGTTTCGTCAACTATGGTTTGAATCATGTCGATTTCATTGGTCTCAAAATCCCTAGGTTGTTTGTTGAGATTAAAGATGTTCAGCTCAATGGTTAGGTGCCCAAAGGAAAGTCGAAGTTGACCATTCCTACAATTAATGACAACATTTGAGGTTGCTAAGAAGGGCCGTCCTAAAATCAATGGTATTTGAACTTTGGGATTTGAGACAGGCTCTGTTTCTAAAACTATGAAATCGACAGGGAAGTAAAATTGTTTGATCTGTATCAAGACGTCTTCGATTATTCCGAATGGATTTTTGATAGATCGATCAACTAGCTGAAGAGTGATGTTCGTTGGTTTAATCTCCCCTAATCCAAGTTGACGATAAACAGTATAAGGAAGAAGATTGACACTGGCTCCAAGATCGAGTAGGGCATGAGAGATGTGAGTGCTTCCTATTTTGCAATCAATCGTAGGGCAGCCAGGGTCTTTGCACTTGGCCGGGGTAAGATTCAAAAGAACAGAGCTTGTATTCGCAGTTAGAAAGGCGGTTTTTGGGACATTAGTCGCCCGTTTTTGTGTGCACAATTCCTTAAGGCATTTAGCATATTGAGGAATTTGTTTAATGGTGTCTAAAAGAGGAATGTTCACATGGACTTGTTTGAAAATTTCCAAAATTTTATTGAAATTCGTCGCTTTCTTCTTATTATTGAGTCTATGGGGAAATGGAGCTATTGGTTTTTCGACTCTATGATCAGTTTCATTATTCGAAGAAGAAGGTTTATCCAAGGGAAAAGAAGGTGGTAAGGTTGCAGAAGATGGAGTGTTAGTATTGTCGATATTAATTTTCGAAGGTGGGTCGGGTTTGCCGACACTAGGAGAGGAACTGTTGGGATTGCCAACATTTGAGGAAAATGGAGGTTTAGAAGAATTGGCATTCGAAGCCAATGGGTGTTCATCAAGATTTGGCATTGGGGTCGAGTTAGAAGGCTCGCCAGGGTCGCCCACGTTATTATCAATCCTCTTTCCAGATCGAAGGGTTGTAATAGCATTGACTGGATTATGGTTTTCGTCCTCACAAGAATTTACAGCACGAGAGTTATATTTTGGATTCACCTCAGGTTGACTAGGAAACTTTCCTTTCTCATTATTTTTCATTAGTTCTTTCATCATACTCATCATTTGGTCGAGTTTAGCGTCGTTTGAGTTCATTTTAGCTTCGTGAGAGTTCAACTGTTTCTCTAAACGCACAATATCTTGTGGCGGTTGAGAAGGTTGAGAGGATTGGTTTGATGATTGAAAGTTGGGGTGCCTATACGGTTGTTTGGATTGAGATTGTAACACCCCGTAATTTTACAACATTAAAATTCACAAATTAAAGTATACTTAATTTTTAGAAAAGAATTAAGTGAAATGGGTTGCGCAGAGAAATATATATATATATTGATATATATATATATATATAAATTTAAAATTAAATAAATAAATATGCGAAAAAGTTCAAAACAGCGAATTGGGAGGGGGAATAACCGAACCGGCCCATTTTTGAGGTCGACCCGAGCCCTGCTGGGTCGACTAGGGGTTAATCCAGGGTGTTTGGCTGTCAACCCGTGGGCCGATTCGCTCAAATGCAGATTTTGCATTTGATTGGTTCTCATGGTTCAGGGTTAATCTAATGGTCCTAAATAACTTCCTACACCTATAAATACATCCTAATGCTAACCCTAAACCTAATTAAAATAAAACAGTTACCGTCGCCATGGAAATCAATGGAGCCGCCGCCAACTAAGAAAGAAGATAAGCAAATTCAATTCTAATTCTCTCAACCCTAAAGCAAAGCAAAACTCTCTCTTTTCTTCTCTAAATTGTGAGTATGATGATCTTAACAAGATTATTATCATTTTAATTAGGTTGAGTTACGAATGGATTATGAGTAGATGATGTGAATTATCATATATGTTGTTGTAAACCCCTTTTGCTATCATGTATATTGTAAATCCAATGTTATGTAATGATGATATCTTATATGTTGTAAATCATGCTATGATGATGTTATGTATGTTGAAAGTTTCTATGCTAAGTTGTGATGAATCATACATGTTAAAAAGGCCATGATGTTACCATCTATGCTAGTTAGTTCATATTAATTAAATCATCATGTTTGGGTTATGTTGATCTATATGACAAGTCACATATGCAAGTTAGATTGATTAGAAAAGTTATGAACATATGCCAAGACATCTATTATGACATCTAGAATTATGCTATGACATATGTGATATCCTATGCTAGTTCACACCATCATTATGTTGCCTAAAAACCCCATATGCAAGTTTATGTATAGATTTGGGCTATGATCATATCATGTAAATTGAGACATTTAACAAGTTGACACCTTTTGATCCTTAACACGTGTAGTTTATGCAAGTTTCACCCCTATTATGATTAGATTCATTTTAATTGTCTATATGTTGTGATAATTTATCTTTGTGCTAGGTGTTAGACTATACAAGTCTAGCCTATATTATGCGTTGAATAAGCGAACGTATAAACGTGGGGTAGGGGTAATATTAAGGATTTAATATTAAAAAGTTGGGGTGCAATTGATATGATTTTGCATGCCATAAGTGGATGGCCATAATTGAGTCAATTATGGACATCATTAAAAGTTGACTTAATTAATAATTTGAATAGGGAATTATTAAAACTGGGGTAAAAGATTTTAAATGTTAATCAATGCTTAGGACACGAGGTTGGACTCGTTTGTGACGTAAACCTGCCCGGACCCGCCCAGCAAATCCAGTGGTCACAAATGTCAGCCCAATGTGAGAGGTCCTAGGCCTAAACTAAAGCATAACGGTTGTAAAGACACGAGATTAGACTCTTTTATGGTGTAAGACTGCCCGGACCCGCCCGGCAAATCCAGCTGCCATAAATGCCAGTCTAATGTGAGAGGTCTTTATGAGGTTATGGCCTGAATGAATTAAGAAATACTTAACCAGATAAACATGTAAGGTGGGACATGGGGGTTAAGTAGGTGCCTTGGGTGGCATGAGGAATCTAGGGGTGCCCTTAGTGGCATGTGAAATACGATTAGTAAGACTTAACCAAACACACATGTAAATGAACATGACTAAGAGGGTTAAGTGGGATATACTAGTGACAAGCTTAGGTGGGTAGCTTGTGGGGGCCCATTTCGACCAGTATCCCAAATGTATCTTTGTGGGCTCGACCCAAGTCGAGGACGGGACACGCATGCTGGGTTTGACTGTAAGAGGCCAAAACGGGGAGCGGTGGCAACGCAAGTCCAACGGGTTTCATATACGTGTGTGGACCCGGGCTGGTAGGTAAGACGTTGTTGTATCGTGTAGGTATAAGCTGTGCATTCTCAAGTTGTATCGGGTTGCCACTTTAGGGGAGTGATACACCCCACTGTGGGGCCAGCACGGGTATCTACGAGTAGGGAGCCGATCGAAAGTGGGTAGTGGGGTACACCTAGTGGAGATAGGGGAAGACGGCACCTATGTAGTCAGCTAGGGGTACGTAAGGCTATTTATAAAGTTTCTGTGTGAAGCAAGTGGGATCAAACAATAGGGTGACTGGTGTGGTGCAGTGTAGTAATGTGCGGTGCAGTGTAGTAATCATTCGTTAGTAATTAGGTGTGCCTTTACCGTTATCTTTAACGTTATCTTAAACGCTATCTTTATCTTCCTAAGAGTTCATAGACATTTACTTGTCTTCCAGCTTATGCATTAGTCTAGTTATTTTGATAATAGTATTGTTAGAATTATCATACTCGCCAGACTTTATGTCTGACCCCCTCTATTTCTATCCTTTTTCCCCCTCCAGGTCCTCAGGTTGGGCCCAACTCTAGTGGAGTTTGATTGAATTGCTTCATCTCTCTTTGGAAAGCTTGGACCGTTGAAGTAAAGTCCAGCTTGTTATCTTTTTAATGGCTATTTATGTAATGGGATTATGTATTTTGTTTTTATGAAGATGGATATTGTACTTGGTTATGATCTATGGTTTTATGATGTAACAAACATGTTCAATTTCCGCTGCAATAAAATGAAGTTTTAGATTTCCAAGTACTATTTATTATCTGTCTTGTTGTAATTTTTCTGTTCCATATTCACTTATAACCTCCATGGAAGTTAATGCATTCCCTTTGTGAGTGACATTAATGGACGTGGGGTGTTACAGAGATGCTGTTTGAGAGGTTTGAGAAATTGGAGGTGGAGCTTGATAATTTGGATTTGGAATAATGGGTTGCACGTGAGATGAGTTAGCCGAATTTTTGGGGTTTGACCAAGAAAAATTTGGGTGGTTCCTCCAACCAGGATTGTATGTGGATGAGTAAGGATTATTTTGAGCTATAGCATTGGCTTGGTCCGGAGAGTAGTAGTGAGGTAGCCCTTCTCCGGCTTGAGGAGTTTGATTTTCTAAGGGAATTTGAATTGGGTCCACAACATGCACTCCTCTAGTAGAAGTACGAATGGGAACATGAATTGATTCCCATTGCATGTCCTTTTCAGAACAATCTTCTAAGAATTTCCAAGCTTCATCGGCCGTCTTAGACATAAAGTCTCCTCCACACATTGATTATTATTGAGTTCTAGTCTGATAGTTTAGCCCTTCATATGCAATTTGACATAAGTGATCTTTTAGAATTCCATGATGAGGACAACTATATAATAGTTGGTTGAATCTTTCAAAGTATTTTGAAAAAGTTTCCCCCTCATTTTGACAAAATTGATTTATCTCGGTTCGAATTTTGAGAGTTTTATGGAAAGGGAAAAACTTTTTCAAGAATGCAGTGACAAATTCATCCCAACTTCTTATGGAATGTTTGGGAAGAGAATTTAGCCATCTTTTAGCGCTTTCAAGTAGTGCAAATGGAATTAGTCTCAGCTTGATTGATTCGTTAGACAATTGTTGCATTTTTGTTGTGGACGCATACAATTCAAATTCACTTAGAAATTCATAAGCATTTTCAGACCCAGTGAACTTTGGTACCCCTTGAATAAAAGAATGTTTAAGCTCAAAATTGTTTTGTTCAGCTGGTTGGAACACGATGACAGAGGGTTGAACGGTCCTAGTTGGATAACATCGATCACGAAGAGATAAGGGTCTGTCCATTTCGATATTGAAATTTTGAAAATTTTGATTTACTCGATTTTGATCCCCGAAGTTTGGAAAGTTTTGATTCACTCGATTTTGATCCAACTCGGTTGGAAAATTTTGGTTGATTCGAGAACCCCTAGGAGAATTTTGTTGGCTAACACTTTTTTCACTCATTGTTGTTAAATGCAAACAAGGAAAATCCTAGACTTAAGGTTGACACAAGAAGCTCCTAATCAAAATAAATAATGAACACAAGTGTATCTTATTAGTTGATAATCTCGATTTGAAGGGGGAAGAGGGTCTTATGGCCGTTCACGTATAGTATAAATACTAAGGGATACGACCAATGTTTTACGGGTAGTATGCAACCTCTTTCGCTAGAAGTTCAATAAATTGAACTAATATATATCCGCGATCAAATCCTTGAGAAAATCAATTTCACAAAATACACTTTTGCAGTTAAATATTTTGCAAATCAAATTAAATAAATAGATTGAAAAAGTTAATTTGCTAGAATGTCGAAAAATTCCTGATGTAATACGTATCACCGTCCTTTACAAAAGGAATAGAACGAATTCCACACAACAAAATAAATTTTTAAATCTAATATATTTAATCCAATTTGTTTGTCCTATTGAGCTTGAGTTTTGCTCCTAAGGCCAACGTCTAATCAATTTTTATTTAGGTCCAAGGAGTATGCAAATGATCGAATTTAATTGTTTTGGAGCCAAGGAAAGGTAATGACTTCCTCACCTTATGTTTGTTAGGGCTTGCTCGTAACTAGATTTATTTCAGAATGCAGCCAAAACAACAATCAAACACAAATAATTGCAGAAATTAAAAAAAAATTGTACAAGCAAGTCGTTGCCCCTGCAGAATTTTTTTACAAGCAGTGTCTATATTTTTTTTCGCAGCAGAGCACCTGTAGAGTTTAGAAAATTTTACAGTGGGGTACGGCAGTCCTTCCAGAAAATTTTGAGTGGTGTTGACAATTCAAACTTCACTGCTTGCAAATCGATTGACCTCTGAATCCTTTTCGATTACTTGAATTATTTATTCCGCCTTCTTCGGAATGTGGTCCTTCTCTATTTGTTTGTTTTTTGTTTGTTTTTTTTTTTGAAAACATAAGAAATAAAAAAAATTAAAATTGACTAGGAACTTTAAATAAAAAAAAACTACAATCGAAGCGGAAAAAAATACAAATAACATAAAAGGAAAATAAAATAAAATAAACTAAGATTAGAAAAGAGTGAACAGAAGATGGAACCTCTAGATAAACTAAACAACTAAATGGAACGCACAAGGCAAAACAAACAAAAATTAACATCGGCCATCAAATAATCAAGGCAAGACTTTCCTTTATAAACAGAAGAGGACCACGCAAGGAAACAAATCATCCAAGGACCACGCCATTCAAATGTTGAAAAAAAAAGTACTCCAAAACAAGCCACAGCAACTACTCGTATAAAACAAGCGCCCCTTCTTCTCTTTTTACAAAACCCAACGCTATGATGATTCCTCAAAAACAAATTTTCAATGGACCATATAAAAAAAAATCTTGCGCCCCCTTTGTTCTCAAATCAAACGCAAGTTCCTATTTTTGTTTTCAGTTTCTCAAAACACCGGTTAATAACCAAAGGAAACTGCCCCCTTTTTTCCTATTTGAAAACGATTTGTGGTTGTTCCGGTGGTGTTTCGGAATCGGAAAAGAGGTGATGTCGATAATGGAAGTGCTCAGGTGATGAACGATTGGGGTACTTGGTGTATGGGAGTTCAAAGTTGTGCATTCGGTTTTTTGGAGGACTGTGAATTTCGTTGCCAATGAACTTGGGTTGAAATTGTTGTGTGGCAAGTGGGGATTGTAGTGGACGAAAGGTTGTGGATTCGGTTGTGAAGATGAAAAGGGGTGTTGGACAAGATCTGAAGTAGTTGTCTGGGTTTCGCGATGGGGTATTCGGATGTTCGATTTGTGGTGGCTGTATGAGTGGATGGCCAGAAGTAGATTTGTTGATGGGGCAGAGAACGTGTATTGTGGTCTGGAGGGATTTGTTTTGCAAGGTTTGTGAGGGTGACGTGCTGATGAATTGAAGGATGTGTGGTGATGATTCAAGAAGCTGTTTGATTGTCAGGAGGGTGGCGATCTGGTTTGTGAATGAGGGGTAGGCGCAGTTTGGTGAATTCGGCAGGACTTGGTACTGATGACAGGGAACTGTTTTGGGTTTGGTATTTTGGGTAGGTGACTTGAACGTGGAACTGTGATTGGGGGATGAGGGTATTTGATTTGAGTTGGTGATGAAAGAAGACAGGGGAGAGAAGGTCATGATTGGAATCGAGTTTCGGGTGCGTGAGTTTGATGTGGACTGCTGTACGGTGGATCTGATCGATGGTGGGTGGAGTTTGATGATGTAGAAGAATATATTACAAAAGAAGAAAGTCAGCGATTTTTTTTTTTTTTTTTTTTGATGATGGACGTGAACTTGTGGATATGTGGTATGATGGAAGATAGACGTGTACAAGAATTTGTCAGAAGGGTTTGTGGGAAGGGGATGATGGAAGAAAAGACTGACAGAAGAAATAAAAAGAGGAAAAAGGGAAAGCAATAAATTTTGGGTTTTTTTTGTAAAAAAAAAAAGAAAGAAATTGTAGGATGGAAAGAAACTGAATGAAAATTGGCAAGTGTTTTTTTTTGTCAAAGAAGAAAGGAAAGATTATGTACTGAAAAGAGGAAAGAAGGTTAAAAGGAAAGAAACTAAAGGAAATTTGGCAATTTTTTTCCTTCTTAGTTCATGACAGAATCAATGTAATTGATACGTCACACCACTAATCGAGATTTTTTTATATATACACAAGAAAACAAAACGAAAGTAAAAAAAATAAAAAACTAACACGAATCAGAAATTAAATAAATAATAAAATTTAATTGTTACCTCCCCGGCAACGACGCCAAAAAACTTGATCGACACTAGAAAAGCGTGATATTTTAAATAATTACTGCAAGCGTACAGGTGTGTAGCATACAGGTCGAACACAGGGAGGAAAAATTAAAAATTAATATTTATAGAATTTCGTAGGCGAGTTAGACAAATCTTCGAGGTTGGTTTTGAAAGAGAACGAATTTGAAACTTCAATTAAACTATTATTGAATTGAATCAGATCTGAATCTAATCAAATCTACATTCAATCCAATTGACCTAAGGAAGCAGTAAAAAGGACAGAATTTGAAATTGCATAAATTGAAAATAACAACAGGAATTAAAATTAGGATTACCGCTGAATCTAATCAGACGGTCAATCACTAATGAAAAGGTGTGCACAATACAACTAGTACTCTACCAAACCTAATTGTGTAGATGACACTAGTTGCTATGAAAATTAAAAATACAGAAAAATAAAAGAGAACTAGAAACTTTATTGATGAAGAAGAAGAGAAAATAGGATAGGATGGAATGGTGGCTACAATGATATTACAAGGGTATTTATAGGGGATAACCAAACCCTAACCCTAATTACAAGTGGGCCTAGCCATTACATCACTAATTAGTTTACAATGGGAATCTCAAATGGGCCTTAGTTAAATCTATTAAATTTTTGGCCTTTCTTCTTTTCCTCTTGGTTCTTTGACAAGCCTTCCTTGATTTGAGATGTGCATGGCCTTTTTATCAATCATTTTCTTGTCCAACAGCAACTAGATGTGGGATCTTCATCCACAATTCTTCAAAATGTAAATATATAAGAATCTGATCTCCATTTCTCTACTTTTCTGGTTGCATGCGGGCTGGGTTGGAATATCTGTAAAAGTAACAAAACAATACCCAAGTAATTTTTATTTATATACAAAAGATTAGATATAAGAGCATAAAATAAACACATTTCTATGTTAATCAGATACCCCCACACTTATCTTTTACTCGTCCTCGAGTAAAACAAAAATTAAAAACTAACTAGATAGGTCACACTTTCGTAGGAAACACGATTGCATTGAGCGTATGCAACAAGCCGTTAAACCTCTAGGTGTCCCTAGTAGGACGAGTGGTGTCTCGTGAGGGTTTTCAGCGGATACTACCCACAAAATCCAAATGCAGTATGTGTGGATCTAATGTAACTACATGAATGCAATGGTTATATACAAAAAAAAAACAAACAAAAAATGACAACACGACTTGTTGCAGGAAAGTGGTACAACAAATTAATTTAACAATTTCTAGTCAGTTGATTTTATTTTAGATACCTCAACTTGTCACAAATTTTCAATATAATTCAAGTTTTCAAATGTTAAATTCCAGTTTGGCCAGTTAGTTCGGTCGATAACATAGTGCAGCCATGAAATAGATTCTTAGTTTGCTTGACACAGTTTGCAAAGTGGTGTTATTATTTTCTCATGTATGGGTAGTCAAATCCATAAGGTCAAGAAGTGTTTTGGCATCATCGCTTATTCTTTATTCTATAAAATTTTAAAATTTATGATTAAGTACATACACCTAACTTAGAAGACCAAGGTTTACCACCTATACACTGCCTCGCGGACTAACGGAGAGTGGGTAAAGAGCTTGGCGGATTGTGCAGCCGACTTTGACTTTGTCAACAACGTGTCGGTAATCCTTAGGTCTCCAATCTCATAAAATGAGACCAAGATATTCCAACGCTGACTTTGTCAACAACATGTCAGATAGAGCTTGGCGGGTTTGCACACCAACGCTAGATATACAAGCAATGTTGGATACCCTTGGATTACTATTATTATTATTGAATTTATAAGCACAAAAGAGAGTTACATGAATTCAACTTAACACAACTAAGTTTTAAAGATTTGACAAGCCAATATAAGTATTTTAAGTCCTCCACTTATTTAAACAAAGACTACAATATAGAATAGATTTCATGGCCATCACCTAAGAATCTCCCTATGTACCGGTTACACTATTATCCCTCAAAATTAAACTTTTCATTATATTTCTTATTCGACCTAAGTTGAGAGAAAAAATACTATCAACTGACTAAAAGTTGTAAACTTATTTCGTAGTATCACTCTAAAATGAATCGTGTCTATGTGATTGTGTGTGTATGTGTTTTTTTTTAATAAAAAGAAAAAAAATCTCTTAATTAGTTTCTTATTTTTTGCTTATTTCGTATATATAAAAAGAAAAAAAAATCTCTTAATTGTGTAGATGGCACTAGTTGCTATGCAAAATTAAAAATACAGAAAAATAAAAGAGAACTAGAAACTTTATTGATGAAGAAGAAGAGAAAATAGGATAGGATGGAATGGTGGCTACAATGATATTACAAGGGTATTTATAGGGGATAACCAAACACTAACCCTAATTACAATTGGGCCTAGCCATTACATCACCAATTAGTTTACAATGGGAATCTCAAATGGGCCTTAGTTAAATCTATTAAATTGTTGTCCTTTCTTCTTTTCCTCTTGGTTCTTTGACAAGCCTTCCTTGATTTGAGATGTGCATGGCCTTTTTATCAATCATTTTCTTGTCCAACAGCAACTAGATGTGGGATCTTCATCTACAATTCTTCAAAATGTAAATATATAGCAATCTGATCTTCATTTCTCTACTTTTCTGGTTGCATGCGGGCTGGGTTGGAATATCTGTAAAAGTAACAAAACAATACCCAAGTAATTTTTATTTATATACAAAAGATAAGATATAAGAGCATAAAATAAACACATTTCTATGTTAATCAGATAACATTTCTATGTTAATCACGGGTCCACAAATACTTTAGTGGATTGGCAATTCCTGAACACACGCTTCCCAATCCTATTGGACCTATAAATTGGCCGTTGGCGACCAATAAAAATCTGAGGCGCCTCATTTCATCAACCACATAAGTAAAAATGTCGGGCCATGTAAAAACCCAAACACCACTTCTAGCTAGAAAGAAACGTGTGCACTCCCTACGTTCCCTTGTCCCGTTTTTGACTCTACCGGGGTGTGAGGCTCGCTAGGTAACGAAAAACACAAAGTTATGCCTAAATAGGCTATGCTTTGATCATCATCCACAGGGCTCTGCTTTTCAACAAAAGTCCCGATCAATTGCATCTTGGCATGTCACATTGACAGTCCATACCATGCGATCGATAACTACCAATATATAACCTTCGAGCTCGTGCGTCTCAAAGAAGGGTGTTTAGCAAGAGGATGAATCCTCCGCCACCTCAGAAATATATTAATAGATATCAATTAAATTACATGGCACGAAATTCAATGTCGGACACACATTCATTTACAAGTTCGTTCTGGGTCTGAATGAAACTGGAGTCACCTAGGTGCTCGCGTATCCATCGATCTCCAAGTACGCTTGGACGATCACCACTTATTACCTTGGCTTGGGTGTACATCCCAATCAAGACATCGGTAATCACCCAAACGATGTTAAGATCTCCGGTCTTCAACCACTGTCTTCATCTTCGACTCTTGATCGTCGTAGTAATTATTCAGAATGGGTTAAACCCGGTCTTTCCGAATAATTCACGTATTTTATAAACAAGTGCTATATAAAACACATCATACGCCTCATTCCAATTCAGAATATTATTTTAATAAAATATTCATATTATTAATCTGATTTAGAATTCATTAAAAATCTAATTTATTTTTAATCTCAAATATCATCACTCAATGATTATTCAAATTTAAGAATTTAATCTTAGCTTTTAACTGGGTTAAAGAACAAATGTTATTTAAAAACATTGTTCACAATAAACCCAAAATCATCTTCCGTCAAAATGGAATCTTCACAGAAATCAGCTTAATATATAATTGATATAAATTTCCGTATCATACTAATAATATAAATGGAATAACGACAAGGCCTTTTAAATTCCATATATAGTAATGGTCTTCATTCACCGAAGCTTATATCGATTATTATTAAATCGAATTCCATTCAATTCCAATTTAATATATTAAATTGGAAAACTTTGCTTTGGAAAATTTCCATTAAATCTTAATAAAAAGATTTATAAATTCCAAATTATATTTTCACTGCCAATTGGGTTAAAGAACAAATGTCATTAAAAACATAGCTCACGATAAACCCAATTCACATTACATTTTATTCCAATTACCAAAGATAATTGGAAACTCCAATAATCTAAATTAAAAGATTTATAAATTCCAGAATTATATTCAATTTAATTCCAATTAAATATTAATTGGAAAACTTCATTAAATCTTATTTAAAATATTTATTCTATTTAATCGGGGTTTAAGAACCATGTTATTAAAGACACTGTTCACGACAACCCAAAAATCCAGTTTATTCTATTTAATTCCAATTAAAGATTAATTAATTGGATTTTTATTCTAGTTAAAAACTAGTTTATTTCGATAAAAATATATTTTTATCTTTTCAAATATGGGATTTTTCATTTAAAAACTTTCCAAATCACTTATTATGATTTTACAATTTTTTTCCATATTTTTAATAATATCATTTTCGCCCGTACAGTCGGTTTCCAAAAACGGCCACCGAACTGCATCCATAACGACCTTTTCTGAAATTGATTTGGACATATCTCCAAATCTAACTGTTAGATTTCAAATCTCTTATATTCATTGGAAAGCTCTTTTCGATACGAACCCAATGGTTCTAGTTTTAGGAGAACTTGACGGTCGGATCTCCCATTACGTAAATTTGAAGCTAATGGTCGGAATTCGCGAACGATCGCTGCGCGGCATGTTCTATTCAGGCCATTATATAATATATATATGTATAATATATATTTTTCGTCGATTTCCATTAAAACGTATTTTATAAATTCATTTTAAAACGGTTTTAACTTCATTTTCAATTTTAAATCAAATTGAATATTCTATATCTTTATCATATTAAAATGATAATATTTTCAAAATATTATATTTTGAAATCACTTCTTTTCGATATTCATTTTAAAATGAATAAAATAGATCGATAAACCTGTTCGGGCTTAAAATGGTGTTTCTATACTTAACCCGGCTTCATATTTTTACATTTTTGTATCCATTCAAAGACGGACATCAAAATCACAAAATTATTCTTTACTGAATATTATTTTAAAATATTCGTTATTTTAAAATATCCCTTATTTTTAAAGATTCTTTATTTTATATTATCCTTTTAATTGAAATGTCTTTACATTAGAATGTTCTTCACATAAAATGATTCTTTTTACATTAAAATGATCCTTTTACATCAAAAATAATAAAAATGTTCTTTTACATAAAACTGATTCTTTTACATAAAATTGCTTCTTTTATATAAAATGTTTTCTCTTATACAAAAATTATTCTTTACATAGAAATGTTTTATTTGCATAAAAATGATTCTTAACTATGTTAAATATAATTCAATTAAATGGTTATTTTATTCTTATTAACATAATAAAGGTGATATGTTCAATGTATAAAAATGTAATTCAATGAATGATTATTTTATTCTTTATTACATTGAAATGGTTCTTATATTTTGTTGACAGTTCTATTTCAACAAAATGATTAAAATATTAACTTCATTTTGTTAACAATTCTATTTTAACAAAATGAATTAAAGTGATAACTTTATTTTATTGACAATAATCTAACTCAACAAAATTGACATTTTTGTTTTTAACACAAATCTATTTAACAAAAATGTTGTTTTATTTTGACAAAGTCTATTTAACAAAAATGTTATTTTATTTTAACACAAGTCTATTTAACAAAAATGTTATTTTATTTTCAACTATTTCATTTCAACAAAAATTGATATTTGGGTTTCAATTATTCTGTTTCAACAAAGATGGAAATTTTGGTTTCAACTATTTATTTCAACAAAGATGTTAATTTTAATTCTAAAATGTCTTTTTAATTCTAAAATGTACTTTTACATTATAATTTCTAATTCATTCTAAAATATTGTTTTATTCAAAAATGTTCTTTTTATTTTAAAAAAGTTCATTACATAAAATGTTTATTTCATAAAATGTTACATTTTAATTACATTAAAATATTTCACTACATTAAAATACTTCATTACATTTAAAATATTTCATACATGAAATATTTCATTTTAATGTTTCATTACATTAAAAGTATTATTTTACATAAGAAATGTTATTTTACATTATAAATGTTCTTTTCATTAGAAATGTTTTCTTTAACATAACAATGATTCTTTTAACATAAAACATTATTTATAAAACACTGTTTATAAAATATGTTTATAAGACATTTTTCTAAAACCTTATTTATTTCTGAATCAGAATGTGACTCAATCAATTACCATATAATTCAGTTATATGGATTTCATACATCGCATGGATTCTATAATAATGATGAAACATCCAAATAACAACCAGAGTGCAATTTACCACTATCACAAGGGAGATGTGTGATTAGAATATCCTCCCAAGACCCGCGTGGGGTTTCAACCAACACATAACAATTAATTAAATAAATTATTTATGCACTTGGGCGATGTGTGAAAATTATTGTCCCAGTCACATATACAAGTCAAGTAACTTGTAGATGGCAGTGAAATCATGTTTTAAATATCATATAAGAAATAACATTATTTTAACATGATACATATTCCAAATTTCAATCATTTCACAACATGACATCCAAAACAACAATTTACTCAACAAACAATTATTCCCATCACAGATAATTAATTTATATTTGATTAAAATAAATAACTGTTCAAAAATTTGAGTGAGATAGAGTTCTCACCTTGATCAGGCTTTTAATTGACAGTTCGGATCCGATTTTGGTCCAAAATTCAACTTGCTCCAAAATTGATAAAATTAGTGTCCACGCGAAACCCTCGACTCACTGATCGCAGCAAATCCAGTTTCATGCGATTTCGAGTTCATAGAAAAAAGATATTAATTTTTGAAGTTTGAAATAATTAAATAATTAATTAAATCGTGGAAATTACCCAAATTTTCAACTTGCTCCAAATTGGACAGAATTAGTACTAACGTGAAGGTCTCGACGCCATGATCACGGCGGATCTGAAATAATCAGATTTTGAGTTCGTATGAGAGAGTTATATAGTTACGAAGTTTGAATTAAATAATTAATTAAATTAGATTTACTATTCATCTTCTCCAAGTTACTTTCACCGTTGCTCCACCCCAAAGATCACCCGTTGCCGCCACACGGGACCCCGTACCACTGACCTGGCCCACCGCCAGAACCCCCTCTCCATCGCCGACCTTCGCCAGGTGGTCCCCCCCCCCCTCCACGATCGGTCGCCGCCGCGCCAGAATTCCCCCTCCAACCGCACGCCGTTCGAGCTCCATATCCCCGCCGCCTCTCAACCAATCATTACCAAAATTGGTACGCAAATACACCTCATGTAGACGAAGAAGTTTCATGTTGAAGCCATCGCCTGAAAGTTCACCGTTTGGCCGGAAATTGGTGATTTTTGTTCGCTGCTTCGCCAGAAAACATCGTCTCTGATTATCTCAATTTTCCCGCCGATCCATCCACTTTCAGTCAAAACACTTCACAGCAAAGTTGTAGATCTTTGTCTCCTCTACAATTTCTTCAACTGGGCCATCGCCTAATTCTCAACTGTTTGGCCTAGAAACCCCAAAATCCAAAAGTGAATTTTTGCATTCAAACTCAGATCCCCACGAATCCGTGCGACGATATCCTACGGAATTTCGTGGTAGGTAGAGGCTATGATGATCTTCAAAACCCAAAAAGGATTTGGTCAGATTGTTTACGGTTTGTGAGATATAAATTATTTCATTTCAGCGTCTTATTTGCAAAGAAATTTTGGAGGAGGAAGGAGAGCCGCCGCCATGGAAATGAAGATGGAGGATAGGGTTTTGTTTTAGGGTTATGAGGAAGTTAGGATAATATATAGAGGTGGAGATTCTTAATTAAAACCTTGTATGTTTTAATTATATTATAATATATTAAATTTTATTCTGTTTTCATGGTTTAAAAAATCCGTGTTGTCACCTACGGATTCCTTTTTAGTTGAAAATTGAAACACAATTATTTACTGATATTACGGATCCAAAGAAACTGGTCTCGTTGAACTCCGAGTTCGTATGCATTAATAATGAATTTTTCATGTCTAAAAATTGTCATTTTACACTGTAAAATCAATTATAATTACATACTGATTCTAAAAATTACAGAAACATTATTTCTAGCTTCGTTTTGACGATACGGTCCTAACAAAATTAATTTCGTTGAGTTTGGAGATCGTTTGAAAATTTTCACTTCTTAAGGCGCATATATATTTTATATTAAATATATATTTTTATATGGATAATTTTCGTATCTCGAAATATATCAATGATTATACTTTTTGAATTCAAAAAGTCATTTCGGACTCAATGGAAGTGGTTTCCAGTCCAAATTCACTTGTATGTGGAAAGTAGCCCTGGCCATACATATTATATATATATATATATATATATATATATATATTCCATAGCGACTATTTTGAATTTTAAACTGGGCATATCTTTTGATTCCCGTTATAAAATTTCAAATTTTCAGATTCATTGTAAAGATATATTTAAATAGATTTAAATATATCTTGTTTCACTAAAATCTGACTTATTTTGAATCATGTACATTCAATTGAAATTTGAAATCGAAATTTCAAACTGCCGCGCCGTTTCGGGCTCCTTTTATAATTTAATTAAAATTCTTCGTTCTAACTTCGATTTAAATAAATTTTTGGTAGTTATTATTTAAAATAAATTATTTTAAATATCCAAAATCTATTAAAATTACTAAAATAAAGATTTTAAATTGGTTCAGAAATTGCGGGTTGTTACAAAAAGGTTCTAAAAACCGGGTATGCCTTAATTAATTTCTAATTTTTATTTGGTTGAATGGTTGCTTTGTTTGTTTGCTTTGATTTGAATTTAAAAACTTTAAAATTTAAACTTGAAATTTGAAATTTTAAATTCATAATAATAATAATAAATAACAAATAAATTAATAAAATAAATTGTTTGTGTGTTTATTAGGATTATAATTATTTCAGGAAATCGTTAAACCTGAAATATAAATCAATAATATAAATTTCCATTCACAAAAATTTAATTTCCTTTGAAAGTAGACATATATGTTGACATAAAAATATGTCGACATATCTGACCAGTTTTGAATTTCAAATTTTGAATTTCAAAGGTTTAAACTTTCAAACTTCCCTCCAACTTTTCACCAACTCCCAAGGTCTGAAAAAATGTCATTTCAATCTGAAAAATTGTACCTATTCAATTCATATCCATTCAATTTCTATATATACATCTATTTTTTCTACCTTCCATTCACAACTCAAAACAATATTCTTCATATTTATTTTCTTCAAAACCATCAATTCAATGGCTTCCTCTTCATCTCAAAAATTGAAGATAACCAAAACAATCAAATGCTATCTTCGTAATGACAAAGAGGCTATCTAAACCTATATATAGTAACTATTTAGCAAGTGCTAAAGTTAACACGGGTGCTTTCACCATCTTTAGCGAATTTCCCTCCTACGATCTTACTTCTATCTTTCAACACAACGAAGCGTTGAGTCTAATTGACTCTCGTGATAACAACGAAGTGTGTTATCCCAAACTCGTCAAGATGTTCTATGCAAATCTCAATCGCAGATTTTACGAAGGCAACAAAAATCAAATTTGGAGTAGCGTCAAAGGCATGCAAATTGTCCTCGATGCCGAACTCTTAGGCATTTAAACTGTAGAAGCACGAACTCGGATTTTTCGTATTTTGTTATTGACAAAACCGATTTGGAAACCTACCATGACATATTTGAAGATGGTTCTCCAATGGAATTCAAAAATCGCTTCTTTCGTCCAAAAACAAGAAATTTCAACGTTCTACTTCAACATACCATCACTCTCCATTCCAGAAATTTCAATAATCAAACTCTTAAAGTCCAAAAGGCTTTGTTTGCTATTATGGGTGGCTATACTATCAATTGGGTCGAAATGATCCTAAATGAACTTAAGCCCATAGAATTATCGTTAAGAGAAAACACTCTCTACTATGGTGTTTATCTCACTCGTATTTTAAAGTACTTTAATGTTGATCTTCATGAAGAAGAATTCGTGTCTAGAAAAGTGTTTGACTCATCAAACATTCATCTCATGCAAATTCCTCTCACTTTCAAATGGTATGAAACATTCGACGCCAAACAAGCTCGACGCAACATGAACAAGAGCCAATGGAAGTCGAAGAAGAAAAGGCTTCTATAGAAAGTGTTGAGTATCCAACCGATACTAAACGCATATACAAAGAGACGATTATTCAAAATCAAGTGAAAATCGTCAAAAATCAAAAGAAGCTTAACAAGAAACTTTCCGAACTATCCAAATTCATGGTTAAGATGGGAAGAAAGCTTGGAGTCTCACCTACTTCATCATCATCAGAAAACT
This sequence comes from Allium sativum, assembly GCA_030737875.1. NCBI lineage: Eukaryota > Viridiplantae > Streptophyta > Magnoliopsida > Asparagales > Amaryllidaceae > Allium > Allium sativum. The sequence continues at coordinate 99,173,857 of CM060909.1, forward strand.
AGACTATCTACTTTAATCTATCTTTATGTATTTACTTATATCTTCTCGAATTTGCTTTCGAATCTCGTACTTAAGTGTGTCTTGATTAGCTGGATGTATTTGCTTTCTATTAAGTAATGAATGGATTTTTACTTATGTTAATCATCTTATGTCTCTGTAAAAACTTTAGAACTAATAATAATATAATAGAGTTCAAAATTTGAAAATTTCCAAAATTCTCACTTTGATATGTCGACATAAAACTAAGTATATGTCAACATATAACTGCCGGATTTTCAAATTGTTGCAAATTTTAAAATTAAAATAACTACTCACATCCATTCAAAATCAAACGAATTCCAGACCCTATTTAAGCCTATTTCTTCTAGAAAAATTCATTATTCTATTTCTCCTTCTTCCTTATACATTTCTCATCAAATCCATGGAAAATCCTATTCATAATCTTAGTGAAAATCTATAAGAAACCTTGACTTTCTTCAAAAATAATCTCTCTATCATTCTACGTAACCAGCGTCATCTTGAACTAAGCCAAATAAAGATGTTTGAACAACAAGAGAAGCATTTTGATGCAATGCGATGGTTATCTCACTCATATTTTCAAATTCTGTTTTCAAATTCTATCTTCAATCCTCTTTATTCTATTTTCTATCTTTTCTATTTTTCTTTCTTACTTTACTTTTGTTTCCAAGCTTAAGTTCTATATATTCATAATCTTATACTATATATTTATATAGTTTTAAACTTAATAATTTTATAAATATGTTTATATAATTTACATTTATGATTTCATATGATTTCCTACTTTACAATATTAATTTATAACACTATATTTTAATTCAGGAATTTCCAGAATTATATATATATATATATATATATATATATATATATATATATATATATATATATATATCAAAACACTTGAAAAATGCTCAAAAATTAAATTTACACTAAGCATATGTCGACATATATAAAACACTATATCGTCATATAACCGTCATTTTTTCAAATTTAAAAGGAAGTGTCTTTTCACTAATTTTGACGGTTCTGAAGCATTGAAACCTTTCACACACTATAAAAATGGCTTGAATTCGAATTTTTATTCATCTCTTCTTCTCCACTTTCACTCTTTTTCGTTACACCATTATTTCTTATCATTTTTATGATTCTACACTTATACTCTGCCAAATTCAATTCCGTTTTCACTAATCTTCTTCTCTCTACACTCTCTACTCTACTCTCTGAATCAAGTGCTATTGAAGAGTTATAGGGCTGTTCATAATTGTTTGGGTTGTATTTGGGGTAATCGGTGGTATCCCTTGTAGCCATGAAATCAAGGACGGATAATCGGTGGTATCACTTATAGCCGTGAAATCAAGGAGGTTGGAATCGGTGGTATCCCTTGTAGCCGTGAAATTAAGGAGGTTGTAATTGGATTTTGATATAGTAATAAAACTCTACGCAATCCAACGTTGCGTGGGACAGGACGTAGGAGCAATCCGAACCAGTATAAAATCCGGTGTGTTCTTTCCTTTTCTGCATTTTTATTTCTGTTTATTTTGCATCTGTGTTTGATTTTGTGTCAGTGATTGTTTCTGTGGTGTTTGCTTCGTATAGTTTATCACACATATTTTAGATTCTGTTTAAATTCTCAAAAAACATTATTCAACCCCCTTCCCCCCCCCCCCCCCCCTCTAGTGTTTGTTTTGCCTTAACGATCCTTTCCGCAATCCCTAACAAGTTCATGCATTAAATGTAGTGAATGTTATAGAAGTTCTAGAAGGTTCTTTGTAGTCCTACAAATAGGACATACTTCTAAGTATTGTAAACACTTCTTGAGTGCTTAATACAATTGTGAGTCTTAGAGTAAACAAACATTCTCTTTATGTGTGAGTTGAGCGGATTAGTAAGAACAAGTTTCTTCTCTCTAGTCTCTACATATCAAAGAGAAAGGGAATGAATAACATGTGATAAGATCAAGCAGTGGGGAAGAAAAGATTGATTTGAGAAATAGTTCATACCTATAGCATGTGCACTTTGCACAAACAAGTATATTTGATACACTTGTAAAAAAGAATTTTTTAAACGTAATTAAATAAAATATTTCATTTAAAAGAAAATTTAGATTGAATCTAAAATAACTTCAGAGTTCATAGGCTTGATTAAGGCCAAAATGGAAAGGAACCTATATGTATCTGACTAGTCCAGTTTTATTAGTATAAAGGCTTTAAGTGCTAGAAAACATCAAAAGTATTCTTTGAATAATAGCACGTGTATTATATTTATGCACTCAGGTAAACATGCAAACGAGAAATCCATCGGTCAAGAAAATATTTATAGAGTTCCAACAGCCTATTGGCCATCTTGCTCAAATTACTTCCAAATATTTGTGTGTAACTTTCATCTAAATCCAAATATGAGCACAACGAGAACACTTTAGACTTTTTTTCACACATTATTACATAGTTTAGATCATTGGGTGGCCTGAGTAAAAGCAATTTATTTCTTCTTAAAAAATAGTTGCACTTTATCAAATTCTCACAATGCCTAGCCGTTCCTTTTGCTTACTATAGCTTTTATTCAATGATTGGTGCAAATTTACATGCAACACTTTCTCCTCCAAAGTATGTTAAGAGTGCTTTCTACAAGAATGTTAATACACACTATGATTAACCAAATGTAGTTAGGCACATCATCCACTTGGCATGGCTCTAACGACAGGCTAAGTAAAGAGACATTACATACAAAGTTCTAAATTTCACTTGGGCATTCATATTAATCATTCAATCACAAATAAATGTCATTATCTCATGGTGTTTAATATGGTTAACTAATAACTTTCTTGCGCAGAATTAGTGATGATGTCAAAATATGTATATTTGGTTATCAAGTTGTAAACAAAACATCATTATGCATGACAAATAAGCATGTGATACCGATTTGTACGTCATATATACTAACCAAATTAGGTAATATCGCGTTTCCATATGCATTTCGCAATGTATCAAGCCCTCATGCCATTTTCATAATTCCTCATCATTTCACATATTGATGCTACGATCCTATATATAGTTATAGCTCCTAATTTAATCAATGCATAATAACATTGTCTATACAATCATATATTATGTATCATATTTAAACACAAAGTAAGTGTACCATTATTTGGCAATGACCATCAAAGGATGACTAGATCATAAGTGTACTCGTTTATGAGCATTAAAGTAATCAAGTTCTCATTGCCAAGCGCACTTGTTGATTCTGGTCACATGCAAGCCTTTCACTATATTTAGGAGCTCATCAAACCACCACATGAGCAAACTTCTATTGGGATTTCAACATATGTTCTTAAATGCATCATCGTTAAAGTTCCTCATCATGCCAAATTATCGAGTTTGATCACACACTATTAACAAAGTGATGGTCTACCACCATGTTGAACCATCATGTTCAATCATGCTTAGAGTAAAGGGTGGTCATTTATACTTATGTTGATCTATGAGACTTGACTGTAAATAAATCATCAAACAGTAGTGTTTGCTATCAAACTAAGCTATCAAGCTCCTGAACATAGAATCCGTCGGAAGCATGTCGATGATATGTCAAGTGGAAAGTGGTTATGCTCTATCGTATACATATTAGTAGATAAATGTCTCGTTCTCTTGTAAAACCATGGATTATCTTCCATTGTCTTATCAAGTTATCAACCTTGATCGCTTGTAGATTTCTTTATAGAACAGACACATTGGTTAGCAAATTAATGAGTGTTCTTTCCATTACAACATAAGTTCCTCCTCCCAAGATTGTGTGGGAAACACATATTTTTAATTCCATTGCTCTATTGAGCTAGCTACAAACTCAGGGACGAATACATTCTTTCACGTTCTTCTGAGAGGCTTACTACCAAAGTCTGGTATTATGTCTATTCTCTCTTGATTAGCTATGGGAATTTTTCACTTTTAGTTGCAAATGTATCATTAGACTATGAAATTTGATCGTTCCATACGATGTAAGTACATCCATTTATGACCAAGCGGGCATAAATTCAAATCATAGCTGTGCATCCTAATCAGGATTTTTTTGGGCAAGGCTGACCAGTTTTAAAGTTATCTGTAACACTTTTTATTATAACAAATAATAAAAACTTTAAGTGCAGGAGTAAGACTAATTGTCTAGCTACTACAACAAGGTTTTTAATATTGTTTGACCACTAGATGACTTACAGTCCTTCCTCTCCATCTACAGAGGAATGATTGTGAGATCCAGTGGAAACTTGATCGGTAACCTGCCTAACGGCTGAGAAGTAGGAAACCATGTTGGGATCATAATCGGTGTAGTCTTTATCATAAAAGAACCTTCTACCCCAACTCTCATCTTCCAATACTATTTTGTTCATGCTTCCAAATTCACCTTCCTCATATAAGACAAGTTCGTTCCCTTTATCATAGTAATGTAGTTGTATGTGTTCCCCTTCCGTCTCACTAACAAACATAAAAAAATCTTTACAAACTGGATTGTAGCGCATATCAGACGGTTCATAAATCCACGCCGTAACCTGAATGTTCCAAACAATAACTGCGGCGGGACAAGAACCACTCTCAACCACTGGAACCACTGTAGGAGCTGGTACAGGCTCAAGAATAGGCCGAGGACTGGGTTGTGGCACTCAGGGACCCACCTTCTGATAGGGGAACAGGGAAGAGGAATTTTATCAGGCAATGGGAGAGGGTTACTAATAGAGGAGCATTTACAGGATTTTTTATTTTGAACTTCGATAGCGTCTCATCTCAAGAATTCTATGCACAATATCTCCGAACGGACGAGGTCTCAAATGAGATGTCTGTATCTGTCTCGAATTGAAGTACCAAATTAAAAACTTATCGCGAGAATGTCGCAGGATAATTAAGCATCCGAAATTGACATTTTAAATAACTTCATGATAATGATTATCTAATAATATTGTCATACACTGTTCATAAAACACAATGATTTTTACTTTTATTTTTAGAGGAGGGTGGTTTCTTGATTGGTATAACATAAATTAAAAGGATTTTACTCATTTGAGTATTAAATTAAATAATAAACAAACAATCACCAATTTTTTCTCACACTAAAAAGCAAAAAACTATAATCAGAAGGATATTTAAATACCATTAGGGTATAATTTCTTTTCGATCTATATGCGTCTAAATATATGTAAAATTAAAAAACAATTATGTATGAAACCTTTTGTATAGGTATATCTCAAAATAACTAAATTCTTACTTCGACGAGTAGAGTCGGTGAGTCCAGTCGAGTCGGAGCCTGTCATTTAAGGTGAACTTTCATAGAGGCATTTTTTGATTTGATTTTTCTACTTGTTTTAGGGATTAGTTTCATGGATTAATACATGAAACGACAAATAATAAATGGTTAAAGTGAAGTCATCGATACTCTAACTCTCCCTATTGCCGAAAAGCTGAGGGCTAGATCTATTGACATCCCAACTATGGTTTTTCCCACCCTCACTATTTAAACAAAATCTATCACACCTCACCTTTTGCTTTTCTCATCCCAAAATATACTGAAACTACCCTTTATTTTATCCTTTCAGAAAACATATTAATATTAATAATGAAATGAAAGAAGAGATGAAATCCAAAAACAACAAAAATGTAATTTGTAATTGCGTTCTTATTTTTTCCATTAATAGCATGACCTAAAAATGTTATATTTCAGTCTAAATTAAAAAAGATTGAACTGTAAATCAAAGTTTGAAAATAAGAGAAAAAACAAATTTAAAATATAACATTATTTTTCTATAAATCGTTATTGTCTTATTCGATCAACTTTATTATTCTTGTCTTATTTTACCATTTCACTATGAATAAAGTGCATAAAAAAATAAAACAACGAATATGTCAAGCTTTATAACATATGAGGATAAATAAGTCATTTTAATTTTTAATTTTGTAGTGGGGTGTCAAAAGCAAAATGTGAGGTGCTAATAGAATTTGTCAAAGCTGGGAGCCTTTTATCAACCCACTAGAGCTGCAAACTTAGATTTATCTCTAATTCCTCGGACAGATCTTAGTATCTTGGACGGCGCAAGTGAAAAAAAATAATATAAATAAGAATTCAATGTTTCTTTCAATTCAGGTTTAAAAATGAAATTTCGAGCAAGAACCCAAGTTACAAAAGAAATTTGAGAAGGTAGCTCTAATTACGTTGGATGTCATGTATCATTCATTTTGCGACTTTTTATGCATGTTCCAAATGGCTGATTTTGAGATCCATACACCATTGAAGATATTTCATGCTGATAGAAAAGGAGAAACAAAATGTTATGGTCTTCTAACTCAAGCAGTTAAAGCTATGACATTTTAAACGAAAGTTCTACATATTATGGATTCAACCTTCCAAAACATCATAGTAATTGAGTGTTGAAAATTTTCAAAATCAATCTGAAATTGAGGTTTGTTTTTGAAGGAAGAAAGAAAAGAAAAAGGATTAGTCCCACATCATAAAAACTGAAAAGAAAAAAAGTCTTTAAGTATGGTTTTCTCACAAGGATATCGGGGCCTTTAGGCTCCTAAATGTATGTTTTGTTGTGAGAAGAGAGACCATGCATCATCACTCCACACGCGTGTGCCGCCAACGTCCGATCGAACCAAACCAAGGGTCCAATAATATATTTTTGGATCAAATATGAAAGCGGTAACGGACCAGGCCTGTTACTGACTGGAAATGAAATGCTTCTCTCTGCCTCTATAAATAGCAACAACTGGAAATTATTTCGAGATGATTCCAAATTACTTCTTCTTCCTCGGTACTCTTCAGCGCTATTATCGGCGCCTAAAAGTGTTGCAAATTCTCGGTCTGCAACGCTTTTGAACCGTTGCAGAGTGCAACCTTCTTTCTCTTAATTCTTTTGTCTTCTTTTTCTTAATTCTTTAGTCTACTGGCATCATCAAAAATCAAATTATAGAGCGTTCTTGTTGGGATCAAAGTCGTACAAACTTTACGCTGTTCCAAGATTTCATTAAATCCTGAAAGTCAATAGTTCGATAATTCGTTTATACCTGATGGGTTGAACTATTATCTGAAAGAATCAATTATATATATTCTTAAAGTCTTAAGTATGGCAATATCTTCCTCATAGTCGTCTCGAACTGCAAATTCCCCAACATTGAGCCACTTAAATAAAGCATTACAGTCGCGAAATAAAACAAAGAAATCAAAACAATTGATGGTACAACGAACCTAAAATAGTGGAGTGCCCTGTTGAAAACACGACTGCATTGTTTTGATGACATCAACTATACGACATTGCAACTAATGTGTTTGTTGAGTTATTTCAGGTACAACAGAATTTCGATGGAATATAAAATTTATATGGCAATGCTACTCTCAATGTTGCTAAATGATTTAAGAAGGAACCACAATAAATTGATTTATGTGGCGTTGAAGTAAAATCATAGACATATACGCTGACGATGATAGTTACATGCGATGGGGACCAAAGTCAAAATGCAAGAAGGCTCTTTTATAACTGCAAAAGAGAATGTGGAAGTTGGGAACAAACAAAAGAAGAAGCAACAAAAAAAAATGACAGAACTTATATTTCACAAAAGCAGCAAAAAAAGAGAAAACCATCACTTGAACCGTGCACTTCAATTATGAAGATTGATGCCTCAACCAACTTCACTATAGCCCTCTTTGGATATATGGCATCGAATGTATGTAATTGAAGCGCTGGAAAACAAAATAACCAACAAACAAAAATGTGGCAATGCTAGGGATTAAACTCGGGTTCTCAACGTAATAGCTATGTGCCTCAACCACCCGGTTGAACCAACCAAGCATTCATGAACAAGTAGAATGGTTACCCTATCTTAACTTTCATCAAATGCAGAAATTCAATTATGAAGATTGATGCTTCAACCAACTTCACTATAGCCCTCTTTGGATATATGGCATCAAATATATGTAATTGAAGCGCTGGAAAACAAAATAACCAGCAAACAAAAATGTGGCAATGCTAGGGATTAAACTCATTAGCTATGTGCCTCAACCACCCAGTTAAACCGACCAAGCATTCATGAACAAGTAGAACGGTTACCCTATCTTAACTTTCATCAAATGCAGAAATTCAGAAATTCAATTATGAAGATTGATGCCTCAACTAACTTCACTATAGCCCTCTTTGGATATATGGCATCGAATATATGTAATTGAAGCACTGGAAAACAAAATAACCAACAAACAAAAATGTGGCAATGCTAGGGATTAAACTGAGGTTCTCAACGTAATAGCTATGTGCCTCAACCACCCGGTTGAACCAACCAAGCATTCATGAACAAGTAGAACGGTTACCCTATCTTAACTTTCATCAAATGCAGAAATTCAGAAATTCAATTAGGAAGATTGATGCCTCAACCAACTTCACTGTAGCCCTCTTTGGATATATGACATCGGATATATGTAATTGAAGCGCTGGAAAACAAAATAACCAACAAACAAAAATATGGCAATGCTAGCCGATTGAACCAACCAAGCATTCATGGACAAGAATCAAACGACACACCTCTTGAGTGTTAAGCAGGCATCTCAACCAACTCGCCTACAACAACTTTCCATTTTGAAGTATCACGTTGGCTATGAATTGACGCCAAAATAAATTACTGAAGAAATTGGCACCTCTTGAATCAAAGGAACACGTCTTAACCAACTCACCCATCCATGCACTTGTGACTTATTTGGTCGACTATTTCAAATCAACGTCACTGGAAGAATAGTTATGTACCAACTTATGCATCATTTCAACCAAATACCAATTTCCAATGAGTGCATCTTTTCTAAATGAGATTTTCTGAAAGGTTGCAACTATTTTATGGCATCCTATCGCTCTTATACTCCACAAACAAATACACGATTCTCCTTTCAAAATCAATCTCATATTGCTTTCAAATACTCAAACTTCGTATATACTCCAAAGCAAAATTAGACCAACGCTACGTTGCTCCACAAATATTTAAATCTGGTCAATATTCACCTCCTAGCCTCTGCGCACTCAATCTGCAACATTATTGTTGAAGGCTATAGAAATTGTACTACGCTGAGACTACCTCGTGTACTGAAGACACAATATATAGTCAGTTATCTGCTTACTTTGTATTTAAAGTTTCGATGAGCTTGTAGCCCGTTCAAATCAGGTGGGTAAACTTGTAGCCCGTTCAAATCAAGTGGGTAAGCATGTAGCCCGTTCAAATCAAGTGGGTAAGCTTGTGGCCCGTAAAATCAAGTAGTGTTTGTAAACTTGTTCCTATGGATAAAGTGAGGGTCGTGATTGTTAAAAAGCCAAAAGAAGCTTCGGGACTGGACGTAGGACGGGAAGTCCGAATCAGTATAAATCGACTGTGTGATTTATATTTTCCGCTGCTATTAAAATTATTTTACGCTACTGTACTTACTGCGCTTTAAGTTCTACATAAATATATTAGCCATCATCGATCGAGTGCATAGTGACTATTCATTCACCGCCTCACCCTACTTTACATGCCCTTCTACTTCAATCCATTCATATCTACTGTACAACCAAATTGTGTTGCATCCAAATAGCCGGCCCTATATAATAATGCTACAATGAACCTTAGCCTCTCCTGTTCACAAACATTTGATTCAAACCCAAGCTAAATCGCAACTGGAACAAGTACTCACGGCTCATTGTAACAGATCAAGGCAAACTAATACTTAAAAACGACAACAAAAAACCTTCAATATATCATATGCCCCGGTCCAACATATTCATTACAATTGATAAGTAAACATATATATATGTATATTTCAGTTGCTTCACCAGTATAATCTGAAACCAACTCCAATTATTCACTCTTTTCTGCAACAGCAGCCCAAACACACGCATAAAACATAAAACCAGACTTCCATACATACATATTATATAAAATCAGTAACACACACTTGCCTTTGGTGCAGCGGCAACATCATCAAACCCACTGTTACCCACACCCATCTTTTCCACCTCCTCGCCACACCCACCCTTAACCCTACCCTTAAGCCTGATCCTCTCAGCCCTAGACCCAATGGTCTGCCCTAAAATGGAAGCAGCAATTGTGAAAGCCATGGCAGTCTTAGGCATCAGCACGGACTTCCTAAGCATGGCAATGAAAGGCACAGCAGCATGAACAGCAGCAAACCACTGAGGCGAGAATTTCTGGGTGTGTTCCCTCCATACGCCAAGTGGAATGTTGGCTGCCATTCCGAGGAGAGCGATGGCCAGCATTTTGGAGGGCAGGGGTTGAGGGCGCAGGTTTTTGACTAGGGCGGTTCGGGCAAGGGCAGCCCTAGCAGAAACTATTGCAGGTGGGCATTTGAACTTCATGCCAGGGGGCGGTTGCAAGGCTTTTGCTACCAAGGGGAGGACGGAGCTTACTGCTCTGTAGGACTTCGCTATCGGGCATTGGCCTGATTGCAGCCACTCGTTGCCTGTTGCTTCATGCGATGTGTTCCCTCCTTTCTGAAATTAATTTATGTAATCGCAAATTAGTGTTAAGTGAACAAGAATGGTATGTGTAGGCGCCTACTGCTAGATATTCGAAAATCTGACATCCATCTGCGTCCATATTCAGGAAATGAAAAAATAAATGATATCCAAGAAAAGCATATATGTATGCAGATACGACAGTACTTGGATCCGAAATTATTCAACCAGGATTTAAAAGATAATAGTTGGTATTTTGAATATTTTTAGCACAACAAACAAACGTGTATTCATAACTCAACCTAATTTTATTACCTTTTTTTCCCTTTTGTGTTTTTATAAGCACTGAGTTAGACTGCAACTTAAATTAATTTTTCTCATCCTGTGAGTAACTTGAAAATGCATTAGAAAGCAGGAAATTGGATTATAACTTAAAATTCAATGAGTCAATTGGATTATATAAAGCAGAAATCAAAAAGTCAATTTATCTGAATACAAATCAATCACATGTAAAAATTACATTCTGGCTTAATTTATAAATTTAATTACTTGTTGAGTACTGCATGGTTCCACTCTGCAAGAACCCCGAATCATTCTCTTGAAGCTCATCATTTTTATGATAAATGATCCGCTTGCCCCGAAATGACCCGGCCCAATAGGGAAATCCCAGTGGACCTTTCGATACAATCAAATAGATTGCCACAAGGGCGCCATATTCTAGGAGCCCAAACTATGTGATTGAATAAATCAACAAGACCTCTGACAAATTTTATTTTGAAAAAAGCACTGAATTTTGTGGCAGAATGAGCCCCTTTAAAACAGCCTCTGCTCATCTTCATGATTTCTTATGCAAATGTTCAACATTATTCGGTTTTTATACCAACATATTTTACATCCAGTTTTCTCAAAAAGACTCATAAGTGCATATGGCTTATGGATAACAAATCAACATCAAGTCCCTGGTTGATGGGGTTGAGCATTTGGTTGATTTGGTTTATCCTATGCTTAAAATTGTTAACTGAATCGGATGAAAACCAAACCAACAAAATTAAATTTGTTTAATCCAGTTGGTTATCCAATTTAACCCGATTCACATTGTATGTTTAGAATGTTCATTGTAATTTGAAACCAAACCTAAATATATAATCATAAGTATTCTTATGCTTTATAATAGTAATTTTGACACACGCAAGATAAATTTTATTTAGATCACTATAGTAATCTAAAGAAGTTGTTAATAGCATTAGTAATTTTGAAATATGATAAAAGGTTGGTTAATTTGGTTAACAAACCGATAACGATAACAAAAAACAAAAAAAAACAAAAAAAAAAAAAAAAAAAAAAAAAAAAACGGATCAATTATAGACCAATCTAGTTTCAAAACAAAACCAACCGGAATGAACTAGTTTGGTTGGTTTATTTGGTTTAACCAAAGATTATTCAACCCCATTGGTTCACCACTCTAATTCATAAATTTTGTTAATTTACGCCAATTTTCAAAACTAGGTCTGTTTGAAAACTATATAAAGATACAAGCCGCTTTTGTCCACATAAGTGTCAAGCTGACAAAAATGAACCGATGACATTTCGAATAGTGCTCATATTAATTAATAAACCACACTGGCGACTCTTGAAAAGGCTCACATGTTATTTTTTTTATGATAAAATGACCACAATTTCAAATGTTGCCATTTTATTTTTGCAGCATGGTATTGATGTGGGTAAAATTGGCCTATATTTGCAAATGATTTTCAAACAGGCCTATATGCAAGATAAGTTTTGCAAACTGGCCTAAATTAACAAAATCCTCTTCTGGAATATGTGTAAGATAGAGGGTGTATTTGTATTTTGACCAGGCTGCTCTTGGAGCTGTAACCAAATATACAAATATCAGAAATGACAACCAAAGTTGACTAGCCCATCCTAATCTAAACTCATGACTTATTCAACGTTGACTAGCCCCTCCGAATCTAAACTCGTGACTCAGTCAACATAATAACCAGAAACATCACATAATACTATTGTGAAGTCTCTCCATCAAATCATTTCCATTCTAGAGTTGAGCATTGCTCGATATCAAAATCCATTTTATATAGAAGGCTAAAATAGCAATAGCACCAATAAGAAGTGGTACAGGTAATGATGAACCAAGTAGTAGCTACAATTCCACAGGTTGCATCTTTACCTAAGGTCAAAAGTTAGTATAAAGTCATATCTATATGAACAATTGACGTGAAGGTTAAACATCCAAACCGTGACATAAAACGATTAGGCCATGTTGAAAATCCAAATTAATTTGAAGTATTCACCAGACATTAATGTCGCTAAATGATGAGATTTTTCAAAAATTTACCTGAGAAGACTGCTCTTTCTTGGATGAATTTTTGTTCTTCTTAAACTTATTGAATTTCTTGTTAAAGAAATTAAACCCGAAAAAGCCATCAGATCCAAACGGTGCTAAGCTAATTGTGGCTGCCTTTGCCGCTAAGGGATTAAATTGAGAAAACTCTTCATGTTCTTCTTGATAATCCCTTTGTGTAAAGGACCTCTCAGATAGTGGTACAACTCCATTCTGACCATGGAAAAACTTGAATGCATTTTCAAAATCAGGTCCTTCTTCAAGAATTGGTCCTTTAGCTCCTCGTGCCTAATATTAGATGATTAAAATACAATAACAATACGTAACTACGATATTTCACCAACATATATAATAAAACCATCTATTTGTTTATATTCAGTTGACAGTCTATGAATTTATACCATCGGTACATACACTTTTTTATGTACTAATACAAATGAGAAGTTTTTAAATAATTTATACGTAATTTTATGTTTAAAATATCAAAGAACTTCTGATTTGTACAGCGATACAGATAAGGTTAAAACAGACTCGCTTTCTCATCAGTTAGAGCAATATAAATTTGCACCGATGATGCAAATCTTATCTGTACCAGTGGTAGAGAATCCTATCTGTACCACCGTAAAAATCGTGCAGGCATGAGCATATACTTTACACATTATAATTGTTGTTTTTCCTAAATTGAGATGATGTCAGAAACCTGACAGCTAATACTGCAAGGAAATAGCAAAGGCAGCAAATATAAGCTGAAATTCTAAGGGATTCAAATGAAAAAAAACCACTTATAGAGGAAGATACACTCACAGGTACAACAAAGTTGAATGAAGAGGACAAAAAATTTGTGGGCTCGTTGATGTTCCTCAAGAAAGGGCATCTTTCAATGCCCTGGAGAGCATTTGAATCCTCAGTACACACTGATTGGGCAAAAAAGTTGACATGATGAGAATCCATTAGATGTTTTAACCTGCATGACAAAATAAGTTGATACATTATCAAACATGGAAGATAATAGCCTGCTTTGAAACAACTTTTTTTTACTTAAAAGTAGCGCATGTTTTGAATAGGTTTACATGAATAGTAAATAATGGATTATGGATGGGTCAAAAGTAGCGTAAGTTGAAACATTAACTAGTACAACCGCACAACGGAAGGGAAAACCGAGTGTTTAATTCCATAATTTCCAAACAAAAAAATCAATGAAAATTTCATTAATATAAGACAACCATACAATGTTGTATAAAATGTATTAAAGAAAATGCATAACAAAGAGAAACAATTAAAGAAAATACATAAGTTACTAAGTCCATGTGGTGGACTTGTTAAATGGGACACAATGTCAATGTCATCTTAGTGTGAAATGGTGTTGGTACAGGCACGTAATAATTATGGTTTATCTGAATCAAACAGATTGATAGGGTAACAAGTTCATTCATATCACAATAAAGCTGGTTATAACTAGGCATTAACATCGGTATTTGTGCAACATCACTTTGGTACTGGAGTTTGCATAAGCACTTATATGTTGATGTTTCTTCATCCTGGAAAGATTAACAGTCACCAAACATATAATTTAAAGATTTCAACTTGATTGCTTAATGGAAAAGCAGTTCCAAGAAGCGGAACATAATTAGCAATGATAAAATATAGGCTAGTCTAACCAACATCCCAAAAGAGAATATAATTGATAAGATGGTTTCATCCTGAAAGATTAACAGTCACCAAACATATAATTTAAAGAGTTTCAACTTGATTGCTTAATGGAAAAGCAGTTCCAAGAAGCAAAACATAATTAGCAATGATAAAATATTGGCTATTCTAACCAAAATCCCAAAAGAGAATATAATTGATAAGATGGAGAAACTTGTATCTATGCTATGAAAATAAAGGAGCGACAAACATAAACTAATAATAACAGTGTTCCTCTATTAGTATATAGCACTTGAATTTATGACTTACGACATATTCGACATTGAAAAGGGGCATTTTTAGGTACTTCATTTTCTTGTATTTTCAAAGTGTCATCTGCCTATGTTATCACAGATAATACAAAGAACAACACCTTTGAATCAAGTTTCGAGTGTTATTCACTTTTGACATTTAGGTAACCAAAAATACACAGTAACATCACAAATACTAATAAACATTAAAACATTTTTAAATTTTGGAAACAGAAGTTTAAACTAAATAAATTATCAAAGTATGTTTTCATCCCATCCCCAACTTCGAACTTTTTAAATACAAATTACATCTCTGGGATGGAAACATTTTGCAGTGAGTGATGATCACAACAACCAAGTCTCTCACCTCATCATTGACCATCAATGGAGAGGAAACTTGAACCGTCCGCCTCCCAATACTGTTCACGACATTCTATAAATCAGCATTAACATTGATTAGGAAAGGGACTCTTGGCATTGGTCTCCTAATTCTAATGGCTATTTTGATCTAAAGTCTGCATTGAACCATATTCGTTCAAAATCTCCTAACATTATTGGTTGAATTTATATGGGACAATTACTCCAAAAATGTCCCTATCAGGCTTTTAAATCTCCCCGAGATCGCCGAGATCAAAAATCCGAGATATTAGCCAAAATCCGAGATATGGCAGCTAGTTTAGTTATAAGTGTTTCAAATATCGCCCGAGATAGCCGAGATATTTTTCCGAGATATTGGCCAAAATCCGAGATTTAAAACCTTGGTCCCTATGCACCCTTATGGCAAGCTACAGCAGTCTAAACGCTAAAGGCAGGATATCACAATGGGACAGTAATATAGACTTAACATGTAAATTGTGTATTAGTCAACCTGAGGACACAAAGTCTATTTATTCTTCAACCGTCAAGTCGCAAGAAATATTTGAAAGACAATAAACAGCAAATTCTCAATACTACAAACAAATCATCTGGGTCTCAGTTATATTTTGGAGAACGTAGCCAAACAACAGAACAGGAAATCAATCAGAAGGATGCATTCTTATCCAAAACTATACAAATCATTTCAGTTAAATGAATTTGGAATACTCAGCACATAGCTGTAAAAATTCATCGTTAAACAGTACAAAAAGACTAGGATCCGAGAAAAGATATGTAAACAGTTGTTATTACCAAACTAATGCAGATTAATGAATAAAAAAACAATATGGCAGTTGATTTTACAACCACCGCTGTTGCAAACTAACGCAGATTAAATGAATGCAAATCAAGTATTCAATGAATCACGAGCTAAATTTGATATTTATGAGTCAAAACGCGAAATCGGGAAAAAATAATCACCTATCTATCACATCAGTAATTTTGATCAACCCATATCTGTAACTTTTGAATCAAATGGCAAAAAATACGACGAAATCTGTAATTGAAAAATGGAGCTTTTTTACTTTGTTTAAATAGGCAAAAGCAAGACCTAATCAAATCCGCAATCCAGCAAAAATAAATAAATAAATACTGTCTATATGCATACTTTAATTCATATAGGTTAAAATTTGGCTGCGATTTGGACAAAACACATCATATAATTGAACGAAAACGAGTTCCATAGCAAACGCGAACCTCGACAAAGTAATTCCAATAGACCAACTAATGGGATCTAAACATTATTCAATAAATTATAAAGATCCGAATACAATTTGGCAACAGAAAAACAAATTTCACAACGTAAAGCTAGAAAATTGTAAAATCGCACCTGTAGGCCGATTGAAGTAGCGGAAAGAGGCGGAGTTCAACCGAAAAATCTGTGAAAGGAACAGAAAACTACGGTGGGAAGAACTAAGCAGCGACAGCAACAGGAGGAGTTGTTGTAGGAGCTAAATTATAATTCGTGTGGAGAACACAGGATCTTAATCTTGCAATTTATTTCTCTCTTTTAATTTTCCAGTTATGTACATATATACATTGAACTATCAAGCAGCCGACCCAACTCGTTATCAGGGAAAATTTATCTCTGACCCCCGTAGAATTGGAAGTTTGTTTTGCAGCTGTCACGACTGATAATTACGGAAGCTTCTGTTTTGTTTTGCAAACATATCTGCAATGTTTGTACATTTTCCTATCAGGTCCGCCCATCCAACCATCCATCCAATTTACAGGTGTTAATTCAGATAAATATTTTACCTAAACTGCTAATTTTAGGCTATCCATCTCGCTTAAGGCACAATCGTCTAGGGCAACATCGTCGGACAGGGAGAGGGGTGGGCGTTTGGTTGGTTTGTTTTGGTTTATCCGATGATGAAAATTATCAAACCAAACTAAAATCGATAAAAATGAAAACCAATTCAAACCAACCAAATTAAGTTTGGTTGGTTCGGTTGGCTATCCGATTTAACCGAACTAAAGATATTTTACACTTTATGTTTGTAATATTAACTATAATTTGAAATAACTGATAAATATATGATTATGTATTATTATATATGTCTCTTACGCTTTTTAGAAGTAATTTTGCATATATGTGACGATTAAAATGTATTTGGATAACTAATCTAACATAAAATATTTATTATAATATCAATAATTTTGAAAATATAATAAAAGTGCGGTTAATTTGGTTAAACCGATAATTAAACTAATAATTTTTTTGAACCAATTACAAACCGATCTAATTTCAAAACAAAACCAAACCAAACCGACCAAAATAAATTGGTTTGATTGGTTTATTTGGTTTAACTAAATAATGTTCACCCTTAGACAGGGTAAGAGAGGTAGCAGAAGGCAATTGATACTTAAAAAATTAAAATTATTGTGTTGCAACGCAACTTGTTAAACAATTAATGTCTAGTTTAGTGGTTTGTAGTCTAACTCAACTATAAGTTGCCTAAGATTCAAACCCTGCAATTGAAATTTTGTTGAATTTCTTTCCTCCAACCTCATTTCCATAAGCTTTGCGTACAACAAAAAACTTAATGGGTTGACACTGCATATCACATTACACTATTTTCATCAATGTCAATTATTTATCGGAATGAGATCATATATTGGATTGGGTGAGCTTAATATTACAAGTGTTGGAATTCCAAGGTGAATGAAATATACGTTAGTACCACACTGTCAAATTTAAGACCAGTCATGAATGTATATTAAATTCCCAATTCTTATATTGGTCACTCAGGTCAAATACTTCTGCGCGAGGAGGAGAATCTAAATCTCATGGCTAAACACAATGCATTTGGGTGCCCTGGACCAAGCCTAAAAGGGGAAAAATGCGAAAGGTTGGAACCAACGAAAGGCAACTGCTGGGACTTGAACCTACTCCGCCGTGCAATCCAACAAACACCCTTACCTCCCAAGTAGTAACATTTTCAATAATAAAATGCCCTACAAAATTTATATACCAATAGTTTTAAAAGCACATAACTAAAACTGTTGTCCCCTTCTCCACCTTTGGCGGTGCTGCCCTAGGCGAATGTCTCGCTCGCTTACCCCCTGGGTCGGGCCTGCGCACGCGTCGCATGTCGGTTTCGCACCGAGCTGAACCGGGCCTGGTTCGGGTCTAGTGCCATGTCTTATTCTTCCTTTTCTAAAAAAAAAAAAAAAAAACTTTGTCATTTTCAACACAGAGTAGACATACTTATTACATTCTTGAGCAGATACATTCTATTATATTTTGAAATTTTTTGCAAATAAAAGTTTTAAGAAGATTACTAATGTAACAACCCGAATTTCGATAGATCGAATTTTTTTTCAAAATTCTAATCCATCGAAACTTGTATTGGTTTGTTTGGTATCCTCTAGAAAAGGCAGAGATATAAAATATATCAGAGCTCAGAAAACATCTCACATCGGAATGGATAAAATATAATATAATCGAAATATAGCCTTACCCAAATAATAATACTGCCTAACCAGTATCCAAAACTATCATATTTTTGCCACAAATCTAACCTGCGAGTATGTTATGAGGAGGGGGTCAAAACATAAATTCTGGTGACTGGATTTAAACTACACATTTTTGATAACCCTACATATACCGTTCAGTTACATTTTCTTATTTATTAGGTTACTTCGGTTATCAGCACTCAAGGCTTACACACGTCGTACCCATTTACTCCCCCCATGGATTAACCTAATATAGTATGTATGCAGCTATCCCCATATTAAGGTAGACCCATAGTACCCCACTCGCACAGTCTCCGCCGTTATGTCAATAGAAATATCTACAGTCCCTCATTGTACTCGATGCCTTAACCGCACATATTCTCTATTGTGCACCGAGTTTCGTAACATGGTTGTACCAGAGACACAGAACTCGGTCGGGAGCTTTTCAGATATCTGTATACACAGATGATAGGGTCTACATTTTCAGTGGTTATGTCCCACCCGACCCCTCGCTCAACTTGTGAAAGATCGACAGAATTGAGAGCTAGTCACCTGGCCCCAGAGAAAACAACAAACAACAATTCCTAATTGGCATATCCTTCACCCATAGCCTTGATAGTAAAAGGTGTATGGTCTTTTGGTTTAGCTCTCCGTCTTTCCGCATAATGCATCACGTATCACGCCGACTGTCGATGGATGGTACCCGACGACTAATATCAAACAGATGGTAAGACCCGCCAAAGGTAGACAGAAGTGGTCGTGACCCGCCTAGTCACAAGGCAAGAGGATCATCGAATTACCTAAGCCACCCAACAGCCTTCTGATTGCCCACTATCGTGGCAATCAAGGTATACTCATCGGGTAGTAACGCGCAGACCCAACCTCTGCGAGCACAGCCTAAGCGTTGTCACCGCACAAAGGACTACCAGGAGTACCCTCCACGTCCTACTTCCAGTCCTTCGGAGCTAGCAGAATATCAGCAAAACAGACAGAATAATCAGATGGACATGCGCTCCCCTCGTGCCTCATGACACCACGATGATCTACCTCGTTGGGTTGTTCACCTTCAAACATACGGACTGACCCAAACGCCTCGGGTTAATGTGTTATTAGATCCTATGTCTAAACGTTTAATTACGCGCTTTTCCTACCTCATCAGATTTCCAGTTAACTTGGTTATTTCAAGTCATATTGACTTCTTATTCAAGTTATCAAGTTCTTCTTGCTTATTAATTTTAGTTATAACTTAATCAATTTAAGTTTATTAATAAGCTGATAACATGTTATTTTAAAGATTGTAATCCAAGGTCTGTAATCTACAATCTCTTTATGTTATTACCATGTAATTCATTGTCCAATTCAATTGTTACAATAACATGTTTTACTTAATATATAATTAAGTGTATTTTATCTCAATCCATATGTTTTCATTTTAACATGTCACCTATTATGTATGATTAAACATAATTTTGTTTTCCTTATGTTCAACTCATTCTTTCTTATTTAATCATAATTCCATCTTACACTGCCGCTACAACTTGTTGTTGTTTACTTGTTATTTTAGTTCTCTTAACTAAGATTTATTAATAAGTTTCCTTTCCATTTATTATAACTTATGTTATAATTTCCACTTGTCCCTAGGACAAGCCTACTTATTATATAACATTCTCATTAATGTAATTAATTATAATAGATTATTACCATTTCCCGTTCATTCCTATTCTTTTACTGTTGTAATTTTCCTTCATTTCCATTAATTAATTAATGTCATTTATTTCTATCATGTTATTTACATATTTATATGTATATATATTTATGCACCAGAACTCTCACATTAAGCCTACCACTTGTGGATGTTGGATTTGCCGGGCTGTTCCGGGCAGGCTTCTACCACAAGTTGACTTAACCTCGTGTCTTAGCACTGTTACATATATGTTTACGCACTGGGCCCCTCACATTAAATCAACAACTTGTGGATGTTGGATTTGTCGGGCGGTTCCGGGCAGACTTCTACCACAAGTTGAATTTAAATCGTGTCTAAGTGTGATTACAGTTTTGTATTTACTGTAAATTTAGGCATATCCATTCCTTCCAAATTTTACTGTAATCTATTTTTACATGTCATACTTAATATCATATTAAGTCCATTTTAACTAATTATCATGTCGCATGTTCTTCCTAATATGTAATTAACCCCATTTTAAAAGAATAACATGTAATCATCAATCATGTAATTATTACAATCTAACAAATTAACATGTAATTATCCCAATTCTTACAGTTAAGGGTTCAAGCACATAATATGCCACAGATTAACATGTAATTAAAACATGTATGTATACAACAATAATCGCTTCTACATATTTGAACAGGTTTAAACATTTTAACAAATTTAATCACTCTAGTAGATTTACATTGCATATTAACGAGGAATGTCAAATGATAAATATACCATTATCAAAAGGTATAACTTAAATCCACTCACCTAATTGCTTTCCAATTCATAAATCTGGTCCAGATCCAGCGTAACAACCCTGATTTTTGGAACCAATTTAAAATTTTATTTTGATTGATTAAATAGATCTTAATGTTAAAATAATTTATTTTAATAAATAAGGACTTGAAATTTATTTTAAAAGATGTTAGAACGTATAAATTTATTTTAATTATAAAACGAGCTTGAAATGGCACGGTAGTTTCAAAATTCAATTTTAAATTTCAAATGAGTGTACAGAATTCAAAATAAATCAGAATTGGATAAAACAAGAAACGTTAAAATCTAATTAACTTTATCTTTCTAACGAAAGTAAGAAATTGGGATTTCACTTTATAAATTGTAATTTATGTCTAAATTAAAATTTAAAATAGTCGGTATGGAATTTATATATATTTCAATATCATATATAGCCCTTAAAAGTATCCATTTTGCAAACGATCTCTGTTTTCGACGAAACTACTTTTGTTGGATCCGTAATATTAAATTATTGCTAGATTTCAAATTTCATAATTTTTGGAGCTAGTATGTGGATGTGCGCAACAAATTATGAATCAATCATTTGAGTGTGAAATAGAGCTGTTTAAGCAAACAGATTCGGAATTCGACGAAACCAGTTTCATTAGAACTGTATCATCAAGACATAGTTGTGTGTCAATTTTCGTCGCCAAAGAGTTCATGTGTGCTCAGAGCATCGCTAAACGTCGAAAGAAAAGAGCGTTAACTAAGAAAATAATAAAATAAAACCTCCACTATATAAGATCTTTTCCTCCACAAAACCCAATTTACTCTTCTCTCCACCGAAAATGGCAGCCACCTCCTTTCTCCCGAAATTTTGCAGAAAAGCCCCTCAAACTTAAATAATTTATGCCTTCCAAATCGTAAGTAGTTAGGCATGAAATTTTGTGAATTTCTAGAGAACGAAGAGGGCTGCTCACGCCTAAAATTTGGTGGTGATTGGGTTGGTGGTTTGGTCGGAATCGTGCTCGAAGTGCAGCAAGTCGGTTTCGGTATTTTGCTTGCTGTAGGCCCCACGTAGAGAATTAGGTTGAGCGGTTTGGAGGGATGGTAGAGTGGAAGCATACGAAGGTTTTTGCGGTCATGGCATGGTCTCAGGTGGTTGGAGTTGGCTAGAATGTCAAGTTCATCGGAGGGGCTTCGAAAAATGAGGTAGTCACGAAAATGGTCAATTTCCCGCTAATCCATGCATTTTCAGGCGAAGTGATACAAAAGAAAGTTGTCCGGAAGGTCAAGACCTAGCTACTAGAAAAATCTGGTGGCATTTGGAGCACCGTGGTGGCGTCAGCGCCTAGATGACTAGAAAACGTCCATTTCCGTTCATTTCTGGACTGCGGGGCCCACGTGGCGAATAGGAGGGGAGACCACCAGGCGTGGAAAGAGGAGGAGATGCCAGAGACAAGGCATTGGTCTCGTGCAATTCTGAGTTACGGTTTTGTCGTGGCAAGCATTTAAAGTTGAAGGTGTTGTTTTGAGAAGAAGGTGAATAGTGATTTTATTGTTTAAATGATTATCTATGTTCGTATGCTAATATTTTTTTGCTATGAACTCAAAATCACATGAAACAGGATCCTTTGTGAATGTGGAGCGGAGAGCTTCGCAATAAAACTAATTTGATCAAATTTGGAACAAGTTATAATTTGAGGCAGATTTAAACCCAAACAGCATTAAAATAGTCAATTAAAGACTGACGAAGTGGAAACCAATGGTGAAAACTATAAACTAAATTATTATTTTACTAAGTCGTTATGTTATAGAGTAATGTGAGAAATTTAAACTCATTGGAAATGTAGTTGCAAGCATTTACATTTTTTTTAGTTCAACACTTGAACTATTCTCAAATCATTTGCATTAGAAGTGTTGTATGAATATGTGACACTCGCATATCATACTCCATGGATGGACACTTGTGGCGCCTTAAATGACATTGGATAGTCGAGTATTTATTTGTTTATGACTATGGTGTGTGCATTGTATGAAAGTGAATAATCATTAAATAATGGTGTTTGAAGATTAAAACTAAGAAGAGTTTTAATAAATCTTTAATTAGATATTTTTTATGCATAGATAGTGATTAAATTTACCAAAACACGGTAGATGTTAGAACCAAATATACTTGGTAGTTGATATTCCTTGTTGTTGATTGATTGCTTGGATTGTGCTCGACCAGTTTATGAGCAAAATATGCTTTTACATTTAGCATTGGGTTGGGTAGAAATATTGGTATGCTAACACCTTGTGAAACACTTCACGATTTACTATAAGGTGTTTAGCGATCTTGTTTGGTTCATTTCAAATTTAATGAATGATTTTGAAACAAGATTTTCTTAAGTGAAAAGAAATGTTATTCCAGATTTTGGGCAGGGAATGTTTTATGAAAATGTTTTATAAAACAAAAAGGATTTCGAGGGCTAAACCCTATGTTTCTAAAATGATTTAGAGAAGTATTATGTGTTTGACATTGTAGTTCATCACATAACCAATTAGTTACTATTGATGATATATCTTGTTGGTGGTGGAGAATTTATTCTCTTGCTTAACACCCTTCTTTGAGACATACGAGCTCAAAGATTATATGATTAATAGTGACTAATCATATGCGTGAATTGCTGATGTGAAGTACTATAGCTTGAAAGTACTTGTGATTATTATGTTGTTAAATGATTTTCCCCACTTCAGGATATAAAATGATTTAGTATGTGGCTAAAAATTCGGGTAACCCTGACGACTAAAAGTATGGGGCTTATGGGCGGTGTAAGTCTTTCCCAAGTGCGTGGGAAGTGCATCGTCAGTGTAAGTTTTCCCCGAGGGCATGGGAGGTGCATATATATATATATATATATATATATATATATATATATATATATATGTGTGTGTGTGTGTGTGTGTGTGTGTGTGTGTGTGTATGTATATATATATCGAGTGACTAAGGAACCAACCCTTGGGCTTGTTGATGGGAGAAACCTTCCGAGATTTGATTGCATACTGTTTGTATGCATTGTGATGTTTTAGAATTCATATTTCCAAAGATTTTGGTTTGAGATCCGAAGTGAAATCTACTTTGCTATGAAAGCTAAATATGTATTTCAAATTATTTGAAATAAAAAACCGAGAATAAAGTCCAAGGAATAATTTATGTAAAGATACTGGATTTGAAAAATCTAAATTTGGTGATTAAACCAAAATGGGTAGATTAAGGAATTACATATTTTCTGACGCATTGTAGATCCATACGTCTATTATTTATGGTAGTTGTATGTGCACTGGCTATCTAGTGGAGTAAACCCGTTTCGTGTTATACGGCGTAGTCCTATGATATGCCTCACTTTCAAATAAATTAAGTATAAATGTAGAGTTTCTCATACCAGTCTCATGACTGACTCGTAGTTTGTTTTTCCTTCGCAAACTCGGGTGCCTATATTTTTCACATGGGCAGTCGAGTAGTTTGTTTTGTAGATTATTTCATTGAGCAAGGTTCTGGATTGAAGTTTAAAGCTGTGTTCAGAGCATTGATAGTCTTCCGTTGTGTTGGTTTATTTGTTTCCACTTATTGTATTACATTTAATGTAAATTTATCTTCCGCTGTATTATTTTTGATGTACTCTGATATTTTGTACTCTGATGTAACATTATTATGATGTTTATAAAAGTCTTTTGTTTTTTGTTCTAATGTGTTGTGCGCCCAAATTTAGCGTATCCACCTTTTTTGTTCGATTTAAGTCGGTTTAACGATCGATTTGGATCAACCGAGAGGGAGGGTCACTACGTATGGTATTAGAGCTTTAGTTAACACAATGGGGTACAACTCGTTAGAACAGAATGAAAGACTTATTGGAGGTAGGATTAGTAATGTCCTATTAAAGGATAACTCATTAGATATAGGATCAGTAGCATCCTAGAATGAGAAACTCATTAGAGATGGAGTTAGTAATGCCCCAGAATGAGTTGAGGGTTATATATTTATAAGTAACGTATTTGTGATCATATATATAATCCAATCTAAGAAAATATATTTTTGAGTATATAAAAGTTATATATTTAGACAATTTAATAATCAATTGATTGCAATTTGTGATGTGTGATTATTAATTTAACTAATAAAATATTGGAATGATGAAGCCAATATAAAAATAAAAGGTAAATTAAATCAAATTTAGTGTAAAACTGGATTGAATATACGAAAACACTTGTTATTTAATTTAATTGAGTTAATTTAAACTGAATTGAAAATTAGTTCAAATTGGATTTATATGCATGGATATATATATATATATATATATATATATATGTATGTATGTATGTATGTATGTATATATTGAGTAGGTTATGGATTTACTATTGAGTAAAGAAATAAATTGCGTGCCTGACAAACAGGTGCACCTTAGTGAGTTGGTTGCGCATTTTTATTATTATATAAACTACTGTGAGTGATTTGGATGCGTTGTGAAGGTTGTTCCGTGTGAAATTAAAACATACGCCATAGGATAATAACAGATAAACTATGGACTATATCGCATAACATACTACTGAAGATGACATAGCATATCATATTCATATAAGCATTTAGTGCTTATATGACGAGGTTTGAAGTACCATATGAGCAAGATGCTTGTATGGCGAGGACTGAATTACAGGTTGAACTGAGGACTGGTTATGGACTTAATAACATATAAAGAAAAATTACAGGAATTAATAACAAACCCTGCATAGGTCTTGAGATGACAAAAATGTATATGCCTCTCTTGTTTTTAGATACAACACAAGGATTATGACTAAATTCCCATCACTGGGTCAAGGGATAATTTTTTTACACATCTCCCTTGAGCATAGATAACTCACATTTTATTTGTATGCGATATATTGATTTATTGGGTGCCTAATACGACCCAATAAATTTGTCCATATCAACCCGTACAAAGAAGGTTATGGCGAAATTTTTCAAAAATTTAGGGTGTTAGCCAAATTTCAGATAAATTTAGAAGTTCTTAGAAACTGAAAAGTTGAAGAACTTAAGCCAGAAGGAAAGTTGAGTTGGTTAGTTAAACAACTTTCAGCTTTGTTCTTATTCGAGGACAAAAAAGTATTAAGTGGGGAGATTGTAACAACCTTGATTTTTGGAACCAATTTTAGTTTAATCTATTTTAATGAATTTTGGATATAAATTGGTTGTTTTTGCTCAATAAAATTTGAGAATAATATTAAATAAATATATGTACTCTTTTGAAATCTCTAAACCCTAATTCTCTACTCCATTACGCAGCCGCCACAGGGTTATCAATGCCCGATATCGCTTCGAATTTCTCCTCCCTCTTTCTCCAAATCCACACAATGATTTTTGAAACTTGTAAAACAAAACGGGAAGAGCTCATCAAGGTCTACAATGTCAACAATGATGATTAATTTTTGTGCTAAGAACTGAGAGAATTTCAATTGCAAATATCTGCGTTCGAACTACTTTCTAGGGTAAATGGAGGCTCCAAGTTTGTCATGAAAGGCGGCGCCGGTGGAGGAAGGTTCAGGGGTCGAGGCGCCATGTCCTTATCGAGGTCCGGTGTCTTGATGATGGTGCGACAGTGTTAATTTTTCACGAAGATGGGTTTTGGAGGAAAAGTTCGCGATGGAAGAAGGAAAACAATCGACTCCTTTTTTAAATGTAATTAGTTGTATTAATTGTGTAATTAGGCATTAATTAGATTATATGAATTAAAAACTTGAACGTCTTTTAACTACATGGTCAGAATTACGCAAACTCGGATGCGTTGAAATCGTAGAGTCTAGATCTACGTGATGAAATCAGTTCAGACAGAAACGGAGCTAGCTACAGATTCTAGTTAAATTAAACGACTTGTTTAATTTAACGAAAACAATTATTTTACAACAATTTCAAACCGAACGAGGTGAGAAACTATTCACTATAAAAGGGTTAGATTAAAATCACGGTTTGTTTTTTAATTGCTGAATATTATTGTGAAATATTTGAGTTGTATATCGATGTTGTGAAATTGAATTGAATGGTAAACGGTTACTGACTAAGAAATTTTAACTAGTTATTAGTTATCGGTTTTAGATATAATCATCATTATTATTGAACGATATTATTGATTTAATATATATTGATTTGTTATTGATTAATTTGCGGTTACTCTATTGAACGACGAACCCATATAAGCGTTAATATTTAAATGCTTATGTGGTATATACCACAATATGTGGATTGGTTGTTATAATTGTCTATTGTTATATGATATATAATTAATAAACAGTTTAGAATTATATTTGATTTTATTTATAAATCGAATTTGGTTTGAATAGGACGTGTCGCGCAGCGGCCGTTCACGAATTTCAACCGTTAACTTCGAACTGACGTAACGGGAGATCCGACCATCGGATTCTCCCGAAACTAAAAACGTTGGATTCATAATTAAAAGAGCTTTCAAGTTAAAAGAAAATATTTTATATACAGTGGTTAGATTTTCAGATAAGTCCAAATCAATATTTGAAAAGGTCATTGTAAATACAGTTCGATGACCGTATATGGAAATCGATTGATGCCATATTAAAACTATTAAAAATATGGATAAATTGTTATAAATCATAATAAATGATTTAAAAATATTTTGGATTAAATATTCCAAATTTTGGAAAGATAAAAGATATTTATCTGAATGAACTAGTTAACAACTAGAATAAAGAACTGAAAGAAATTATAATGGTTTTAATATAGCCAGAATTTTCCAATGTATGAATTGGAATGGATTTGAATGGAAATAATCTTTGGAATATTTCGATATTGGATTCTGTGATTATACGGATATTGTTGAGTAATTTGGAAGATATTGATATCGTTATTCCCAATACAATATCTATTAGTTTCAGAATTTGATGTTGAATATAAGCCGATATGATTTGTATTTAGAGCCTTGTATTTAATATCAAATTGGATTTTAGGGTTTGTTGCGAATGGTGACATCAATAACATAGTTCTTATACCCAGTTAAGAATAGAATAAATCTTTTAATTAAGATTAATGAAGTTTTCCAATTAATAAATATAATTGGAATTAAATGGAAGTTGATTTTGGGTTTATTGTGAACAATGTTTAAATAACATTAGTTCTTTAACCCAATTAAAAGCAGGATTAATTTTCAGAAAGTTGAATAATCATTCAGTAATGATTTTAGAAATTGAAACTGAATAGAGTTTTAATAAATCTTTAATTAGATTTGGAATGAATAGATGGTAATTAAAATTACCAAAACATGAAATGTGTTATAACCATATATACATGGTTGTTGATATTCATTATTATGGATGGATTATTTGGATTGTGCTTGGCCAGTTTATGAGCAAAATATGCTTTTACATTTAGCATTGGGTTGGGTAGAAATACTAGTATGCTAACACCTTGTGAAACACTTCACGATTTGACTATGAGGTGTTTAGCAATGTTGTTGATTTCAAATTTTAATGAATGATTTTGGAATGAGATTTTCTTAAGCGAAAAGAAATGTTTTCTCGACTTTGGACAGGGAATGTTTTATAAAACAGAAAGGATTTCAAGGATTAAACCCAATGTTACTGATATTATTTAGAAAAGTATTATGTGTTTGACATTGTAGTTCATCACATAACCGTATAGTTGCTATTGATGATATATCTGTTTGGTGGAGAATAATTTATTCTCTTGCTTAACACCCTTCTTTGAGACGTATGAGCTCAAAGGTTATATGATTAATAGTGACTAATCATATGTCTGAATTGCTAATGTGAAGTACTATAGATTGAAATACTTGCGATTATTATGTTGTGAAATGATTTTCCCTACTTGGGGATATAAAAATGGTTTAGTATGTAGCTAAAGATTCAGCCAACCCAGGCGACTAAAAGTATGGGAGAGAGAGGACCTAGGACCTTAAGACTTGGTCAGTGGTCAAGCGTAGTGTGCTCTATGTGTGGGAGGTGTACTTATATATATCGAGTGACTAAGGAACAAACCTTTTGCCTTTTTGATGGGAGAAACCTCTCGATATTTGGTTGCATACTATTTGTATGCATTATGATATTTTGGAATTCATATTTCCAAAGATTTTGTTTTGAGATCCGGAACTGAAATTTACTTTGATATGAAAGCTAGATATATATTTCAAATGTTTGAAATAAGAAATTAGGAAATAAAGTCTAAAGAAATAATTTATGTAAAGAGAATTGGATTAGGAAAATCTAAATTTGGGGATGAAGCCTAAATGGGTAAGTTGAGGAATTGCATGTTGTCTGATGCATTGTAGATCCATAAGTCTATTATTTATTATAGTTGTATGTGCACTGCTAATCTAGTAGAGTAAATCCGTTCCTTGTTATACGGCGTGGTCCCGTGATATGACTCACTTGTAAATAAGTTAATTATAACTGTTAGAGTTTCTCATACCAGTCCCATGACTGACTCGTAGTTTGTTTTTCCCTTGCAAACTCGGGTGCCCATATTTTCCATACGGGCAGTTGAGTAGTTTGTTTTACCGATTATTTCATTTAGCAGGATTCTGGATTGAAGCTGTGTCCAGAGCACTGATAGACTC
Organism: Allium sativum; assembly: GCA_030737875.1. Classification (NCBI taxonomy): domain Eukaryota; kingdom Viridiplantae; phylum Streptophyta; class Magnoliopsida; order Asparagales; family Amaryllidaceae; genus Allium; species Allium sativum. The sequence continues at coordinate 99,203,588 of CM060909.1, forward strand.
CCGCTGTGTTAGTTTATTTGTTTCCGCTGCATTGTATTACATTTACTGTAAATTTATCTTCCGCTATATTATTTTCGATGTACTTTGATATTCTGTACTCTGATGCAACATTATTATGATGTTAATAAAAGTCTTATATTGCTTATTCTAATGTGTTGTGTGCCCAAAGTTAGCGTATCCACCTTTTTGATTCTATTTAAGTCAGTTTAACGATCGATTCATATCGACCGAAAAGGAAGGTCATTACATATGGTATCAGACCCCAGACATTTTTACTTATGTGGATGATGGATTGCGAGGCACCTCGAATGTGTTTGGTTGACAATGGCCATTTTGGAGGTCCAATGGGACCGGGAAACGTATTGTTCAGGAATAAATAATCCACAAACGTTAGGTGTGGACCGACCTTGCTGCTAACCAAGGGTTGCCCATAGGTGTGATCCTAGACATCTTGCTAGAGGTGATCCAAAACTGGTGAGGAAGATCCCTTGCCTCGACTCATAGATGGAATCCAATTTCCAATACGACATTGTACGTTTTTAGTTGTAAACCTATATAGCGACATAATATATGGTACCTATGCCACCTATGATTGATACATTTATATTTGAAGTTGATTTCTTCACTTATAATAATAAAAGATAATTTTTGCATATCAAGCATGTTTGGCTATTATAAGGTAAAACTCTATCCTCCGGCTTACGTTGCATTGTGTGATGGGACCTGAGTCTTATAATAGCTTCATTTTTCCTTTTAGAATTGCATTGTTTGTTTTATGGTATTCTTGGGAGAAAACTCGTTCCGTGTTTTACGGCGTGGTCCCTTGATTTACCCAACCTTAAAATAAAGTTAATAGCTGTTTTAGTTCTCACCAGTCCCATGACTGACTCGGAGTTTATTATTTCAATCTAAACTCTTGGTGCTCATATTTTGCACACGGGCAGCTAGTAGTTTGGTTTTGTAGATATTTATTTTCATAGGATCCTGGATTACAGTTAGAGCTATATTTGGAATGCTTTGTATCCGCGTATCTCTTTCAGTTGTGGTAGTTGATGTTTTCCGTTGCACATTATGTTTTTGTATTTAAATGTAATTTAAATCTCTGATATTTTTCCACTATAAATTATTTATTTGTACTCTGATATCTTGTACTCTGATGTAAATTGTTGTAATAGCAATCAAAGGTTCTCATGTTTATGTTTTGATGAGTCGTGTTCTCAACGCAGTCCGCCTTCTCGTTCGGTCTAGGCCGAATGAGGAATGGATCCACAATTCTCAACTAAAAGAAAAAGGAGAAATTTAAATTGACCAGATCCAAGAATATACCTTACTTCGAATAGAATTCTGAACACCTTTTTTTATTAATATACATTATTTTCCTCCAGATCTTAAATCAGAGTTTTCCTGAACTAATTATTCTATTTTTATGAAGAGATTTGAGGAGGAAGAAGAATGACAGAGCTTAGGCAACCTCTCAGAAAATGTGAGATTTAGGCTAGGCTCTGCTAGCTAGTTATAAGTGTTCAGGATCTTATCATACACGCAACGTTGAGTCAGCAACGAATATGGTTAAGAAAAAAGTCCAGATTCATCAATGAATCTGCCCAGGTCAGGGTTGGTTCGACCCTAGGGTTGACATACCCTTGCTTGGGTCGATCACCCCTAGGTCGACCCCGGCCCCTTTTTCCCCCTCTTTTGCGCGTGGTCTTCAATTTGAATTGATTTGAATTATATTCATATATATATAAGGTCCTTATATATATACAAAACTTATAATGATCATTTCACACACACACACACACATATATATATATATATGTGTGTGTGTGTGTGTGTGTGTGTGTGTGTGTGTGTGTGTGTGTGTATGCACAACTTTTATTTCAATTTCAAAATTCAAACGGTGTTAGGCCGTTATTTAATTCTTACCATATTTCTTTGATTGCAGTCTTATTTTAAATTTCTTCTTTGTATATATATATATTTGCACATATATACGTATATATTTTCATATACAAGTTTACATATATTTTTGTACTTCCTTATATGGGCGTTTATACGTATTTATCCCTTAAGAACATGTGTTATTTCAGTCGTTTCTCTAAAATAAAAAATATGGGACCTGTGGGAATCGAACATGCGTCACTTTCATGAAAGTCGCATGCTTTAACCAACTGGACTACTTAGGTTTTTCTTAACAAGGCTTAAAACAATGGTAGTCATTTCTTTTCTTATTTCTCCTTTTCATATTTGTTGTAATCTTTCATTTAAACCATTGCATGTAACCTTATCAATTTGTATGCATTATTTTCTTTCAATTTTCTTTTCTTACTAATGCATAATATTTGTAAATCATTACATGCAACATAATTACACTGCATGCAACCAATTTCTTCTTTCTTTTAACGAATGCATTGCATTGTTACTTGCATTAATCTTTTCTTCTTTTTAATGCATGTATTCATTACATGCAATCATACATTACCATTATTTTATTCTTCTTTCATATTTTTATGACTATGCATATATATACACATATGCACTATTTAATATTTAATTATCATAAAATGCAGGGTGTTACATTCTCCTACCCTTAGGAAATTTCGTCCCCAAAATTTGATAAGGGTAAAAATCAAATAACCCCTCGCATAATATTCATCCATCATGTGTGCATCCAATTTTTGCAAATATTGTGCACTTGTGCAAAGTGTAATACAACATAGTAATACATGTATGCCTAAGCAGTACCTCTTATGTGTATGCAAATTTTTCAGAAATTCTTTTGAAACATGATGCTCACATCTTAAATATACTGGCAGTTCTACATGAATGCAATATTTTGAAGATCAAAAATACTTTTTCATCCGAATATTCCCACACTCTTAAATATACCAATCAACTTTATTTTTCGAATTACAGAAAAATCTAGTTTTCTAAATTCGAATTCTTGTGCTTCAAAAAGGTGGAAAAATGGAAATCTTTACATCTTCCGTTTTTCTTTTATGTACCTTTTCCATCTGTACTTGGATTTTATGTAATTATTATGTAAAGATTCCCTATTTTCCTATCCAAGCACAACCTATATAAGGAAACTTTCTTAATCATAGATTTTCTTTTTTAACTCATCTTGGAAAAATTTACTCTTATACACATTTTCTCAGAATTTTCTATCTTTCTTTAACTGTCATGCTTGTTACTTTACTGAATTTGTTGTTCCCTTTTAAGTTATACCATTACTCTATTCTTAGCTTATTTAACTTAATCCTATGATCTGAGTTTAGTTTCAAGTAAGCCTTTTAGTCCTTGTTATATACTAACAGAAATTTTAAGCAACACCCTAGGCTTTTCAATGCTTACGCATTCTACGGGAACTTACCATTATTCCAAGATAATTCTCGCTTTTTACTCCATAACCTCAAAAACTTTTCTTGTCTTCACTAGCACTAATACTTACCTACTCCATACTTTTTAAAACACGGTTTGCTTTTTCATTTCACTTTTCTTTCAAAAGTTAAAAGTATCCAAACTTTATTTTCCTTACCAAAACTTACTTTTACCAAACCATAAAACATGTCATTTTATAAAAATGTAAATCATATTTTTTTCAAATCACAAAATTGGAGTAGATAAGGACACCTATCTCTCAATCAGGTTTACAACTTATTCTTGGCCTATAAGGTCAGTTCATTTGCTTACTACAAGGTGCAAATATTTACTCTATTCTTAATTTCTACAACTTATTTTGTCCACACTACAAAATTTTCTTATTAAGACAATTATCAAAAATGTTTGTCAAAAGAATAAAGATTTCAAAATTTTCTTTACTGAAAATTCTAGCTTTCAGCAAAATGCAACACTTTTTCATATCATATAACGTGAAAACTAGCGAGCTATACACTACAACAAAAATACCCTATTACAACGTCCATTTTACAATGGGCATTAGCTGCCCATTGTAATAGAAGAATATTACAATGGTCCTTTCATGACCTTTGTAATAGATACCCTGTACAACGCCTTTTTTTACAACGGACAAGGGCTGTTGTAATAGATCATTATTACAACGGTCCTTTGATTCCCGTTGTAACAGAAGTCAATTGTACAACATTCACATTTTGCCCCTTGTAATAGATATCAAGTTTTACAACGGGCTAAAAATGCCTGTTGTAATTAGTGACAATCAGACAATTACATTGAAATTAATACTTATTATTTATTAATATTTCATAATTAATCTTTAAAAATATTATATTAATCATTTGTTACTAATTACTAATTATAATATTATATTACTAATTACAAATTGCTTATACCCGTTGTAAGAGATGCTACTTTTATAATGGTCACAATGCCGGTTGTAATAACATAGTTTTTTCTTTTTAGCGGTTTTTCACAATTTTTTCCATAAATGTCATAAATACTAATTTATTACTAGAAAAATTGATTTACTTTGTAAAAAAAATCGAGTGAACCTTCGCCATAGGAAAGGACCAGATCGATGTGAATCTTTTTTAATATGTCTGCTATATACATTTAGGGAAGAACGACGGGTGAATGAAGCATAAGTTTGCAGCTACAAACAAGATATTTGAGAAAAGCACTTAATCAAGGTATTTTTGTTCATGGTTTTTAATTTAACTGTTTTATAATTAATTGATTATTTATTTTTAATTGTCCAATATGCATTTAATAATTGCGGACAACAATAAACAAATTGCAAAATTTCATTAAAATAAAAAATCTAATAAATAAATTGTAGAATGTTAAATTGATCAATTTATTTCAACACAACTCTATGCGGCACATTTCAATAGGTTCACAACGCGAAAAAATTACGTTTTAAACAAAACTCGTTTGTGAAAGTTATTAATTTTAGAAGTTTTCAAAAATTGAAATTGAATCAGATTTAGTTATCACATCTTTGATTATGCCATTCCCATAATCAAAGAAATTGGCTTTAAAGCATGTTTTGGCTCGAAAACAAATATTTTGGCTCTAACCGCTCATTACTTTTGACTGTGCTTTCTCCCTACTAAAGTTTATTTACTCTAATGTCAGATGCAGCCAACTATAAATTTTCTTTCTTCACGCTTTTATTACCCCAATTCTCATCGACTACCAGGGCCGGTCCTGGCCTAGTGCGAGCCGTGCGATCGCACAGGGCCCATTAGGTCAGAGGGCCCAAAAAAACTGTATTACCTTTACTAGAGTTGCTTTTTCTTATCAGGATGCGTGTACTTGATAGTAATTTATCTATACAAAAGTAAATATGATTGTATGCTTTGTTGACATCGATCAATATATTAAAATGGGGATGTGGCTTGTGTGGACCTCTAGTTGACAGATTGAAAATGTGGGTAAAAACTTTATGAATTTGTCGAAACACGCAATTCTCTCAATGGAGATGCACAGTAGGAAAAGCACTTTTTCACTTAAGTTCAATTTCATAAAAAAAAAATTAAGGTTCCAAAATTTTGGGTCCGCACTAGGCTCATAAATACTCAGGGCCGGCCCTATCGGCTACAGCACGACAGATTATCAAATCTATCGAAATCGAAATCCGATAGATCGATTTTCTCCCTTTCCTTTGCTACCGCTTCTTCTGCCTCTTGCTCATATCTTTCTGGTAGCAGCTTATGCTCTTCTTCAATGCCTAATCTCCACACACAATGAATTCCCCTTTCAGCATATAAAATTTTCACGCTTTTATGCGCAATATAATCAATATGTGTATGCATCAATCTTAAACTTTTGTTTCATTATTATTCAGCATATAAAATTTTCATCTCTGTTATTTACTGATCATGATATGAACCTTTTTTTCTGTTTGTGTTTTTTATTTAACGAATAACATGTATGAAATAATTTTTCTATGAGTTTTATTTATGGTTCTTTCAATTTTTATTATCATATTAGGATAAGAATCTTAGCTATGCCCCTGTTTTGGGTTGAGAATTTCAGTTTACCAACTTAGCTTTTTAAGGACATTATCAGGAATGTAAGAAATTACAAACTCATGTAACCCCATGAATTCTTAGCTATGCACAAGCTTTATACTTTTAGGTTATTCTTAAATTTTCATTAATGTTGAGGGGTAGGGATATCGGCACTATATAATTTTTCTTTCTAATGATTTTTGGTGGTCAGTGTTATCAAACTCGGTGGGCATCTGCACCGTTTTAAATATTGTACCTGCATGGTGAAATGTAATGTAACTACACTGCTTAAATACACATAGTTGCAAGTGTTTCATAAAATTAGAAAATTCCAGGTTGGTGTTATATTCTCTATTGATGTAGTACTGGTAACCATGAATGATTAAAGGACTTATTTGTATATGAATGATTGCAGAGTCATGCAGAAGTCTTCATTCAAAATCATGCTTCTGGGTTGAGGTAATAAGACGTGGATTTTTCAATGTTTTATGTCCATTGTGTATGACTGTTATTTATTTTTTGCCAAATAATGTAATTCTTTTTCTGGCAGATTGTAATCTAGCATCAGATTTGTGATATTAAATATAAAATATTGCTTCAATATAACACTACAAGAAAGGGGCTTAAATTCGACGGCCCATATCGACGGTTTCCGACGGCTTTTTCCGACGGCTTTCGACGGGCCGTCGGCGGCCGTCGGAAACCGTCGATTATAAACGTATTATCTTCTTCCAGCCGAACAGAAATTTTCACTTCCCTCCTCAAACCCATTTTCCAGCCGATTTCCAAACCCTTACACCATCAAAATCGCGATTTTCCACCTCCAAACACCAAATTTTTCACGTCCAGATTACTCCCGACTCCTCCTCAAGCTTCCAGCAACATCAATTTAAGGTATAATTCGTTTTTTGGTTAAAATTTCAATTTTTGACCTAAACCTAAATTTGGTAAAATTAGTAAATTAAGCATAATTGTTGATTGCAATTGGTTTCTATGGTGTTGTAGTATGTTATATCATCATATTATATGTGTGTTTCATTTGCTACACTGAAATTGAAAAAGTTATGTTAAATATTTGCATATTTGTGTATTTGACATCAAAATTTAGGCATGTTTTGGATATATTGTTGTTTGTAGTGGTCATAAAAAATTGTTTAAAATCCCAGATGTTTACAAATTGGTTTAAGTGTGTGTATGTGTTTCAATTTAGATTGTTTATGTCGTTGTATAATTTAGGATATTTTTGTACATGTGTGCTGTTATGCGCTCGTCATTCTTGCACGTGTTATTTGACATACGAATAATTGAATGGATGAACTATGAAAAGTACATCGTGCAAATTTTGATTTATGCACAAAAACGCATGATTCTAAATTCTAGTTGTGTGCCTATTGAATCGATGGTAATAATAATATTATTTTAAGTTGATTGAAATGTTAGCATATGTGATAAAATATAAAATATTTTTTTGTTGCAGTAAAACGTACTTTATATTAATATGCGCACATATAATTGAGTAATATCCCCTAGAGTGTTTTCGGCCCCGTCCGACGAGTGTTGTACATGATCGTTATATAAATAGTTGTTTTTTTAAATTAAAAAACGACCGTTTATATTCATCTGGTACAATATTTGTTGGATTTGTCCTTGTATTGGACAAGTTATAAACGCAATAAGCATCTACATTTTGTATACTACTTCGTTTCAAAAGATTCACAAAATTTTGGTTCCATTTTCCCTTTTGTTTCCTGCGTACATGTGTACATTGCAGGAAACAAAAGGGAAATGCTGCCGAAATTTTGTTGAATCGTTTGAAACGAAGTAATATACAATTGTAAATGTTTACTGTGTTTATAATGGGAAGTAGGATGCCTGACCATGTAAAAGAATTGCATTAAAAAAAGTGTCAAATTTAACTGTGTTGGGTTATGGATATTTAAGATTATTTATTTTAAATAACAACGATTGATTTTTTGTTATTTAAGTTAGATTTTATAAATTAAAATAATTTATATTCCAAGACTAAAATGGCGCGGTGGTTTCAAAATTTAATTTTGAACTTTGGAAAATTATATAAAATTCATTTTAAATCGGATTTGGACGAAACAAGAAATGCTAGGACCATTCTGAATTTTTTTTTCTAACGGATATAAGAATTTGAGATTTTAATTCATAATTTGTAAGTTACGACAAAATCAAAATTTCAGAAAAACGCTATGGAATTAATATATAAAATACATATGGATCAAAACGCTATAGAATTAATATATTTTTAATATTAAAAATATATTCCTTAAAAATGAAAATATTGCAATATACGTGCGTTTTATTACCATAAGTACAAGTTTTTTTTGTAATTTGAATTCTTAAATAAATATTAATTTTTGGACTTATGACTGAATTTCTCAACTAGGAAAAATGATTGATTATTTTGTTGATCGGAGGAGTTGGATGTACCAAAGAAGAGGACAGAGAGGTTCAATAAAAGAAGATTTTTATAATGGTATAAATGTCTTTGTTGACTTTGCTTTAAGTAATAATGGAAGCGATCCTGAAATTCGTTGTCCGTGTAGCAAGTGTAAACATTTGAAATATTTGTTACCCGATGTTGTGAAAGTCCATTTGTGCAAAAACGGATTCGTACCCGAGTATTATTTTTGGGATCGTCATGGAGAAGTTGTATCAAATACTCCTGTTGAGACTGAGGTAGACAATCCTGTTGAAGAAAATGTTAGCACGACCCGTATTGAAAATATGGTGGAAGATGCAGCTCGATCTATGTTTCCTATGATTGCAGCCGACGACGACGATGGAAATGATGAAGAACCGAATATTGAAGCTAAGAAAATTTATGATTTGCTGGATAATGCTAAGAAACCTATTTGGGATGGTTGTACAAGCGGCACTCAGCTATCGGTAATCGCGGAATACATTGCGATGAAATCTAAATACAACATCACCGAAGCTGGGTTCACAGCAATTGTACAAGCTGCAAAAAGGCACATGCCGCCGGATAATTTAATGTGTGAAAATCACTACGAAGTTAAAAAACTTATGTCGGCATTTGGTTTACCTTATCAAAAAATAGATACATGTGTAAAAGGATGTATGTTGTTTTGGAAAGATGACGTAAACCTTAGAAATTGTAAAATTTGTAATGAAGAAAGATATAAACCACGAAAAAAGAAGGGAAAGGAAGTTCCATATAAACGTATGCATTACTTACCTCTTACTCCAAGGCTTCAAAGATTATATGCATCTTCTGCAACTGCATCTCATATGAGATGGCATAAGGTGAGATCGGAGCAAGAAGGTACGTTGACCCATCCAGCCGATGGGGAAGCATGGAAGCATTTCGATAAAACTTATCCTAATTTTGCAGCGGAGAGTCGTAATGTCAGACTAGGATTATGTACGGATGGGTTTTCACCATTTTCTCAGTTTGGTTCTAAATACTCATCATGGCCCATTATCATCACACCTTATAATTTACCTCCATGGATGTGTATGAAAACACAATATATGTTTCTTACTGTTATTGTTCCTGGGCCCGATGATCCAGCACAAGGAATTGATGTTTATTTACAACCGTTAATTGAAGAATTAAAAACATTGTGGAACGAAGGAGTAGAAACGTACGATGTTTCAAAGAAGAAAAATTTTCGCATGTTTGCTTCTTTGTTGTGGACTATAAGTGATTTTCCTGCATATGCAATGCTTTCAGGATGGAGTACCGCTGGTCGTCTATCATGTCCATATTGCATGGAAGAGACACGAGCGTTTTCCTTACCGCATGGTAGGAAAATTTCATGGTTTGACTGTCATCGATGTTTTCTCCATGTAAATCATGTTTTTAGAGCAGACAAGAAAAACTTTTTGGTTAATAGAGTAGAAACCAGACAACCTCCAACGTTATGGACTAGCGAAGAAATATATGAAATGGTTCGAAATCATCCAAAGATATATCAAACTGGAGTTCAAACAGAAATTGAAGGCAAATCGATTTATCATAATTGGTGCAAACAGTCTATTTTTTGGGAGTTGCCGTATTGGAAACATCTTCTGCTTCGTCATAACATTGATGTGATGCATAATGAGAAAAATGTATTTGATAATGTGTTTAACACGATTTTGAATGTTAAAGGGAAAACTAAAGATGATTTGAAATCAAGGCGCGATATAGAAGAATTATGCAAACGTCCCGAGCTTCATATGAAACCTAATGACAGTAAAAAACCCAAAGCATGTTATGAATTAGATAATAATCAGGTTAACGTTGTTTTAAAATGGGTTGAAGGGTTACGATTTCCTGATGGGATTTCCTCAAACCTTCGTAGGTGTGTTGACTTCAAAAATGGTAAATTGAGCGGAATGAAAAGCCACGATTGTCATATTATGATGGAGCATCTATTCCCAGTTATGTTCAAAGAACTATTGCCGTTAAAAGTTTGGAAGGTAATAACGGAGCTTAGTTTGTTTTACAGAGAACTTTGTTCAACTACTTTGAAAGTGGAACGTTTACGTAAATTTGAGGTAGATATTCCAATATTGCTTTGCAAATTAGAGAAAATATTCCCACCAGGTTTTTTTAATGTAATGGAACATTTACCTGTTCACCTTCCAACTGAAGCACGATATCGAGGACCTGTCCAATATGGATGGATGTATCCATTCGAGAGGTAAACATAGACATATTAACGATTAATTTAATTGAATTTAAAACTATTAAATAATGTAAATTAATATTGCATAGGTACCTGAATCATTTGAAGAAAAAAGTGAGACAAAAAGCACGAGTTGAAGGTTCGATATGTAAATCTTACATCGAAGAAGAAGCTTCGTTCTTTTTCTCTCATTATTTCAGTGATCATGTGAATATATCATTTGAAAGTGTTCCAAGAAACGACGAAGGAGACGAACAAGAATCGTCTCAAACAGTTTTGTCTATTTTTAGACAACACGGTCGACCTTCTGGAAAATGTGTTGACGTCTGGCTAAATGATAAAGATGTTCATGTAGCTCACACTTATATTCTTCTAAATTGTTCTGAAGTTGCACCATTCGTTAGGTAATCTGAAATATCAATTACTGCATTTTTATTTCTACATCTTTACGTGTGTATAATCTAATGCAAAACACTATTTCTATTTACAGCGTTTATGAACGTGAACATCCAAATGGAGATATCAGTAAAGAATTTTCTGCTTGGTTTACAAATTATGTTTATGAACCCAAAAATTGTGTTGTTGATGAAGGGTTGAAACATCTTGCAATGGGACCAAAAAGATTGATTAAGACATATCCAATATATTTTGTTAATGGATATAAATTTAACACAAAAGAATACGGTGCTGAAAAATCAACGAACAATACTGGTGTATTCGTTAAAGGCAGTGACGATCCTGAGAATCACATCAAAGATTTTTATGGCGTTTTAACACAAATTTTGCAATTGACATATTTCTCACGACCCGCAGAGGAGGTGTTTCTATTTAAATGCGATTGGTTTAGCAATGTTCCGGGTTCTGGGATTAATGTACATAAGGATTATAATCTGATTGAAATAAAGCATACATCGCGTTATTACAAGTATGATCCTTTTGTACTAGCCAAACAAGCATTACAGGTTTATTATGCTCCTTACCCGTCTCTAAAAAGAGATAAAGCAGATTGGTCGGCAGTTTTTAAAACAAAGGCCAGATTTACGTTTGATGGGAAGAATATTCCAGATGAAGGAGCCTATCAGGCAGAACTCGAACAGAACAATGAAATAATAATTGAAGATGATCATGCAGATTTCGGACCTCTAATCGATGAGGCAAATGCTTTGGTAGATGCGTTTGAGAGTGCGGAGGAAGATAGTATGCAATCTGAGGATGAATTTGAATCTGAAGAAGATGATGATTGATATAGATGATGATCGAGTACTATCTATCTATTGTAATGTAATTATGTAGTAAACCCAACTTATTTTGCAATTCATGTAACTCTATTAAATTTTTAACTTTTATGATCGTTTTTTACATCTTTTGTGTCATATGCAGTTTTGCTTATTTATTTGTCTTAAATCTGCAATAATGTAAAAATGTTAATCTTTGGAATATGAGACCAAATCAAATACAGGTAAAAACAATTTCTCTTTTATGTCATTTTTTGCATCTTTTATGTCACTTATTGAGCAGCTTATATCGTTTGTTTAAGTTAGCTTAGATCTTTGAAATAATTTGTATGTGACAGGTATGTCATCTAGAGGAAATTCGTCACGCGAGGGTTCTGGATCGCATCCCCACGTGCGTCCAGTCGTGTCCTTAGTTCCTACGAGTACTGGGTAAAAATTAAACTTTATTTAGCATGTTTATTATTTTATACAGCACCCTTATATGTTTTTCACATTTAATGCAGGACTTTCGATTTTCAGCCTTCGAAGACTATTTTGACCGCTTCGACAGCAGCATATAAGGCAAGGATGTCGGGATTTTGGCCTAAGTGGGATTTGATACCACCTCACATTCAGGAGGTCATTTGGCAGGATGTGCTAGTAAGTATTTTCTTTTATATTTTTTGCAATATAATTTATGTTAATCGCTGAGATATACTGTACATATTTTACTACTAATGTTTGTTTAACGTGAAATACAGGCTGAGGTTGATATACAGACCGATGATTTGGCATTGGCTAGGACGTATTGGATGCAAAAGATGAGGAAAAACTATAAAGATGCCATATCAACAATGAAAAAAAATAGGAAAAAACCTACGTGGATGGGAGATAATGTTTGGAGTGGGTTTCTGAAGTATTGGGATAGTGATACAGCGAAGGTTAGTGTACTAATTTTTTTTAATAAATATTAAAATATTTAGACTGATAAATATAAAATTTTAAATGTGAAGGCGGAGTCACAAAGAAACATCGCGAATAGGAATAAAAATCCAGTCACGCATAGAGGAGGATCCAAGTCATTCCAGCAGTATCGGCAGGAGTTGGTAATTTTTTTTAAATGCGACTTATTATGCTGTATATAGTTTTGAACATTTAATAATTGTGTTTAATAATCTAATTCAGGAGGCTGAGGGGCAGGGTCCAGTCTCCTATATGGATGTGTTCACCCGTACGCATGCCATAGAGCATGTCGACTCAGACGGGAACATCACATACTCATGGCGTGACGAGAAATCCAGGAAGAGTCACGTAAGATTTCATTTTATGTAGAAGTTTATGTAGTAATTGTTAAATTAATATAAAATACGATATCATGATATTAATTTTATATACATTCGGCTTGCAGGTGAAGTTCATGGAGAAACGTCAGTTGCGTCTAGCTGAGACTGGAAAGGAGCAGCTTACTACAGACGAGGAGGACATTATCTTCCAGTCAGTGATGGATCCACAGACGCGTAACAGGCGATATGGATTTGGAAATCAAGTGGTAAAACATTTTATGCGTTTTATTTTTATCTACAAAGCTTAAGCCTCAAGTTCTTTAATTTTGTGATAAATATATCTTTCATGATACCAATGTTGCGTGCATTCAATGTTATCATTTGAGAGATCAATAATTATTGCTCTAAATTAACTCGATGAAGTGCATAGTTTACGGTATTAAATTATGCCATTTAAAGCATATCAAATTTCTTTAACACGTGATATCACACCTGTCATTAATTGTTGTTATAATTTAAAGCATATCAAATTTCTTTAACATTTGATACCAACAAGTAAGCATTAACTATGTTATTGTAATTTATAAAACGTTTTATAATCAGTGTTATGCGTTGGCTTGGAATAGGTTCATTTATGGTCTTATTTACCATAATAGTTAAAAGAGGATATAGAATGTAATGATATAGTCGATAACCTTTTTATGTCAACGAAGATTATAATGTATTACTCCGAACTCTTTAATCACATATTTTTACGCCATGCAGATTATTAAAATAATTGTAAATGAGTAAAAGAATTTTAAATAATTGTTACAGTCCACCAGTCAGCAGGCACGGGCCAGACATGCTAGAGAAGCTATGGATGCCGCAGAGATCGAGGACTTGAGAGCTAGGGTGGCACAGCTTGAGGAACAGAATCGCCGCCAAGCCATTGAGATGACTCAGATAGTGGATCGACGCATAGCAGAGTTCGAGCGGCAGTATGGACGCTTTCCTTCATCAGCTGGCTCTGCAGAGGAGGACGACCAGTGATGTTGCTTGTTAGGTATGTTTTTTTAGTTTGACATATGTACATATATGACTAGAGATGCGCTATATATATATGGGGGTGTATGACTGAACATTGGTTGACATTTCGTATGTATTTTGATGGTAGATAAGATGTGGTGGATTGATGTAGTAAATGTGATGTATTATATAGTGTGCAATCGTAGAAGTGTTATGTTTTATATGTTTTTTTATCGTTTTTATGAATTTTTGGTTGAATTGGTTTGGTTTTGATGATTTTTTGGTTGAAATGGTGTGGTTTTGATGGTTTGTGTATGAAATGTTGTGATGGAGTTAAAGACCGACGGTCTGAATTAATGAATTGAGTGGAATGTGGGTTTGATGGTTAAATAGCAGCTGTAATATAAAAAAAAAGCAGCAGTATTTCCGACGGCTTCCGACGGCTTACTGGTTCAAATGTTTATAACGGTTTCCGACGGCTTGCGACGGCTTCCAGGCAAACGTCTCTAACGGTTTCCGACGGCCGTCGGAAGCCGTCGGAAATTGACGATAACCGTAGGAAAACGTAGGAAAATTATTCGACAACAGCCGTCGAAAACCGTCGGAAACACTGTGTGCCGACGCCTTTAATTGCGACGGGGATTTCCGACGGCTTCCGACCATTTCCGACGGCCGCCGACGGTTTTCAGCCGTCGGAAATCCGTATTATTCTTGTAGTGTAAGTACTACAAAGCATGTTTACCAAGATCATCCCTATTACAGTATTTGTGATTTCTAACATCACATGATAAAAGCAATGTGCAAAAACCCTTCAGTGTCAAGTTGAATCATTGCTCTGTTATTCTGTGTAGGTTAACATAACATGATAAAGGCATAGTGGGCCGACATTGTATTTTCCGTTAATCTTTCATATTCTATCGTCAAGTCTACTTTCAGTTATAAAGTGTTTATCTACATTAATAATTAATCTTTTTGTGTATAATAGATTTCCAGTTTCATTATTAAATTCAGGCTATGGGTTCTCGTTGAAATGTACTGTAAACCTTCTTAGTGTGCTAAAGCTATTTGTTGAAAGAGCATATACTAATTTAGCTGTAAGGAAAGGTTATACACTGATAGTCTCATTTGATGCTTTATTTTATAATTATCATCTTGAGCCTTTTTATTTCTTTAGTCACCTGTGAGTATCTATACATGATTAGTTAATTGCTTTTATTTTTAGATTCCTTGATATGTTTGGCCTGACTGCATTTGTTCTCATATTCCTTATTTGTATACGAGCAGGAGACCGATGATATCTCATGAGTCGGTACCAACTAGTTGGTGTTTGGTAAACAGAGAGGTGGTTAGGTCTTTGAGCATGTAACTCAACTACTATGATAAAACAGTTTGAATGCATGAAGAAGAAAATGAGCATATTACTGATGATATATATTTTCTAAAGTAATTCCTGTTTTCGGATGCATGTGAATTGAGAAACAGGCCTTGATTTTCATACGAAATAACCAATGCATCAATTAGCTTGTAACCTCACACTAGTTTTTGGCACACATATAACTAGGAATTTAATTTCAAGTATGAAACCTCCCTTTGTTATAGTACTAGCCAATAAAATTTGATCTATGTTGTGCTATCTTGTTCATTTTTTGTTCTTTAGATAAGTGTTTGCTAGTTGGTAAAGTTCATTATTTTCTCGTTGGAGTTCACATGTTTAGCTATTATTTATTGTTATAAATTATAATCTCAGTTTACTTATTTTAGATCTACTTTAACTAGTTTTACCTGTAAACATGGCCAATTGTTGTTTCATTGAAAAACTAGTATTTTTTGTATTCTGTGTATAGTTAAGGTTTTTAATACGGTGGTGTTCATATATAACTTACAAGTTACAACAACTGCTTCATTAGATGTAGAAAGACAAGAAAAATTAAAATTTACTTGATGGTTTTGAATGAATTCTCATATAAAACTTCTACCGTCGATCAAAAATTAAAATATAACAACAGTCAGATACTTACATGCAACTTGCATCAACTACTATTAATGAAAATAAAATAACTGGAGAGGGTACACTGATGTCAATGAAAATATATTTAATGTCGTAGTGCTGTAATTACTGTAAGTTTTCCATGGTCTAATGGTTTGAGATACGACGGTCTTGAATGTGTGATATGTAATGTTAAAAATGGTTCAAGGTCAAATGATTTTGTAATGGCTGATACCTAGGTTAAGAAGGCATCAAAGCTTTATTTCTTTTATTACATTTGTTCTTACCTTTAACTTGATTGATCATTTTTGACCATGCAAGGTTGGTGACAACATCATCTGTATACAGTACACACAGCTTGAAATAAGAAGTCATGCTCACACTTGTTTCTGCATGTAATTCGAAGACTTGACTGGTCACGGATAGGTAAATTACATGAAGTATTTTTTTAGGTCAAATCTGACAGACTGCGCTGTAGAGTTTTTGCAAGACTACAACCTTATTTTGTAAATTTTGATTATTGTTATTATTTTCAAGTTCAGAATGCATCGCCAAAACGTCTGACCAACAGGGACATCATGCATAACTTGCTCCTCAACCATAATATCCATATCATTTGCACAAGAAGAATCTGCACTTTCCCTTTTATCCAAATTATTATTCTGATTATGAGAGACTGAGCAAAACTTTGTAGGCTAATTATCAACTGTAGATGTAACCTTATGCTCAAGCATTTGGGGAGGAGCCAGTCTGACTTGCTAGGAATAAGATGGGTGTGCTTGAAGAAATGGAAAGTTTTGGCCTAAGAATTTTATTTTAGACAAAATTTTCACAAGAAATCGCCATTTCCAAAACATAACCCATTCTACTTCAAAACTCAATATGTACTTCTTTACATATTTTTAAAACTGTAACTTTTAAAATAAAAACTTGAAAACACCATAAACCATCTTCCAAAAGCTTTTATACTTTGAAGTTCTCAAAAGTTAAAAATGGGGCTAGAATCAAAGCGGGTTTCCAACTTACCTAGGCTTTCCTACACACTCCCACAAAGTCAATTCTCTCAACCATATATATTTCTAATCCATTCTTCTCTTTTTAACCTTTTCCAATTTGTAGGGTTTTACTACTAAACCCACTAATTTGAAATACAAACACATGGGATTAACCTTTCTTCCATACAAAGTATATTGTACACTTCCCACCCAAACTACCTAAGAGTCTCAGATTTCCATGTTCATTCTTTTAATGTACAAAAGAGATATCCCATCTTTTACCATATTATGCTTTCCATGTACAGTTGGTTCTTCTATGGATCTAGGTGTATATATATATAATATTTATATTTTTAAAAATACAAATATGTTCACTCATTATCTATACAGGAATCATAAACCTATACTCTGATACCAAATGTAACAACCCAAATTCCGACAGACTGATTTTTTTTTTAAATTCTAATCCATCGAAACTCGTGTTGGTTTGTTTGGTATCCTACAGAAAAGACAGAGATATAAAATATATTAGAGCTCAAAAAACATCTCACAGCGGAATGGATAAAATATGATATAATCAAAATATAGCCTTACCCAAATAATAATACTGCCTAACCAGTATCTAAAGCTAATATATCACTGCGACAAATCTAATCTACGAGTACGTTATGAGGAGGGCGTCAGAACACAAGTTCTAGTGACTGGATTTAAGCTACACATTTTGGATAACCCTGCATATACCGTTCAGTTACATTTTCTTATTTATTATGTTACTTGGGTTATCAGCACTCAAGGCTTACACACGTCGTAACCATTTACTCCTAGTGGATTAATCTAATACAATATGTATGTAGCTATCCCTATATTAAGGTACACCCCATGGTACCCCACTCACACTTTCTCCGCCGTAACATCAACAGAAATATACACATCCCATCATCCTATGTCGGGGCAACGTACAAATCAACACAACAATGCTACTTTCCACATAGTCCCACCATCGCCATGCTATGTAAGCATACGGACTGCCACCTTCGAATCATTTGATTGAATTAGATTCCATCCAGAGTAATGCCCTAAAGTCTATGATACACCACCCGGAGCAGACATGCATGTATCTATAATTTCTCACATACGTATCATAAATCGTACTCGATGCCTTAAGCGCATATATTCTCTATTATGCACTGAGTTCTGTAATAGGGTTGTACCAGAGACACGGAACTCGGTCGGGAGCTTTTCATATATCTATATACAGATGCTATGGTCTGCATTTTCAGTGGCTATGGTCCCACCCGACCCCTCCCTCAACCAGTAAAAGACCGACAGAATTGAGAGCTAGTGACCTGGCCTTAGAGAAAACAACAAACAACAATTCCTAATTGGCTTGTCCCTTACCCGTATCCTTGATAGTAAAAGGTGTATGGTCTTTTGGTTTAGCTCTCCGTCTTTCCGCATCACGCATAACGTATCATGCCGACTGTCGATGGTTAACACCCAAGGACTACTATCAAACACATGGTTAGACCCGCCAAAGGCAAGCAGAAGTGGTCGTAACCCGCTTAGTCACAAGGCAACTGGATCGTCGAATCACCTAAGCCACCCTACTGTCTTCTGGTTGCCCACTATCGTGGCAATCAAGGTATACTCATCGGGTAGTAACACACAGACCCAACCTCTACGAGCACAACCTAAGCGTTGTCACCACATAGAGGAATACCAGGAGTACCCTCTAGGTCCTAAGAGGCCGCATGTTTCCCCCTTCCAATCCTTCGGAGCCAACAGAATATCAACAAAACAGGCAGAATAATCAGATGGGCATGCGCTTCCCTCATGCCTCATGACACAACGATAATCTACCCCGCTGGGTTATTCACTTTCGAACGTACGGACTGACCCAAGCGACTTGGGTTAATGTGTTACTAAACCCTATGTCTAAACGTTTAATTACGCACTTTCCCTATCTCGTCTAATTTCTAGTTAACTTAGTTATTTCAAGTCATATTGACTTCTTATTTAGATTACGAAGTTCTTCTTTCTTATTAATTTTGGTTATAACTTAATTCATTTAAGTTTATTAATAAGCCCATAACATATTATTTTCTAGATTGTAATCCAAAGGTCTGTATTCTACAATCTCTTTATATTATTACCATGCAATTCATTTTCCAATTCCATAGTTGTAATAGCATGTCCTACTTAATATATAATTAAGTGTACTTTATCTCAATCCACATGTTTTCATTTTAACATGTCACTTATTATGTATGATTAAACATAACTTATTTTATGCCATATGTTCAACTCATTTTTTCTTATTTAATCATAATTCCATCTTACACTGTCGTCGCAACTTGTTGTTGTTTACTTTTTAACTTAGTTCTCTTAACTAAGATTTATTAATAAGTTTCCTTTCCATTTATTATAACTTATGTTATAATTTCCACTTGTCCCTAGGACAAGCCTACCTATTATATAACATTCTCATTAATGTAATTAATTACAATACATTATTATCATTTCCCGTTCATTCATATTCTTTTACTGTTGTAATTTTCCTTCATTTCCATTAATTACAATTAATGTCATTTATTTCTATCCTGTTATTTACATATTTATGCACCAGACCTCTCAATTAAGCCTACCACTTGTGGATGTTGGATTTGCTGGGCGGTTCCGGGCAGGCTTCTACCACAAGTTGACTTAACCTCGTGTCTTAGCACTGTTACATGTATGTTTACGCACTAGGCCCCTCACATTAAATCAACAACTTGTGGATGCTGGATTTGCCGGGCGGTTCCGGGCAGACTTCTACCACAAGTTGAATTTAAATCGTGTCTAAGTGTGGTTACAGTTTTTTATTTACTGTAAATTTAGGCATATCCATTCTTTCCAAATTTTACTGTAATATATTTTTACATGTCATACTTAGTATCTTATTAAGTCCATTTTAACTGATTATCATGTCATGTGTTCTTCCTAGCATATAATTAACCCCATTTTAAAAGAATAACATGTAATCATCAATCATGTAATTATTCCAATATAACAAATTAACATGTAGTTATCCCAATTCTTACACTTAAGGGTTCAAGTACATAATATGCCACAGATTAACATGTAATTAAAACATGTATGTATACAACAGTAATCGCTTCCACATATTATAACATGTTTAATCATTCTAGTAGATTTACATTGCATATTAACGGGGAATGTCAAACGATAAATATACCATTATCAAAAAGGTATAACTGAAATCTACTCACCTAATTGCTTTCCAATTCATGAATCTGGTCCAGATCTAGCATTCCATGGTTCTCCTAACTGAATTTAGAACCTAAATAACTATGGATCCACAATTCTCAACTAAGAGAAAAAGGGAAGAAAGAGGAGAAATTAAAATTGACCAGATCCAAGAATTTACCTTACTTCGAATAGAATTCTGAATACCGTCTTTATCAATGTACATTCTTTTCCTCTAGATCTTGAATCAGAATTTTGCTAAACTAATTATTCTATTTTTCTGAAGAGATTTGAGGAGGAAGAAGAATGGCTGAGCTTAGGCAGCCTCTCAGAAAATGTGAGATTTAGGCTAGGCTATGCTAGCCTATTTATAGGTGTTTAGGATCTTATCGTACACGCTGCGCTGAGTCAGCAACGAATACGGTTAAGAGAACAGTCCAGATTCATCAATGAATCTACCTGGATCATGGGTGGGTCGACCCTGGCCCTTTTCCCCCTCTTTTGTGCATGGTCTTTAGTTTGAATTGATTTGAATTATATTCATATATAAGGTCCTTATATGCATACAAAACTTCTAATGATCATTTTACACGTATATATATATGCATAACTTTTATTTCAATTTCAAAATTCAAACGGTGTTGTGCCGTTATTTAATTCTTACCATATTTCTTTGGTTGCAGCCTTATTTTGAATTTCTCCTTTTTGTATATAAATGTATGCACATATATATATATATATATATATATATATATATATACATATGTTTTCATATACAAGTTTACATATATTTTTGTACTTCCTTATTTGTATAATTTTCCTTATATGTGTGTTTATACATATTTATCCCTTAAGAACATGTGTTATTTCAGTCATTTCTCTAAAATAAAAATATGGCGCCTGCGAGTATCGAACCTGCGCCACTCTCATGAAAGCCACATGCTCTAACCTACTAGACTACTTAGGCTTTTGTTAACAAGGCTTAAAACAATGGTGGTCATTGTTCTTTTGTTATTTCTCCTTTTCATATTTGTTGTAATCTTTCATTTAAACCATTGCATGTAACCTTATCAATTTGCATGCATCTTTTTCTTTCATTTTTCTTTTCTTGTTAATGCATAATATTTGTAAATCATTGCATGTAACATAATTACACTACATGCAACCAATTTCTTCTTTCTTTTGACGCATGAATTGCATTGTTACATGCATTAATCTTTTCTTCTTTTTAATGCATGTATTCAATAAATGCAATCATACATTACCATTATTTTATTCTTCTTTCATATATTTATGACTATACATATATACACACATATGCACTATTTAATATTTAATTGTCATAAAATACGGGGTGTTACAACTAAGGCCTTAGAATCTCCATTACGGTTTGATTACACTATTTTCCTTTTTTCTATTCAATTACATAAGCACACACAGTTTTCCGCAAAATCTTAGCAAATGGTTTCGGTCTATACAGTTTTGCAAAGGATTTGCAATAGTTTTTCTATACCATAAGTGTGATAGTTTACATGGTTTTTCAAAGAATTTGCAATTGTTTTTCTACATAATAAGCGTAACAGTTTTTGTTACATATGCGCATCTAACAATCTTAAAACTTTTATGCCAAACTATTGGTGCCTAGATTGCTTTCATTTTAGGCTTCCTCTGGTTTGCATTCAAGTCAAGTGCATATATTTTACATTTTTTGAGTTGTTCTTCATTCAACAGAAAATGGCAGCAGAACAAATATTAGACACAAATACTACTTATAGCGGGCATGATCCCTTTAAAGGAGACGTTTGATGATTTTTTGACATGGCAGAGTCAGATGCTATTCTATCTCACCACACTAGGTCTACAACGATTTCTCGAAGAGGCCAAACTAGTGCCTACACCAGGCCAAACCAAGGGAACATACAAAAATACTATTGATAAATGGAAGCATTCTGACTTTTTGTGCAGAAATTATATTATGAACTGTCTGGACAAGATAATATACAAAGTGTACCAGCCTTGAAAGACAACAAATGCCCTCTACAATGCACTTTCCGCAAAGTACAAGATGCAAAATGTTAGTCTAAAGAAATTCATTATTGACAAATTCATGGACTACAAGACGGTAGGCTCCAAACTTGTGACTACTCACTGTATAAACTTCGGATTATTATCCATGAACTCGAAGCAAAAGGCCATCAGGTTGGAGAAGCCATAATAGGGAAATTGCTTCCATCATGAAGAGACTACTATAGTTATCTAAAAGCATAATAAGAATAAAATCTCTTTGTAGAACCTCATAACCCGACTGATGATTGAGAGAGATAACCGTGGAGTTACGAAACAAAATGAGAAAACATTTGTGGCTGAAGGGTTAAAGACCACATGACATGTCAACAAAATAAAAAGAAGAATTTCTCAAAGAAGAGAAAAGCTCTTGAAAACTAATCTAATGACAGCAAACAAAAAAAGAAGTATAAAGGCGACTGTTAGATTTGTGAAAAAAGAGGACATACCGTTAGAGATTTCAGAAACAAGAAGGAATGCAACTCAGAGCCAAACACGCTAGACAACATAGAAGAAAGATGATTTCAAATTTCCAACAGTTGTATTCGAATGCAATTTGGTTCAGATTCCTGCATAGTAGTAAATCTTATTTTCCTTATATAAATTCTAATTATATCCAAGTTATAGATACAGTAATAGGAAGGAAATACGAATCTTTAGATATAAACGTATATATATACATATTTATCTACAAATCCTAGGGGTTGGAGGTAATCTAGATTGATTGGTTAGAGAAAAGAGGAACGCATTTGCATAGTTTGGTAAATAAAAAAAATAGGGAACATGATTGTAAACTTGAAGTTATAAATAAATAAGATTAGTGTAAAATAAGTAATTAACCGTATTGTGCACTAAATTGATAACCCTAAGTATACGAAAATAAATGTCTTACAATCATGGGTTCCTATTATAGCAATTACATAAAACTATGGAAATAGATTGTTTCACAATTTTGGTAACCTATCAATTTAGAATAGGCCTAAATTATTAAAAAGAATTAAATTGTAAAGATGGGAAAGGGAAGGGTAACATAACTGTGAAGGTTATGCTAAGTAATAAGAAAATTGTGAAATATGTAATGAATGGGAAATATAAACTATTACAATAAACCATGATATTGGAACAAAATAAAATAGGCAGACTCGTTGTAGTGACAAATAGAATTATAACATATAGGTTATAAATGAAAAGATATAATATGGATAAAAGCTTAATATAAATGAGCTTGAATTATGGGGATTAAGTTTAACAAGTAAACCCACAATTACAATCATGATAATTTTATAACACTAAGTTTTAATTAAATTGGGAAGAGGATTATAGTAGGCTTATATTAATAAACTTAGTTTAGGGTTTAAGTTGAAAGGATATAATAATAAGAAAAGGCTAGTTAGGGAAATTAAGTGGCCAACCAAAGCTAATAAAAAAACTTGAATGATGGATAAACATGTAAATGTTTAAAATTCATTAGCAAAGAGGCAAATTAAACTAGCGCATAACCAAGATTAGACATAGGGTGTAGAGAAGTGATAATGAGATGCGCTTGGACCAGTCCATACGTACGTGGATGAAGAGCCTAACATGGTAGATTATCGTAGGTGTCTGAAGATACGACGGAGGCATGTCCAGCTTATTATTCGACGGGATTGCAAGGAAGTATGAGAATTGTATGGGACAAAAGGATACTCCGAGATGGCCCTCTGTGGTAGGCCTAATGAAGCTTACCCGTAGGGGCATGGTTTGTGCAGTTCCATCAAGTGAGTATGCCTTGGCAGCATCTTTAATGGTGGGCAACCTAAAGACTAATTGGGATGATTCAACGGCTGCCTCAGGGTGGGAAGCTTCGTGGTCAGGACCCAACAAAGAATAGTGGGTCGTCGGATACACGTCAGTCGGAACGTGTGCGAGAAAGACTGGAGCTAAGCCAAGTGGCTAATGATCTTTTACTATCAGGTTATTGGATGAGGGAGCACATGTTTGTTTAGATTGGATGTTAGGGCGGTCATTATGTTCTTTGAATATTCTTTCATTAGTATTGGGTTAGGCCGGCCGGCGAAAACAAAAAGAAGGAGATAGCGCCTCACTAACGCTAGCGGGGCCTTGGAGAGCCACCGAAAGAGATAGACCTATCTTTGGATATCTATATTGTAGGCCTAACGAGGTTGTCCTTTACATATATATGTAAATCCTTTGACTATGTTCCATGGAGGAACTTAGGGATTAGGGCGCCCTTGTGGTGCAGCGATAGATACTTAATATGTCTTCGTACTCAGGGATTAGTACTCTCTTATGGTGTAACGTCGGAGACTTGATGTGTCTTCGTAGCATAGTCTTGTATGCTTTCTTAATGTGGAGGTGGAGGTCCGATATATTTTCGCGATACGGAAACGGGAACCACTTAAGGAGAATACTATGGGAAGTATCTAGATATGTCAGGCATTTAGCTACAACTTTATTTGATAAATCTACTGGGGAGTAAATGGGTGTGATTTATGCGGAGAAATCAAAAAGTGTATTATGAATTAAACCCGAATAACTTAATAAAAATGAACTAGTGACAGAAAGGTATATGTAATGCTATTTGTAGAAATTATAATTTGTCCATTCACCAAAACTTTTGTTCTGACCCCTCCTCATAACAAATCCACAGGTTAGACAGGTGGTTAAGATTCTGCAGTTTAGTGGCATTTATTAGATAGTCTCATTATATTGGTAAGTATTTACCTACTAGTATATTTTATGCCCTTCCGCTGTGAGATTTCTATTATGAGCTTTGATATGTTTATCTTTGATTTTCTGTAGGATACTAGACAAACCAACTTGGATTTCGTTGGATTTGAATTTTTGCATTTTTGCGAAAATTCAGGCTTGCTGAAATTTTGGGGTTTTACATTTGGTATCAGAGCTCAGGTTTAGGATTCATATATATGTAGTTAGTGAGCGGAATTATTTGTATTTTTGAAAACTTTAAATATATATATATATATATATATATATATATATATATATATATATATATATATATACGTGTACACTTAGATCCATGAAAGATACCCACTTACTGAGCAAACCACACGTGGAAAATTTTGAATAATGAGTTCATACACCAATGGTTAGGACGACGTAAAGATCCTAAAAGTATAAGTTTTAGATTACTTTGGTAAAAGTATAAGTTTTAAATATATATATACGTGTACACTTAGGTGCACAACGGATTTGCATCTAAACGGTAATGTCCATGTGTAAGTAAATGGGAATGGACGACAAGTCCAAGTTGGTGGGTGGGCAATAGTACCCTGAGTTTAAAAATGGATGGATTAGGAATATATATATATATATATATATATATATTGAAATCGGGTAAATTTTATTAGGCATTTAGCCCAAAATGGGGAGATTACATAATAGGCCGACAACCCATAGTACATTCTCGCAATAAAAACATGCCAACTCACAACGCTTGATCAGTTAAAACCAGAACATTCCATAAACAAACTCCTTCGTCTCCCTCTTTCTGTCTTCTTCGCCGCAATTCATGGAGGCTCAAACATCACTATGTTGGTTCCTCGAATTCATGTCGACACATCCTTCAGATCCTTTTCTAACCATCCAGCAAGTTCAGATTCCCAGCTGTCGGCTTGATTACTGCCTTTAATTCTTCTTCTACTCAAGATGATGTCTGTAATTGCAGGTCTACTAGCCACTTTCGCGTTATTTACTTTTGCTCTGAAAATTCGTGAATTTCTCTCTCTCCAAATCACTGCTATAGCATATGTGTGTGTATATATATATATGGCATGGATGGATAGCATATGTGTTGGACGCCACTCATTGTTCAGAATGTTTTTGGAAGATTTGCTTGGAAGCGTGAAGGGAGAAAAATGCATAAGTTAGTAAAGATAGTTTTTCAAGTGGTTTTTGTGGACCCATATTTGGGAAATTAATTATTGGACTAACTGGAAAGGTGGATGTGAGAATTTATTTTGTATAACAGTAAAGGATAAGGAAAGCACAAAGATTAATTATTGGACTGGGATTTTATTCAAGTTGGGAGTTTTGAGAGGCGCTACTTGAACGGAGAATGAACATTGGATATTTTATCTGAATTTGAGCAGCATCTTGACTAACCCATGAAAATTTTGCAGGTTGCAACATAAAATACGGCCAGTCAGAACTCGGAGGAACAAAATACCCGGGTCGGATCAACCTAGGATTCAGATGGGTCGACACCGACACACACAAAAGGTGGGCCGACCCATCCTGTGTTACTCATGTAGAAATAAAACGACGAAGCGTGTAGGTTCCATCATTCTATTTCCCACCTGAGAGCTCTTTCTCCCCCAGCCGAACCCGATTTTCCCCGCTTCCAACAACCACCACCTCTCCAAACCTCCACCATTCTTTATGAAATTACTGTCAAATCGAAGCTTGTCCATTTCTCTATTTAGATCCATGCTTCCTCTTCGCGGATTCGAAGCTTTTTTCGCCATGCCTCTACGAAGGTCCTTATCTACCCTTTTTCCCTATTTACGCCTCAAGAGATCGCTTGGTACAGAAACAATAAAAAGATAGCCCAAGACTACGTGGATTATGTCGGGTGCTGGATTTTTCTTGGAAAACCGATGAAGTTTTCATATTTTCTTAACACCCCGTTGGAGCAACTCTTTCGGGATATGGGGTTGTATCAGATTCTTAGCTTTGATACGGTTGGATGAGTTGCCTATCCCAGGTTAGTTCGCTTCTTCGACGCTAATTTAGTTTATGGGATTGTTGGTAACGGGGCAGCTTTTGACTCAGAAGTTAAGGGAGTGAGGATCATGTTCACTAAATACAGTTTGGTGATATGTTGGGTGCTAGATCTCAAGGCTTAGAATTGGACTAGGTCGAAATGACAAATGACGGCGTTTTGAGCCAAATTTTTGTTAGTCCCTATCATAGGGCATGGGACTTAGAGCATTTATGTCCCTTGACTAGGGTACTTATACACATCTTGTAGTATAATCTTATTTCTAGGATCATTAGTCATGATAGGATCACTAGCATTATTAGACGATCTACCTATGTTATATTAATAGGATTTCATATTAATTGGGCAAAGGAAATTATGTCACAATTTGCGACTGCATTGTGCGATGGCCCGCCCTGCACCAGCCGACATTTCCAATGAAACGCACTGTGCTAATGCCCGACTAGCACGGGACGGTCGGCAAATAAAGGAATTTGAACTAACAAAGAGCTTATAGAATGTCTCACAGCGCATGGGATAAAATATAATAATAACGTAACTTTGACATAAAACAGGTGAGACGGTGCATAAGCCGAAAACTAAACCATCATAGCAGCGGAAATCCAAAATACAGCTTATCATCCAACCCAACATTGTTACAACTTTGAAATACTGTCTTAAAAGCAAAAGAAAGAGGTATACTACTAATACCCAAAGTAGTGACCAACAACAACGTAAGGAGATTATATATATATATATATATATATCATACATGGAAGCCTCCTGCTCGTCTCCGGCACAACTACTCATGCATAATCACCTGACCTGTCTCTAGTCTGCCCGTTTAAGAGCACCCAGAGTAATAAGAAGAGACATAAAACTCTGGGTCAGACAAAAGTCTGGTATGAGCGATAAGCAGCAAAACAGAACAATAACAGGTATACATAGCCATACCTGAACCTGGACCTGCAACCAAAGAGTTAACACAACAGGATGTACAATACTATAAGGTGACACTAACTTATGGTGTGAAAATAACGGGGAGGGGATGTGCATGTCATAGTGATAGCAAAACATCAAACATTGCTATCATCCTCACATCTCTCACTCAGTGCATAAAGCATACGATATTTACCACTTTGATCACCAAATGCTTTGCTATGATCACTCTGCCTCATAGAGTCACAGTGACCCCACTGCACTGATCCATAGCCACTAATCCTTTTCTATGTCCACTCTACCCCATGGAGTCATGACAAGCCCACTGCACTGGCTCATAGCTTTGCTGCGATCACTCTGCCCCATGAAGTCATGACAACTTCACTGCATTGATCCATAGCCAATATCCGTCTCTCAGTGGTGAGTCAAAGCTATAGACATTGATAACCCCTTTGCACACATCCCGCAGCAAAGTCCAACTCATGAAGTTATCTCGTTGATCCCTATTTGGATCTTGAGTAATAACCTCCCATTTGGACTTCCTTTGCATCTCGGGTTTTGGTCGAATTGGAGTTGGTCTTCAGAAGAGTCGTCACGTAGTAGTAATAGAGGTTCAAACCCGGTTCGGTTCGGCCTCCATATCCGGTTCGGTGGTCATTGATTAGGTTCGGCCCTACTTCCATGCTCCAGCTTCCATTCGGTTCGGGTGTCCTTATCCGGTTCAGTTCCATGCTAGCAATCCTGGCCCGGTTCGGTTTGTACTCACCATTTCCAATCCGATCCCCTCGCCCTCGCTTTCAATCTGAACCCAACTCCAACTCTTGTGCCAATGTCCTTCCTTCTTGCCAAGCCTCTTATGCCAATTTCCGATCCCGTTCGAATTTCTTTACCCGGTTCTCCTATCCGATCCGATCTGAAACCCTGCACATTTTCCAACGAGCATATATTGCCCATTTTCGCCATACGACGACGTTTTCAATCATTATAACTTTCCTACAAGATTACTTAATATTCCAAACAGTCATAGTAACATATAGGATCAATCAACATGGTTAAAACATCAAGAATATAGATTATTTTAGATCAAACATACCCAAAACCTATGTTTCCCCCTTAATCATGTTTAACCATAACTAATGATAAGATTAGCAAAACATATCTAGATTAACCCAAATTCCTATCAGAGCCCTAAAATAATATTTAAGAATTTTTACATATTTTTCCAGAATTTTATCATGCATAATTTCGCTAATTAACACTAATCACCCCTAATTAGTGAAAAATAATGCAAATCACTCACCTTAGCCACAAATGAATCTTAGATCTGAAACTATGACTAATATGGCACAAATTCCAATGTATAGTAGCAGCTCTATCTCTGATTTGATGCTAATTTCTCTTGATTTGGTATAATTTTGGTTAATTAGTGATTAGGAAGTGATTAGGGATGAATTTAGAAGATTGAGGCCATTGCTAGGGTTAGAGGGAGGTAAATGGCGACTAGAAAAGTGAAGAAAACTGATTTCCCAAACCCTATTAGCCCTCCCATAATCCTAATTCCGGAATGGGTTATGGGCTTAACTGCTAATTATCGGTTAAGCCCAATTATGCTGTTTTTTACCTTCCAAACCTTATTTCAGTCATATCTCCCAAACGATAAGTCCGTTTGATTAATGTGACCACTCTACGGAAAGGTAAACCATCATTCAAATCCAATGGAAGTGGTTTCAGGTTAAAACTCCTTACCAATCAAAAGTTATAGGCGAAACAAGATTCGCCAAGGGTAAAATGGTCAATTAAAATTCAGAAAAGATCGTGAACATAGGAAATGACCCCAATATTCGTTTCCCAAAGTTACACGACCGTACGACTTCGTATGAAAATGAAATAAATATTATATGTTCTTTCGATGCGTAGAATGCGGGTCATTACATTCTCCCCCCTTAAGAAATTTCGCCCCCGAAATTCCTTAACAAAGAAAACAACAAAGGGTCCCGCATGCCTATCAACCATTTGCAAAAACCAAACATACATAATAAACACAACAGGTCTATCCTAGCATGCTGAATAACTATATTGCTAATAAAACCTTACCGGGAAAAGAGTTCTAGATATGACTTTCTTAGCTTTCCTCGGTTTCCCAAGTACAGTCGTTCTCATTATCGCCCCATTAGATCTTAACCAATCTTACCGTCTTCCTCCGAAGTTGCTTCGTATCATGTCCAACAATATGAATCGGTCTACGGTTTTCAACTGCCTCGGGTTCTACCTCGATATCATCCAACTGATCTGGTGAAATAGTCATATCCGAATCATGCACGAACTTCCTTATTGGGAAACATGAAATACGTTGTGCACTCCCGCCATCTTGTCTGGTAATCCAACTTTATACGCTAAATTCCCCACTTGCTTGAGAACTGGAAATGGACCAACAAATCTTAGTGCCAACTTACCTCTCCTACCAAATCGAATCACACTCTTCAACGGAGAGATCTTGACGAATACCAAGTCACCAACAGAGAATTTCAAATCTCTTCGCTTTTTATCAGCATAACTCTTTTGCCTATCTTGGGCAGCCTTCATTCGTTGTTGAATAACCTTGATCTTATCTGAAGTTTCTCTTATTACATCTGGCCCAAGCACAAATTTCTCACCAGTTTCCAACCAACATGATGGTGAGTTGCAGGTCTTCCATACAAAGCTTCAAATGGAGCCATACCAATATTGGACTGATAACTATTATTATATGCAAACTCAACTAGATGCAAAAGATCATCCCATGACCCTCCAAAATCCAATATGCAAGCTCTCAAAAGATCCTCTAATACACGATTCACTCTCTCTGTTTGACGGTCGGTTTGAGGATGGTATGCAGTACTAAGATGTAATTCTGACCCTAAAGCCTCTTGTAAGCTCTTCCAAAACCCACTAGTAAATAATGGATCTCGGTCGCTCACAATACCTTTAGGTACTCCATGAAATCTCTCTATCCACTTCATATACAGTTCCGCTAACTTAGCTGTCGTTCTATTCGACTTGACTGGAATAAACCTTGCACTTTTAGCCAATCGATCGATAGTCACCCAAATACTATCATGACCCGATCTAGTCCTTGGCAAACCGTCAGTGAAATCCATTGAGACTTGTTCCCATTTCTATTCGGGAATTTCCAACCGTTGTAACAAACCACTAGGCTTCTTTTGCTCGGCTTTAACTAACTGGCGGTTCATGCACTTGGATATAAACTTCCCAACGTCTCTCTTCATCCCTTGCTAATAGTAGATCTGCTTCATGTCTCGATACATTTTGCTACCACCGGGATGTATAGTCAGTTTCGAGTGATGACACTCTCTAAGCACTTCATCTCTCAATCCATTGACATTGGGCACAACTAGTCTTGCATTCCTTCTAAGCCATCCATCTCGATCAAGCCCATACTTGTTCATCTCCTCATCAATTCTCATTTCTAACTTGGAGATGATTTCTAATAGATTAGGATCGTCCCTCTGACTGGAACCAATCCGCTCAATCAAAGTGGGTCTGATCGTCAAACTTGCTAGCATTTCTGGATCCAATTCGCACTTTGGTCTGAAATCATACCTAGCGATATACTCTAGTTGCTTCCATTCCAGAAACATAGCTCCTAAACTGGCACGTCTCCTACTCAATGCATCAACTACCACATTGCTCTTTCCTGGTGTATATGTGATATCGAAATCATAGGAAGCCAAGAATTCTAACCATTTTTGCTGTCAGAGATTTAGATCCTTCTGAGAGAAGAGATACTTTAACGATTTATGATCGGTAAATAACTCGAATCTTTCTCCCAAGAGATAATGTCTCCACATCTTCAACGCAAATCCAATCGCTGCCAATTCCAAATCATGGGTAGGATATCTTTTCTCATGCGGTTTCAGTTGCCGACTAGTATAAGCTACAACCCTATCTCCTTGCATCGAAACATCACCTAGTCTGGTACCACAGACATCCGTGTATACCGTCATCTCTTCGTTCCCTTTAGGAATGACTAACACTGGCACACATGTCAACTTTTCCTTTAGACTCTTGAATGCATTTTCACACCTTCCATCCCAGATGAAAGCTTGATTCTTCTTGGTCAACTGAGTTAACAGTGCCGCTATCTTGGAGAACTCTTGGATAAACTTACGATAATATCCAGCTAATCCCAAGAAACTTCTTACATCTGTTGCATTCTTGGGCATAGTCCATTCCTGTACCGTAGCCACCTTTGCAGTGTCCAAGGCAATACCATTCTTCGAGACAACATGGCCCAAGAATCTCACTTCCCTCCTCCAGAAGTGACACTTAGAAATTTCGTTTTTAATTGGCGTTTTCTCAACACCTCCATCACTATCCTCAAATGGTCCTTGTGTTCTTCCTCTATCCTCGAGTAAACAAGGATATCGTCCATGAACACAAGAACAAAATTATTCAATTGATCCCTGAATACCCTATTCATAAGATCCACAAAATATGTTGGTGCATTGGTCAACCCGAATGGCATGACCAACCACTCATAGAATCCAAACGGCGTCTGAAAGGCCGTTTTAGGAATACTCTCAGCTGCTACTCAAAGCTGATGAAATCCTACCACGAGATCCAACTGGGAGAACACTCTCGCTCCTTTTAGTTGATCAAACAAATCATCTATCCACAGAAGAGGATACTTATTCTTCCTAGTCACCTTATTCAACTCGCGATAGTCCACACATAAACGAAGGGAACCATCTGCCTTAGTGGCTAATACAACTGGTGCTCCCTACTCGGAGACACTTCTTCGGATAAATCCCTTCTTCAAAAGATCGCTCACTTGCACCCCGAGCTCCCGCTGCTCCCTTGGTGCCATACAACGAAGTGGCATCACTATAGGCCTGACATCTTTTAGTAAATCAATACGGAACTCAATCTCTCGGTGTGGTGGAAGTTCGGTCACTTCCTCGAAGATATATGGATACTAGCCAGCAATGGGAACCCCTAATAAATCATCCTACGGAATGTCGAGGGATTTTAGGAAACTAGCCATCACCTCATCACTAGGCTACCAAGCAGTACCTTCCGCCCATCATCCGCCATAATAGTCACAGAAGACCCCTCATAGTCTACCACCACCCCATATCTTTGAAGCCAATCGACTCCCAAAATAATGCCAAACCCAGTAAAGTCCAAAACAAAGCAATCACAAGCAAACATATATCCATGACTCGATAGAACCAAATTTCGACAAATCATGCTAAGGTTAGTCGAACCACCAATCGGGTTCGTCACCGCTAAAGGTCTATCGACTATCTTGGGTTCCAATTCCAACCTATCTACCAGGTCACTAGATATGAAGGAATGGGAAGCCCCTGTATCAAACAATACTCGAACAGTAACATCATAAATAGAAAGCATACCTTGAATGACGACATTATTTCCTTTCTCCGCCGCAGTTGGGGCATTCGACGAAGAAGGAACAACACTAATAGCATATGCTTTCACAAGTTGCCTTTCTTTTGGAGGTTGTGGACACTTATCCTTATAATGTCCCACTTGGCCACAATTGAAGCACTTCCTATCCGCTGGCTTTGCTCGACACTTTTTAGCATAATGGCCCTTCTTGCCATAGCTAAAGCACTCTACCTCTTTCCTGTCTTTCTTTTTCTGACCATCCTTGGTCCGACTCTGCTTCCTTTTATTCTGAGAATTATTCTTGCCTCCACCGCTTGCCTGTGGCTTTGGCCCCTCTGCAGATGCAATAGCGACTTCAGTCTTGGGCTTAGGATAAAGGATCTCTGATCTCAATGCTTTCCCAACAATCGATTCAAAAGTCTTATCAATATGGTTTATAAGCCTTTCTCCCAAGTACTGATCTAAACCAGTTATGAACTTCTCGTTCTTCTTCTCGGCAATATCGATAAGAGATAATCCATACTTTGATAAAGTATCGAATTCAGCAATATACTCCGTGACTGCCCTACCATTCTGTTTAAGCCCCAAAAACTTCCTAAATAGTTCTGATTTCTTAACAGCTGGAATAAACTTGTCACAGAAGCGGGTCTTAAATTGATCCCAAGTAACTTGATCCTCAGGGGTAGCTGCCTTAATAGCGTTCCACCAATTCATAGCCCGTCCTTGCAGCTGGCGGGATGCTAGCTTTCTCTTCATCGCGTCTTAGATTCCCAGATCCTCGAAGATATGCTCACAGCTATCAGTCCAATCTTGAACTTCTGTAGCTGATTCTGTTCCGTGGAACGACTTCCCACCAAGACTAGTGTAGTTCTTACAAAGCTTGGTGAAATCGGCCCTAGGTGCCTACACCGCTACACCACCACCATTTGCAGCATTAGGAGCTGCTCCCTGAACATCTCTAAGCATCTCTCTCATGAAGGTAGTAAACATTGTCCTCATGTCAGGGACATTCCTATTATTGGCTCCTAAACCAGTATTACTGGTATATCGGCTCATCGTTAATCTGTAAAGAGAAACGATTAACCATCTCTTCAGTGGTGCCAGTGCAATGCGACTTCATCCTTAGATATACTAATAGTCTATATATATAATTTTGGAAACCCAAAATATAACAAATGCACGCTCTCATATACGTACTATCTCTCCCTGGTGTTTTTCCTTTGGTTAACTACGCAACCTAGAGCCCTGATACCAAGTGTGACAACCCGCCCCACACCAGCCGACATTTCCAATGAAATGCGCTGTGCCAATGCCCGACTAGCACGGGACGGTCACCAAAGAACACTACACCATAATGGACATTTGGTAACACTTATTTTTTCAATTGCCAACACTTATTTATGTTGTAAACCGGTAACAGTTATACGCGTTGCTATATAAAATATGTGTCACCAAAAATACATAATTATAATTTTTTTATTGCCAGCACTTATATGTGTTGGTATGGCTGGTCGAATTGAAACAAAGATGATGTCTAGGTGCAAAAAAGGCAAATAAACTATTATTTTCATCCCACAACCATAATCCCGCTCCCGTTTCCTTTCTAAACGCTTTTTACTTGGTAGGCCACTTCTTTGGAAAAAGTAGAAGCAATTTAGAACGATTTCAAACCCTATTTCTCAATCCCAATATCAATCCTCTATTGATCATTTCCAATCGGCTTCGAATTTGGAGGTGAGCTTCAGACTCCACGACTTGTGCTTCGCCAATTTGGGGACTTCGGCTTCAGATTCCTTGGCTTCGAATTTGGGTAATCACCTATGGCTTTAGAGAATTGGCTCCTCAGCCTCGACCTTAGATTCATGTAGACTGGAAACAGGCTACTCGACGTTGAGTTCGAGTCACGTTTTTAGCTCTTGGTTTTTGGCTTTAGGTGAGCGATTTTCAAGGTTTGATATATTTTAATTTCTACATTTGGCTTCAGTGATTGATTTTGGCTATTATTATTTATATTATTTAGATTTTTGCATTTTGGCTTTGCGTGAATGATTTTGACTTTGTTAGTGCATGTTGAATTCAACAATTGTTGTTTAAATTAGCAAACTTTTACATTACTGCTTGAATAATACGTTGTGAATAATTGAATTGTTTATCAGGTTATGCAGCAGTCAGAAAATTCAGATTAAGACATTTTGGTAGTATTGTATGAGTAGCTATTCATAATTATAAAGTAATCGATAGTTAATACTGTATTAATATAAGTTTAATGATAGATTAAAAAGATGTGTATTATTCAATATTTCATTCAGCTTTATTTGGATTGAGTTATTTATGAGAAAGTTATTTTTATTATTATTTATTCTTGAATTATAGGTTTTTTATAATCATTATTATAAAATTTCAGACGTCGTATAAAGATCAAAATTTACTATCAGCTAAGAACTTGATTATAAGCTTAAATATATTCAGTTTTTGTTCTTTTTTTCTTGTTCGATCTATAAACAATCTCGGGTGGGTCTTTATATTATTGGTTTACAGTCTAGTTGGTGAAGTTTTATGTTGGAAATATATCAACCGCTTGCTGCGAGATTTGTCAACCATTTGCTGTAAGAGTTGTTTAGCTTTGAAAAGGTTATCACTCAAATATCCATTTAGATAGGCTAAAATTATACATCTGTATGTGGAATGTTATACTCGGCTCCCTTGTATAAGAAGGTACTATAAGTCTGTCATCAACATTTACAGTAGTAGATTCATAAAGAAAATACTGTACTGATCATGAAGCAACCTATCTGGTTAGGTTTGAACTGATGTCTTTTTGATGGATGGTTGACATATGGTACCATCGTAGCATCACGTTCAAGGTAATAACCTCGTTGAAATGGTAAAATTTTAGCTCTCCATGTTTTTTTACTTGATTGGGTTTTGTGGGTCATTGTATTTTGTAGTTGAGAAAATGAATTCACCATAAGAAGAAGGGGTTATGGCAGCAATTATTCTACACTCTCTGCAACCGATTCTGTGTACTTTACATATATTTCTTTTTATAAGAAGTGCCATTATGTAATATAGTAAATAAATACCCTAGGTTCTCAATCAAAGATGAGACGCTTTTCCTATATAGCTTAGTTTTTGGCGAAGGAGTTGTAAACGATGCCGCCTCTGTAATGCTTTTCAATGCAATTCAAAACTCTGATCTTGGAAATATTGATGTAAGCGTAATATTGAAGTTCATTGAAAACTTCTTTTATTTATTGTAATGAGTACTTTCTTAGGAGCATTTGTAAGTTCCTCATTTCAACTTTGCATTATATTTATGAGCAAATGTATGTATGAACAAATTTTTTTTTACTTGCTAGAATATATAACAGACCAATGTTAAAACATTTAACATAAACGATATTATAACATATGAAATTACAAAATATGCATGATTCTCCCTGGATTGTAATTGGAGTTCCAGGGCATATCGGTAATTTCTTCTAGTGTAACATAAACAATTTCCAATGTTATAACACAAAGTCATACACTCCTTGAGTATATATGCTAATAAGTATTTTACTGTTTTTAAGCTGGGCTGTTGAGTGCATACATCATCAAAAAAGTGTATTTTGGCAGGTTTGTTAAATAATAATTTATTTTTTTGCTGTTTGATTGTAATTATATTGGTTCCTTCTTTAGTCCTTGGTCAACTATGGGGAAATTTCTAAAATATACCATCTATTTTGAAATTTATACAACTCCCTCTAGTCTTACTTGATAATCGTATATGTTTTTGGCATATTTTTTTTGCTTTAGGCATTCTAAAGGTCATGAAGTTGCACTTATGATGCTTATGGCCTATCTTTCATATATGTTGATTAAGTTGAGCATTTTTATTTGAAAAAATTTCAATATTTAGTAGACTTCTCACTAAATGAGAGATTTTAATTGTGTCTTCAATCTGTATCTTAGTTGTTGGATTTAAGTGGCATTCTGACAGCATTCTTTCGTGGGATTGTTATGTCTCATTATACTTGGCATAAGTGACAGAGAATTCAAGAGTTACCACAAAGACGTTCTTGCATCACTTTGCATTAGACCATCTGCATCTTGGTGGGATTCTATGATGGAGGTAATTAGAAATTGCAGTTTATTTTCTATGTTTCATCAATGAGAAGAAAATTTTAATTAATTTTTAAACTATGCTGGGCAAATTTGGAATTATAAAACCTTGGTTGAAATGTCAAATGCATGTTATTTTGTGGCAATGCTTGTCATACAATAATACCTCATTTACATAACTTTAACTTTATCTCACCTACATACCAAAATCCTGCAATATACACAAATAGCTTATGCATACTAGGGAAACTCAAATATACATGACGGTGGTGATAAGTTTTATACATCGATTAAAAATCTATATTTCACATCTAAACATGCTTCGAATTAATAAAACATCAAACACATTGAGTGCAATCACACCGCACTCTGGCCATATTTCGATGAATATATAGTGCATACTAGACTTTATATTTGGTTAAAGTGTCCATGAATATCTCCAAAAAGATACTTCATTGTCTTAAATTATAACAAAATAAATTGTGAACCTTATGGGCAGGCTGGCGAGGGAAGGTGGGTGAGGGAGAGTGGAGTTGGTTTCTGTAAATCATATTTTCTATATGTGGTTCATAACTTAATACTTCATTCAATTATTGGATTAAAAAAAAATGTGTGTTGACATTCGTTTTGTGTATAGGCTCCCTCCCTTTTCTAATGAATGAAATAGGTGGAGAGCAAAGCAGTAGGGATAAGCAAACTGGGTGTAAACTCCTATTGAAAAACTAATACAAGAAAACATGTTTTCTGGGTGCATGTGATAAAACATTCAGATCGTGTATTATATATTTGAGTAAGGGGAAATATTTTATAAGGACAAACTAATTAAATTTTTTATCCAAAAGGACAAGCCACTAATAATTTATCCATAAGGACAGTAAATAGGCCAGCCCAACATAACCCCTCTTTTATTACGTTATTTTTATCGTTTCCATCTTTTCACTGAAAACCCTAGCCGCTGACTACCTCTTTCGTCAAACCCTAGACGCCTCCGACGATCAACTTCCACTACGTCACTGGCAGCCTCTTCCATCAAAACCTAATCGTCTCCAGCAAACAACTTCCGCCTCTTCCATCAAATTTCTCGATCTCGCGCGTATTCGATTGCTGAAATCGTTCACGAAGTTAGGGTAAATTCGTTTACTATGATTCATTTGGTAGTAAATATGATTTCGTGATCTTTTGATTTCATGAATTCGTCGTAGAAAATCGAACGAGAGAGATGAAGGAGAAAAAATCACTAGAAAAACTTTTTTTTACAATGAAGTTAGCAGCAGTTTTTAGGTATCATTTTGCTATTTTTTTAGGGATCGTTTTTCTTGTATTAATAGTGTTATGCTGTTTTGTTTGTAGTTTTGATACTATATCAGTTTTGTACTTGTACTGTTGCATTAACTTTGCAACTCAATCGAAATTATGTCATTTTAATCAATCAAAGTGGGACTTAAACATTTTTTGTACTAGTTTTCCTTCAAAATATCAAAGCAGCTTCTATGTATCATTTTTATATTTTTTTTTAGGTATCAGTTTTACATTTTCAACATGAATTTACATCATAGCAGGTTTTAGATATCATTTTTATATTTTTTTAAGTATCAGTTTTATATTTTCAACATGAATTTACATCAAAGCAATTTTTAGTTATCATTTTTATAATTTTTTAGGTATCAGTTTTATATTTTTCTAGTTGAATTTACAGTATTATGTTGGTATAAGTTTTGATTGTGTATGAAATACTTGCAGATACTGCATGCTGCTGGAATTTACTTGAATTCAAGGCTGGATTGTGTACAAGTAAAAGTAAATGCATGAATGCATGCTTGGAATGGGGAGCAGTGTTGTATATACTTAGATTCTGTAGGAAAACAATGTATCATAGTATATCAGTTATGTATGTTTGTAGGTATCATATGATACAAGTGGTTATTGTTGTGTATTATTGAGAATAAACTAATTTTTGTGATAATTGAATTGAATTGAGTGCTATTATTTTTTTTAATTAGTTGGTATTGGTGAGAATAAATATTATTTTTGTGAAATTTGAATTGAGTAGGTAGGTGTTAATTTTTTTAACAGTGGGTATCAGTTAGAATTAATGTTGTGTGTAAAAAAAAGTCAATTACCAAAGCAAACAACACAAATCTACCTACTTGCCACAGTTTGCATACACAAAGCCATAAAAATGATTCCTAAAAAAATATAAAAATGATACCTAAAAACTGCTTTAATATTTTAATGGCAAAAGTAATACAGAAAATGTTTGAATCACAATTTGATTGATTAAAATGAATAAATTCAATTGAATTACAAAGCTAGTGCAGCTGTACAGTAAAAAAATTAGTACAACAAGAAAAAGTAATTAAAAAAACATAGCACAGTGAATACAATAAAAATGATACCCAAAAAAATATAAAAATGATACCTAAAAATTGCTGTAATGTTTTAAATAAAAAGTAACACAAAAATTACTTACATCACAGTGAAATATGATTTATTCACAATTTGATGGATTAAAATGAAGTAAATTCAATTGAATTACAAACCTAGTGCAACAGTACAGTAACAAAATTAATACAGCAACAAAAAGTAACTAAAAAAAACATAGCACAGTGAATACAGTAAAAATGATACCTAATAAAATAAAAAAAATGATACCTAAAACTGCAGTTATGTTTTAAATAAAAAGTAGCACAAAAATTACTTACCTCACAGTGAAATATGATTTATTCACAATTTGATGGATTAAAATGAAGTAAATTCAATTGAATTACAAACCTAGTGCAACAATACAGCAACAAAATTAATACAACTACAAAAAGTAACTAAAAAAACATAGCACAATGAATATAGTAAAAATGATACCCAAAAAAATGATAACTAAAAACTGCAGTAATGTTTTAAATAAAAAGCAGCACAAAAATTACTTACATCACAGTGAAATATGATTTATTCACAATTTGATTGATTAAAATGAAATAAATTCAATTGAATTACAAAGCTAGTGCAACAGTATAGCAACAAAATTAATATAGGAACAAAAAGTAACTGAAAAAAACATAGCATAGTGAATGCAGTAAAAATGATACCTAAAAAAATTAAAAAAAGATACCTAAAAAATGCTTTAATATTTTAACGACAAAAGTAATACAGAAAATGTTTGAATCACAATTTGATAGTTTAAAATGAAATAAATTCAATTTAATTACAAAGCTAGTGCAACAGTACATCAATAAAATTAATACAGCAACAAAAAGTAACTAAAAAAAACATAGCACAATGAATACAGTAAAAATGATACCCAAAAAAATATAAAAATGATACCTAAAAACTGTTACGATGTAAATTCAACTAGAAAATGCAAAAATGATACCTAAAAAATATATATAAATGATACCTAAAAACTGCTTCGATATTTTAAAGGAAAACTAATGCAAAAAATGTTTACATCCCACTTTGATTGATTAAAATGACATAATTTCGATTGAGTTGCAAAGATAATGCAACAGTACATGTAGAAAATTGATATAGCACCAAAATTATAATCACATAAGCATAACACTGTTAAAACACAAAAAATGATACCTAAAAAAATAGAAAAATGATACCTAAAAACTGCTGCTAACTTCACCATAAAAAGGTATTTTCCAGCGATTTTTTTCTCGTTCATCTCTCTCGTTCGATTTTCTATGACAAATTCGCAGAATCAAAAATAACGAAATCATATTTACTACCTATCAAATCAAAATCCGTGGCACCTTCAATAATCGACGAAGTTTTTCAAACAAAATTAGGGCAAATCGACAAAATTAGGGCAAATCTCTTGAACAAATTCCTAAATCAGTACACGCATGATCGATTTTGGTATGGATGTTTGAAGATGATTGCTGGAGATCGAAACAAAACAAAAAAAAAATTGCGTTCATAATCAATGACGAGATCAACGGCGATAGCAGATTGATGAAGAAAAGAAAACAACGGCCGAATAAATTATTGTAGTGTATTGTCCTTATGGTTAAATTTTTAGTGGGTTGTCCTTATGAATAAAAAAGCCCTTAGTTTTGTCCTTGTAAATATTTTCTTGTTTGAGAAATCCTAACTTTGTCCATATTTTAATCAACATAACAATCAACATTGCAAGTGGTATAATCCACTGTATGTATACTTATTCAATTATCCCCTTCATGATAATTTTAATGATTTACTTATTCACTTATCCCCTTCGTTTTCAGACGATAAAAACCAATGTAGTCATACCTCTAAACAATCAAAGAATATAAGTTCTGTGCTAGCTCAATAATAAAATAAACATAGTAGAATCAGTTTGGAAACTCATATCACCAGTAAAAATGTAACATCACTGGCATATATCCAAAAACTAGAAACACGCAAATACAACAAAAACCAACTAATAAAATTTGTATCGATAAGGCTTAGTTAAATTCAGCTTATCAATCAAGATGAACCAGA
The DNA here is from genome assembly GCA_030737875.1 of Allium sativum. Lineage (NCBI taxonomy): Eukaryota > Viridiplantae > Streptophyta > Magnoliopsida > Asparagales > Amaryllidaceae > Allium > Allium sativum. The sequence goes on from CM060909.1 coordinate 99,245,624, forward strand.
AGCAGAACTGGCAATTAAAGATGTGTTGTATACTTGTATCATCTTTATTGCCCAATCAATTTATTAATATTGAAGACATAAATAATTGTAAGCCGGCTCATATTAAGAAATTCAACCACTATTTTGTCCTTTAATTCATTTATTAAATCTCAGAAGCGCAGATAATTTATAATCACAGCCAACTAAATGAGAGCAGATTAATAAAAAATTTAGCAAGTGATTTTAGAGGCAAAGTCTATCCAAAAAAAAAGGCTGCCACTACGTTAGCTTGCCGGTTACGTGCTTGCCATCTTTGTGCAATATATGGAAGTTTTTCTTAGTAATAGTTAAGCCAGCATGTTCATGCAAAAATCCATTTTATATCTTTTACCTTAAGTTATATATGTCTGTTTTTTTTGGAAGTTATATATGTCTGCATAGTTTACATAGAAAGAAATTACATATGTGTAATTTAAACGACTATTTATTTTATCTTAATGATCCATTTTTATACGCTTCTTTCTCTGTATGATGTTGATCTTCCAGGTAATATACAAAGAAGCCTAAAGGGTAAGGAACTTGGTAACTACTGTTGAAAGTTTGCAACAGAGGGAAGCATCCTCATATTGGTAAAATCAAAGCATTAATGCATTTATAAAACAAGTTTGTTTAAACAATCCATCTAACTTTGAAAAATGACTGATAATAACAATGATTATGGAGCATGTCCAAAATATATAACTATAATAACAAAGAATCCATCTGATAGTTATGTGCATAATTTATATATTTTGTAATTATGCTTTCTCAAAAACCCAGCACACTATGCATACAAGTTGTAAAATTATATAACTATTATAACCACATGTAATTGGTATATAACATATGTAATTCAAAACAGGTCATGTTTATAATACACACACAACTGTATCTATGCATGCACGTATGTGTGAATCAAAAATCTGTGTATTGCCATGTTTGAGTTCATACTTACAGAAAAGCATCTTAACTAGATATTATCCTTATCAACTATCTATAATAAGAAAGTTAACAATTCAATTGCTATCGAGAGGATAAATCCATTAGCAGAATGAGAACAACATCAAATTATTATAGCATCACTACTTTTATCTTTATGACTATTTCTGAAATTATCCTTATCACCTCTGTTTTGTAACTGGGATAAGCTCAGTTCAAACCAGAGCTAAGCTCAGTTACAAAGAAGAGCTAAAGCTCAATTATGAAACTGAGCTAAAGCCTAATTATTAAACTGAGCTTTAGCTCAGTTGATGCTCAGTTTCGAAATCTGAGTTGCAAGCTCAGTTTTGCAAACTGAGTCTGCAGCTCAGTTTTCGAAACTGAGTTGCTGCTCAGTTTAGATTAATTTGAGTTGAAAATTAGTGTTTTTTTTCAAATGCAAAGGGTTTTGGTTTAATGTTTTCCAGTTTTTGCTGTTTTGGTGGTATGTTAATTAAGCTTCTTGCACTTAAGATATTTTGTATGGTTTCACTTATTTGTTTTGTTTACAGCATTAGCACTTACAAAGCATGGCAATTACATATTATAGACTGTTCTTTTTGTGTTTGCGACTCAATTTTGGAAACTGAATTATGTTGGTCATTTTAAAAAAACTGGGTTATGCAACTCAGTTTTCAAAAATGAGTTGCAACTCAGTTTTGAAAGCTGATTTTGCAACTTAATTCTGAAAACTTAAAGCATTATTGATAGTTGACTTAGCATGACCAAAGCTGTATGTTTTCCTATTTATGTTTGTACTCGGCAAAAGCATATCTATTTATGAGTGATGTTTAAGCTATTTACTTGATTGGTGGGTATGCCGTTGTAAGGATTTGTTTTTGATTGTTGATGCATGTGTCACCTTAGTGAAAAATGTTCCATTGCAACTTCTCATTTTCTTCTTCTTCTAAAAATGAGTGCATTTATATTTTGCCGGCACTAATGGAGGAGGGATAAAACATAAAGAAAGCAAACACGTGTGACCTTGACAATGATCTTATCTCTAAAGTTTCTGGAATGTGACGAGTGCATTTATATTTTACAATTTGGACATGATACTATGGTATTTTGAAATCAAAAGCATGTAGCTCAAATTTGAGTATTATGAAAATGTGACATTGTTGAATTTGAGATATGGAAATGTACTAAATCTTATATTGAATTGATAGTTGAATTATATATGTGATATGAAAGTCACAAAGATATGTTATATTCATTTGTTTTGAGAATTTTAATATTAATTGTGTAAAAAATAGAGAAGAACTTAATTTCGTACTGTGATGCATATAAGTGTTAGCAATTTATGTATACCAACATTTATAAGAGTTAGTAGGATTATGATACTAACATTTATAAGTGTTACCATATCTTATAGTTCCAACATTTATAAGTGTTAGCAATGAATATGTTTGTAACTCTTATAACTGTTACCATATCTTATGGTTCCAACATTTATTAGTGTTATCAATGAGTATGTTTGTTACTCTTATAAGTGCTACCATATCTTATGGTTCCAACATTTATATGTGTTAGCAATGAATATGTTTGTAACTCTTATAAGTGTTAGCAATGAATATGCTTGTAACACTTATAAGTGTTAGCAGTTACTCTGTTTGTAACACTTATAAGTGTTACAGGAAATTCCTCATAGCCGTTGGTAACACTTAAAAGTGTTACAGAAATTATTTGTAACACCTATACTTGTTGGGAATCCCCTCTTTTGGTGTAGTGGAAAGGAATTTGAACTAACAAAGAACCTGTAGAATGTCTCACAATGCATGGGATAAAATATAATAATAATATAACTTTGATATAAAACAGGCGAGACAGTGCATAAACTGAAAACTAAACCATCATAGCAACGGAAATCCAAAATACAGCTTATCATCCAACCCAACATTATTACAACTTTGAAATACCGTCTCAAAAGCAAAAGAAAGAGGTACACTACTAATACCCGAAGTAGTGACCAACAACAACACAAGGAGATTATATATATATATATATATCATACGTGGAAGCCTCCTGCTCGTCTCCGGCACAGCTACTCGTGCATAATCACTTGACCTGTCTCTAGTCTGCCCGTTTAAGAGCACCAAAAGTAATAAGAAGAGACATAAAACTCTGGGTCTGACAAAAATCTGGTATGAGCGATAAGCAGCAAAACAGAACAATAACAGGTATACATAACCATACCTGAACCTGGACCTGCAACCAAAGAGTTAGCACAACAGGACGTACAATACTCTAAGGTAACACTAACTCATGGTGTGAAAATAATGGGGAGGGGGTGTGGATGTCATAGTGATAGCAAAACATCAAACATAGCAATCATCCTCACATCTCTCACTCAGTGGGTAAAGCATACGTTATCTACCACTTTGATCACCAAATGCTTTGCTATGATCACTTTGCCCCATGGAGTCACAGTGACTCCACTGCACTGATCCACAACCACTAATCCTTTGTTATGTCCATTCTGCCCCATGGAGCCATGGCAGCCCCACTACACTGGCTCATAGCCTTGCTATGATCACTCTGCCCTACGAAGTCATGACAACTTCACTGCACTGATCCATAGCCAATATTCGTCTCTCAATGGTGAGTCAAAGCTATAGACATCGATAACCCCTTTGCACACGTCCCGCAACAAAGTCCAACTCATGAAGTTATCTCGTTGATCCCTATTTGGATCTTGAGTAATAACCTCTCATTTGGACTTCTTTTGCATCTCGGGTTTTGGTCGAATTGGAGTTGGTCTCTAGAAGAGTCGTTGCATAGTAGTAATAGAGGTTCAAACCCGGTTCGGTTCGGCCTGCATATCTGGTTCGGTTCGGTGGTCATTGATTAGGTTCAGCCCTACTTCCATGCTCCAGCTTCTGTTCAGTTCGGGTGTCCTCATCCGGTTCGACTGCATGCTTGCAATCCTGGCCCGGTTCGGTTTGTACTCACCATTTTCGATCCGATCCCCTTGCCCTCGCTTCCGATCCAAACCCAACTCCAACTCTTATGCAAATGTCCTTCCTTCTTTCCAAGCCTCTTATGCCAAGTTCTGGTCCGGTTCGAATTTCCCTACCCAGTTCTCCTATCCGATCCGAGCCCTATAATCTGATTCGATCCGAAACCCTGCACATTTTCCAGCGAGTATATATCATCCATTTTCGCCATACGATGACGTTTTCAACCATTCTAACTTCCTACAAAATAACTTAACATTCCAAATAGTCATAGTAACATATAGGATCAATCAACATGGTCAAAACATCAAGTATATAGATTGTTTTAGATCAAACATACCTAAAACTTATTTTCCCCCTTAATCACGTCTAACCATAACTAATGATAAGATTAGCAAAACATATCCAAATTAACCCAAATTTCTATCAAAACCCTAAAATAATATTTAAGAATTTTTACATATTTTTCCAGAATTTTATCATGCATAATTTCGCTAATTAACACTAGTCACCCCTAATTAGCCGTAATTAGTGAAAAACAATGCAAATCACTCATCTTAGCCAAAAATGATTCTTAGATCTGAAACTATGACTTATATGGCATAAATTCAATGTATAGCAGCAGCTCTATCTCTGATTTGATGCTAATTTCTCTTGATTTGGTGTAGTTTTGATTAATTAGTGATTAGGAAGTGATTAGAGATGAATTTAGAAGGTAGAGGCCATTGCTAGGGTAAGAGGGAGGTAAATGGCGGCCAGAAAATTGAACAAAACTAATTACCCAAACCCTATCAGCCCTCCCATAACCCTAATCCCGAAATGGGTTATGGGCTTAGCTGCTAATCACCTGGTTAGGCCCAATTATGTTGTTTTTCACCTTCCAAACCTTATTTCAGCCATAGCTATCAAACGGTAAGTCCGTTTGATTATTGTGACCACTCTATGGAAAAGTAAACTATCATTCGAATCCAATGGAAGTGGTTTCAGGTTAAAACTTCTTACCAATCGAAAGTTAGCATCTGTTTACCTTTGAGAGATAATTCGTTTGCACGACATACCCTCTAGCATTGTGAGCGATAGAGATCCCATTTTCACAAGCGAATTTTGGAAAAGCATACAAGAGGCGGTTGGAACGCAATTATGCTTAAGTACCGCTTATCACCCTCAGACGGACGACCAGACCGAGAGAGTAAATCGGGTTCTAGAAGACCTTCTGAGACTATGCATCCTAGACGTTGGAGGAACATGGGAAGAACAAATTCCACTAGTGGAGTTCACCTATAATAATAGTTGTCAGGCTAGCATTGGCATGGCACCTTTTGAGGCTCTTTATGGACGACCGTGCGGATCACCTACATGTTGGTGGGAATCCACTGATAAGGTTTTGCTTGGACCTGACATGATTAGGAATACTTTGGAGAAGATAGACCTGTTTCGACGGCGAATGAAGACGGCGCAGGACCGACAGATGTCATATGCTGATAGGAGACGAATCGATCTTGAATTCAATATTGGGGACATGGTTTTTGTTAAGGTGTCACCATTAAGAAACGTAGTCCGTTTTGGATCAGTAGGGAAGTTGGCACCGAGGTTCGTAGGACCCTTTCCAATTACGGAGAGGATTGGACAAATGGTGTATAGAGTAAAGTTACCAGAGAAGCTCAGCGGAGTTCATGACGTGTTTCACGTTTCGCATTTGCATAAGTGTTTACATGAAACGACGGAAGTGGTAGAGCTGAGCACGCTCGAAGAAGTGGAAGTAGAGCGCAACGCCACGATCAGACGAGCTCCTACACGCATTCTCGGATCAGAGGTCAAAAAGCTTCGCAACAAAGAGGTCAAGTTGGTCAAAGTGCAATGGGGAGATGATCAAAGAGACGCGACTTGGGAGACGGAAGACAAAATGCGTACGCTGTACCCTTTCCATTTTAAGGGTATGTTTTAATTTCTCCTTTTTCTACTGCTTTGTTGACACTTGTCCTATCTTTTAGTATTATCTTTGCGATGACATCTTCGATCTTTAGTTAGGAAGAACCTTATGGTTGCAAACATGTGTTTGAGACATGTTATGTTTGGTGGATGCAAATGGATGCTAGTGGTTGCTCGTGGATGCATGTACACACACATTAGGCACTGGATCGGCTCAATCACCTTCATGTTGCATATAAATGCTTGTGCATATCTAAATTAATGGATGTATAATGGTTGTGTTATCATATGGATGCTGCATTTTGATGAATGGTTGTGCACACATGTAGAAATAATATGTATCGATAGGATTCTTTCGCATACATAATGGACGCATGGCACTATCATGATTTGCATTAAGGAGGTCAATTGAATCAGTGATCATTTCATTAGATAAGGAACATATACACAAATTTTTGCATAAGTTCATATAGCATTAGAAATTTCTTTAAGGACAATGGATGCTTGTGGATGATAGTTGAGTAGATGGATGATTGGTTGGTAGGTTACATTCTTCTTAACTTAGAGATTTCGGGGATGAAATCCTTTAAGGAGGGGAGAATGTAACACCCCGTAATTTTATAACATTAAAATTCACAAATTAAAGTATACTTAATTTTTAGAAGAAGAATTAACTGAAATGGGTTGCGCTATTATGTTCGTCTCAAAATTTTGGGTCAAGATAGACACTTGGTTTGCATAAAACGGATAACTTATGAAGAAGTTATTAAGCCTTGAAGTTTGTATGCATATGAGAGAAATATATATATATATATATATATGTATACATATATATAGATAAATATTCAAAAAAAAGTTCAAAACAGCGAATTGGGAGGGGGAATAGCCAAACCGCACCATTTTTGGAGTCGACCCGTGCCCTGCTAGGTCGACTAGGGGTCAATCCAGGGCTTTTGGCTGTCAACCCGTGGCCCGATTCGCCCTAACGGCTGATGTGGCATCTGAGTGGTCCTGATGGTTCTGGTTATCCCTAGGTTAATCTGACGGCTCTTATTAAATTAAACTTCTATAAAAACACTCCTAAACCACTAACCATAATCACATTAATTCATAACAAGAGCCGCCATGCCGTCAATGGAGAATCTAGAGTAGCCACCATACACTTTCAACCCTAAAGCAAGATAGAAGCTTGAATCAAAATCAAATCAAATCTAAATAACGATTAGCCTACATCAAAGGCGAGCAATTCAGTTTCAGAATACAGATCCCACAAAGACAAGACTATTCTTTTTAATTGTGAGTATGATAGCTTTCAAAAAATAATTAATTAATTTAATTATGATAAGATATAATTGGGATTATGAGAATATGATTTTGAATCATGTGATGTAAATTATATGTATGTTTGTGGTGTTGAATCATATGTTAGTCTTATGCAAGTTGGATCATATGTTAGTTCTTATGTGAATTTTATGCAGGTTGAATCATATATCTTATGCAAGTTTGTGATGATTGGATCATATATTCATGTATGAATCTTATGCAAGTTTGGGTTGTTAAAATATATGTGAGACATGTATATGCATATGCTAGTTTATGTGACAATAACCTTTATGTCTAGATCCATATGCAAGTTTACATCTTTATGTTTGGATCTATATGCAAGTTTACATCTTTATGTTTAGATCTATATGCAAGTTTACATCTTTATGTTTAGATCCATATGCAAGTTCACACCTTTATGTTTGGATTTATAGCAGTACACAAGTTATGCAAGTTTATGCCCATTACCTATGCTAGTTTTGTATCATATGCTAGTTTGAATGAAATTCATATGCAAGTTATTGGCTATGTAATCTTATGTCATCATCCTTAGATCTATTTTATGTGTTATGTGATGTTTTTTTTTCTTTTTATAAGTTAGACATTTTGCGAGTCTAACATATGTCATATGAAAACGTACGAATAGCGTGGGGATGATGGGATAATATTGAATATACATAAATTGTGAGTTGACATAAAATGGCCTTAAAAGGCATATAATTAATTTGAGACATTAATCAGTATAATTGGTATTTATGGACATAGTTTTAAGAGAAAATTATGGACATAAATAAATTTAGAATTTATTGACAAATTTGAATAAGGATATTAATCTAATTTGGGGTTAAATAAAGATGTGTAATAATTAACCGCCTAAGACACGAGGTTAAACTCTTTTGTGGTGTAAGACTGCCCGGACCCGCCCGACAAATCCAGCAGCCACAAATGCCAGTCTAATGTGAGAGGTCAAAGGCACGAATTAAATGTGTAACAATTGTAAAGACACGAGGTTAGGCTCGTTTGCGGTATAAGACTGCCCGAACCCGCCCGACAAATCCAGCAACTGCAAATGTCAGCCTAATGTGGGAGGTCTTTACAAGGTTACGCTTCTAATGAATTAAGTAACACTTAACCAGATAAACATGTGGTGGGACATGAGGGGGTTAAGTGGGTGCCTTGGGTGACATGTGAAATTAAGTGGGTGCCTTGGGTGGCATGTGAAATACGATTAGATGCACTTAACCAAGATTTAAACATGTAAAAAGACATGAATAAGAATGGGGTTAAGTGGGAAACCTTAGTGGGGACCAAGCATAGGTGGAAGGCTTGTGTCAAGCATGGGGGCCCTTTTCAAACTAATAACCCATTAAGTATCTTTGTGAGCTCGACCCAAGTCGAGGATAGGACACGCTTACTGGATTTGATTGTAAGAGGTCAAAACGGGTTAGCGGTGACAACGCTAGTCCAACGGGGTCATGTGCGTGCGTGGGTCCGGGCTAGTAGGTAAGACGTTGTTGCATCGTGTAGATATAAGCTGTGCATCTTTGGTGGTATCGGGTTGCCACTTTTGGGAGTGATACACCCCACTGTGGGACCAACACGGGTATCTACGAGTTAGGGAGCCGATCGAATGGGCATAGTCAGTACAACTAGTGGAGATAGGGGCAGACGACACCTATGAAGGCAGTTAGGGGTACACGAAACTAACATTATCATTATTAAGTTCTGTAGGCGGGATCAACTTTTAGGGTGACTAGTGGTGGTGCAGTATAGTAATTATCCTATAGTGATTAGGAACGAGATTAACGCCAGAATATTCCTCTCATTTGCTTTGTCATGCCCACTTGTTTCATGGATATATCTTATCTTACCGGTTTATGCCTTATCCTAGTTACTTTAATAATTATATTGTTAAAGTTATTATACTCGCCGGACTGTATGTCTGACCCCCTTGTTTTCGCCTCTTTTCTTCCACCTCCCCCCCCCCCCCCCCCCGTTTCTCAGGGTGGGACTAGTACTAGTGGAGCTTGATCTCAGATCTCTTTCTCTCTCTCTTTTGGAAGTGCTTAAATTGCTAAAAGTAAAGTTCAGCTCATCTCTTTTATGGATACTTGTGTTGGGGTTTATGCTTTTTATTTTATGTACTCTGAAACAATTTATCAAGATGGATATTAAGTGTACTTGGTTTATGAAGTTGTTGTAATCAAACTATTTCTCCGCTGCAATAAAAGTTGTTTTAAAATTTTCTAGTACCATTATTTATATCTGTCTTGTTATATTCTGTTCTGTACACTAAATACTCTCCATGGAAGTTAATGCATTACTTTTGTGAGTGACATTAATGGACGTGGGGTGTTACAATATATCAATTGTTCATATACGAATTGTTCATTCCATGTATTTATATCCTGATTGGAAGAGTATTTGTTGGTTGGATGTTGATCGTTGAATTTTAATTCAATGATCATTGTGTTTTTAATCAGTAGACAATATTGATTAAGTGGTTGACATCGAATGGCCTAAACCCATCCTTTTAGACGTTGATTTTCCATCAGGCGAAGTGACGCAATTGAAGCTATGAAATTTATTTTCATGACTAAAGTAAGATTTTAAACTCTATTATAAATTTTATAAATAAATAAATATTGATTTTTATAAATGATTTGGATTGCTGTTTTAATGAGTTTTATGAGCATGAAGTCAGAAATTAACCCAATGGGCTAACTTTTGAAATAATTGTTCTAAGAAAACAATTAAGCAGAATTATTAAATTAATTAAATTATTAATTAATTTAATAGAAAATGTTAATGGGAATCAATTAACGAATTAATTGATGATTACTAGTTGAATAAGTCAACTATTTTATTTGAGGTTGATTATTTGGTTAACTTGTTTTTTTAATTAATCTAATAGAAAAAGCTCTTTCAAATAATTGCTAACTTAACGCATATTTTGAAAAGTTAATTAATTATGAATTAACTATGTTGGGAAGTTTATTAATAATAAAATTAAATATTATTTTAATAACCATTTAAAAGTAATTAATTATTATATTTTAAGTTAATGATAAGTAAACTACTTTTATTTTGGTTAATGATGAAGATAATTGTTAAAGTGGTTACTTTTAAATGAAAGTGATCGGGTTTGTAATGAAACCTAGTTGAATTTTGAAATGAGTTCATGAATGGATTTTTATTATAAAATCCAAGTTTTGTAGATGAAGTTTATAAAAAGATCTTAAGTCAATGCGATAATTTTAAAATAAATGTTTTACTTTATATTCAGTTGAGTAAAAAGAGTCAAGATAAAAAGGGTATTCGCAAGGGTGCAAAAAATATATTTAAAGGGTTATATTAAATCCAAGTTTATAAACCAAGTTTACAAATGAGGTTTTAAAGGTTAAGGCGATGATTTTAGATTCGACGATTACTTAAGGATTGAATTAAGTAAATGTTGTGATTAAAAAAGGATGTAATTGGTTTTTTAATAACAAAAATCCTATTTAAGTTTTATAATAAAATATTAAATGATTTCGACAATGGATTTGGAAATGGATTCTTATAATATAATCCAAATTATAAGTATAATTTAATAAAGATATTTAAAGAGAAAAGATAAGCGTTTTAGTAAATATTTTACTTAATCAACTAATTAAGTACAGATGGCCGTAATTGACAATTATTCCCAAAAGTGTGAATATGGTTTATAAAACCATATGGTTAATGAAACAAGGAAATTAGATTTGATTGATATGATAGATAATATTGGTTTTGAGTTACAACTTTTATCTATCCGAAGATAAGAACATTTTTGATCAAGGTCTGAGAGGTAATAAAATACCCAAACTTAAAACGATTTCAGAATTATCTGAGGATGGTATCAGCTTGTAATGGTAAGATGTTGTAATTATTTTATTATTTCCATAAAAGTAATAATATTGCAGCTTTGTTTGCAAGGTTTAAGAAAATAAAACCACTGGGTTGTATAATAAACAATGTATTATATGACATTGTTTGGATTAAATATAGAGTGTGACCATACTTATACCATACGGTTAAGTAAATGGTACTATTTCCTAAGGAATAGAAATAATATGTTCATAAATACACTTACATTTAATAAAATAAGCAAATGATTGGGATTCTGAAAAGATGGAATAAGAAGTTACATAGTGTTGAGATGGAAATGAATATTAGAAATTTAAAATAATATTTCCACATCGTTAACGTTAATTTGATAGTTTGGAAGATAAATAAAACTACTTGGTTTTAAAAGTAAACAATGCATGATTCAACCTTGTTTGGTCAAGTTGAAGCATACTTTATATTTATACCATTTGATAAAATATACAACACTATTTTAGAGATAATGGAAATAGTTTGGTTTTGAATACACTTATTCAAATATATAAGTACGTGGCAATGTTTTTCCAATGAAATGGAAAAGGGTTATATTGGATTGGAAACGGAAGTAAATATTTGTAATATAATTTTATATTTCCATAAGTGTCATTATTAGGTGGAAAATTTCAAATTGAAGTTAGATGAAAGTCGTTGGGTTTATATAATAATAAACATATTGCTTGACATTGTGTTTGGCTCATTTAAGAATAAGGAATTGAATATATAACTTTGAGTTAATAATATGTATCGCTCTTTCCAAAATAAAGGACATACAAAGAGAATTGTGAAGAATACAATCAATGTTTCCAATGTAAAGGGAATAAAGGGATTTCTTGGATATGTAGTGAAATTTCTAAGTTAAGGAAATAAAAAGGGCTTTTATGGAAATATAACGGTATTTCCAAAGTAAAGGAATGAAAGAGATTTGGTGAATATATAGTAATATTTCCAAAGATAAGGAATTTTGTGAGGAGATTGGTAAATACGTTATTCTTAAGAATTAAGAATATAGTTATTGTTTCCAAATTATGGAAAAAAGGATGATTTGTCGGGATAAGCAAATGGAATTGATTTTAATTGATGGAATGGTTTTTAAGAGTCGATGGAATAGTTTTAAACGAATGGTTTTAAGTAAAAAAGTCTGAGCTGCCGATGTACTTGATTATACTGTTGTAATTGGTAGTTAAAAACTCGACTATCAATGAAATATCTTATTGGACATTTGACGTGTTGTTTTGAAGAGACCGAGATGGGAACTAGACCTAAAACCATTTGACATGGTGACAATATATTCGATACACTCATGTTGAATGAGTGGTCGATCATACGTGGCCGGGTTGCAAGATGTTTTTGTTGAACCCTAGTGTATTGTATCTAGAGTTACACTAATCGGGAGGTGGTCCCATACCTTGTCATGTTGGAAATCCAAACTCCGATACGAGCCGTAGGTTTTTAGTTGTATACCAACTATGTTGGAAAGTGAGATGGAAGCTTTCCGGCTATGTTCCTATTTATTTGTGAATTGATAGACATTATGATAATATCAAGGAAACTGAAGTTAAGACGTATATCCGTATTTTCTGGGAATATATTATTTTCCACTGTAGGTGTTGTATTGAAACGAATGTATACTCTGATGTTGTAATCACAAATATACAGTTTCTTTGTGTAAAGAATTTCAATATATTATATTTTGCTATAAATATGGACGATGTGAATGGTGCCCAGATGTTTCAATAGTCGATTATAACCTTAAGCCTCACAACCGGGAAATGACAAAAATCGGGCAGGCAGCATGGCTATGTGGGTCGCACCCATTAGGGTATATTGTCACCATCTAGAGAACATTCATATTTGTTACTTCTTTTCATTTCTGTATCTCCCGGGAAACGATAGCTGCGCAACCGTAAGGTGGCAATATATTCGATACACTCAAGAGAAATGAGTGGTCGGTCATGTGTGGCCGGGTTGCAAGACGTTCTTGTTGAACCCAGTGTATTCCTCTCTAGAGATATACTATTGGAAGGTGGATCCATACCTTGTCATAGTCAGAATCCAATCTCCAATAAGCATTCGTGGTTTTGATTGTATACTATATATGTGGAGCGTGAGATGCAAGCGTTCTGCTAGATTCTAATTACTTGTATCTAGACACTATTATAATATCAGAGTAAGATATTGATTTCAAAATGTTTTGGGTTATAGTAAGGTAAAAACCGTCTGTGTTTATGTGTGGACTGGTCTTACTATTATCCTTTTCTTTCAAAAGGATTTCTAAAGTTAAACAAGTTGTTTGCTGTATGAATTTATCACTGAAAGTATTCCAGACTGATCCGAGTGAATTTTGTTTTAAATCAAATGTGCTCGGGTTAGACCGAGTATATTTCCAGGTTAGGTTTCGCTTGGAGTTCCAGAGATGGAGTTGAAGTCGAGACGTATTCCATATATATACTGGTACTAGTTTATTCCGTTGTGTGTATTGATTGAATGTATACTCTAATGTTGTAATAGATATACAGTTCTTTGTATCAAATATTTAATATATTATATTTTGTTCATTCCGCTGTAAGACTCTGATCTTTTTATTCTTCTATTCTAATATTTCTTTCTATCTACTTCTCATCCTCTATTTTCTTTCTATTAAAGATTCGTAAATTTGTGTTGGACGTGGGTTGTAATACGTCAGCACGAAGGGTACAGATTTGCGGGCCTTTACAGACGGGTTAAGTATATAAACGCCATTTTTAACCCGAATGGGGTTGTCGATCGATTTTATTCATTTTATAATGAATACCGAAAAGTAGTGATTTCAAAATTTAATATTTTGGAAATATTATCATTTTAGTATGATAGAATATTCAATTTTGATTTAAAATTGAAAATGGAGTTGAAATCGTTTTAAATGAATTTATAAATATTTTATAAAATACGATTTAAATGGAAATAGACAAAATATTTATATATATAATATTTATTTAATGGCCTGAATAGAACGCGCCACGCAGAGACCATTCGCGAATTTCGACCATTAACTTCAAATTGATGTAATGGGAGATCCGACCGTCGGATTCTCTTAAAACTGAAACCATTGAGTTCGTATCAAAAAGAGCTTTCCAATGAATATAAGAGATTTGAAATCTAACGGTTAGATTTGGAATTATGTCCAAATCAATTTCAGAAAAGGTCGCTGTAAGTGTAGTTCGGTGGCCGTTATTGGAAACCGACTGTACGGGCCTTGATAAAATTATTAAAAATATTAACAAATTGTGTAAAATCATAATAAGTGATTTTGAAAGAATTTGGATGAAAAAATTCATATTTGAAAAAATAAAAATATATTTATCGAAATGAACTAGTTATTAACTAGAATAATAATCCAGTGTTTTTGAATAAAATAAATTGTATTTTGGGTTTGTCGTTAATGGTGCCTTAAATAACACTGTTCTTGAACCCCATGTGAAAAGAATAAATCTTTTAATTAAGATTATTAGAGTTTCCAATTATATTTAGTAATTGGAATAAAATGAAATGTGAATTGGGTTTATTATGAACTGTATTTTAAACGACATTTGTTCTTTAACCCAATTAATAGTGAAAACTTGATCTGGAAATTATAAATCTTTTTTATTAAGATTTAAATGGAAATTTTCCAAAGTAAAGTTTTCCAATTTAATATATTAAATTGGAATCGAATGGAATTCGATTTGATAATAATCGAGATGAGCTTCCGCGAATGAAGACCGTTACTATATATGGAATTTAAAAGGCTTTGTCGTTATTCCATTTATATTATTAGTCTGATACGGAAATTTATATCGATTATATATATTGATCTGATTTCTGTGAAGATTCCATATTTAATGGAAGATGATTTTGGGTTTATTGTGAACTGTGTTTTAAATGACATTGGTTCTTTAACCCAGTTAAAGAAAAGATTAATTTCTTAAAGTTGAATAATCATAAAGTATTGATTTTTGATATTAAAACCAAATTGGAGTTTTAATGAATCTTTAAAAAGAAGATTAAAGAATAAATTTAAAAGAATTTATCTTTGATAAAACTAATGGGAATCTTTCCCTAAAATGGTGAATATTTTATTAAAAGAATATTCTGAATTGGAATGAGACGTATGATGTGTTTTATAGTACTTGTTTATTGATTATAAAATATGCGAGTTATTCGGAAAGACCGGGTTCAACCCTTTCTGAATAATTACTACGACGATTAAAATTCGAAGATGAAGATGATGGTCGAAGACCGAAGGTCTTCACATCGTTTGGATGATTACTGATGTCTTGATTGGGAGGCATCCTAAGACAAGGTAATAAATGGTGATCATCCAGACGTACTTGGAGATCGACGGATATGCGAGGACCTCTCTCCTGTATTGGACATATGGGACAAGGAATAAGGTGCCTCCGGTTTTGTTTAGACCCAAAACGGACTTGTAAATGGATGTGTGTCTGACATTGGATTTCGTTCGGTGTTAATTAATTTCTATTAAATATATATCTGTTTGGTGGCGGAGAATTTATTCTCTTTCTTAACACCCTTCTCTGAGGCGTACGAGCTCAGAGGTTATATATTGATAGACATCAGTCGCATGGTGTGAATTGTCAGTGTGGCATGCCAAGATGCAAATGATCAAGGCTTATTGTTGAAAAGTAGAGTCTTGTGGTTGACGATCATAGCACAACTTTATTTAGCATAGCTTTGTGTATAGCGTTACTTCGCGAGCCTCACACCTCGGTATGAATCAGAAACGGGAGAAGGACCCCAGGGAGAACATGCATTTCTTTCTAGCTAGAAGTGGTGTCATGGTATAGAGCCCAGACATTTTTACTTGTGTGGATGATGGAAAACGAGGTACCCCGGATTTGAGTCCCTAGTGGCTCTTGATTTACGCCACATAGAGCGGGAAAACGTATTGTTCAGGCATTACTAATCCACTAACATATTTGTGGATCGGCCCTGACGCTCCTAGATGCAGTTGCGACTGATGTTGAGGCACGGGCTAGAGTGTCTCGAATTCGGTAAGGACGATCCCTTGCCTTGGTTCATGATGGAAATCCAACTTCCAATACGACATCGTGCAGTTTTGATTGTAAAACTATTATGGCGACATAGTATATGGTAGCTATGTCGTCTAGGATTGATGTATTTTGATTGAAATGTTTTCGAAACATATAGATACTAATAATAATATCAAATCTGTT
Organism: Allium sativum; assembly: GCA_030737875.1. Lineage (NCBI taxonomy): Eukaryota > Viridiplantae > Streptophyta > Magnoliopsida > Asparagales > Amaryllidaceae > Allium > Allium sativum. The sequence continues at coordinate 99,261,948 of CM060909.1, forward strand.
TCATACGTATCAAGCATATTTTGGCCATTATAAGGCAAAACTCTACCCTTCGGTTTACAGTGCATTGTGTGATAGGACTTGAGTCTTATAATGGTTCCATTTTTCTGAAAATCATTGCATTGCTTAGTGATTTAATTTATTTATGCACCGGCATCCATTGGAGTAAACCCGTTCTGCGTTAGCGGAGTGGTCCTATGATTAGCCTTATTATTAAATAGGTTAAGTGAGATTTCTCATACCAGTCCCATGACTGGCTCATAGTTTGTTTCACTGGCAAATTCGGGTGCCCTTATTTTCCACACGGGCAGTCGAGTGGCTTGTTTTGCATATATTTATCTTTTGAGAAGGATTCTGGATTGAAGCTTAAAGCTGTGTCCAGAGCATTGATAGTCTTCCGCAACATTATATTAAATTTGTTGTAAAATTAATCTTCCGCTATTGTATTATTATAATCGATGTACTCTAATATTCTATACTCTAATGTTGCATTATTATGATGTAATAAAAGTCTTATGTTATTTGTTCGAATATGTTGTATGCCTAAAGTTAGTGTATGAGGGATTCGAATGGTCTTGGTCGATTTAGCGATCAATTAGGTCCGGGCGAAATCCGTGTCATTACAATTAAATCTACAATTTTTAGTTTAAATTCGCTCTAATTCCAACAAAGTTTTATTCACAGCGATTTATTAAGTATTTAATTAAATTATTGTGAACGGAACAAACTTGAGTATTTTTCTACGAAATTCAGTCCTCGCTATGTCTAATTCAACGCATCTCAAATTTTTTTTATTTATGATATATCGATTGCCTCTACCAAAAATCAACTATTAAAAATCAATTTAAACGGAGTGAGCAAACTTTTTGATGTTTTCGATATATAATTGTTTAGATCTCTTTTATATGAAAATAATAAATCCTCAGGATAAGCATTTTATTATAAAACAATTTCATGTTTTAGTTTCCGAATAAATACATTCTAAATTAAATTTATAGTTTAATCCTTATTCTAAACCATTTTAAATTAAATAATTTAATTTAATAACTTAAATGGTTGAAATTTACGGGATGTTGCATATTATTTCAAAAAATGCCAACTTCATAGTGAAAGAATTTCATTTAGAAATTGTTGGGAACAAAAATGGATGAAGATACTGTAACGACACAGATTTCGCCCAGACCTAATCGAGCGATAAATTGACCAAGACCGTTCGAATCCCACATACGCTAACTTTGGGCACACAACACATCAGAACAAATAACAGAAGATTTTTATAAACATTATAATAATGTTACATCAGAGTACATAATATCATAGTACATCGAATATAATGCAACGGAAGATAATTTACAATAAATGTAACACAGTGCAGCGGAAACAAGAAAACCAACATAGCGGAAGACTAAAAATGCTCCAGACACCGCTTTAAGCTTCGATCCAGAATCCTGCTCAATAAATACATATCTGCAAAACAAGCCACTCGACTGCCCATATGGAAAATAAGGGCACCCGAGTTTGCAAGTGAAATAAACTACGAGTCAGTCATGGGACTGGAATGAGAAATCTTTACTTAACTTATCTAACAATATGGCTAATCACAGGACCACGCCGCTAACGTGGAACGGGTTTACTCAATTGGATTGCCAGTGCATAAATTAAATAAATCTTTCAAAACAATGCAATGCTTTTTAGAAAATGAAATCATTATAAGACTCAAGTCCCGTCACACAATGCAACGCAAACCATAGGATAGAGTTTTACCTTATAATGATCAAACATGCTTGATACGTATATAAAACAATATTTAATATTGTTATTAGTGTCTAATCAGTTTAAAAATACTTTCAAGTAAATGTATCAATCCTAGATGGCATAGTACCCCATCATACTATGTCGCCATATATAGGTTTACAATCAAATCCGTAGTGTCGTATTGGAAATTGGGTTTCCATCATGAGTCTAGGCTAGGGATGATCTCCTTACCGATTCGAGACACTCTAGCAAATGCCTCAGGATCACACCTACGGGCAACCCTAGGATCCTGCAGGGCCGATCCACAAGTATACCTTAGTGGATTAGTTATGCCTGAACACACGTTTCCCGGTCGGATTAGTTATGCCTGAACACACGTTTCCCGGTCCTATTGAACCTATCAATCGGCCACTATCGACCAATATAACAGAGGCCTCATTGACACCACTTCTAGCTAGAAAGAAACGTGTGCACTCCCTGCGTTCCCTTATCCCGTTTTGACTCATACCGGGGTGTGAGGCTCGCGAAGTTATGCTATACACAAAGCTATGCCTAAATGGGCTGTGCTTTGATCACCAACCACAAGGCTCTGCTTTTCAACAAAAGCCTTGATCATTTGCATCTTGGCATGCCACATTGACAATCTACGTCATGCGACCGATAACTATCAATATATAACCTCTGAGCTCGTGCGTCTCAGAGAACGGTGTTAAGCAAGAGAATAAATTCTCCGCCACCAAACAGATATATATTAAATAGAAATCAATTCACATAGAATGAAATTCAACGTCATACACACATCCATTTACAAGTCCGTTACGGGTCTGAACGAAACCAGAGACACCTTATTCCTCATCCCGCATGTCCAATACGGAAGAGAGGTGCCCGCTGACCCAGACAATCAACAAGTATGTCCGGACAACTACAACTGTAACCCTTTCTTGGGAGCAAATCAGTAGTCATCCATTCAATGTGAAAATCGCCGTTCTTCAATCACCGTCTTCATTGTCTTCGACTTTAAATCATCATATAATTATTTGAAATGAGATTGAACTCGGTCTTTTCAAATAATTCTCGAATATATATAATTTAAAATCATTTCATATCGTTAATATTATTTTATGACGATTTATCGCTATTTTTATTTATATAAAAATAGTCCAATTTAATTTAACGACGCTTCGGGTCAATAGGCGGCCCTGATGCTATTTTTGATTTACACATTTCTCGAAATCTAACCACTGGATTTTAACAAATTTTATGTCGTTGGAAAGATCTCCCCAAAGCGGACCTAACGATTCCAGTTTTGGGAAACTCCGATGGTCTGATCTCTCGGTATAATCATTTAAAGTTACGATTTTGAAACGCGAACTACAACGCGCAATTCGTTTAATTTTAATTTTAATTTATATATTTATATAAATATATATAAATATAAATTGTCCGACGATTCCACTAACATGTTTAACATGCCAAAAAAGGATGTTTTATTTTGCATAACCATTTTAAATGTTTTTAATGATAAATAAAAATAAGTATTATATTTGCAAACAATTTACAAAGTATTCTAATGTCAAAGACAAGGAGAAGTTTTATTTGCATGACTTTCTACATGTTTTCAAATGTCAAATAAAAATGTATTTTATTCGCATAACTTTTCTACATGATTCTAATGTCAAATAAAAATGTATTTTATTTGCATACATTCAGTACATGTTTTCTAATGTCAAATAAAATGTAATTTATCTACATATATTACTACATGTTTTCTAATGTCAAATAAAATGTAATTTATTTGCATAATATGTCGCTAATGACAAATAAAAGATAATTTTTATTTTCATTATTTGTATGCAATTTCTATTTTTAACCTAACAAATAAAAAGAAATATTTTTATTTGTATGAAATTTCAATGTATAACATGACATAAAAAATGTCCATTTTTATTGTATACAATTATAATTCTAACAATAAATGATATTTTTATTTTGTCGACCATTCTGTTTCAACAAAACAAATAAAATGAAATTTCTATTTTATTGACAATTCTATTTCATCAAAAATGAGTAAAAATGATTCTTTTATTTTATTGACAACCCGGAAAATAAGAACCAATTTAATTTTTTTATTTTGGCAATTTTAATGAATTTTGAATATTTAAAATGATTTATTTTAAATAATAATGACTAGAAATTTATTTTGAATAGAATTAGAACGTATATATTTATTTGAATCAAAGTTAGAATATAAATATATATTTTATTTATAAAAGGAATTGGAAATGGCGCAGTAGTTTAAAAATTTGATTTCAAATTTCAAATGAATGTACAGGATTCCAAAATAAACCGGATTTTAGCTTAACCAAAAATATTTGAATCTGTTTGAAAATTGCTTTTCAACGAATCTGAAAAATCAAATTTCATAGCGGGAATAAAAAGTTATGTCCAATTGAAAATTCAGAATAGTCGCTATGGAAATATAGCCCTTAAAAATGGAGATTTTGCAAACGACCTCCCTTTTCGACAAGACCACTTTTGTTGAATCCAGAATGTCAAGTGATTGCTAGATTCCAATTCTCATAATTTTTGAAATCAATATGTGAGCGTGGCAAAAGAAAACGTGTTTTGACAGTTTTAGTCAATTTGGATCAACCAGAAAATGACCATTTTTCAAACGGTCTTCTAGTTTGACGAAATTAGTTTTGTTAGGATCATATCGTCAATACACAGCCAGATTTATTTTTCTAGAATTTTTAGAGTCCGTATGTAGCCCCGGTAAATTAAAATGTGCGTTTAAATTTAAAATATAATGATTTATATTTAAATTTTGACGGAAACTGATCGTAACGATGGAATTGGCTTACAGGACATATCCCATTACGTTCGAAATGGGAGTAATTAGCTAAGGGCGACAGTCGTTGGGCCTCGATTGGAGTTCGAGTGTGAAGATAACTTTTCGGGAGATTAAATTAATTAAATATTTAAATAAATAAATAAAAAGTCAACTCCTTCCATTTCTCCTTCCCTCCACACCATTCAGATCGATTAAAAAAAACCTCGATCGCGAAAGACCGCGATGCCCCACCATCGCCTTAGGCACGTACACCACCGCGCGCCGACCTGCGCCCTCCCCCCTCCTCCTACTGCGCTCCTTCTCCCCTCCCTCTTCCCCCTAATCCGAACGCCCTAGCCCCAAGCCCCTGATTCCGCCGCCGCCACCCTCTTGTGCCCACCGCCTGCCGCCTCCCTCTACCTGCACACACCCCGACGCCCTCCCCTGACCCCACCTCGAACCATGGACCCCTCCGCCAAAAAGTACATTGTAAGTAAATCCAAACTGAATTTTAATTACAATCTTTAAAATAGATTCAAATTGGATTCTATTTACAGTTTTTAATGTAAATTAAACTGAATTTTATTTTCAGATTTGTTTATGAATAGCGAAGTAAAGGTATGAATTTTATCGGTATAAAGGTATGATTTTTATATATTTAGATTTAGAATAAAAATACAATTTTTATATATTTAGATTTGAATTAAAAATACAATTTTTATATGTATAATAGTGAATTAAAAATACGATTTTTGGTTATGTAAAAATATAATTTTAATTAGATAAATTTATGATTTTAAATTAGAGAAAGGTAAGATTTTTAAAAATAGAAAGATAAGATTTTTAAATATAGAAAGATAAGATTTTTAAAAATAGAAAGATAAGATTTTTAAAAATAGAAAGGTGCGATTTTAAAAAAATACAAAGTCGAGATTTTTAGAAATATAAAATGAGATTTTTATTGTATGAAAGAAAATATTTTTAACGATATAAAAATAGAATTTGTAGCGATATAAAAATGTGATTTTTAATATAAACATCATATTATAAATGTGATTTTTACTATGAACAGTGGGTAAAGATAGCGATGGAATCGATTGGAATTAAGTCCAAATCCAAACCGTTCAGAAATAAAGGTTGGCGGAGTGTATCCTCAAGGTGAGAACTTCTCACTTTAATTTTATTTTCTAGTTAAAATATATACTAGGATGTAGAGGGTGCTTAGCAGCACCAAACACCGTCGTCCACAGACCATGGACGACTTGTTCGATTTGATTGCGTTGTGAAAATTGTTTGTGTGAATTTGGTTTGTGATGTGTGAAAATAAAATATTCATGTGTTGAATAAAATAATTTATCGTTAAAAATATAATTTTTAACGCGTATATGAATAAAATAAATATTCATTTACAAATTAGACGATTTGTTTATGTACACCCATTTTATTGATATTGATTGGGACGATAAATTTTACACATCGCCCAAGTGCACAAATAAAACCAGTGTTTGATTGTTTGAAACCCCACACGGGAACTGAGATGATATATGATGTACATTAGTCCCAATAATTAGCTGTATGTCGATCTATTGGTTAACAGGCTGTTGTAAGCGTTAAATACTTATATTTAACGCTTTTGCAGTGCAGAATGTACTCTGCATTATGGTTGACTGTGTTTGATTATTGTTGTATACATGTGTGTATGAAATTCATATAAATAACATTATATGGTAATTGACTGTGTCTGATTCCAGTTCAGAAAGAAGGAATATTTTAGAATAACGATTATTTTAAAATAATGAATATTTTAAAAATAATATTCAGTAAAGGATCAAAATATGATTTTGATGTCCGATTTTGGATGGACACGAAAATATTTAAATATATGAAGCGGTGTAAATTAGATTGGTGCCATTTTGACGTGAACGATATTTATATCGATTTTATTCATTTATATCATGAATAGCGAAAAGGAAATGATTTCAAAATCTAATGTTTTGAAAATATTATCATTTATATATCGATGATATGGAATATGCAATTTTGATTTGAAATTGAATATGAAGTTGAAATCGTTTTGAAAAAGAATTTAAAACGATTTATAAAATATGTTTTAAATGGAAATCAACGAAATATATATATATAATGGCCTGAATAGAACGCGCCGCGGCAGTTCGCGAATTTCGACCATTGACTTCGAACAGACATTACGGGAGATCTGACCGTCGGATTCTCCTAAAACTGGAACCGTTGGGTTCGTATCGAAAAACTTTTTCCAACAAATAAAAGAGATTCGAAATCTAACGGTTGGATTTGGAACTATGTCCAAATCAAATTTGGAAAAGGTCGCTAAAAGTGCAGTTCGATGACCATTTATGGAAATCGGTTATACGGGCCTTGATAAAATTATTAAAAATATCGATAATTTGTGTAAAATCATAATAAATGATTTGGAAAGAATTGGGATGAAAAATTCCATATTTGAATTTTTATCGAAATGAACTAGTTATAAACTTGAATTATAAATTCAATATTTTTAAATAAATAAATTGGATTTGAAATGGTTTTAATAATAACCAGAATTTCCAATATATGAATTGGAATGGATTTGAATCGAAATTATCTTCAGAATATTTCGATATTGGATTCCGTGATTATACGAATATTGTGGAGGAATTTGGAAGATATATATATATATATATCATTATTCCAATACGATATTTGTTGGTTTCAGAATTTAATATTGAATATAAGCCGATATATTTTCTATTTAGAGCCTTGTATTTAATATCAAATTGGATTTTGGGTTTGTCGGGAACTGTGTTTTTAATGACACTGCTCTTAAACCCAATTGAGAAAAGATTAAATATTTTTATTGAGATTTAATGAAGTCACTAATTAATTAATATTTAATTGGAATTGAAATTTGTTTTTGGGTTTACCGTGAACGGTGTTTTAAATAACACTCGTTCTTTAACCCAATTAAAAGTGGAATGTGAATTGGGTTTATTGTGAACTGTGTTTTTAACGACATTCGTTCTTTAACCGATTTACAGTGAAATGTGATTTGGAATTTATGAATCTTTTTATTAAGATTTAACGGGAATTTTTCAATGTAACGTTTTCCAATTTAATATATTAAATTAGAACTGAACGGAATTCAATTGATAATAATCGAAGTGAACTTCTGTGGAGGAATATTGTTAATATATATGGAATTTAAAAGGATTTGTCGTTATTACATTTATATTATTGGTCGGATACGGAAATTGATATTGATTATATATTGGTTCGTTTTCCGTGAAGATTCCATTATTAATGAAATGGAATTTTGGGTTTATCATGAACTATGTTTTAAATGATATTAGTTCTTTAATCCAGTTAAAGGCAGGATTACATGTCGGTCATTGTATTTCAAACTGTATGGTTGATCTCTGCTAAATATATATGTTTGGTGGCGGAGAATTTATTCTCTTGCTTAACATCCTTCTCTGAGACGTACGAGCTTAGAGGTTATATATCTGCAGAAATCAATAGTACGATGTAGATTGTCAATGCGACATGTTTGTGTTTCCAAAGTTAAATATTCTTTAATATTGATTTTTGGGAAGATTAAAACTAAGTGGAGTTTTAATGAATCTTTAAATAGATTGAAAAAGGGAATGTGATAATTTAAATGATCAAATTTGGGAAATGATCGAGAATGGAGTATCGCCAGTTTTGCTCCTAGCGATAGTTACATCTTTAATTAGATTTGAGCGGGAAATGGTAATTAATATTTACCGATAACACCTTGGTGTTAGATATGGAGTATTACCAGTTTTTCTCTATGGGATGAATAGGTTGGGATTGGGAAATAAAATAAATCATTACTTCAGTGTGGTTCGCTAATCCCGACTAGTTGGGAAAACCTTAACATGGTTTGAATTGACATCCAAAGGAAGATTAAAGAATAAATTTTAAAGAATTTATCTTTGATAAAATTAATGGGAAACTTTCCCTAAGAATGTGAATATTTGAGTAAAAGAATATTCAGAATTGGAATGGGGCGTATGTTCTGTTTTTATAACACTTGTTTATTATATACGCGAGTTATTCGGAAAAGCCGGGTTTATAACCATTTTGAATAACATATTCGAAGATAAGTCGACGATGAAGACGGTGGTTGAAGACCGGAGGTCTTCACATCATTTGGATGATTACTGATGTCTTGATTGGGCTGCATACCCAAGACGAGGCAATAAGTGGTGATCATCTAGACGTACTTGGAGATTGACCGGATATGCGAGGACCTCTCTCCTATATTGGACATATGGGACGAGGAATAAGATGCCTCCAGTTTCGTTTAGACCCAGAACGAACTTGTAAATGGATTGTGTGTCTGACATTGGATTTTATTCTGTGTTGATTGATTTCTATTAAATAAATATATGCTTGGCAATGGAGAATTTATTCTCTTGCTTAACGCCCTTCTCTGGGACATACGAGCTCAGAGGTTACATATAGATAGATATCAGTCGCATGGCATGAATTGCCTATGTGGCATGCTGAGATACAAATGATCAAGGTTTCTGCTGAAAAGCAGAGTCTTGTGGTTGATGATCAAAGCATAGCTTTAATATAGCGCCGCTTTGTGTATATCGTTAATTCGCGAGCCTCACACCTCGGTATGAGTCAAAAATGGGATCATGACTATAGGGAGTGCCAGACGTTTCTTTCTAGCTATGGGTGGTGTTAGCGTTTTACAAGCCCTGACATAGTTATATTTTTTTCCTATGTGGTTGCTGGAATGCGAGGCGCCTCGGATATATCGGCCTCTACGGAGCCGATGGATAGGTCCGATAGGACCGGGAAACATGTATTCAGGAATAACCAATCCTCAAACGTAAGGGAGGACCGGCCCTGAAGATCCAAGTGTTACCCAGAGTGTGTAGTCCTGAGACATTTGCTAGAGTGTCTCGAAGCGGTGAGGAGCCATCCCTGGCCTCGACTCATGACGGAAATCTAATTTCCAATACGTGACATTTCAGTTTAATTTGTAGAGCCTAGTATGGCGACATTATAGATGGTACCCATGCCGCCTATGATTGATACATTTATATTTGAAGTTGATTTCTTCACTTATATTAGTAACAAAAGATTAAATTTCACGTATCCAGCATTATTTGGCTATTATAAGGTAAAACCCTATCCTCCGGCTTGCGTTGCATTGTGTGATGGGACCTGGGTCTTATAATAGCTTCATTGTTCTTTATTTAGCATTGTGCTGTTTGTTTTATGCACTGGTATTCTTGGGAGGAAACCCATTCCGTGTTATACGACGTGGTCCCTTGATTTACCTAACTTTAAAAATAAAGATTGATAACTGTTTTAGTTCTCACACCAGTCACATGACTGACCTGGAGTTCATTGTTTTAACCTAAACTCTGGGTGCCCCTATTTTCCTCACGGGCAGCTAGTAGTCGGGTTTTGCAGATTTGTTCTTACAGGATCCTGGTTTACAGCTGGAATGATATTCGGAAAGCTCTGTATCTGTGTATTCGTTTCTGTTGCGTTTTGTATTATTTTTCCGCTGCATTGTAATTTGAAAATCTCTGATATTTATCAAATGTAAATTATTTGTTCATACTCTATATATTTTTATATTCTGATGGAATTGTTGTAATAAGCAATGAAATTTGTTCTGTTTATGTTCTGATTTGTCGTGTTCTCAACTCAATCCAGGCTTTCCTTTACGGGAAAGTTCGGGTCGTGTCAGTAATTCTATTTCAATAATACGGTTAAAAATGATAACTTTATTTTGTTGACAATTCTATTTCAACAAAACAAATAAAAATGATAACTTTATTTTTTTGACAATTCTATTTCAACAAAACATATAAAAATGATAACTTTATTTTATTACAATTCCATTTCAACAAAATGAATAAAAGTGATAACTTCATTTTGTTAACAATTCTATTTTAACAAAATGAATAAAACGATAACTTTATTTTGTTAACAATTCTATTTTAACAAAATGAATAAAAATGATAACTTCATTTTGTTAACAATTCTATTTCAACATCACAAACACGTATTTCAAGACATGATTCTTCTTATTTAACAAAACGTATTCTAACAAGATGACATTTCTATTTGACAAAAACATATTCTAACTAAATGATATTTTTATTAAACAAAACATATTCTATCTAAATGACATATGTATTTACAAAATTTGTTTTCTAACTAAATGACATATTTATTTACAAAATATGTTTTCTAACTAAGTAACATATTTATATACAAAATATGTTTTCTAACATAAATGACATATTTATTTACAAAATATGTTTTCTAACATAAGTAACATATTTATTTGCATACATTTGTTTTCTAACATAAATGGCATATTTATTTTCATACATTTTTCTATGTATTCTAATGACAAATAAAAGAATATTTTATTTGCATACATTTTTCTATTTATTCTAATGACAAATAAAAGAATAATTTAGTTGCATACATTTTTCTATGTATTCTAATGACAAATAAAAGAATAATTTAGTTGCATACATTTTTCTATGTATTCTAATGACAAATAAAAGAATATTTATTTGTTTACAATTTCTATTCCACATAATGAATAAAAAATGATAATTTTATTTGTTTAAAATTTCTACTTCAACTTAACAAATAAAAATGATAATTTTATTTGTTTACAATTTCTATTTAACAAAATATGATATTTTTGTTTTAACAAAAATGTTAATTTTGTTTTAACACAAATCTATTTAACAAAAATGTTATTTTTATTTTAACGCAAATCTATTTAACAAAAATGTTATTTTTGTTTTAACACAAATCTATTTAACAAAAATGTTATTTTTGTTTTAACAATTCTATTTCAAACAAAATAATCCATCCAATCAAAAGATCAACATAACAGCATAATCAACCCAAATTAAATCATGTATAATAACAAATTGAATTTAACAGCGGAATGGTAAAAACACAATCATAATTAATTAATTTTAATTATTAAAAAAAAGAATTCTCACCTTGATCGGTTTTAGAAATTGTTTTTACAACGATTGTTTTTCACTAAATTAAACTGTTCGTTTAATTTAGTCAATAATCACCACTAGCTCCTTTTCAGTTCTGGTTTGTTCCATGTTGGAGATCTTGATTTTTCGGTTCCAACGGATCTTAAATTTCTGAATTCTGATTTCGTACGCAAAAGATATGGCCTCGCGAAGTTTAAACAAACAATACGTTATTAAGGAAATTAATTATTTGATTAATTAAAATTAATATCATTTTTAATAACGTTTAAAATATTACCTTCCCCCTTAATTGTATTTATTGCCTGGAAAACATTGAACACCCTTGTCAATTTGAAGAAGTCAACGTAGTTGCCACCGTTGTTGGCCAGAGGCGGATCCGACCACCTCGCACGACTCGCCGTAGCGCGACGCCCCTGCACCCCCACCAGTGACGAACTCGCACCCCCGTAGCACCCCAAAACCCACCTCAAACCATGGGCGTTTGAGTGCAGAAACCAAGCCGACCATGACACCATCCATGATCATCACCATATGGTTTTGAAGCTCTCGGGAAATACTTCGATTTTTGTTTCGTAATGGGGATTTAATTCTTGGTATTTAGGGAGAGTTTAATGATTTTGTTTCCAATGTTTTCGGCCATTGAAGAAAGGAGATGGCGACTGAGTATTTTAGAATTAGGGTTAGCGTATTTCAGCCGTATATATACAGTATATTCTATATTATTTAATTATTTAATTGTTTAATTCAGAAATAGCTTGTTAAACCATCCGAACTCCAAACGAGACCCAACGACTATCGACCCCAGCTAAATACCCCCATTCCGGACACAATGGAATATGTCTGGTAAGCCAATTCGACTGTTTCGATAGGTTATTATCAAAATTAAAATATAAATCAATGTATATTTAATTTAAACATACATTTTAATTTATCGGGCCACATACTGAATTCGAAAATTCCCGAAAAATAAATCTAGTTATCTTTTGACGATACGGTCCTAAGAAAATTAATTTTGTCGAATTTGGAGACCGTTTGAAGAATGGCCATTTTCTGGTCGATCCAATTTGACTAAAATTACCAAACACGTTTTAATTTACCACGCTAAAATATTAATTCCAAAATTATGGAATTTTAAATTTAGCAGTAAATTGACATTCCAGATCCAACCAATGTGGTTTCGTCGAAAATGAAGGTCGTTTGCAAAATGGTTATTTTTTAAGGGTTATATATTATATTAAAATGTATATAAATTCTACAGCGACTTTACTGAATTTTTAACTGGCCATAACTTTTTATTCCCGTTATGAAATTTCAAATTTTCAGATTCATTAGAAAGATATAAGTAAATAGATTTAAATATTTTTGGTTTTACTAAAATCCAATTTATTTTGAATCATGTACATTCAGTCAAAGTTCAAATGCAAATTTTCAAACTATCGCGTTATTTCTAACCCCTTTTATAATTAAAATAAATATTTTCGTCCTATCTTCGATTTAAATAATTTTTTAGTCGTTATTATTTAAAATAAATCATTTTAAATACTTAAAACCCATTAAAATTTCTAAAATAAAATTTTTAAATTGGTTCCAAAATTCCGGGTTGTTACAGATACAATCCAAAGGCGAAACTAATTACATATGATGAAATGAAACCAACAGAACCTAAATAAGTATTCCCATGCATAAAAAGAGAGACTATGAGTTACTTATCAAAATCGAGAATAAGTATCCTCGTTTTTCAATTAAACCATTAAGAGTAATTGACTATATGATATTGAATGATGCCAAATTTCGACATTAGTGCCAAGTATGCTATGAAAAAAATAATTTTGATATTTGTACCAGAAGAAATATAATTCATTTATCACAATTGTGTCCTCCAGAGAAATACAAATGCAGTTAAAATTTAGTGGGTAACATTAATAAGAATAGAAGGGTAAGTTTCAACTATTGAAATTAATATAACTGATCCACCATTCAATTTGCTCAAGATGATTTCGATTTTACTCATAAATTAATTGTCTGTATGATTTTGTGTTTTGATACATATATGTTGAAATGAAAAATTCGAAATAATGAATTCAAATAGAATATTAAAGCATCAACCTAAGTGTATCAAAATTTAAATAGAATATTATAACATAACAACCTAAATGTCTCAAAGTCGGTATGAGCAGATATTGAGTTTGTGGATTTTTCGTATATGGTTGAACAAATGATACGAAAGTATTGTTCTATGAGAACTAAGTTGAAAATATAATTTGGTACAAATATTGAATGGTTTGATTTCAGTCAAGGAGCAAAGGAGGCATATGTCCATACGAACGAACATCAAAAGGTGCATTAATATTTATAAAATTATAAGAAAACAATATAATGGTGATCGTTAACGATGAAATTATGTCAAAATCAGTAGTAGTTTTGTAACAACACGATTTACTGACCTTTAAAATTGACACTAATACATCCATGGTATTCACGTGTCGAACATCCATTTGTCGAAAAACCAAATCATCAGGTGTTAAAGGAAAAAGGAAGGTAGAAAAGAATCTCACAATCATAGTGGATAACATATAATATATAACAAGTCATTACAAAATAAACTGAATTCATTTGACATACATACATAACATCAAAGTAAACAACTAAAACTAAGGTGGATAGTTTTAGCAACCTGTCTAAAGAAACCCAGATAACAATGACAAAACTAGCACAGGGGAAATAAAAATTTATGCAAGTACGTCCTGAGCTCCATCTCTTCTCCTAAGCTTCAAGCATCTAAACTAACGTGTCAAGTATGCTCAGTCTGACTCCAACATGATAATAAAATAACACCAAGATCAGGCTCGTAAACAAGCTTGAGAACAATCATAGGGAGTTTAACCGCTTTAACTTTAAAAACTTAAGAAACCTAAAAAATCAAATATATCTCTTAAGACTATGCATCACATAAACACAAACGATTTTTCTCTTATGATAACCAAAACACTTTAATTATAAATCTTTTGATATTATAATAATGCCTAGAAAATCGAAAATAAAATAGTAAACATCTGAAATGCTTACATCTCATATTTCGATATAGTTGGGTACAACTAAGTCCATAAAGAATTTATTGGAGTTTGGATTCTACAAAATGACTAGGTAAAGGTCTACCTTTCGATCACAACAACTCTAGAGAAAATACATAAGGGTCGACCTACGACCCTCTACCAACACAAAACCAGCCTACCACCCAATTGATACCATCGAGCATTTCACCTCTGCGGTTGTGATCAGCAACTGAGACGAAGCATACATAATCTAAAAGGTCATTCGACCTAGATTTGGTGATGACAATACCCAGTGCTACCCACTTAGCCCAGCTGCATCTTCCCTATTTTGGCCATTTCCAATTGATGAGACAAAGGCTACATTTACACATTTCTTCAGCAGATTTCACTTCGAACGTTCATTTCCCTCTAGTGGAATTTTTTTGATAACATTCAATCAAATAAGTTATTCCGGAAAACAACAAGCCGAAATCACTACCCCCACAACGTCCTAGGTGGAAACACACCTGAGATTTTTTAGTAATTATCCCTAGAACTCTAACTCTGTCTTGATCTCTTTATCTACAATAAATACCGCATTTGTCGTGGTTTTCAAATAACTTATGTGATGACCCCAAACTTCTGTAGACCGAAAGTAAGGATAATCATTTTGGAATACAACATATTCACAACAAAAACAGATCTCAGATAAATATCATAACACATGAACCATCGCAGCGGAACTAAATGTCATCAACATCACAACAGAATCATCAGAGTATGCAGTTTACAAGATCAACTTAGCATAATAGCAGTCTCAACGAAAGAGAAATAAGTCTCAAATGAAAAGAAATGAGTTTCAAATCCCATTACATACATCAAAAGCAAGAGATAGAAAAATGTCTCAAAAGCAGAATAAAAGATGGAGAAAGGATCTTCTTCTTCTTCCTCCCCAAATCTAGCTCCCACCAAAATGTATCACTTAAAAAACCTGTCAATTGGCTGCCCGTGTGGAAAGAGGGCACCCGAGTTTGCAAAAGTGAAACAAACTACGAGTAGGTCATGGGACTGGTGTGAGAATTCTTAACTAAATTAACTATTAAGATGGCGAATCTCAGGACCACGCCGCTAACGCGGAACGGGTTTACTCCATTGGATTGCCAGTGCAATATTTTATAAAGTTTATATAAAACAGCGAAATGACTTTTGAAAAATGAAACCATCATAAGACTCAAGTCCTATCACACAATGCAACGCACACCAGAGGATAGAGTTTTCCCTTATGATGATCAAACATGCTTAATACATGAAAAATAATATTTTAATATTATCATTAGTGTCTAGGCAGTATTAAAATACTTCAATATAAATATATCAATCCTAGACGGCATAGGTACCATATACTATGTCGCCGTATATAAGTTTACAATCAAAACCAAAATGTTGTCGTATTGGGAATTGGTTTTCTGTCATGAAGTCGAGGCTAGGGATCGTCCTCTTCCGGTTCGAGACACTCTAGCAAATGCCTCAGGATCCCCCACAGTGGACCCTTGGATCTTCAGGGCCGGTCCCCACCTAACGGTAGTAGATTAACTATGCCTGAACACACGTATCCCGGTTCCTATGAACCTATAGTATGACCACTTCCGGCCTATAAAAACCCGAGGTACCTCAATCCAAATCCACATAAGTAAAATGCCGGGCCGTGTTAAAACCCAAACACCACTAGCTAGAAAGAAACGTGTGCACTCCCTGCAGTCCTAATCCCGTTTTTGACTCATACCGGTGTGTGAGGCTCGCGAGGTTACGTTATACACAAAGCTATGCCCAAACAGGCTATGCTTTGATCATCAGCCACAAGGCCTTCTTTTCAACAAAACCTTGATCATTGCATCTTGGCGTGCCACGTTGACAATTCAACGCCATGCTATCGATAACTACTACTACGTATCCGGGTGTTAAGTAGAGAATAAATTCTCCACCACCAAACAGACATATATTAATAGAAATCGATTTAATTACATGTAGCGAATTCCAACGTCAGACACACATCCATTTACAAGTCTGTTCTGGGTCTGAACGAAACCGGAGACACTAAGAAGGTGCTCGCTAATCCGCACGATCAATCGCACCCGTCCGGACAATTACTGCTTCAACCCAGTCCTGGGAGCAAGTCAGTCCAAGGTATCGGGAGTCATTGCCCATTCGATGTGGAGATCGCCGGTCTTCTACACCGTCTTGTTACATCTTTGATTTAATCGCCGTTCAATTATTTGAAATGAGTTAAACTCGGCCTTTTCAAATAATTGTCGCATAATTATAGTTTAAAACATTTCATATATATTTATAACTATTTGTCGCTATTTTTATTTATTAAAAATAGCTCGAAATATATAAACGACGTTTCGGGTCAATGGGCGGCGCTGGCGCTATTTTTACCAAAATTTGATTTACACATATCTTAAAATCTAACCGTCGGATCTTTCTATATATTCGTTTGAAGTTATGATTGTCGATACGCGAACTGCAGCGCTTGTTTCGTTTAATTTTATATATATATATATAATATAGAAACCATTTGGGAGATATCCTTTATTAAAAATGAGGATTTCAACTATATATCACTTTAAATCAAATACAAAATGACATTTTGTTTGCCAGTTCTAATGCGACCCAAAAATGATATTTTAACGATATGTATATTTTGATGTTCAACAAAATAACATTTTTGTTCGCCAATTCTAATGCGACCAAAAATGATATTTTAACGATATATATTTTAATGTTCAACAAAATGACATTTTTGTTCGCCAATTCTAATGCGACCAAAAATGATATTTTAACGATATATATTTTAATGTTCAACAAAATGACATTTTTGTTCGCCAATTCTAATGCGACCAAAAATGATATTTTAACGATATATATTTTAATGTTCAACAAAATGATATTTTTGTTCTCCAATTCTAATGCGACCAAAAATGATATTTTAACGATATATATTCTAATGTTCAACAAAATGATATTCTTGTTCGCCAATTCTAATTCGACCAAAAATGATATTTTAACGATATATATTTTAATGTTCAACAAAATGATATTTTTGTTCGCCACTTCTAATGCGACCAAAAATGATATTTTAACGATATATATTTTAATGTTCAACAAAATGATATTTTTGTTCGCCAATTCTAATGCGACCATAAATGATATTTTAACGATATATATTTTAATGTTCAACAAAATGACATTTTTGTTCGACAATTCTAATGCGACCAAAAATGATATTTTAACGATATACATTTTAATGTTCAACAAAATGATATTTTTGTTCGCCAATTCTAATGCGACCAAAAATGATATTTTAACGATATATATTTTAATGTTCAACAAAATGATATTTTTGTTCGCCAATTCTAATGCGACCAAAAATGATATTTTAACGATATATATTTAAATGTTCAACAAAATGATATTTTTGTTCGCCAATTCTAATGCGACCAAAAATGATATTTTAACGATATATATTTTAATGTTCAACAAAATGATATTTTTGTTCGCCAATTCTAATGCGACCAAAAATGATATTTTAACGATATATATTTTAATGTTCAACAAAATGATATTTTTGTTCGCCAATTCTAATGCGACCAAAAATGATATTTTAACGATATATATTTTAATGTTCAACAAAATGATATTTTTGTTCGCCAATTCTAATGCGACCAAAAATGATATTTTAACGATATATATTTTAATGTTCAACAAAATGACATTTTTGTTCGCCAATTCTAATGCGACCAAAAATGATATTTTAACGATATATATTTTAATGTTCAACAAAATGACATTTTTGTTCGCCAATTCTAATGCGACCAAAAATGATATTTTAACGATATATATTTTAATGTTCAACAAAATGATATTTTTGTTCGCCATTTCTAATGCGACCAAAAATGATATTTTAACGATATATATTTTAATGTTCAACAAAATGATATTTTTGTTCGCCAATTCTAATGCGACCAAAAATGATATTTTAACGATATATATTTTAATGTTCAACAAAATGACATTTTTGTTCGCCAATTCTAATGCGACCAAAAATGATATTTTAACGATATATATTTTAATGTTCAACAAAATGACATTTTTGTTCGCCAATTCTAATGCGACCAAAAATGATATTTTAACGATATATATTTTAATGTTCAACAAAATGATATTTTTGTTCGCCAATTCTAATGCAACCAAAAATGATATTTTAACGATATAACAAATAAAAATGTAAAAGTCCCTTATTCTTTTATTTACCTATAAAATGCAAATCTCTTTTATTCTTTCCAATTACATTGAAAATGAGAATGTCCTTTTATTCTTTCCTATAACAACTAATATAAAGATGCCTCTTTCTATTACATTGAAAATAAAAATGTCTATCCTATACATTGAAAATAAAAATGTCTTTTCATTCTTTTCTATTACATTGAAAAAAAAAGATTTTTTTTTAAATACATTGAAAATAAAGATGTCTTTCTTCTATTCTTTCTTTTATCCTCCAATTAAAAAGTAATTCGTCTTTCCATCTAATATTTGCATTGTAAAATGCAATTTAAAAGGTGGACTTTATTTATAATGTAAGCGTCTTTTCTAGCGTCAATATTCCCAAAATAAATATAATTTCTAATGTTAAGATTTGATTCACTTCAACTATATTGACATAACAATAAAGTTTTGTTCGTATCAACCATATAAACATGACGATGAAATTTTGATGTCATTTCAACTATACCAACATACGATGAATTTTTGTGCATTACAACAAATGGCAACATATGATTGGTTGTAAAATTCCTATGAATCAAATTAATAGACCCCGCCTTTATTTTGTAAAATAAAACAAATTACATGAACTCTATTCATTTTATAGGATAAAAGATCAGTTCTTTATATAAATTCAACTTCTTTTATTTTATATGTCAAAATAAAAGATCAAATCTTTATTTATTATTTAAAACAAAATGAAAGGAAAATAAAAGATTGAACTTTATTTTATTTTGTTTTCCAAAAACAAAAGATCAAACTTTCCTTTATATTTGTTTTTGAAAAACAAGATTCTGTTAATCAAAAACAAAAGACTAAAACTTTGTTTTATTCGTAAATCAAAAACAAATGATTCAATTTTAATTAGTTTTCAAAAACAAAAGATTATAACTTTATTTTGTTTTCAAAACATGAGATCCAAACTTAAATTTTCTTTTTATTTCAAATCAAAGGATCAAAACTTTTCCCACAAAGATCTCAACTTTATTGTATTTTATTTTCAAATCAAAAGATCAGTTTCAAGAGAAAAGAATAAAAATAAAATAAAAAAAACAAAGGCGAGAACTTTATCATGATTCCATCAGACTTTTACAGATCCAAACAATCAAATTTTAACATGACACACAACGAATGAGATTCAACAATACAACAATCACCACATAACAGATCAGAACAATATACAATGCTTCAACTGATCGAATAGGATTTAAAATAAATTATTTAATTATTTAAATTCAGAATCTCACAGTCGTTGACGATTTTTGGCCAAAATTCTAACTGTTCAGAATCAACTCCAGTTAGTTTCGATGCGTAGATCTCGGTCATACGATTACACCGCCGCTGAAATCATCGAATTTCGAATTGAAACGAGTTAGATATGATAAATTGAAGTTTTAAAATAATTTGAATTAATTAAATAATAATTTAATAGGATAATTCACCTTCTTCCTCACTGTAGAATTAGGCCGACAGTTTTCAACATCGGGTTCGAACTTAGGGTTGGGATTTGCTTCAAATTGGTTGCAAGGTTCGCCGATCGGGAGGGGGGACGTCGGAGTAGGTGGAAAGGCGCACGCGGGGGGGAGGGGGGGTTGGCCGAACTCGGCGGCGGCTAGGGGGGCCCACGGCGGACGAGACGTGGTGGGTTTGGGTCGTCGGTGCTTGGTGGTTGCGGCACTAGGAGGCGATCAGGTGCTATGGAATTGTAGAGGATGAGGAGAGCTTTTAAATGGTGTGAAGTATGGGGTTTAATTCCTGAAGGAGAGGTAGAACGAAGTGGACGAAGTTCAGAGCTTTGTGGCCATGGATTAAGAAGAGGGCGGCGGCAGAAGTAGACAATAGTAATTAGGGTTTTCTAATCTCCTATTTTTATAATATTAAAATGTATTTTTACAAAAAAACCCATATCTTCCAAACCGGATCAAATTCAGTCCAGCAGAAAATGACCCTAGCCAATAGCCCATATTCCGGACTCAATGGGATAGGTCCCGTCAGCCCAAATGGCTGTCTGTGGCCTGTATTATTTAATTTAATATTTAATTTCTTTATTAAATTAATTAAGTCGCACAAATAAATTCACCGAGGCCACATACGGACTCAGAAAAATCCAGAAAAAGCATTTCTGGCTTCGTTATGACGATACGGTCCTAAAAAAATTAATTTCGTCGAATTCTGACACTGTTTGAAAAATGGCTATTTTCTAGTCGATTAAATTTGACTGTAATCGTACAAACACATTTTCCTTTGCCACGCTCACATATTAAATCGAAAAATTCTGAAAATTGAAACCTAGCAATAATATGACATTCCGGTTCCGATGAAAGTGGTTTCGTCGGAAACATATCGTTTGAAAATTGACTATTTTCACTGGCTTCAATATTATTTAAAAATGGAATTTTTTATTTTGCCACATTTTTCCACCAAATAATTCTAAAATAAAATTTTTAAATTGGTTCGGATTTTCCGGGTCGTTACAATCTCCCCCACTTAAGAATTTTCGTCCTCGAAAAGGAAGCAAAGTAAAGTAGGAACCAATGTGGAAAATGTAAATTGATATAAACGTACCTTAGTACAAGAGTTACTCTGAGATATCCACTCTACACTTGGCGTAAGCCTTTTTGATGCTATCCTCGGTCTCCCAAGTATAGTCTCTAGGATCCCCACTCAACTGAACCTTGACTAGGTTGATCTTCTTGTTCCTCAAGATTTTGGTTTCTTTGCCAATGATCTTAACTGGGTCCTTTCTCACCGTCAAATTTGGAGCAATATCTAGGATCTGTTGGTTTAGTTCATTTTCGATCAGATCTGGATCGTGCACATGTTTGCGGAGTTGAGACACATGAAATACATCATGCACCCCTGGCAACCAGTCGGGCAGCTGCACTCTATAAGCGAGAGTACCAATCCTTTCAAGAATAGGGAATGGACCAATGAATCTCGGTGCCAACTTCCCCGTCTTCCCAAAACGAATCATGCCTCTCAGAGGAGAAACCTTCAAGTATACTCGATCACCCATAGAGAATTCGAGACTCCTTCTTCGCTGGTCAGCATAGCTCTTTTGTCGGCTCTGAGCAGTCAACAAGCGCTTCTTAATCAAGTCAACCTTATCTGATGCTTCTCGAACCATGTCGGGGCCCAAGACTAATCGATTTCCTGACTCCACCCAACATGCCGGAGATCTGCACGGTCTGCCATAAAGTAGTTCAAATGGTGACATCCCCAAGCTTGCTTGGTAGCTATTATTATAGGAGAATTCCACCAAGTGCAAGTGGTCCTCCCATGAACCGCAATAGTTGAGAATGCAAGCACGCAATAGGTCTTCCAAAACACGATTCACCCTCTCAGTCTGGCCATCTGTCTGAGGGTGATAGGCAGAGCTTAAATTTAACTGGGTCCCAAGTTCCCCTTGAAAAGCTTCCCAGAATTTACTGGTAAACAATGGATCCCGATCACTGACAATGCTTTTGGGAACCCCATGCAGTCTGACTATCTCTTTAAGATAGAGTTGTGCTAAACTTCGAGCTGTTCTATTGGACCGAACAGGGATAAAATGGGCAGATTTTGTTAAGCGGTCGATAATCACCCATATGCTATCGTTGCCCTTTCTGCTTCGAGGCAAGCCATCTATGAAGTCCATAGAAATTTCCTCCCACTTCCAACCAGGAACTCCTAGCGGTTGCAACAAACCTGCCAGTTTCTGCTGATCACTTTTAACTTGTTGGCAAGTGGGACATCTAGCAACATAAATGGAAATGTCTCTCTTCATCGACCTCCACCAAAATGTACGCTTGAGGTCGTGATACATTTTGCTCACTCCAGGGTGAACACTAAGCTTAGATTTATGACATTCATCCATAACCTCTCTTCTGAGCTTAGAGTCGTATGGAACACAGATTCGGCCCAATAGCCTCAGAACCCCTTTGTCATCAATCTGGATACTTGTGGTTTCGCCATCCTGAATCCTTTTAATAATCCTCTGATTAAATTTATCATCCTTCTGAAGAGTAGAGACTTTATCAATCAGAGAAGGAGTGACAATGAGACTGGCGATAATGAGATTGTTGCATTCTGCATTCTTTCTACTGAGTGCATCGGCTACAACGTTTGCTTTTCCCGGAGTATATAGGATATCCAGGTCATATGATGCAAGAAATTCGACCCAGCGCTGCTGCCTCATATTCAAATCTTTTTGGGTAAAAAGGTGCTTCAAAGATTTGTGGTCGGTGTAAATTTCAAACTTTTCACCCAAAGATAATGCCTCCATATTTTAAGAGCAAACACAATGGCCATTAGTTCAAGGTCATGCGTGACATAATTCTTCTCATGTGGTTTCAGTTGGCGGCTAGCATATGCGACTACCCTGCCTCTTTGCATCAGCACCGCACCAATACCTTGAATAAATAAGGGATAACATGTTAAAATGAGATTTTTCATTAAAGGAAAATGTGATCTCAGACATGTTATTTCACAAAAGAAACAACCTTGCTTAGAGGCGTCGGTCCAGGCCTTCAAATCCTGATTGCCATCTATGATGGTCAACACAGGAGCATTGGTCAACCTCTTCTTTAGTTCTTGGAAAGCTGCCTCGCATTCGGGTGTCCACTTGAATTTTGTATGCTTCTTGGTCAGGTTGGTCAATGGACAAGCTACCTTCGAAAAATCTTTAACAAATTTTCGATAATAGCCGGCCAGTCCTAAGAAACTTCTGACCTCCGTGGGAGTTTTAGGCTACTTCCATTCTTGGATGGCTGAGATCTTTCCTGGATCTACTGAGATGCCTTCCTTTGATACAACATGGTCGAGGAATTTCACCTCCTCTTGCCAGAATATGCATTTAGAAAATTTTGCTTTCAGCACATTTCTTCGCAAAATCTCTAAGACTTCCCTCAGATGTTGTTCGTGCTCAGCAACGGATTTAGAAAAGATGAGAATGTCATCGATGAACACGAGCACAAATTTGTTTAAAACATCTCTGAATACTCTATTCATCAAGTCAACAAAATATGCTGGAGCATTACATAGACCAAAAGGCATTACTAGCCATTCATAGAAGATATCAGGGCCTCTGAAAGCAGTTAAAGGCACACACTCCTCTACGATGCGAAGTTGATGGAAGCCAGTAGCTAGGTCCATCCTAGAGAATACTCGTGCCCCATGTAGTCGGTCAAGCAAGTCATCAATACGAGGCAATGGATATTTGTTCTTAAGAGTTTGCTTGTTGAGATCACGGTAGTCTACACATAGCCTGAGAGTACCGTCTGATTTTGGGACGAACACCACTACTGCTCCCCATTCTGAGAAGCTGGGCCTGATCATACCCTTTCACAAAAGCTGCTTGGTTTGATTTTTCAGCTCCTCTCTTTCTTTTGGCGACATCCTCCAAATGGGATGTACAACAGGCCTTGCATTCGTAGCTAAATCAATTCGGAAGCTGATTTCTCTATGTGGAGGTAGGCCTTCAACTTCTTTGAAAACATCAGCGAAATCTTTGACGACAGGGATATCCTCAATAGAAGTAGGGGTAACTTCTAGAGAAGACCAGAAGGCTTTCCTGTCGGTGGCTGTGCCATGGCAGGGGATACATACATTTCCGAGATTAGTTTTAACTTTGACAATTCTTTCGGCACATTTGACTTCAGCCCCATGCCTCGATAACCAATCAATAACAAGGATTACATCATACCCAGAGAAATTCATAACTATTAGATTTATAGGGAATTTGTAGCAAGAATAGGAGATTGGCACTCTACAGTATTTATCGAGTATAAAAGAACCTCCTATCGGACTATTTGCTCTAATCAACTCTTTAAGTTTCCTTGGTTTCAGTTTCAACTTTTGAATCGCATCATTAGAAATAAAGCTTCGTGTAGCACCAGTATCAAATAAGACAGTAATAGGGATGTTTTTAATATTAAGCGTACCTCCCAAGACATCGGGTTTATTAGGCCCCTCAGTCGAAGCTGGTGTATTTTCTCCCTCATAAACATGTGCCACCTGAGCATTCCTTAGCAGTGGACAATGCGCCTTGATGTGCCCCTTTTGATGGCAATTGTAGCATTCCCTTTTGTCCGGCGAACTCTGGCCACGATTCTAAGGATTTTGACCATGGTTTTGGGAGCTCTGACCACGGTTCTGACTAGGGCCTGAATCATCTCTCTTAACCCTTTTTGGCGCTCTACACTCGAAATCGAAATGCCCAATCTTGCCGCAGTTATAGCAGGTCACCTTGCTCCTATACCTTTTCTTCCCTTGTGGCTTAGCTGCAGAAGAATTGCTCGCCTCTTGTTTCTTGTTAGCCTGTTCCTTCGGGTTGTTGCTTTGACCTTTTCCCCTATCCTGCGGTCCAGACTCATCATTCTCTTCATAGCGGCATGCCATTTCCACTACTTCATTGAAAGGAAGCTTAATATGGGCAGTAACTCAATTCAAATATTTCTTGGACAACCCCTTGATAAATCTCTTGTTCTTCTCTACTGGGTCTTGAATCAAGCTAGGGGCATATCGTGAAAGCTCATCAAACTTCCTCACATACTCAGAAACGGTCATACTGCCTTGCTGTAGGTTAACGAACTGCTCGCGCAGACGCTCTCTAGCTTGTGGGGGTATATATTTCTCATTGAAAAGATCCTTGAATCTGGCCCAAGACATATTGGCCACGTCGTTGCAGATTTTAATTGTATCCCACCAATGCCCTGCCTCCTCTTTTAGTTGCCAAACCGCTAGATAACGCTTTCGCTGATCTTCCAGTTCCAAGCCTTCTAGGATCTTTTCGCAATCTTTAAGCCATGCCTCTGCTTGGATCGCAGACTCCCGCCCAGTAAAAGGCACACCTCCAAGGTTCCTGAATTTCTTTGACATTCTGTCCAAATCAAAAGGCTGTGGAGGTGGAGGTGGTTCTACTACGACCTCTGAATTATGCTGGTCTTGAGTGATGGGTGTCTCGTCTCTAGCTTGCCCTCTAGCTCCTACTCGGGCTCCTCCTCTAGCCCCGCCTCGAGCTCCACCACGGGCTCCACCTCGGGCTGTTCTGGATCTAGTATCCATTGAAATCAGTCTGTACCATCAAGGAAAGAGTCAGACCAACAAAAATGAGAATTTTCAAGAAAAGATAAGATAAGGACGAGATGAAAAGAGGATGATGTAATGACTGGTAAATATGTGCTATTCTGCTGTGCTCACTCTAGAACATTCCTAGTCCTATCTCTAATGAGCTACTCGTCTTAGAATAACGTGGATTCTATCTAGACGAATTGTTCTAAATATGTTATATTCCGTAGCTAAGGTAAACCTTAGGCTCTGATACCAACTGTGATGACCCCAAACTTTCGTAGACCGAAAGTAAGGATAATCATTTTGGAATACAACATATTCACAACAAAAACAGATCTTAGATAAATATCATAACACATGAACCATCGCAGCGGAACTAAATGTCATCAACATCACAGCAGAATCATCAGAGTATGCAGTTTACAGGATCAACTTAGCATAATAGCAGTCTCAACGAAAGAGAAATAAGTCTCAAATGAAAAGAAATGAGTTTCAAATCCCATTACATACATCAAAAGCAAGAGATAGAAAAATGTCTCAAAAGCAGAATAAAAGATGGAGAAAGGATCTTCTTCTTCTTCCTCCCCAAAGCTAGCTCCCACTAAAAAGTATCACCTAGAAAACCTGTCAATTGGCTGCCCGTGTGGAAAGAGGGCACCCGAGTTTGCAAAAGTGAAACAAAATACAAGTCAGTCATGGGACTGGCGTGAGAATTCTTAACTAAATTAACTATTAAGATGGCGAATCTCAGGACCACGCCGCTAACGCGGAACGGGTTTACTCCATTGGATTGCCAGTGCAATATTTTATAAAGTTTATATAAAACAGCGAAATGACTTTTGAAAAATGAAACCATCATAAGACTCAAGTCCTATCACACAATGCAACGCACACCAGAGGATAGAGTTTTCCCTTATGATGATCAAACATGCTTAATACGTGAAAAATAATATTTTAATATTATCATTAGTGTCTAGGTAGTATTAAAATACTTCAATATAAATATATCAATCCTAGACGGCATAGGTACCATATACTATGTCGTCGTATATAAGTTTATAATCAAAACCGAAATGTTATCGTATTGGGAATTGGTTTTCTGTCATGAAGTTGAGGCTAGGGATCGTCCTCTTCCGGTTCGATACACTCTAGCAAATGCCTCAGGATCCCCCGCAGTGGACCCTTGGATCTTCAGGGCCGGTCCCCACCTAACGGTAGTAGATTAACTATGCCTGAACACACGTTTCCCGGTTCCTATGAACCTGTAGTATGACCACTTCCGGCCTATAAAAACCCGAGGTACCTCAATCCAAATCCACATAAGTAAAATGCTGGGACGTGTTAAAACCCAAACACCACTAGCTAGAAAGAAACGTGTGCACTCCCTGCAGTCCTAATCCCGTTTTTGACTCATACCGGTGTGTGAGGCTCGCGAGGTTACATTATACACAAAGCTATGCCCAAACAGGCTATGCTTTGATCATCAGCCACAAGGCCTGCTTTTCAACAAAACCTTGATCATTGCATCTTGGCGTGCCATGTTGACAATTCAACGCCATGCTATCGTTAACTACTACTACGTATCCGGGTGTTAAGTAGAGAATAAATTCCCCACCACCAAACAGACATATATTAATAGAAATCGATTTAATTACATGTAGCGAATTCCAACGTCAGACACGCATCCATTTACAAGTCCGTTCTGGGTCTGAACGAAACCGGAGACACCAAGAAGGTGCTCGCTAATCCGCACGATCAATCGCACCCGTCCGGACAATTACTGCTTCAACCCAGTCCTGGGAGCAAGTCAGTCCAAGGTATCGGGAGTCATTGCCCATTCGATGTGGAGATCGCCGGTCTTCTACACCATCTTGTTACATCTTTGATTTAATCGTCGTTCAATTATTTTAAATGAGTTAAACTCGGCCTTTTCAAATAATTTTCGCATAATTATAGTTTAAAACATTTCGTATATATTTATAACTATTTATCGCTATTTTTATTTATTAAAAATAGCTCGAAATATATAAACGACGTTTCGGGTCAATGGGCGGCGTTGGCGCTGTTTTTACCAAAATTTGATTTACACATATCTTAAAATCTAACCGTCGAATTTTGATGAAATTTATATCGTTGGAAAGCTCTTCCAAAAGCGGTCCTAACGGTTCCAGTTTTGGGAAAATCCAACGGTCGGATCTTTCTATATATTCGTTTGAAGTTACGATTGTCGATACGCGAACTGCAGCGCTCGTTTCGTTTAATTTTATATTATATATATATATATATATATAATATAGAAACCATTTGGGCGATTTCCTTTATTAAAAATGAGGATTTCAACTATATATCACTTTAAATCAAATACAAAATGACATTTTGTTTGCCAGTTCTAATGCGACCCAAAAATGATATTTTAACGATATATATATTTTGATGTTCAACAAAATGACATTTTTGTTCGCCAATTCTAATGCGACCAAAAATGATATTTTAACGATATATATTTTAATGTTCAACAAAATGACATTTTTGTTCGCCATTTCTAATGCGACCAAAAATGATATTTTAACGATATATATTTTAATGTTCAACAAAATGACATTTTTGTTAGCCAATTCTAACGCGACCAAAAATGATATTTTAACGATATATATTTTAATGTTCAACAAAATAACATTTTTGTTCACCAATTCTAATGTGACCAAAAATGATATTTTAACGATATATATTTTAATGTTCAACAAAATGATATTTTTGTTCGCCATTTCTAATGCGACCAAAAATGATATTTTAATGATATATATTTTAATGTTCAACAAAATGATATTTTTGTTCGCCAATTGTAATGCGACCAAAAATGTTATTTTAACGATATATATTTTAATGTTCAACAAAATGATATTTTTGTTCGCCAATTTTAATGCGACCAAAAATGATATTTTAACGATATATATTTTAATGTTCAACAAAATGACATTTTTGTTCGCCAATTCTAATGCGACCAAAAATGATATTTTAATGATATATATTTTAATGTTCAACAAAATGATATTTTTGTTCGCCAATTCTAATGCGACCAAAAATGATATTTTAACGATATATATTTTATTGTTCAACAAAATGACATTTTTGTTCGCCAATTCTAATGCGACCAAAAATGATATTTTAACGATATATAATGTTCAACAAAATGATATTTTTGTTCGCCAATTCTAATGCGACCAAAAATGATATTTTAACGATATATATTTTAATGTTCAACAAAATTATATTTTTGTTCGCTAATTCTAATGCGACCAAAAATGATATTTTAACGATATATATTTTAATGTTCAACAAAATGATATTTTTGTTTGCCAATTCTAATGCGACCAAAAATGATATTTTAACGATATATATTTTAATGTTCAACAAAATGATATTTTTGTTCGCCAATTCTAATGCGACCAAAAATGATATTTTAACGATATATATTTTAATGTTCAACAAAATGACATTTTTGTTCGCCAATTCTAATACGACCAAAAATGATATTTTAACGATATATATTTTAATGTTCAACAAAATGACATTTTTGTTCGCCAATTCTAATGCGACCAAAAATGATATTTTAACGATATATATTTTAATGTTCAACAAAATGATATTTTTGTTCGTCAATTCTAATGCGACCAAAAATGATATTTTAACGATATAACAAATAAAAATGTAAAAGTCCCTTATTCTTTTATTTACCTATAAAATGCAAATCTGTTTTATTCTTTCCAATTACATTGAAAATGAGAATGTCCTTTTATTCTTTCCTATAACATCTAATATAAAGATGCCTTTTTCTATTACATTGAAAATAAAAATGTCTATCCTATACATTGAAAATAAAAATGTCTTTTCATTCTTTTCTATTACATTGAAAAAAACAGATTTTTTTTTTAAATACATTGAAAATAAAGATGTCTTTCATCTATTCTTTCTTTTATCCTCCAATTAAAAAGTAATTCATCTTTCTATCTAATATTTGCATTGTAAAATGCACTTTAAAAGGTGGACTTTATTTATAATGTAAGCATCTTTTCTAGCGTCAATATTCCCAAAATAAATATAATTTCTAATGTCAAGATTTGATTCACTTCAACTATATTGACATAACAATAAAGTTTTGTTCATATCAACCATATAAACATGACGATGAAATTTTGATGTCATTTCAACTATACTAACATACAATGAATTTTTGTGCATTACAACAAATGGCAACATATGATTGGTTGTAAAATTCCTATGAATCAAAAATTATAGACCCCGCCTTTATTTTGTGAAATAAAACAAATTACATGAACTCTATTCATTTTATAGGATAAAAGATCAGTTCTTTATATAAATTCAACTTCTTTTATTTTATATGTCAAAATAAAAGATCAAATCTTTATTTATTAAAACAAAATGAAAGGAAAATAAAAGATTGAACTTTATTTTATTTTGTTTTCCAAAAACAAAAGATCAAACTTTCCTTTATATTTGTTTTTGAAAAACAAGATTCTGTTAATAAAAAACAAAAGACTAAAACTTTGTTTTATTCGTAAATCAAAAACAAATGATTCAATTTTAATTTGTTTTCAAAAACAAAAGATTATAACTTTATTTTGTTTTCAAAACATGAGATCCAAACTTAAATTTTCTTTTTATTTCAAATCAAAGGATCAAAACTTTTCCCACAAAGATCTCAACTTTATTATATTTTATTTTCAAATCAAAAGATCAGTTTCAAGAGAAAAGAATAAAAATAAAATAAGAAAAACAAAGGCGGGAACTTTATCATGATTCCATCAGACTTTTGCAGATCCAAACAATCAAATTTTAACATGACATCACAACGAATGAGATTCAACAATACAACAATCACCACATAACAGATCAGAACAATATACAATGCTTCAACTGATCGAATAGGATTTAAAATAAATTATTTAATTATTTAAATTCAGAATCTCACAGTCGTTGACGATTTTTGGCCAAAATTCTAACTGTTCAGAATCAACTCCAGTCAGTTCGATGCGTAGATCTCAGTCATACAATTACACCGCCGCTGAAATCATCGAATTTCGAATTGAAACGAGTTAGATATGATAAATTGAAGTTTTAAAATAATTTGAATTAATTAAATAATAATTTAATAGGATAATTCACATTCTTCCTCACTGTAGAATTAGGCCGACAGTTTTCAACATCGGGTTCGAACTTAGGGTTGGGATTTGCTTCAAATTGGTTGTAGGGTTCGCCGATCGGGAGGGGGGACATCGGAGTAGGTGGAAAGGCGCACGCGGGGGAGGGGGGTGTGGTTTGGCCGAAATCGGCGGCGGCTAGAGGGGCCCACGGCGGACGAGACGCGGTGGGTTTGGGTCGTCTGTGCTTGGTGGTTGCGGCACTAGGAGGCGATCAGGTGGTATGGAATTGTAGAGGAGGAGGAGAGCTTTGAAATGGTGTGAAGTATGGGGTTTAATTCCTGAAGGGGAGGGAGAATGAAGTGGAAGAAGTTTAGAGCTTTGTGGCCATGGATTAAGAAGTGGGCGGGGGCAGAAGAAGACAATAGTAATTAGGGTTTTCTAATCTCCCATTTTTATAATACTAAAATGTATTTTTACAAAAAAAACCCATATCTTCCAAACCGGATCAAATTCAGTCCAGCAGAAAGTGACCCTAGCCAATAGCCCATATTCCGGACTCAATGGGACAGGTCCTGTCAGCCCAAACGGCTGTCTGTGGCCTGTATTATTTAATTTAATATTTAATTTCTTTATTAAATTAATTAAGTCGCACGAATAAATTCACCGAGGCCACATACGGACTCAGAAAAATCCAGAAAAAATATTTCTGGCTTCGTTATGACGATACGGTCCTAACAAAATTAATTTCGTCGAATTCTGACACTGTTTGAAAAATGGCTATTTTTCAGTTGATTAAATTTGACTGTAATCGACCAAACACATTTTCCTTTGCCACGCTCACATATTAAACCAAAAAATTCTGAAAATTGAAACCTAGCAATAATATGACATTCCGGTTCCGATGAAAGTGGTTTCGTCGGAAACAGAGATAATTTGAAAATTGACTATTTTCACTGGCTTCAATATTATTTAAAAATGGAATTTTTTATTTCTGCCACATTTTCCCACCAAATAATTTTAAAATAAAATTTTTAAATTGGTTCGGATTTTCCGGGTCGTTACAACTTAATCCGATGCTGGCCTCTTTTAAATGACGATCGATATTATTTTGGTAAATTCTACTCTGGTTCTTTAGAAAATAGGCCCTGGATAACAGATAAGCTCATCTCTGAGCCATTGGTAGACGGATTTCCTTATCACTTGTTATAGGAGAAAAAAACGAGTTTTATATGCATAATGAATCGTTCATGGGGAAGACTACGCCATATAACTCACATGTTCGCCTAGATACTTTAGAAGTAATATTTTTGTTCCAAATTTGGTAGTCGTTCATTTTATTATCAAATAACACATACTAAATAATCCAGGATTTATTTCCTTTAGTAATCAATAAGCCTCAGTTAACTAATCTTTTATTAATTGAATTTCTTATCTCTTATCCCAAAGCATTCACATATTAATTCTCCAATATAAGCATGCATTTCAATACCAATAAATACAATCTCTTATTTTTAATTCACCTTTAGTAGGTTACTGGAACCCAAATTACATCATTTGATTTTATAAAACATTTCACCTTAAATTAAATAATCATTTATGGAAATAACGATTACTCTCAAACATCAAATCTTGACTTCAAACTAATACCATCCCTTGGATTACAGTGATGTCATACAAGTTGGCGTATTTTATTTACCTATCAGACCATGACTTAACAACATTCATAAATAGAAGTTTGCTAACTCAAAATATGATATCCAATATATATCACCTCAAGTCTATTTGCTGCCATTTTAAATAAGGTTCTATAAACCATTTTTTGCTTTTTAAATCTCTTTCTAGTTATAACCATTTTTACTTGATTTCTTTGTTTAGTAAACCCATATTAAAAAAACTTATCAGCTATAAATCTCTTCTTATAAACCATAATATAAATTCAATCGTATTCTTAAGTTAGTTAAATTAACCTAAACATCATTGTTTAGTTTATTAACTAACTACATTAATTATCCTAAACATAATTAATAAAATCAAAGCTTCAATATTAAACAACCAATCAAATTTTAATCACTATTTAAAAGTAAGTATTCTATCTAAAACCTTATCACTAAATAACTATTTGATTTTAAAGTGCCTTATTTAAATAATTAATTAACTCAAACATCATTAATTACAGAATTAATTGACTTAAACCAATCATTTATTGAAACTTAAATAACTCAAATAACATTTAATTAAGATATACTTATCTTTAATGATTATTAATTAAATAATAATTGACTTCATAATTTAAATTTAAAGTAAACTTAAAATAATTATAAATTTGAATTTACATTAATATTGTTAATAAGATGAACAATTTAATACCTTAAATAAGTTTAATGATTTTCAAAATTTCTATAAGTAAAGTTTGGTTTCATATTCATAACATAATCAATTCCAAAAGAAGCTTAGCAATCTCAGTGGCACTTAAACAAGCCATCATTCAATTTTAGTTCGACTTTTTTAAATCGTAATACTGATATTTACATAAACAACATATAAATATATAAATTCAACAATTAGTAATAAACTATTGTTCTATCACTTAACAATTATAAATTAATACTCAAATTACCAACTAGCATGAGAATACATGTCTAATAATAAATAGCAGAATGATGATTTATTCTGCTAATAGATGCCATTCATAACTGTTGAATTCAACAACTAACATACTGGTGCTTTATTCTACTATTATTGACCCGCGTTTTGGCAAGGCAGCCACACCATGGATTTTTTGCAATCAGAATGTTCAGGATATGGACATAGGCTCAGGAGAGCCCGAACATGCTTGGCTTAAGCATCTTGATACTCAAATATATATGCATGGGATTCTTATATTTCAGATCGGAGGGGTCGGATCGACCTTTACCCATAACAGCTCCATTTCGGCTCGGTGCAATTCAGATCGGTATACCTGGCTTGACGTTGAAATACTATCACTTCATCTCACATGGTTCGGCTCAAACATACTTGGTTTGACTTGGATAAAGTAGGAAGATAGATTGGCATAAGTCGGCTTGACTATGTCGAACCGAGATCAATTCGGGGTATCAAACCAAACACTAGCACTCACTGAAGACCTATTCCTTTGGCTCAAAACATGGACAACAACTCCTACAACTTCGGATTAGACAACACATGTATTAGGTCAACCCGAAGCAGTTAAATCCCACGATCTAAAGACACATTCTACTATCTCCTAGATGGTCGGTTTGATCACCACATGTATTGATGGAACTGAGAAGGTCACCACTTATAAATATACACTTCCATACATTTTGAAGGATCATATTTTCTCTGAACTTCCTATATGCAAGGAAATTGCCTCAAGGAAGCAAAAACTCCATTTTCTTCACTGCTATAATGCAAGGACTTTGTATTAGGAAGAAAATACACTTCTTATCTATACTTTTCTTACATTAAATTGGGCTCTTTTATAATTTAATAGTATGAATAATTGATTATAAAGTGAATGCAAGCCAGATTGCCAAGCCACTATAAAAATCTTGCATGTTCCCTTTATTTTACTATTTTCTGTGACTGTGATGTGTATGGATTGTGCATTTGGGGGTTAATCATTAAAGGACAACCCTTTGACGTCAACACTTTGGCGTGCAAGGTAGGAGGCACACACACTAACCTTTCAATTGCTTGAGGATCTGGATTGTTTGCTTCAAGATTTAAAGAAGGTGAAACAGAAAAAGGATGAAACAATTTCCCGTACTGAGGATATTAGGGGTAATAGTAGTAGGATTGAGGAAAGTCATGAGGCTTCCTCCCATGGAGATCCTTCATTTATCTCACCAAAGAAGAGGGAGTATTGGCTGAATTGAGGTTGCATACGGAGCGATAGGATGAACTTCTTTGTAAGCAAGAGGAGATGATGAATGCTTTTTTCACAAGTTTTGACGAAATCAGAAGGAAGGAGGTCAAATATCCTTGTCTGGGGTAGGACCCAGTGGCACGACAGTAGCCTTTTAGCAATTATGCAACAAGATGGCTTGGGAAACCTCGGTTCGACCAGGAACCAACATCGAAGCGAGCACGACAGGGGGATATCACCCTAATATTGGAAACTTGCATCACAACACATCAACTCGTGATGTTCAGGTTGGAAACACTGAAAACATTGGTTGAGCTTAGACCAATGTGGCTTTAAATGGAGAAGGCACAACAGTGCCAGGAACTCGGTTCGACCATGTCAATTCGACCCAGTCCGACTATGTCGAACCAAAGTCGAGGGCATAGTCGAGCGTTAAATTCATAATTCCCGTAATCCCCCGTACTTCAAGTTACCATCTTTGGAGGCGTATAATGGTAGAAAGGATCCTACCATTCATCTGATGAGCTATATGCGCCATATGGAAGTGCTAACGACATCAGACAACATCATGGCTAAGTTCTTGTTGTTATATCTGACTATTATTGTTGCTATGTGGTTCTCCATCCGGAATCAGAATCGATCAACATTTGGAACACGTTGGTCACCCGGTTTATTGAGAAATTCAGGGTCGGCATCACAAGACCCAAAAACATAATGACTTTAACATAAATAAACCAGTGGTCCAAAGAGACCCCGTGTTATTTCCTGTAAAGGTTAATGCGGCAGTAGTGTCAGTGGACCGACCAGAGCCACCCATGGTATTGATGGAAGCGATAGCCGACACCTTGGTTAAATCAGCCTTAAGGATTTCATTGTAAGGGGATCCACCAAGGGACCTCGGCGAATTATATTTCATTATAGACAGATTTCTACGTGAGGAGGATACTAATGTCGGGAAGGACATTCTCGAGGCTAATGTGGTTAAGGATGGAGGACCATTCAACTTTGGAAAGAATAGGGATAAAGGCGAAGGGAAACCCTGGTTAAGAATGATTGGAATATTCGGCTAAGAGCCCAAATTTGACAAATACAGTAAACTCAATTCATCATTAGAGGATATATAATTAGATACGAAGAGGTTATCGCTTTCCTGAAGCCTCCCTGAAGGGAGACAACTCCAAAAAAAGGGAAATCTTGACAGTTCTTACTGTTCTATGAGATGGCAGGTCATATTACCAATGAGTGCACGTATTTGCGAGACATGATCGAGGAATAGGTCAAACGTGGAGAGCTGCCTGAATATGTCGCACAACCAATAGTGCCAGAACATGCACAACCATGTACTGCTCGCCGAAGAGGGAACGATCCAGGATCGAGTACATGTGAGATTGTCATCAGCTGATCTGGATTGGATCACACTGGTTTTTGGATTTTTTAGGGTAAGTTTTTCTATTTTTATTTGTTTGGTTTTCCGGATGGCTACATCGACTCATTCATGCACGGGGATTAGGATTTAATACTCAGGCATGCTCTATGTTCGACAATATAACCATCTAATAATAAAACGGCTAAGTTGATGTACTCATGTATGAGATTAAGACCTAGGCGTGCTCTACATCCAATGATAAACCGTTAGATTTTGTTTTGGGTATGTAATGAATTTGGAATTTAATAAAAATGTATTTCCAAGCATGGATTATGCTTGAAGGACTTAATTATCTTATCAAGTTTTGACAGGATCACTTAATCAGGTTTAGAGTATAGTTTATACTCAATTTGGATTTCCAGGTCTAGCTTATACCTGTGAGGTTTGATCATATTGTCAGGTCTTGGAAAGAAAACTCAATCATAACTAGGGTATGGCTTATGCTCAGTTTGGATTTCTAGGTATGGATTATGCCCGAAGGGTTGGGCTATCTTGTAAGGTCTCAGCAGGATGGTTTAGCCATGGAACGAATACAGACTATACTCACCGTGAATTTCCAAGCATGGTTTATGTTTGGAAAGGATAAGTGGTATTGCCAGGATTTGGCAAACCTATTCACATGGTTTATTTACAGGTATGGATTATAATCATATTGGATGGGCCTGTCGAGGCCCTGGATTTTGGATTTCTTCGTGTTCTTTTATAATATATACGATCCAAAGTGATCATGGTTTCCTTATAATATGGTCCATTGCGACCATAGATTTCTACTATTCCATTAATACAATCTGGAACAATCGTGGTTTTTTGGTTTTCTATACTTACGATCTGACGCAATCTTGCATTTCCGGACCTTGAATTTTGGACTTCTATTTTGGATTTCTATGGATTTCAGATTATTCAAAACACATATTTTACTGAAAGATATGTTATGGGGGGTAAAATTTTCACCTACCTTTTAGCAAGGAGGTCACATCATGGAGTTTCGGCAATTAGGATGTTCAGGATATGGACATAGGCTCACGAGAACTTGGACATGCTTGGCTTAAGCATCGTTATACTCAAATATATAAGCATGGGATTCTTATATTCGGATCTGTTGGGTCGAATCGACCTCTACCCACAACATCTCCATTTCAGCTCGGTGTAGTTCGAATCAATTCCGGGCTCAACATTGAAATATTACCAGTTCATCTTACATGGTTCGGCTCGAACATACTTGGTTTGACTTGGATAAAGCAGGACGATGGATTGGCATACATCGTCTTGACTATGTTGAACCGAGGTCGGTTCAGCATATCAAACCAAACATTGGCACTAACCCGAAGACCTATTCTTTCAACTAAAAACGTGGTTAACAACTCTGACAACTTCGTATTAGATAGCATATGTACCAAGTTGACCCGGAGCGGTTACATCCCATGATTTAAAGACACGTTCTGGTATCTCATAGATGGTTAATTCGACCGCCATGTGCATTGACCAAACCGATAAGGTCACCACTTATAAATATGTACTTTATGGATATTTTGAAGGATTGGATTTTCTCTAAACTTCCTGTACACAAGGGCATTGCCTTGAGGAAGCAAAAACTCCATTTTCTTTAAGGTTATAATCCAAGGACTTTGTGTTTGGAAGAAAATACACTACTTATCTCTACTTTTCTTACATTAAAATTGATTGTATTTATAATCTGACAGTATAAATAAAAAATAGATTATAAAGTGGATGTAGGCCGGATTGCCGAACCACGATAAAAATCTTATGTATTCCCTTTATTTTGCTTTTTTCTATGACTATGATTAATTGTGACTTGTGTGCGGCTTGTGCGTTTGGGGATTGGTTGTCAAAGGACCACTTTTTGATGTCAATGTCTATAGATATCGTTAAATAGTCTATCTAACTTTGATTGATTTTTATTTGGCTACTTAAGAGGCACTAATAAGGTGTAGTTAATTTGGCAACATTATTATTTTAAAATATTGTAATTAAATTCTGCCCTATTAGAATATCATAATTTTTGGCATCACCAAAACTATCAATAAATTTTACTATAGTGTTTTACTTGTCAACATAGGTCTAACATAAAAACATGCATATGAATTAGGTTCAAAGCAAGTGAAATATCATTAGACCAAATATTTAACACCTTTGAACAAAATATTAAACACCCATGCTAAAATTAATATCTTGACCGAATTGTAAACTAAAGGCCCGACCAAGACTCAACTAAGTCCTCCC
This sequence comes from Allium sativum, assembly GCA_030737875.1. Taxonomy (NCBI): domain Eukaryota; kingdom Viridiplantae; phylum Streptophyta; class Magnoliopsida; order Asparagales; family Amaryllidaceae; genus Allium; species Allium sativum. Next base: position 99,300,681 of record CM060909.1, read on the forward strand.
TTCTAAAAAAATTCCACGCTCCACCAATCATCCTCTATCAATAACAAAATTAAAACCTAGAAGTTAACAAAGTCGTTCACAAATGTGCATACAGACACTCGTCCCCTACCTTCGATTAGCCCGCCACTATCGCTGACTAGTCCCATAGCCGGCCCTCAACACGTGCAAACAGTGCTAGGGCACGGGCAGCAAGCCCACACAGGCATCAAATTCTAACCACCTTTGCAGCGGATTAAAAAAAAGAGAAACACGAGAAGAAAGATTAGGGCCGGCGAACCAGTGAACCATGCAAATGGAAGGAGATTTCGCACAAAACTTCTCATCAATCTTCAGTGAAAAAAGGGCGAAGCTTCCTAAGGTATGCTATGGCGGCGTGCAAGTTTTTACCGTATATGATCACAATCCACAATTATCAATCAGTTTGTACCATATAAATCAATCAGTTGTGAGTCGTAGCCTCTGGTAAATCACAGTCCCTAATTATCGATTGTTAACAATAATTGAAATTGTTGTTATGATTTATGCAACTAGTTGAAATTAGTTGTTGTGATATACCGATTCTTTACACTGGGATCCCTGATTTGAGATATACAATCCCTAATAGATATACCAATTTTTGATGCCTTTCAATTAATTTGTTTCTAGGTATATCATAATCCAAAATTGTTATTAAACATTATTTTTAATCTATTTAAGTTATTTTTAATCCAAAATTGTTATCAAACATCTAATTTGCCCTTTATTAAGTTATTTTATTATATATTTTTGAAATGCAGTAATGTTTTCTAAGAAACAACCCTCTGGTAGTCAAAATAGAAAAAAAAGAAAACAGCGAAAAGCAGAAGAAAAACCTTTACAAGGTTCATTACAAAGTCTTTGAAAAAAAAGAAATATTTCTTCTGATTACCAAACTGAAAAATGAAGTTAATGAAGAAGTACAAGATTTTGTTCAAATCGAGTCCAATGAGGTGATCGAAGAAACAACAAATGTACTTGAAAATGAAGTGAACGAAGATACAACAAATGCATTTGACAATGAGGCTACTGAAAATAATGAAGAAACTAACTATGTGGCTGAATGTCCTGAACCTTCTTTATCTTTGGATATATATGATCCTAGAGTGTGGGATAGTTTTGATGCAAAAATGAGAGATATGCTTGTTGAAAATGGTCCTGTTAGAGAAACCAACATTAATTTTCCTAAGGATAATCATAATAGAGGGTTTTCCACATTTTAGTATCATCAAAAATTACAAAATAGGGAACTTTCTAATAGGAAATGGTTGGTTTACTCAAAGGAATAGAATAAAGTGTTTTGATTTTGTTGTAAAGTGGTTAAAAGAGTTCGTTCAAGAAGTCATTTGGCAGATATAGGAGTTAATGATTGGGCACATCTGAGTGAAAAACTTAAACAACATGAAGATAGTGTTGAACATCTCACTAACCTAAGAGCTTGGATGGAACTTCGATTTAGATTGAGCACTAATCAAACAATTGATTGAGAACTACAAGAGATGATTAAGAAAGATACAGAACATTGGAAACAAGTCATGGTAAGAATCATTTCAATTGTCCAACGTCTTGCGATGAATAATTTGGCATTTCGTGGAACAAATGAAAAAATCTATGAAGACTCGAATGGAAACTTTTTAGGCTTTATTGAATCAATAGCAACGTTTGATCCAATAATGCAACATCATTTTCGACTTATACAAGATAAAAATATTCATTACCATTATCTAAGCCATAAAATTCAAAATGAATTGATATCTTTGTTGGCATCACAGGTAAGAAGTGCAATTATTAGAAAAATTAAAGAAGCTAAATATTTTTCTATGATTCTTGACTGTACCCCTGATGCTAGCCACCAAGAGCAAATGACTTTGGTAATTAGATGCATTGATGTTGTTAGCTGCCCAATAAATGTGAAAGAGTATTTTTTTTTGGAGTTTTTAAATGTGGAAGATACATCTGGTTTAGGTCTGTTTGGTGAAGTACAAGCTGCATTAAACTCATTCGATTTAAACATTAATGATGTGAGGGGGCAAGGTTATGATAATGGTTCTAATATGAGGGGAAAACACCAAGGTGTACAAAAAAAATTACTTGATATAAATCCTAAAGCTTTCTACATGCCGTGTGGTTGTCATTCTCTTAATTTAGTTATTCATGATATGACCAACTCTTGTCAAAAAGACAAATCATTTTTTGGAGCATGTTAAGCCCTTTATAATGTGTTTGCTAATTCTACAAAACGGTGGAACATTTTACTTCAATACGTAGACGAATTGACATTGAAGTCTTTGTCCACTACACGATGCGAAAGTCATATTGAAAGTGTTAAAGCGATAAAAAATCAGTTTCCAAAAGTAAAACAAGCTTTAAAAAAATTAGTTGAAGTTTGTGACGACTCAAAATTGACTTGGGATGCTGAAAAACTCCTGTCTTGTGAATTTTCAAGTTTGGTCATTTGGCATGAGATATTGTGCAAGATAAACTTAGTGAGCAAAAATTTGCAATCTGATGATATGCTTCTTGATGTTGCTATTAAGAGTTTGAAAGGGCTTGTTTCATTTTTTGAAAAATATAGAGAAAATGGATTTATTTCTTCTTTGATTGATGCTAAAGAGATTGCTGATGAGATGGAAATTGAGTCAGAATTTCAAGTAAAGCGTAAGTCCATGAGAAAAAAACATTTCGATGAAATTCCTAATAGTGAGAGAGAGAGCAACAATCTGCTCAAGAAGATTTTAGGACATATTACTTTCTTGTTTTAGTTGATATGGGTCTTTCTCAATGGAGGATTAGATTTGAACAAATGGAAAATTTTGAGTCTATATTTGGTTTCTTATCTGATGCATCCCAGTTAGTTTTTTTGGATGATGATGAATTGAAAAACTGTTGTGAGTACCTTGAAATGGCTCTAAAACATGGTGAAGATTATGATATTAATGCAAAGAGTCTACTTTCAGAATTACAAATTTTGCACGAAATGTTACCTAGTGAATCTTATGATACTGGTAAACCATGGAATTCCCATAAAATTATGGAGGTTGTGAAAAAAATGGATATGTTTCCAAATGTTTTGGTGGCTTATCGAATTTTATTGATTGTACCTGTCACTGTAGTATCAGCAGAAAGAACTTTTTCAAAGTTGAAGTTGATAAAATCTTACTTGCGGATAACAATGACTCAAGATAGGTTGAATGGATTGGCAATATTGAGTACTGAAAAGGATATGTTGAAAATCATTGACCTTGAGCATATAATTGAAGATTTTGCTTCTAAAAATGCAAGAAGAAGTCATTTCAAATGAGACCGGATTTCTATTGTACCTATGCTTGTATGTCATGCATTGTAATATTTCTTTTCTCTTGTCATGTATCCATACTTTGTTTTATCGTATGAATAAAAACATTCAAGCGTGGGGATGAGCCACCTAGCATTGCACTTGGCTAGGTTCGAAACCCCAAAAAAATAGAATTTTTTTATATAAAAGGGCATATTTTTTTATCCCGTACTGGACATGAAATTGGTCAGGACCGGCCTTGACTAGCCCAGCACCTCGTCTCTTCCTTATTGACCACTGCACATATTCTTCTCATCTTGAATTAAAAAAATTGACAATAACAAAGGGCATATCTGGCAATACTTATCCCTATCGATCTAAGAATCGATCAAGTACAACCCTTCCGTTCATTTCCAACCAAGGTCACCACCACCACTGGTACCACAAAACTTTCCACTACTCTCGACCCCTTCCTCCCCCACTCCACTAACTTCCCTCGCCTCCAAGTGTTTGGGTTCTAACCATAAAGCCAAAAGCACTGAAACCCAGATTCTGCTTTTACCAAGCTCCTCCTTCCACTAAAACTATTCTGGTCATCACCCAACCTCGGCTCTCCCTCAAATTTACTTCCAGACTTGCTCGCTTCCCTCTTGCTTCTTAGATCATTAGAAATACCTAATGATAGAAAGTCAGTTATTTAACCTCTACGATCAAATCCCATATCCCAAAATTGTGAAATCCATTCTAAAATTCTAATTTTGCCACGACAATCATGCTCGAATGATCCATTTTCCTTAATACGATCATCTAAATTTCACCTTTTTACTATTGATTACTGTTATTTAATAGTTGATGCGATATCAAATGATATTTTTTTTAATGTACTATAGGCGATAAAGCTAAACTTTGATGTTGATCGCTTTGTCTAATTCCTTGTAATTTTTGAGATAATGGATTTTAAAAGGAAGAAGGTGTCAGTGTTTGGATTTATAGAGGTGGAAAGATAGAGGAATGCATCTAGCTACTTTCCACTTCTAATGAATAAATGCCTGCTTAATGTAACTTATTTTTTCTTTCCATTACAAACAAATAAAAATGTGATTTTTGCTATAAACAATTTACTAACAAGTATACTAAATACAAATTAAGCCATTTTTTGCTTAGTTTGATTTTTGCTATAAACAATTTGCTAACAAGTATACTAAATTCATAAACATTTACCAGAATAAAAGAGATAGTGCTCTCACTTTCTGCAATTCCTTTATTCCATGCTTCTATGCGTAGACCACTTCCTTGATATTTGAAATCTTGCATAAATGGAATTTTTTGAACTAAAGATGGAAATTTTCTTTAATCTTTGAACTTAGAAAGAATATTAAAAAAATGAGGTTGAAAATAAAAAATTGGAAGTGAAGTTGCGTTTATAAAATGGAAAAATAAATAAATAAAATAGAAGAAGAAAGAAATTTAGCTACACCTTAATCATTACCTACAACTCATATCTCCATTAAGAATGAAAACCAGTATAAAACATTAAATGCTCATGTTGGAAAAGGTACTTTAATGTACAATACCCATTTTGTTATTTCACGTATGTCAAATCTTTCATTTATATGATTTTCTTAAATAAATCTTTATATAAATACCTAGCATTATTCCATAATAACTACATAAATTTTTTATATGGTTAAATATGTATCTTCTTTAATCATTATACTTTAAAGTCCTTTTGTAATTTCCACCTTTTCTTAATGCAAATTAAAATATTATTCTCCAAATTGTTATTGTCATATTTCAAATGAAAAATGTGGATTTATAAATGTTATTTAAAATCAATTCAAACACATTAAACAAACTTCGTTTCGACGAAAAGCTGAAAATTACGTTTCGGTCACATTTCCTCTATCAAACTATTTATTTATGTAAAATCTAAACAAAATTATTATCAACTATAAATTATAAATAATAAAGAAAGTATTTATTATTATAACTATTAATATAATATGTAAATGAATTGAATATTCACTATAAAAAATGATAGAATTTCCAAGTTATTACATTATTCTTCCCCAAAAATTTCGCCTCTAAAATTTCATTTTAGCTATAACAAAGAAGAAATATCAAATTCAAAAGCCTAACCATTTTTTTATGATTTCCTTTAATTTTAGTAAACTCAAAACCTAAATACCTAGCTTTATTCCTAAAATAATTTTAAAATAATAATTTATCATTTTAACCATAGAAAAATATATAGCTTGAGCAAGCCCAAAATAATACTAAGATACTGGATATACCCAAATATATCATATACCCCCTTACCAAGAGGTATAATACCCAAGAGATGTGATTTCTATTTGAACACATCTCTTACCCATTTTATGTTTTTTCCAAGCCACTCAAAGTCTCGAACTAGTTAACTTAAAGATAACTTTCCTATTTCAAAATTTCACTTTTTGAAACAATATTTCAAATATTTCTAGGAATATTAGTTTTGATCAAAATATCCAATTTAAACTTGCGTTGGATTTGCTTGGTTTTGAATTGGTCTTTATTGTATAGTGACAAAAAGAATAATTTACTAAGTATGCTACCACGTTTGTAACGACCTGCTTTTTCAATCTTTTCGAGTCGATGATGAAACCAACTCAAACCGTTTGAAACGACAGATTGTTATTGCCTACTACGTAGTTAAAGCGCTCATTGAGTTCAATGCGGTAGAGGTGCAAAAAGTTGCAGTGGGGATAAAGCGAGGAAATAGCAGGATATAACGGTTGACTCTAAAATAGATAAAACCTTGTACTAATGCTTTTACAATATATAAATGATAAATAAATGAAAATTTAACATTTAAATTAATTATAATTATTAAATTCCAAATTTCAAATAAAAACATGTGTAAATATATGTAAAGTTTTATTTAGCTTAAATAAATTTAATAGATTATCATCGTATTTTTTATTCTGAAAAGTACATGTTAAAGATTTCAATTAAAAAAGAATTTTATAATTTTAATAATGTAAAAATATAATTATTCAGTTCATTTCTTTTATGGATGCTATAGTGGAGATAGTGGAATATATCTAAAATAATAGGATATATCGGAATATAGCGAGGCTTAAAGTGGCAATGCTATATCAAAGGCTATTTGGAAATAACGTAGCGGTAGAAATTCACGGCAGGATATAGTGGTGATATATCGGGGTAATAGCGTGACATGGGTCTAATAGAATCAAACCGCAAAATCACAAACATAGATTTTACAGCATCTCATAATGGATAAAATTATACGATTATATTAGAGTTCCATATTAAATACAGCGGAAGTTAAATATAATGACTTCTCAATACAGGAGAGAGAACTGAATAAGTAAATAGAGATGATATCATCAACTACTCTTTAGCTCCAGATGTTGTCATCTCGAGCTATAAAACTTAGCTGACCCGAGTATCATGCACAAAATACAAAACACTCGGATCTTCTCATCTAAATAAATTAACTCAAAAGAAATGTTCATAGAAATACTTCATAATTATTCCACACCTGAATTCTGAAAAAAATGATTTTTCAGTTATGTTTCGATCCAGATTTATAACCTCACGGATTCATATCAATCAATTTATTCTTATTACCAACTCATATTCTTTAAGGAATCCATTCAGTTTAACCTGATCAACTCATATTTCAAGAATTTATTTATAATCATTCACTCGGATTAGATGCACATTTGTTTTCATTCGAAATTAAATTTAAACGATTCTCTATCCGTTTGAATTCAAAATTATATTACTAATTCACAAGTATTATATTAATAGGAATTAAAATCTCTATCTCACTACAAATTCCATGGCTAAGATTGGGAATAGGTTTTATTAAAATAATAAAATATATTTAAAACAGATGAAATTAAAACAATTAATATATGTATATATATCATATATTTATCATAGATTGGTTAATTAAGAAAGTTTAAAGAAATAGATAACGTTTTACTAGGTAAATAGTTTAATCAACTGGCTTTGAAAACATTATAGAAATAATAATCAAAAAAAAATTTTTTAAGAAAGATAATTTAGTAAAGATAGTAGAGATATAAAATAGTTCAAATATAATGACCCAATCTAAGAAAAAAATACATCTCTTCACATCTTGACCCACCTATCATTCTTCTTAGTTTACTAATTTCCATTTCATTCATCATGCAGATTCTATCTTTAGGTTCTCTTGTTACATCACGTTATATCTTACAAAATGTATCCTTAAAACCAAGCCAACGAAACTTTAAAATGCATTACAATCTTGACTTCAAGTAACGAACCTTAGTATACCTTGACTTTGGTTAACTTAAACGGATTTAGTTCATTTACCTAAATTAATAGATAAATGTATTTATTATTCAAATCAATTCCGAAACGCTACCTTCAAATATCTCTTTGTAGTGATTCAACTTAAAATTTTGGTTAATTTTCTAACGCAAGTCTATTTATTAATTTCACACCAAATTCTTAGACATAACTTTATCCATCATATTATACTATAATAAAGTTGTAAATAATCATTGTATTCAATTTTATATAGGCTTGTACCAAGTTACAATCCATTCGACAATCAAGTTTAACATTTAAATTTTATTAGTTAGGTGAAAAACCTATACTTATTTATATGTCACATTACATTACTTATTATATTAAGGATTTCATGTATAACTAATTAATATTATACTTTAAACTCATGCATTTATATATTTGAAGCAACTCCTAATATATTATTCTAAACTTAAGGCACATAATATTATCTTTGAATTTAATTTTAGTTTTTTTTTATTTAAATCTGGAATATTAATAAAGATACAAATTTAATCTAATTCAAAATAAGTTCGTAATATTTTATATTTTTTTTAAACTTTCATGATTATATATATATCTGTATTTTTGTGGAAATACTTTTAAATCACATTTCTCCCCAATTAAATTATGTTTTTGGGTATTTATCATTTCAATCTGTTATTAATTATTCTCAATTCACTTCCTAAAATCTCTAGGGTCGTTCGAGTATGTATCATTTCAACCAATAGTGATTTTTTCCTAAATCTAACTGTAACGACCCGCAAATCCGTGCTATTTGAGTTGACTAAAAACACCACACGTCCAACTCAAATTGCACAGAAATACGACTCATTATTAGAAAGAAGTTAGAGGATGAGAAATAGAAAGAAAGAAATATTAGAATAGAAGAAGAACGAAGATCACAACTCACAGCGGAACGAATAAAATATATTATATAACATAAGCTCCGAAATACAAATCAGTAACTTTATATACATACCATCATCAGAGCACAACAGTCATTTCTGGAACAGTTATAAACACCTGTTTCCAGATACAAACAAGGTCCACAGCGGAATATATGATAGCCTATAGCTAACCGGTGAAGCCTCCTGCTTCCAGCTCCTTCAAATGAATCTGTGAAATCCCGACTACTTGACTGCCCGTACAAATTTGGGCACCCAAGAGTTTAGGGAAAACAAACAAAATAAACTCTGGGTCAGTCATGGGACTGGTGTGAGTAAACTCCAACCACTTGTTTAACTTTTAAAAATCCTTTCAAAGAAAAGATAATAGTAAGACCAGCCCACACATAAACACGGACGGTTTTTACCTTACTATAACCCAAAACACTTTGATATCAAATCCAATGATATTATAATAATGTCTACATCAAGTAAATAACCAAATAGCAGAACGCTTGCATCTCACGCTCCACATATATTATAAAATCAAAAACCGCATGGCGCTTATTGGAGATTGGATTTCCAACATGACAAGGTATGGGACCACCTTCCGACAGTGCATCTCTAGAGGCGAATACACCTGGGTTCAACAAGAACGTCTTGCAACCCGGCCCACACATGACCGACCACTCATTTCGCTTGAGTGTATCGAATGTATATCACCAACGGTTGGACTCAAACCACCGTTTCCCGATTGGGCAGAATCGATAGATTTAGAAACAAAAGGAATTTCTCTAGATAGGTGATTATACACCCTAATGGGTGCGACCCACATAGCCATGCTGCCTGCCCGATTTTTGTCCTTTTCCGGTTGTTGAGGCCTGAGGCTACGAATACTTACCATTCATTGATAGCACAATCACTTTGAATGCCACATTGTCAGATCCGTTAATCACTAGTTGAGTTTGCACAAATATTCTGGATATTATGCTAAGGGATAAATCCGTTGCAACCATATATATTCATACAGACCAACCCATTTGATCTTTGGAAATACTCTGTCAGACATTCGTCCATTTACGTTCGTTCTGGGATTGAACGAAACCGAAGGCACCATTTCTATAAATAGAAAAGCCCTTGCACTTTACTCCGTCTTCAATATATTCAGCATACTTGGTTCGCAACGCTTATGCCGATACGGAGTGGTTCTTCGGATGATAATCCAACCGGTCTCTCTATATTGACAACGATGGTCAAAACTTCGATAGTCTGTGATTTAACTATCGAATAAAAACAAGTGTTCATCCAAACATATCAAACAAATCACTGGGCTCTTTAATTAATATTCATTAATTAAATCTTTTCTCCATTTCCTCTATCAATATTTGTTAACCAAATATTTTCAATAATCATCTTGCCTCTTATGCCATTTGGAAAACGTTTCCCAATATTAACTTCTTTTATTTTCTATATATTAGAAAATATCTCTATTTGCAATTGAAAACAATTTCAATCACTTATCTCTATCCCTTTTATAACATTCGATTTTTATATTCACTTTCCTATCGAATTCAATACGTCGATACAATGATTTCAAATTATCAAAATATCTTAAAAATATTCTAACTTCTTAAATTTCCGAAAAATTTCGCCATAACCTCCCCTGTATCGGGAGCATCGGGAAATTTCAAATAGCTTTCCCGGTCCTTCTAATCTCAAAAAGAAAAAGAAGAAGCCAAGCGGCTAGCCGATACGGCGCATAAAACCCATATATGAATTTAAACATGTACCTTTTTGTTGGGCACACAAATAAAAATCTTCATATACTCCATCCCATATCTGTTTAACACCTGTTCACCTGTTTCCAATTCAATTCAACTCAATCCATTCGTTTGAATTCAAATTTGAATCGTTTGAATTCAGTTTCGCTCAATTATTCTTTAATTAGCCTTTTTGCCTATTTCACTTCTTTGTTGAACATAACATGTTCGAACAAAATATTTAACTTGCTCACAACCAAATTGAATTTCAATTTCAATTCCAGTTCTCTTTTCTATTTCGAATATAAATTTTCAAATCGAATTCACTTATTTAAACCCCAATATCCATTCGAAATCTCTTTAACTAATTTCTATTCAATTTAGTTAATTCTATTCAATACATCAAAATCTGGTTTCTGTTTCAAAAATCATATTCATTTACACAACTTGAATTCGCATATATTTTACAACTCAACTCTGAAATTTTCTAAATAGAACTTCGGATTTTATTTGCTTAAAATCCTTTTATAAACTGAAATAAACCGTTATGGTTTTTAAATAGTTCTGGCGCTGTTTTTCTGAAAATTTGATTTCGACATATCTCAAAATCTAAACGACGAAATTCAGATTTTTCTCTTTCATTAGAAAACTATTATCAAACCGGTCCTGACGTTTCTTGTTTCAAGGAATTTCGACTTCAATTGAGTTCTGTATGTTCAATTGAAGTTCGAATCGCTATTTTACGAACTGCAGCGCTGCGGCGAGTTCTTTTTAATTATATTTATATATATAAACCTTTAAACTTCTCTAAAATGAATTCAACTTCATTTAACTCTATTTGAATTCCTTGATTCAAATTCCAATCTCACTTTGAATTCTATATTCAAATTTCAAATTCCTTTTCTATTTGATATTCAAATTCAATACTTGAATTTCTATTTGAATTCCCTATATTCAAATTCTATGTTTGAATTCATTTGAATTCTCTTATTCAAAATCTATATTTAAATTCCATTTGAACTTCTATATCCCAATTTCTATATTTGAATTCTATTGGAATTCAAATATTCAAACTCTTTTTTAAATTCTATATTCAAAATTCCATAGTTTAAAACCCATTTGAATTTCATATTCAAATTCCATAGATCAAATCCTATTTGAATTCGATTTGAATCTCTTATATTCAAATTCCATTTTCCTTTTCCATTTGAATTCTAATATTCAAATTCATTTCCAACCCCATTTGAATTCTAATATTCAAACTTATTTTTACACCATTTGAATTTCTTCACTCAAATTCATTTGAATTCCCTTGAATCCAAATTCCATTTCAAAACCATTTGGATTTCCTATTTTGAAATCTTATTTGAAATTCTATTTCCAATTCTACTTTGAAAATCCTATTTCAAAGTTTATTTCAAATTCTATTTTGAAATCTCATATTCAAATTTCTACTTGAATTTCTATATTTAATTCCATGTTCCAATTCGATGCTCGAATTTCTATTTCAAATCTCTATTCAAATTTCATATTTAAATTCCATTCAAATCTCTATTCAAATTTCACATTTGAATTCTTCTTTGAAATACTATATTTCAAATTCTATTCAATTCTTCTTTGAAATTCTATATTTCAAATTCTATTTTGAAATTCTACATTCAAATCTCTATTTGAATTTCTTTATTCGAATTCCTTTGAATTCAAAAATAATTCTTTGAATTCAAATTCTATTTTTCATTCTAATTTCATCTATTCAAATTCTATTGGAACTTCTATTTGAATTTCTAATATTCAATCTCCTTTTAAATTTCAAATATTTAACTCCTTTTCTAATTCTACTATTCAAATGTTATACTCAAATTTCATTTGAGTTATATATGTAAAAATTTCATTTCACATCCTATTTTGAAATTTCATTTCAAATCACTTGTATTTCTATTTCTGAATTATCAAATGATAATTTTTTTCACTTCATTTATAACTTCGTTATAAAAGAATTATTTATAAACTTCGTTTATAAAGAAACTACTTGTTCTATTTTTCAAAACAAGTTTTATATTTTCATTTCCATTTAAATTCAAATTCTATTTAAAAATAGAATTTTCCCTTTTGAAATCTTAAATATCCTTCCATGATATTTTAAATAAATTAACACTTAGCCCAGTGATATTTAAACAATCAAATCACCCAATTTTCAATCATTTTATTTTTAATACGTCATATAGGAATATATGAAATCAGCAAACAACAGACAGATAATATATTTTTGAGGAATCCAGTTGGATTCCTCCAACCTGTTTTCCTGCATTCACAGATGTTAGCACATAAATAATACCCATTCTGCTTCGTGGCAGAATATCGCGGTATAGAAGGTCATCCACTAATCATAGCGTGGGGCGTATAGGGTAATCATCCGCTATGAAACTGCGGGCATCCGCTAATGAGACTGCGGGAATCCAACCAACCAATCAACCCAATATATATATATATAGCCTAAATAACTAATATATATAAAACAACCAGAAATCATTCACACAAGCAACAAACAATTATTTTTAATGAAATAAAAATAATTCTAAAGGTGAGTGAGATTTACTCACCAGGATTTTCTCATAGCTGGAAATCCATTTAATTTCCGAATCGTCGCGTCTACCAATCATCTTGAATTATCTTGAATAAATTTATTCCTACGATTATTCAATTTTAATTTATCGATTAAACTCAATTCATTTTAAGTTAACCACTAACAAAATAATTATTCTAAGTAATTAAAATTTAGATTATGGTAAAAATATATACCTTATTGTCTTGCCAACTCGACCACTATGAAGCATATCTTCGCAAATCATCAATCATTCTACTAAAACAGTCCCAAATTTCTGTATATCCTCCTTTGGCATTTCATCGAGCGACTCACTGACAACCTACAATTCCTTTGTTACCCCTTACACCATCTGCCCCATCACTGTAATGTTTAAACCCACCAGCGCATCACCAACCGAACTCACCACTGCAAAGCCTCAAACCCCTCAGCTCCTCAAAAATCCATTCACCATTCAACAGACCAATTTGCAAAACAAACAGCAGCTTCAAACTTTCCAACGGCCTTCCCTTCACCATCTTCGAACAGTCCTCGGCTCACGAAGACTGTCGAACCCATACTTCCATCAACTTCCTTCAGTAACCCCACTGTCGCAACCTTCCCCTTCCATGCGCATCACTCAACCGCAACCCAAAACACTTCGACCTTCACATCAATCCACCCGCGTCGTCCTCCCAGAACCCACAACTCCTCTTTAGATCGCGACTTCTTCCCTATCGAAAGCTTCACGAAGTATGAATCTCCTCCGAGAACATCGCGCACCTCTCGCGAGTGAGTCAGCGCGCCTCGAGCTTCCAGGAACTTCACGGTGTAATCGCGACTTTCGATTTCAATTGCGGTTTCCCCTTCTTCTTCTTTTTTATTTTATTTTATTTCGGTGGATTGATTCAATTTTGAATTGGGGAAAAGGAACGGAAGTAAGAATAAAGATGGGATTCAGAATGAAAAAAAATAGCGAAGCCTTACCCTTGTTTTATAGGCGCGAGAAGGAACATCCAGTACTTAAAGCCATTAAATCCTGTCTGCCTTTGTTAAGAAGCTAGAGAACAGAATATTGTGCTCGAGAAATGTATAGGTCGGCGAATTTTAGTTTAGGGTGACGATATAAAAGAAGTAGGTCGGCTGAATTAATTTCTTTGATTTGATTTTTGTTTAATTAAATAATAAAATATTTCACGGTCCCTTAAATTCAAATCTCGAACCACTATTAAATCGTAACGAGTAACGTTGCTAATGTTATTCACCATTCTAAATTCAACGGAATGAGTTCTGAAATTAAATTAAATTGTGAAAAAAGATAACAATTTGAATTAACGATTTAAACTAAATTAGATTCAACATATAATCGATTTCAAACAATCCAATTTATCGAAAATAAATTATTATTACCGTTCTAATTCAATACAGAATTTTATATTAGTCAACTGAATTGTTTCAATTCAGTTTTAACTCTGAATTCACTTGTTACCATTCATATCAAATATATAAAATTCATTTGCATTTATAATTCGGTATTTAAAACAAATTTAAATGTTCGTTATAAATCGACGAAAAATCCGGGACGTTACATTCCTTCCCCCTTAAAATAATTTCGTCCTCGAAATTGCTAAAGTAGGAAAATGGTACAAACCTATTACCTTTCAAACTCCTTTATGTTGAAACTCACCTCCTTATATTTCAACATATTTAATTTCACCAAAACTTTTGGTCTTCCTTCATTTAATTTGAATGATCTACGATCAATCCATTTATATCCAATCTATGTTCTATTAAACCAATTCAAATTGATTTTAATCAATTCATTCACTTCGTTTATTTAACTTGTTTGAAGTTAAATTTTAATTCCAGAATTCAAATCCCCGGGTTTTTGATTTCAAATCACTTCTGAAATCACATACATATATACATATATTCATTTCCATCTCAAATTCAAAACATTGGAATATTCAAACCAATTTGTTTTCTTTCAAACAAATTTCCATCAAAACTTTTTCTAAGGTAGCAATTTATCACTTAGAAACTCGGAAATGAACACTGATGATGTTGCAATCATCATCAGAATAATTTCCCAGCCACTGAAGTGAGTTCAGTGCCTTATTATTTCAAAATCCATGATTTTCTTTCGAATCCTTTAAAACAAAGCTATATTACTTTAATATACTTTGAAAAATATTTTTCAACTTCCCAGGATTTTGAATTCTTAATTCTGGTTCGAATTTAATTCTAATTCATCTCACTTGTATATTTAATTCCTATACAAATTCTATTTGGTTATAAATAACCATTCTAAGTTTATAATCTCATTTGATTATAAAATCAACATCCAATACATCCATATAATAATAATTCTAGAAAATTATTTTTTTCTATATCAAAATAGAAATTTTGGGTAAAATTATTTCATTTACCCACTTTAAAACAATATTATGTCGATTCTTCTGTCTAAGTGTTTACAAACTCCTATCGATGTCGTGGCGTCCCACGATTCGACCAGAATTCATAAACTACTCAACAGACAAGCCAACACAATATAAAACAAATTTTATATCAACTAACAAATACGCTCTCTCGTATATATACGCTCAACTCATTCTAGGGTACTACTGACCCTATCTCTAATGAGCACATGCCACACAAGCCTAGGTGTTCACTCAACCTAAGCTCTGATACCAACTGTAACGACCCGCAAATCCGTGCTATTTGAGTTGACTAAAAACACCACACGTCCAACTCAAATTGCACAGAAATACGACTCATTATTAGAAAGAAGTTAGAGGATGAGAAATAGAAAGAAAGAAATATTAGAATAGAAGAAGAACGAAGATCACAACTCACAGCGGAACGAATAAAATATATTATATAACATAAGCTCCGAAATACAAATCAGTAACTTTATATACATACCATCATCAGAGCACAACAGTCATTTCTGGAACAGTTATAAACACCTGTTTCCAGATACAAACAAGGTCCACAGCGGAATATATGATAGCCTATAGCTAACCGGTGAAGCCTCCTGCTTCCAGCTCCTTCAAATGAATCTGTGAAATCCCGACTACTTGACTGCCCGTACAAATTTGGGCACCCAAGAGTTTAGGGAAAACAAACAAAATAAACTCTGGGTCAGTCATGGGACTGGTGTGAGTAAACTCCAACCACTTGTTTAACTTTTAAAAATCCTTTCAAAGAAAAGATAATAGTAAGACCAGCCCACACATAAACACGGACGGTTTTTACCTTACTATAACCCAAAACACTTTGATATCAAATCCAATGATATTATAATAATGTCTACATCAAGTAAATAACCAAATAGCAGAACGCTTGCATCTCACGCTCCACATATATTATAAAATCAAAAACCGCATGGCGCTTATTGGAGATTGGATTTCCAACATGACAAGGTATGGGACCACCTTCCGACAGTGCATCTCTAGAGGCGAATACACCTGGGTTCAACAAGAACGTCTTGCAACCCGGCCCACACATGACCGACCACTCATTTCGCTTGAGTGTATCGAATGTATATCACCAACGGTTGGACTCAAACCACCGTTTCCCGAATGGGCAGAATCGATAGATTTAGAAACAAAAGGAATTTCTCTAGATAGGTGATTATACACCCTAATGGGTGCGACCCACATAGCCATGCTGCCTGCCCGATTTTTGTCCTTTTCCGGTTGTTGAGGCCTGAGGCTACGAATACTTACCATTCATTGATAGCACAATCACTTTGAATGCCACATTGTCAGATCCGTTAATCACTAGTTGAGTTTGCACAAATATTCTGGATATTATGCTAAGGGATAAATCCGTTGCAACCATATATATTCATACAGACCAACCCATTTGATCTTTGGAAATACTCTGTCAGACATTCGTCCATTTACGTTCGTTCTGGGATTGAACGAAACCGAAGGCACCATTTCTATAAATAGAAAAGCCCTTGCACTTTACTCCGTCTTCAATATATTCAGCATACTTGGTTCGCAACGCTTATGCCGATACGGAGTGGTTCTTCGGATGATAATCCAACCGGTCTCTCCATATTGACAACGATGGTCAAAACTTCGATAGTCTGTGATTTAACTATCGAATAAAAACAAGTGTTCATCCAAACATATCAAACAAATCACTGGGCTCTTTAATTAATATTCATTAATTAAATCTTTTCTCCATTTCCTCTATCAATATTTGTTAACCAAATATTTTCAATAATCATCTTGCCTCTTATGCCATTTGGAAAACGTTTCCCAATATTAACTTCTTTTATTTTCTATATATTAGAAAATATCTCTATTTGCAATTGAAAACAATTTCAATCACTTATCTCTATCCCTTTTATAACATTCGATTTTTATATTCACTTTCCTATCGAATTCAATACGTCGATACAATGATTTCAAATTATCAAAATATCTTAAAAATATTCTAACTTCTTAAATTTCCGAAAAATTTCGCCATAACCTCCCCTGTATCGGGAGCATGTGGAAATTTCAAATAGCTTTCCCGGTCCTTCTAATCTCAAAAAGAAAAAGAAGAAGCCAAGCGGCTAGCCGATACGGCGCATAAAACCCATATATGAATTTAAACATGTACCTTTTTGTTGGGCACACAAATAAAAATCTTCATATACTCCATCCCATATCTGTTTAACACCTGTTCACCTGTTTCCAATTCAATTCAACTCAATCCATTCGTTTGAATTCAAATTTGAATCGTTTGAATTCAGTTTCGCTCAATTATTCTTTAATTAGCCTTTTTGCCTATTTCACTTCTTTGTTGAACATAACATGTTCGAACAAAATATTTAACTTGCTCACAACCAAATTGAATTTCAATTTCAATTCCAGTTCTCTTTTCTATTTCGAATATAAATTTTCAAATCGAATTCACTTATTTAAACCCCAATATCCATTCGAAATCTCTTTAACTAATTTCTATTCAATTTAGTTAATTCTATTCAATACATCAAAATCTGGTTTCTGTTTCAAAAATCATATTCATTTACACAACTTGAATTCGCATATATTTTACAACTCAACTCTGAAATTTTCTAAATAGAACTTCGGATTTTATTTGCTTAAAATCCTTTTATAAACTGAAATAAACCGTTATGGTTTTTAAATAGTTCTGGCGCTGTTTTTCTGAAAATTTGATTTCGACATATCTCAAAATCTAAACGACGAAATTCAGATTTTTCTCTTTCATTAGAAAACTATTATCAAACCGGTCCTGACGTTTCTTGTTTCAAGGAATTTCGACTTCAATTGAGTTCTGTATGTTCAATTGAAGTTCGAATCGCTATTTTACGAACTGCAGCGCTCCGGCGAGTTCGTTTTAATTATATTTATATATATAAACCTTTAAACTTCTCTAAAATGAATTCAACTTCATTTAACTCTATTTGAATTCCTTGATTCAAATTCCAATCTCACTTTGAATTCTATATTCAAATTTCAAATTCCTTTTCTATTTGATATTCAAATTCAATACTTGAATTTCTATTTGAATTCCCTATATTCAAATTCTATGTTTGAATTCATTTGAATTCTCTTATTCAAACTCTATATTTAAATTCCATTTGAACTTCTATATCCCAATTTCTATATTTGAATTCTATTGGAATTCAAATATTCAAACTCTTTTTTAAATTCTATATT
This sequence comes from Allium sativum, assembly GCA_030737875.1. Classification (NCBI taxonomy): domain Eukaryota; kingdom Viridiplantae; phylum Streptophyta; class Magnoliopsida; order Asparagales; family Amaryllidaceae; genus Allium; species Allium sativum. The sequence goes on from CM060909.1 coordinate 99,319,223, forward strand.
CAAAATTCCATAGTTTAAAACCCATTTGAATTTCATATTCAAATTCCATAGATCAAATCCTATTTGAATTCGATTTGAATCTCTTATATTCAAATTCCATTTTCCTTTTCCATTTGAATTCTAATATTCAAATTCATTTCCAACCCCATTTGAATTCTAATATTCAAACTTATTTTTACACCATTTGAATTTCTTCACTCAAATTCATTTGAATTCCCTTGAATCCAAATTCCATTTCAAAACCATTTGGATTTCCTATTTTGAAATCCTATTTGAAATTCTATTTCCAATTCTACTTTGAAAATCCTATTTCAAAGTTTATTTCAAATTCTATTTTGAAATCTCATATTCAAATTTCTACTTGAATTTCTGTATTTAATTCCATGTTCCAATTCGATGCTCGAATTTCTATTTCAAATCTCTATTCAAATTTCATATTTAAATTCCATTCAAATCTCTATTCAAATTTCACATTTGAATTCTTCTTTGAAATACTATATTTCAAATTCTATTCAATTCTTCTTTGAAATTCTATATTTCAAATTCTATTTTGAAATTCTACATTCAAATCTCTATTTGAATTTCTTTATTCGAATTCCTTTGAATTCAAAAATAATTCTTTGAATTCAAATTCTATTTTTCATTCTAATTTCATCTATTCAAATTCTATTGGAACTTCTATTTGAATTTCTAATATTCAATCTCCTTTTAAATTTCAAATATTTAACTCCTTTTCTAATTCTACTATTCAAATGTTATACTCAAATTTCATTTGAGTTATATATGTAAAAATTTCATTTCACATCCTATTTTGAAATTTCATTTCAAATCACTTGTATTTCTATTTCTGAATTATCAAATGATAATTTTTTTCACTTCATTTATAACTTCGTTATAAAAGAATTATTTATAAACTTCGTTTATAAAGAAACTACTTGTTCTATTTTTCAAAACAAGCTTTATATTTTCATTTCCATTTAAATTCAAATTCTATTTAAAAATAGAATTTTCCCTTTTGAAATCTTAAATATCCTTCCATGATATTTTAAATAAATTAACACTTAGCCCAGTGATATTTAAACAATCAAATCACCCAATTTTCAATCATTTTATTTTTAACATGTCATATAGGAATATATGAAATCAGCAAACAACAGACAGATAATATATTTTTGAGGAATCCAGTTGGATTCCTCCAACCTGTTTTCCTGCATTCACAGATGTTAGCACATAAATAATACCCATTCTGCTTCGTGGCAGAATATCGCGGTATAGAAGGTCATCCACTAATCATAGCGTGGGGCGTATAGGGTAATCATCCGCTATGAAACTCCGGGCATCCGCTAATGAGACTGCGGGAATCCAACCAACCAATCAACCCAATATATATATATATATATATATATATATATATATATATAGCCTAAATAACTAATATATATAAAACAACCAGAAATCATTCACACAAGCAACAAACAATTATTTTTAATGAAATAAAAATAATTCTAAAGGTGAGTGAGATTTACTCACCAGGATTTTCTCATAGATGGAAATCCATTTAATTTCCGAATCGTCGCGTCTACCAATCATCTTGAATTATCTTGAATAAATTTATTCCTACGATTATTCAATTTTAATTTATCGATTAAACTCAATTCATTTTAAGTTAACCACTAACAAAATAATTATTCTAAGTAATTAAAATTTAGATTATGGTAAAAATATATACCTTATTGTCTTGCCAACTCGACCACTATGAAGCATATCTTCTCAAATCATCAATCATTCTACTAAAACAGTCCCAAATTTCTGTATATCCTCCTTTGGCATTTCATCGAGCGACTCACTGACAACCTACAATTCCTTTGTTACCCCTTACACCGTCTGCCCCATCACTGTAATGTTTAAACCCACCAGCGCATCACCAACCGAACTCACCACTGCAAAGCCTCAAACCCCTCAGCTCCTCAAAAATCCATTCACCATTCAACAGACCAATTTGCAAAACAAACAGCAGCTTCAAACTTTCCAACGGCCTTCCCTTCACCATCTTCGAACAGTCCTCGGCTCACGAAGACTGTCGAACCCATACTTCCATCAACTTCCTTCAGTAACCCCACTGTCGCAACCTTCCCCTTCCATGCGCATCACTCAACCGCAACCCAAAACACTTCGACCTTCACATCAATCCACCTGCGTCGTCCTCCCAGAACCCACAACTCCTCTTTAGATCGCGACTTCTTCCCTATCGAAAGCTTCACGAAGTATGAATCTCCTCCGAGAACATCGCGCACCTCTCGCGAGTGAGTCAGCGCGCCTCGAGCTTCCAGGAACTTCACGGTGTAATCGCGACTTTCGATTTCAATTGCGGTTTCCCCTTCTTCTTCTTTTTTTTTTTGATTTTATTTCGGTGGATTGATTCAATTTTGAATTGGGGAAAAGGAACGGAAGTAAGAATAAAGATGGGATTCAGAATGAAAAAAAATAGCGAAGCCTTACCCTTGTTTTATAGGCGCGAGAAGGAACATCCAGTACTTAAAGCCATTAAATCCTGTCTGCCTTTGTTAAGAAGCTAGAGAACAGAATATTGTGCTCGAGAAATGTATAGGTCGGCGAATTTTAGTTTAGGGTGACGATATAAAAGAAGTAGGTCGGCTGAATTAATTTCTTTGATTTGATTTTTGTTTAATTAAATAATAAAATATTTCACGGTCCCTTAAATTCAAATCTCGAACCACTATTAAATCGTAACGAGTAACGTTGCTAATGTTATTCACCATTCTAAATTCAACGGAATGAGTTCTGAAATTAAATTAAATTGTGAAAAAAGATAACAATTTGAATTAACGATTTAAACTAAATTAGATTCAACATATAATCGATTTCAAACAATCCAATTTATCGAAAATAAATTATTATTACCGTTCTAATTCAATACAGAATTTTATATTAGTCAACTGAATTGTTTCAATTCAGTTTTAACTCTGAATTCACTTGTTACCATTCATATCAAATATATAAAATTCATTTGCATTTATAATTCGGTATTTAAAACAAATTTAAATGTTCGTTATAAATCGACGAAAAATCCGGGACGTTACACTAATGAAGTCTGACCCAAAACCTGCTCTTTTGACTTTCACGTTGTGCCTCTAAGTGCATAATTTTATTGCTAACATCAACAACTCTCAGCTCATACAAATGCACCTGCGTCCCATCCGTAATTAACCCACCAATGAATTTTCCAGCAGCAATCCATCAGGACTCCTTGTTTCAGCTTCCAAAAACTCCAACTCCTCCTCAATTATACATGTATCTATCACAAACAAAACACTGGTGGCAAACTCGGTTTGGGTGGGAGATAGGAGGGTGTTTTATCAGGTTGAGGGGCTATGGGGCCAACACGAGGTGCTAGGGTGGGCGATGATAAAATGTCTGAGGCGGTGATGACGAGTCGGTGTTGGTGATTGCAACTCTGGGACATGGTGGAGTTCCGATGAAGTGATAGAGTTTTTTTTATAATAGGAGGGAGGCGTGAGTTCAATTGGAAGGAGTCACGAGGTAAGTGACTGCTCGACCAGCATTAGAGGAGAAGGAGGCTGGGAGTTGGCCAGAGGGGTTTGTCAGAGCAGCCATGGGAGGGTACAGTTGTAAGGTTTTTTTTTTCTCAGCCCGGGTTAGATCTAGAGGGAAGGGGGGGGGGGGGGGGCACCGGCAACGATGTGGAGAGGGTCAGAGCTCTGAACAGTGGCAGCCGGGATAGGTGCGACACCTTCAAACGTTGGTGGGCAGAGGGTGAATGAAAGGATGAGGGGAAGGAGTGGAAATATATGGTCGACTGAACTGCATAAAGAAGAGGATTCAGGCTTTCATTTACTTGCCTTTTTAAGTGTTCTATTCTTCTTCTTTCATTCGGTTTGAATCTCAGATTTTTTATTCTTCAAAGATGTTGGCAAGGAAGGAATACAAGACGGGGAAAAAGAAACACGTGGAGATGGTTTTCTATGAAGAAAGTACAATTGTTAGTCTAACAAAGAGAATGGATTACAAGTGTAAAATCCAATTTATCAACTAAATTTTTTTTTTGTTGGAAACAAATGAGAAGACCGTAGAAGAAGAGGTTAAGCAGTATTGGAGAAATATAAGAAAATGAAGTTCTACATTGTGTGTGATTTGTGAATATATCTCCATATGTACCAAAGACCAATAAACTATTTCAAAACAAAAGAAATGAGCATATGAAGCATTGAGTGAATGGGGGCTATTTAGGCATTAGGCCTTCATAATAAATATTAAAATGTCAAAGATAGGGTCTTGGGCCTTGAAACTCTTGGGGTCTTTTGATTTCCGTGGGCCAATTACAGTTATCCTTAGAATTCAATCAAGTATTTTAAGCCCAAATTCGCTTGAATTGGGATAATAATTAATTCGTAATGATTTATTAATTTTTCATTAAGTTAACTCGAACGAAATGAACTTGCGTATTTTTCTACGAAATTCATTCCTCCGCTATGTCTAGTTAGACATATCTCAAAAATTAAATTTCCGAATTTTATTATAACTCTCAAATTTCATTGTTATTTATGACATATCGGATGCGACTATCGCAAATCGATCATCAATAATCGATCAAAGCGGCACAAGCAAACCTTTATGTCCTCATTATGTAGTTGTTTAGATCACTTCTATATTTGAAGAATCAATATTTCGTTATTAATTGATTTCACATCTTTGGTTTAAAATTCAATACATATAAATAAATTCAAAATATAACTTATTGTTTCAATTTTTATTTCTAAATCAAATGTAAATATTTAAATCTTACATTTAGATTCATTCATTCGAAAAAGATCAAGTGTTCAACTCCAAAGTTAAATTCCATTTAAAACTATATTTTAAAATGTCTAACTTCGCGAGTCAGTACACTCTCCCTCACATCTTTTCGTCCTCGGAAAGGAATAAAATATAGATTTAGCATTTAAAATGTATTCACTAGCATGTATATCAGATCAACTGCTTGGTCGAACATTAAATTTTGCTTCCAATTAGCATTGGTAACCGATTACTCCAGTGCAGATTCTGATTCGACTTCTTAATTTAAAAATTCCATTCCCCATTCATACCAATAAACTATGATAGAGAACTACATATTTGTATCAACAACTCTTATCAGTGTTAGTCATTGAGAATTGAACGAATAATTCTATTTGAAATCAAAATCATATATTCGAACCAAAATCAAGCTAATAAGAGAATAAGGTTATTTTTGCATGCTCACATATTATATTTCATTAGTTTTTTAGTTATACCAATGTGTTTATTTCAAGTGTTTTCGTTTTATATACATATTTTAACATTTATAAAAAATATTTAAATAATTTCTTTTAAATTCAAAATACTTTATATCAAAAATAGTATTTGATAACTTGGTATTACCATAAGTTTATCCTCATTCTTTAAGTTTGCAGGTGCAAAACTAGAAATCTCAAAGTACTAAGTAAACTTGTTTCGACGCCCAGTGGAAATGCTTAAAAAGAATTAAAAATAGGTAAGTGAAATACTAACTGAAGAAGCTAGTCATGAATCACGGATACATAATGGTTACGTCTGAGTCCCCTACGAAACATCTGTACTTTAGGGAATCACTTCGCTGTGAATTTCATCATGAACAAATCAACAGAATGCATCGAAAGAAGAATAGAATAATTGAGATCATCATGGAGAGTAGACCCTAGGGTTCCTCTATCATCAGGTCGAGAGGACAAAGTTCCATGGCCTAAGGTGGCTAAGCAATCGCTGCCTTATGCATTTCGCCATAATACCTCAAAACAATCTCAATGATCACAGTCTATATCTAGTAACTCTGGTAGTTACATCTCTTTCACCAATAGAACTTAGACAATCACTGTCGTACGAATTATGCAATGTGTGTTGTAGATACATAATGGTTGCGTCTGGATCCCCAGGAAAAATCTATACTTGTAGGCCTTCACAACCCTGCGGTTTTCACCATCATAAAACAATCATAAACCGCTACAGAAAAAATAGTTACGTCTGGTTCGTCCAGGAAACATCTATCGTCGTAGGCGTTCGTGGTCCTATGAATTTTGCTATGCAGCCGAATTCAAGGGAAACTCATGAGTGTTTTGTTCAGACAACCAATCATCAACATGCAGCACCTACCGAATAGGTCCGCCATTTCAAAGGAAGGTACTTCTCTTACCTCAAATTTCTAGGAAAATATACATAGTCATGGTTTCAAATATATCATTCTCATATAACTTCAGTTATATAAGATTACGGTTTCCATGTCGAGTTCCTTTCAAATCAATAGTTTTTAAATTTACTTCACACTTATACTAATTATATAAGTTCGAAACTTTCAATTCCAGTATATTTTAAATCAAAAACTCTTGAAATTTCTATTTCTATATCAGCGATGCGCCACACCGAGACCCACATTAGAAAAGAAAATTACGAAGAATACTGTCTACTAATGCAGAGAATAGGGGTTACTAGGAGTGACCATCCATAAGTGTTGTATTAAATAAACATCAAGAGTATCGATAAAATGCGGTATATTATTTTTTTTCTCATGGATCGACACTCATAATCTTTATCCAATACAATATTATGGTGGCTAGAAGTTAAATCAGAAGAAACACGATTAACTAATACAACATAAATCACAGAACATATCACCTAGCATGAGATACGTATACATACAATATATAACATGCAATGTCACAAAAACTGGTATACAAGCACAATACATACACCATGAATCTCAAAAAGAATATAATACAACATCAGAGTACATGGATTAAATATGAATATCTACACAAAATAGCTAACTAGATAGCATAAAACTGATTGATCCATGGCGGAAGGAAAAATTATCTACAACTTCTAGGGTACCTAGAAAAGCTCAGTCTGATCAGAGCATTAACACAAACGGGTCAGTCTAGTCAATGGTGAGTAATAACAAGTATAAAAGTAAATAAAAGCACGATATACAACTCTTTATTCAAAGAGTTGGAAGAGGATAACACTAAAGGGGTAAATTAGGTTAAGTTCTCAAGCCATAAACAAATGGTAAATAACTACTTTCTTGTATTGGCTCTAGGCTAAGAGCGGCAATAAACACAAGTTACAATGTGGTCACAACACAAAAATATTCGAAATCATCATATATAACTCAGAGTTAAAAATATCACCACAAGGAGCATCACACTATGAATACTGAAAATCACAAAATATAAGTGGATTTTGAATCCAAATATTCACCATAATGTACGATAGTTAAGACCGAATCACAATTTGCAAACACAATCTCAATTTGAATACATCACAAAAGATATGGACATGCTATCACAATATAATATAGCACCCCTGAGTTTAGTCAAGTACTTACATGTATTCAAAGAATGCGCCCAACACTGCGACCCCCTTCCGGCCAAGTGTACCTTGACCCTCCGGTCGATTGAATATGTATACATCACTCCCACTTAGCTAGTCTCCTCCGAAGCGAGTACTGGCTCATTACAACACAATATGTGTCAGTGACTCACAGTTAGTAAACCAAATAGTGGGAAGTGTGTGTCCCATACCACACGTTCTTACTACTTGGTTTACTAGTCGCTTGTCAACTTCGCAATGGAAACACAGAAATCCACAAATCACTGTCAATAAGTCATCAATCTTCAATCAGAGGAACCTGGAATTTAACCAATATGTATACTTACATGTCACATACCACGGGGTTTATGATAACGTTTAACTTCCATTACATTATCTCAAAGGGTGCGGAAAGTGTGATTTTTATATAGAAAAATACTTGATTTTCTAAAACTAGTTTATAAAACCTTTTTTGAAAACTGGTTGTTTTCTTTCTTAAAAAAATCGATATATGTTTGAAAATAGTTTTTTATACTATTAATTTGGGGGGGGGGGTTTATTTTTAAAATCATAAAATCATTTAGTCTTAAAACTATAAGGAAAATGTTATTTTTATACATATAAGAAGACTAGTTCAAAAACGTGTATGTGTGCTCAATAATACCAAAATATGAGCACAACCTCAACAATTGAGTCCCAAAAATCCCCAAAAATATGAGATTTGAATTGAGTGTTGAGTGTCCTAGTTTCACCAAGCTTTTCGGGCATGAAAATCAGGTGTTAAACCAGCGGAAAGTCCACTAAAATAAGTGAATTTGGCAAAAAAAACTCAGGAAAACACATAGTAGCAAAAAGCTCATTGTAACGACCCGCATTCTACGTATCGGAGGATCGTAGAACATTATTTTATTTTCATACGAAGTCGTATGGTCGTGTAACTTTGGGGAACGACTATTGGGGTCATTTCCCATGTTCACTATTTTTACCGAATTTTAAGTGACCGTTTTACCTCTGGCGAATCTTGTTTCGCATATAACTTTTAATTGGTAAGGATTTTTGACCTGAGACCACTTCCATTGGATTTGAATGATGGTTTGCTTTCCGTAGAGTAGTCACATTAATCAAACGGACTTACTGTTTGGGAGATATGGCTGAAACAAGGTTTGGAAAAAGAAAAACTACTTAAACGGGCTTAATAGGGTAATTGACGGATGTGCCCATAACCCATTTCTGGACTAGGGTTATGGAAAGGCTGATAGGGTTTGGAAAATCAGTTTTTTTTTTTTAATTTTCAACCGCCACTTATCATCTCTTAAACCCTAGCAATGGCCTCCAACCCCCAAATCACCTTCTAATCACATCCTAATCCAGTATTAAGTTAATCAACATTAAATCAAGGAAAATTAATATCAAATTGGAGGCCGAGCTGTTGTGTTGTATTAGGATCCGAGCTAAATCATCTAAAGTTTCAGATCTAAGGTTAATTACTGGATAAGGTGAGTGATTTGCACTTTTATTCACTAATTACGGCTAATTAGGGGTGATTAGTGATAATCAGTGAAATTACACATCAGAAAAATCCGGAAAAATGTGTAGAAATTCTAAAATATTATTTTATATCACTGGTGAAAATTTGGGTTAATTTGGATTAAGTTTGCTAATCCTATAGTTAAAACATGCATAAGGAGATTAAGGGGAAAACATGGGTTTGGTATGTTTGATCCATATTTACATGATTATTCATTGTTTTGATGTTTATGGTTGATTTTATATGTTGCTATTACTGTTTGGTATGATTTGTGATTGCATAAGAAAGTTAGAATGGTCGAAAACGCCGTCGTATGGCGTAAATAGCTCACTGGAAAAGTTACAGGAAATTGGTCAGACCCCCCTTGATCGTGAACCCCCCCTTCACGAGTGGACTCCACCTTCACGACCCGCCTCTATTTCACGAGCTTGTTCCCTCGTCACGAGTTGATGACTTGCAAGAGTGGAAGGTCACGAGTGGAAAGGTCACGAACCAGAGATCACGAGTGGAAGGTCACGAGTGGGAAGCAAGGTCACGACCCGACCCCTATGGAGGATCATGACCTGAAACGACCCAAACTTCCCCAAAAAGGAAAGCATGGATTGTTTTGAGAACAACACACATCATAATACAAGCTGAAGAACATTTTTATTGTTGATTACAACAATTACATCAGAGTATAAGAATATAACAGAGTATGAATACTTATTACATAATAGAAATACAATAATATCAGAGATTTAAATTACATTTAAATAACAGCGGAAAAAGGATACAAATATACAACCGAAAGGAATACATGGATACAGAGCTTTCTGAATATCGCTTCAGCTGTAGACCAGGATCCTGTAAATATATCTGCAAAAAGCTACTCGATTGCCCGTGTGGAAAATATGGGCATCCGAGTTTGCCAGTGAAACAAACTACAGGTCAGTCATGGGATTGGTATGAGAAATCTTACTTAGTCTATCTAAAAATAAGGCTAATCACAGGACCATGCCACTAACGTGGAACGGGTTTACTCCATTGGATTGCCAATGCATAAAATAAAGTAAATCATTAAACAACGCAATGCTTTTTAGAAAAATGAAACCATTATAGGACTCAAGTCTCATCACACAATGCAACGCAAACCGGAGGATAGAGTTTTACCTTATAATGGTCAAAAAATGCTTGATACGATAAAAACGGATTTAATATTAGTGTGTATATATATGGGTATATATATTTCAAATACATTTCAATCATAATGTATCAATCATAGATGGCATAGTACCCTATCCTACTATGTCGCCATACTAGTTCTACAATCAAAACCGCAAGGTCGTATTAGAAATTGGATTTCCATCATGAGTCGATGCTAGGGATCGTCCTCTCCGATTCGAGACACTCTAGCAAATGCCTTAGGATCCCCCGTAGTGAACCCTTGGATCTTCAGGGCCGGTCCACACCTGTCGAAATTGGATTGGCAATTCCTGAACACACGCTTCCCGGTCCCTTTGGACCTCCATATGACCACTTCCGACCTATAATCACGAGGCGCCTTAGTCCATCAACCACATAAGTAAAAATGTCAGGGTTGGTAGGTCGCTGACATCACTTCTAGCTAGAAAGAAACGTGTGCACTCCCTGCAGTCCTAATCAACGTTTTTAACTCATACCGGGGTGTGAGGCTCGCGAAGTCATGCTATACAAAGCTATGCCATAATAGGTTGTACTTTGATCATCCCACAAGGCCCTGCCTTTCAACAAAAGCCTTGATCATTTGCATCTTGGCGTGCCACATTGACAATTCACGCCATGCTATCGATAACCATTAATATATACCAGGGTGTTAAGCAGAGAATAAATTCTCCACCACCAATCAGATATACATTAATAAAAATCAATTTAATTCACATGGAACGAAATCCAATGTCAGACACGCATCCATTTACAAGTCCGTTTTGGGTTTGAATGAAACTGGAGACACCTGAGAGGTCCTCGAATATCCGGACAATCAACAATACGTCCGGAAGGCTACCACTGTAGCCCCTTCAAGGTAGCTACTCCAATTACGGGCATCAGTAGCAACACATCCATTCGATGTGAAGATCGTCGGTCTTCAACCACCGTCTTCATCTTCGGCTCTTCATCGTCGTTGTAATTATTCAGAATGGGTCAAACCCGGTCCTTCCGAATAACTCGCGTATTTTTTTAATTAAAAACCAAGTGCTATAAAAATACATCCAATGCCTCATTCCAATTCAGAATATTCTTCTAATAAAATATTCGCATTATTCTATCTAAAATAAATTCTTCAAGTTTATCCTTAAATCTTTCTTTTAAAGATTTATTAAAACCCCAATTTGGTTTTAAATATCAAAAATCATTATTCAATGATAATTTAAATTTAAGAAATTAATCTTATCTTTAACTGGGTTAAAGAACTAATGTCATTTAAAACATAGTTCATGGTAAACCCAGAATCATCTTCCATAAAATACGGAATCTTCACAGAAATCAAATCAATATATAATCGTTATAAATTTCTGTATCCGACCAATAATATAAATGGAATAACGGCAAAACCTCTTAAATTCCATATGTAGTATCGGTCTTCTTTTGCAGAAGCTTATCTCGGTTATTATTAATTCGAATTCAATTCAATTCCAATTTAATATATTAAATTGAAAAACTTTACTTTTGGAAAATTCCCATTTAAATCTTAATGAAAGATTTATAAATTCCAGATCATATTTCACTATCAGTTGGTTTAAAGAACATATGTCGCTTAAAAAAACACAATTCACAATAAACCCAACTCACATTTCATCTTATTCCAATTACTAAATATAACTGAAAACTTTCACAATCTTAATTAGAAGATTTATTCTTTTCTCAATTGAGTTTAAGAAAGGTGTTATTGAAGACACCATGCACGACAAACCCAAATCCAATTTATTCAATTTAATTTTCAATTAAATATTAACAAATTGGGAAACTTCATTAAATCTAAATTTAATGATTTATTCTAGTTAATAACTAGTTCATTTCAATAAAAATATATTTTTCTAAAATATATTCTTTTTCTAAAATATTCTTTTTCTAAGAATATTCTTCACTGGAATGTGACTCACTCAACAAACATATGTTGCATGTAATCAATAATCATGATACATAATTATCAAACATCCAAATAACAACCAGAGTGAATTCTACAACTAAATATTGGGATTAATGTCTGTCAAATATCATCCCAATACCTGTGTGGGGTTTTATCCAACAAACAAATAATAAATTATTTGTGCACTTGGACGATGTGTAAAAATTATCGTCCCAATCACATAAACAAGTCAGAGGACTTGTAAATGGAAGTGTAATATTCAATTTGAATATACTAAACATTATATTTAATACATCAAACATTTCAACATCACAGACATATATTTCAGTTCTTTTTATTGTGAACAAATGACAATAAAAATGTAATCTTCTATTTCAATTATTTTATTGAAAACAAATGACAAATAAAATCTAGTCTTTTAATTCAATTCTTTTTATTGTAACTAATTGACAATAAAAATATTAATTTTCATATCTTTTGTGTAATCCTTTTCAATGTATAAAAATGTATATCCTTATTACATACTTTTTAAATGAACAAAATGTACATTTTTGATAAATTCCTTTTGTAACAACCCGCCTTTTTGACCGCTTCAAATCGGTGATTAAACCAATTCAAAACGTTCAAATCGACGGATCGTTATTTAGCTTACAGAGTTTAAAGACAGAATCGACACAAAATAATTAAAACCCAGTATTGAACCATACAAATAACCTTTTAATGAATAATTTTGATCCAAGAATTTTACATACAGCGAAATTTGATAATAATACAAGAAAAATCTTTATTGGTTTGAAAACTTCAGAGTGCGCCGTCTCCGGAATCCCCAATGTTGTCAATCTTCAAATCCTAAGCCGTGATCTTTAAATCTGTATTGCTAGGGTCTAACCCAAGCGTTCCATGCAAAAACATAAAGCACTCAAGTCAGGATTAATTGTAGTTCAAGTAAATAATTTCAACAGAAAACCAAATATAAATAGTAAATTTTAACTGTATATGAGTTATCACTCGAACATACGCTGCAGCCGAATAATCGGATCGGTGAAAATGTCAAGCAATTCAAATACATGCTGCCAACATAACATTTCAGATCTTGAACAAAACCATAGTTCACTAAGCATAGGTATTCAAAGGCGAACTATATACAACAAACCTACACATCCACTTCCATGTATGACAAACTGACTTGGATCCAAATTTTTAATATGTTTTGTTGACAATTTAGACTAGTGGTACTCATTATACTGTTCCGGTTACAATGGCATGAATTCATAAAGACATGCATGAAATTTCTGCAAGATGCACTCAGTGCAACCATGAGTAAATTTTTATATACATATGTTTCTAGTTCAACAAGTTGATTCAATATTTCAAAGAAATCCTATCAATACACCAATATAGGGCCAGTGCATACTCAAGTTTCCTATCAGCTAGTATGTGTTCATGTAGATGTGAAGATAATTCAGTTTTCTAGTGACATACAATATTCATAACTATCATCTAGTTACCTTTTTTTTAACACACTGTGTTGTTAATGAAATCAGTCCAAATGTTTGGCATGAGGTAGCACCCATTATTACAAGCTCAGGACAACATATTGTAATAAGATCATCAAGATTGCATACATATTCACAATGGTAGGTTATCCAGTGCATCATATATTGTACAAAGCAATTATATATAAGAGAGGAATAGCTTAATAGGGAAGGTAACCACCCCAACAAATGGTTGCAGCTTGTATCTGCCATGTGACATACTTCCAAGCTGCCGCGCCAATTATAAGCATAGTTAAGATTCCCATTTTTTTACATCTCGACGACGGTTCTAATTTGGCGAAGCGTGCAGGCAACATGAATTTAGTTTATTCATTGTGCCAGATAGTTCCGTGATGTACATATAAAACTACATCATGTATCCAACAACAAGCTATTTTATAAGCCATGAAGTATACAATATATATATATATATATATATATATATATAACATGTAGCAGCAAGGATTATGGCATATATTCAGGTTTCAGTACCGAAAGGGGAACATGAAGATAATAATACACAGACAACATGTTTCAACGTTGCATTTATTGCATTTCATTCTTGTTATGGTGTTCAAATAAATGTCTTCACTTTAAATTGACCAAAACAAGTGATTCAGTTACTTACTATGCAAAACAGGTTTCGACATTTCCATTTTCATAAAACTGGTTCAGACTCACCCATCAACATATAGGTTGCTAATCAGAAATGTGGACATTAATACATATATTGTTGGTATCAAACTTAAAAGAGATTTTACGTCAATAGCATCCCAAGACCGGAACAATTGTGACATGAATATGTTGACACTATCTTTGATACCTACATTTTTCCAAAACACACTGTCCATAACTAAAAATAAATGTAGGCTTTTGTGAGAGCATGAGTACAAAAAACAATAGCCTGTGTCTTATAGTCAGTGTCGACTGAGTAAATTACTATGAAGGACTTCTTGTGAAGACAAATAATTTATGGTACCCTATATCATGTGTTCATAGCTCACATATTGAGTTAAGTGATTTTGTTAAACGACTCAATAGAGTGCAACAATTAAGCCCAGATTGTTACTATAAATACATTTTTGATATATCAACACCATTACACAACTATGTGGAAGGGCATATATTTCCTTCTTTAATATACAATGAACCAAGTCTTGCAGGACATGTAAATTATTACCGAATTAAATGTTATGTTCCGTTAACTGGGTTTACGAATTCATATGTAACCCGAATACATTCCTTCCTACAGTCCAAAGTCTTGGTGTTTAGTGAACAAAATGGTTACAACAAACATATTTCAGTTAAAATATTGGTTTTAGCAAGCATATATCAGTTAACGCAAATGGTTCAACAATCATATATAAGTGTACATAATAGGTTCAGCAATTCATTATTCCCCTTTTTAAATTTTGCTTTTCTGGAGCTTCTGAAATTGATATTTAGATTATTAATTACATTGCTCTTTAAAAGCCAACAAACATTGATTATTATTTTTAATTATTGTATCTCCAGATTTTTTTTCACCAAAAGTGGATAAACACATATCTATCACTTACAACTACAAAGAATTTCAAGGCATGACAGAAATAAAGGTTACTTAAGATTATAATAGCAGGTTCAATAACTCAGGGTTTGAAAGGGATATTTCAAGACTGCATGCATCCATAAAGGTTTAAGGTATCTTAAAGATCTCAGATTTCCTTCTTCTCAGTCCGTAACAGTAAAACATCATAGTCGAACAAACTCAAAGTCAATGGACAATTCGAATGGTCATTAAAACCGTGGGAGTAGTGGTGAAAATCAAGCACAAATCTGACCAGTCAATATGAGAACAATGCTAGAGACCCGTAGCACAACAACAGCAAGAGTTCAAACAAATCACCCCAACAAAATCATACTATTTACCTAATTCTATTGAAATCAAGTTACTTGAAAACGAGATTAACCGTGAGTGAGATAACTCACCTTGAAACTGACGCAACCACCTCTGAGGTAGACGTGGCTTCGATTAGAGACTACAGGTTTTGTTAATCTGGGTTCCCCTTTTTCTGCAATCGATCCGAGGCTCGGAGTGAGTTGCAACAGCTACGCGGTGGTTATTATGGCGGCGGTGGACCAATTAAACGAAGGGAGGCCGCAGCGGTTTGCTTCGCTTGAATTGACGGTTGTAAGCAAAGAGCCATGGATTTCGGTCAAAAGAATGGGAAAGGGAAAATTTTAATTTGGGGGAAAAGAGGTTTTCGGCCATCAAAACTGAAGAGAAAAATGATTTTTGAGAAAGGGAAAATTGACCATTAAAAATGAATGAGAGAAAGAATCGATTTCTGAGTAAAAAGTGATTTTTGCTGAAGGAATGAAAACAAGGGTATGATTTTATAACAATGTAACCGTGGAGAGCAAGGAAATCAAAGTAGGCTGAATTGGGGTGGGTTGTTCCTGTGTACAAAAATCCGTGGGGTTGAAGGAATTAGATTGTGTGTGAGAAGGAACCCCTTATTTAATTAATTTATACTTTATGGTTCTTTTTATCTCTTACCGCCATTTACGTAAATGTTATATTTTTGTACTGCCACAAACGGACTCCAATCGTGATGGAATTTTACATACTGTCATGCCTCAACATTCTGAATCAGTCTGGTCGTAGTCTGACTCCGTTCGTATACGATGTTATTTTATTTTTAACTTATTTACCGATTTACCGATTTTATTTCGTTCGTCTACCAATATCTCCATTCGCTTCAAAATTTGAAATGTTAAATTCAATTCTCTTTATATACATACGAAATATACGCATAACCAAGCCAATTTTCAATATACCTCAACAAATAAAATCCCTAATTTATTTAGCGTCCACTACGTTTATTTTTATATTCAACCGTTTATATTTTTCAATCGAATTTCAATCTAATTTGAATATTCGAACCACATTCAATTCAGATATCCAACAGCAAATATTTGATTCTCAACCAATCAATCTGAATTAAATATCGAGTTCAATTCACACGCCAAACAATGCATTCGATTTTTATTCCCAGCATCAAATATAAAATTTATCGTTAATAGTTAAACTTTGATTAATTTTATATTCCAATGGTCGAAATTTCTGGGATGTTACATTCTTCCCCCCTTTAAAACTTTTCATCCTCGAAAAGGAAAGATCGTTAGGGTTATAATAATGTATACTTTAAATTTTTACATTTGTGTGAAATTCTTCCACAACTGATTTAAATATCGATATTCAAGTCATCAATCCTCTTGATTTATCCTATCCAATTAACTCCAGAAATCAAATTCCCATACAAAACCAATCTATTTTTAAATTTCAAATTCTGGATAAGTTGGATTTATGTATCTCAATTTATTTCAATTTTCTTTATACATCTCATCTGTCTATCATTGCACTTATTCCTTTCAATCCATTGTCGCAACTGTAGTGGGTCTAGGCTTAGCAATCCTCAACCTCATCTTCTTACATT
The DNA here is from genome assembly GCA_030737875.1 of Allium sativum. NCBI lineage: Eukaryota > Viridiplantae > Streptophyta > Magnoliopsida > Asparagales > Amaryllidaceae > Allium > Allium sativum. The sequence goes on from CM060909.1 coordinate 99,336,269, forward strand.
CAATCCATTTAATCTTTTCCAACACTCATTGAAGAGTGTAAATAACATCTCCTCTTCAAATTACAAATTTTTGACTTGAAATTTTCTAAATCCAAAATCTTTTATAACTTTTATATAGAAAATAGTTACATTATTACTCCAAAATCCTCTTTCTTAACTTATTTAATTAAAAATATTTTAATCTCAAACTATTTATTTGAAAATACTTAATAACTCGAAGTTTGACAAGTCTAATGTCATTCTCACAGATGTTAGGCATACACTGGCTAGGCGCACGACTAAAATCTCCAAGTACTAAATATTCTTGCTTCAACTTCCAGTGAAAATATTTCAAAAATTCTTTTAAAAATAGATACGAAATGTACCAATGTGATATTGACATGTTGATTGTTATGAATAGCAGATACTCAATGGTTTCGTCTGGATCCCCCAGAAAACATCCGTATCCGTAGGAAATCACTTCCCTGCGAATTTCGTCATGAACAGATCAACGGAAGATTTTTACGAATCAAAAGAAAAACTGAGATTACCGAGCATTAATTGCTCTATCTCTAAGTCCTGAACACCAATCATGGAATGATGAAAATAAATCAGGTCATAAGGACCAATCAAGTTATAAAGATAATCATGTCATGAAGACAAACTGTTGCATTAAACAGGTGGCTCACTATCACTAAGATATCTCAAATACTCGCACGGCTCATCCTACTACCTTTAGTAACTCTAATCGTTACATCTCTTTCACCGGTAGACAATTTACCGTGTGGACCGCAGGTACAAAATGGTTACGCCTGGGTTCCCAGGAAACATCCATACCCGTAAGCTTTCATGGCTCTGCGGATTACTCCCTTACAATTCGACTGTAGATCGCAGCAGTCACAATGGTTACGCTTGGTTCCCCCAAGAAACATCCGCCCGCCGTAGGCTATCTACAGGCCTGCGAATTACGCTACACGGTCGAATTCCAACGATTCTAGATCGCAGCGATCACAATGGTTACGCCTGATTCCCTCAGGAAACATCCGACCGCCGTAGGCTATCTGCAACCCTGCGAATTACGCTAGCAGTCGTGCTCAATGGGAACTCATGAGTTTTATGTCCGGACAACCTACTACCACCACCAGCATATCTCACCAACGCTCGAAATTCATAGAGAAGGAAGGTACTTTCATTATCCTTGATTTTGAAAACATATTATACTATATACATATAGTACTTTATTTCATACTTCTCATAAATCATATTTACGATTTTTTTTTCAAATCACAATTCCAAATATCTCATTCCTGTATAAATTCTATTATATTTCATATCAATTACCTTCCAATCAGTAGTTCCAAAATTCGTTATATTCATATATATTTCTCATATATGTTTCTAAACGTCGTGTGGAACCCAGTGTATTCGTCTCTAGAGATACACTATCGGAAGGTGGTCCCACACCTTGTCATGTTGGAAATCCAATCTCCAATAATCACCCTGCGGTTTCTGATTTTATATTATATATGGAGCGTGAGATGCCAGCGTTCCGCTAGATTCTATTTATTTGATGTAGACATTATTGTAATATCACTGGATTTGATATCAAAAATATTTTTGGGTTATCGTAAGGTGAAAAACCATCCGTGTTTATGTGTGGATCGGTCGTACGATTTCATTTCTTTTGAAAGGATTTTTGAAAGTTAAACCAATGGTTGAAGTTTACTCACACCAGTCCCATGACTGACCCAGAGTTTATTTTGTTTTTGTTTTTTCCCCCTAAACTCTTGGGTGCCCAAATTTGTACGGGCAGTCAAGTAGTTGGGATTTTACAGATTCACTTGGAGGTGCTCGAAGCAGGAGGCTTCACTAGTTAGCTATGGACTATCATATTTTCCGTTGTGTACTATGTTGTATCTAGAAACAGGCGTCTATAACTGTTATAAGGATAACCGTTGTGTTCTGATAATGGTATGTATATACAGTTACTGATTTGTATTTCAAAGTTTATGTTATCTAATATATTTTATTCGTTCTGCTGTGAGTTGTGATCTTCGTTTTTCTTCTATTCTAATATTTCTTTCTTTCTATTTCTCATCCTCTAACTTCTTTCTAATAATGATTCGTATTTCTGTGCAATTTGGGTTGGACGTGTGATGTTATTAGTCGACTCAAAGAGCACGCAAATTCGGGCCATTATAGTTTATTTTGAAATATCCATACTTTTCCATCAAATTTCAAAATTTTAAATTTTGATTTCTCAATCAATTTAGATATCTGATATCTTTCCAAACTCAGATTTATAAATCTACTGGTTATAAACCAAAATTTCTTCCATTATTATGTTTATCTCTTAATTCAAATCTTCATGCTCTCAAACTTTTAGAATTTTCCATTCTTATAATAAACTTCCCATTCACGCATTTCTACTCCGTTATTAGATTAAACCGATGTTAAGTAAAACATTGTTATTTCTGCTTAACTGTTGTCACTCAATAACTTCCTCTACTTAACCAATTCTTGCTATCGGACCCTAACCATTTCTTAGCCAACAATGAAGTCAATCAAGTTGGGGTATATTTACCCCTAAGACCTTAACTGAGCAACATTATTAACTTTGAAACAGACAAAGTTTCACAACTTTTAACACCAGTCATTTATTTTCGTAACTTCCAAATTATTAACCATAATTCACACCTTCGAAATATTTAACTTTAAAATATCCTTTATTCATTAATCTTCATATATAAAATATTAATTAATAATATTAAAATGGAAAGTAATTAATATTTCCCTGAAATTCAATATAGTCGACTCTCATGCATAACCTTCTTCTGAATAATCCCTTATTCGATAATAAAATCTGAACCTCGGAAAAATATCCTTTGATTTATATTCTGAACATCGAAATAGTTTCACCGTACTGGCCAACTCCCTTCCCTTTATTCTCAATTTCATTTGCACATTTTTGCTTTCCTACATTATTTACTTCTAAAAAGTAAATATTATTCCCTTTTCGAAATTTGAACTCGTCACATCAAGTTAATTTTGATTTTATTCAAATATATCAGTTCAATTTCTTCACAATCTTTATTCATATTTTGCTTCTCTTACACTTCTTGGTTACAATTAACTTATTGTGAATTAATTAGCAATTTTGTACTTACTATCGAATTCTTGTATTCAATTATACATTATTAGTTTGAACCCAATTACAAATCATCTTATCACGTCCTGAATAATTCAAATGAATTAGTAATATCATCTAACACAATCAAATTTCAATTATAACGTTTTAGGTTCTAATTTCATAAACGTATATTCCAAATATCGAAATAGAATCCATCGTTTAATTTTTGAAACAATTTCAAATTTCCCCTTTCTATTCAATTTCTCGTCTGAATTCTTATTTCCAATAAATTTCAGTCGTCTTTGAATTCTAAAATACACGATTAGATAAATTGTTTCGTTAATTCTACTATACTTATCTTCCTTTGGTATCATTCGATGGATTTTGATTTTAAATCTAAAAGGGATCTTATCGAAGAATAATTCTCGCAAACCTGGATTCGAAGACCTCTGAAGACTGGGGATTCCGAACAGAATTTTAAATCTCAAAACAAATTTTTATTTCCGCTGTATCGGTTCAAAAATAATAATCTTCGAAATACATACTATTTTCAAAATAATTTCTTTTTTTCAAAATTTAATTTAAAATTATTTCCATTTCGAAAAAAAATTATATTTCGATACTTTTTTATTTTCAAAACTCGTTTTCTAATGTCGATCCTACTCATTTAAACTTGATAAGCTATGCTTTGAATAAACCAAAGCTCTGATACCAACTGTAACATCCCGCCTTTTTGACCACTTCAAATCAGTGATTAAACCAATTCAAAACGTTCAAATCGATGGATCGTTATTTAGCTTACAAAGTTTAAAGACATAATCGACACAAAATAATTAATACCCAGTATTGAACCATACAACTAACTTTTATATATAATCAACAATTTTGATCCAAGAATTTTACATACAGTGAAATTTGAAAATAATACAAGAAAAATCTTTACTGGTTTGAAAACTTTAGAGTGCCCGTCTCTGGAATCCCCAATGTTGTCAATCTTCAAATCCTAAGCCGTGATCTTTAAATCTGTATTGCTCGGGTCTGACCCGAGCATTTGACGCAAAAACATAAAACACTCGAGTCAGAATTAATCATAGTACAAGTAAATAATTTCAACAGAAAACCAAAAAATAATAATGAATTTTAACTGTATATGAGTTATCACTCGAACATACGCTGCAGCCGAATAATCAAATCGGTGAAAATGTCAAGCAATTCAAAAACATGCTGCCAACATAACATTTCAGATCTTGAACAAAATCGTACTTCACTAAGGATAGGTATTCAAAGGTGAACTATATACAACAAATCTACACATCCACTTCCATGTATGACAAACTGGCTTGGATCCAAATTTTTAATAAGTTTTGTTGACAATTTAGACTAGTGGTACTCATTATACTGTTCCGGTTACAATGGCATGAATTAATAAAGACATGCATGAAATTTCTGCAAGCTACACTCAATGCAACCATGAGTGAATTTTTATATACATATGTTTCTAGTTCGACAAGATGAGTCAATATTTCAAAGAAATCCTATCAATACACCAATATAGGGCCAGTACATACTCAAGTTTCCTATAAGCCAGTATGTGTTCATGTAGATGTGAAGATAATTCAGTTTTCTAGTGACATACAATATTCAAAACTATCATCTAGTTACCCTTTTTTTTTAACACAATGTGTTGTTAATGAAATCAATCCAAATGTTTGGCATAAGGTAGCACCCATTATTACAAGCTCAGGACAACATATTGTAACAAAATCATCAAGATTGCATACATATTCACAATGGTAGGTTATCCAGTGCATCATATATTGTACAAAGCAATTATATATAAGAGAGGAATATCATAACAGGGAAGGTAACCACCCCAAAAAATGGCTGCAGATGGTGTCTGCCATGTGACATACTTCCAAGCTGCCGCGCCATTTATAAGCATAGTTAAGATTCCCATTTTTTTACATCAAGACGACGGTTCTAATTTGGCAAAGCGTGCTGGCAACATGAATTTAGTTTATTCATTGTGCCAGAGAGTTCTGTGATGTACATATAAAACTACATCATGAATCCAACAACAAGCCATTTTATAAGCCATGAAGTATACAAAAGGAATAACATGTAGAAGCAAGGATTTATGGCATATATTCAGGTTTCAGTACCGAAAGGGGAACATGCAGATAATAATACACAGACTACATGTTTCAACGTTGCATTTATTGCATTTCATTCTTGTTATGGTGTTCAAATAAATGTCTTCACTTTAAATTGACCAAAATAAGTGATTCAGTTACTTACTATGCAAAACAGGTTTCAACATTTCCATTTTCATAAAACTGGTTCAGACTCACCTATCAAAATATTGGTTACTAATTAGAAATATGGACATTAATATATATGTTATTGGTATCAAACTTATAAGAGATTTTAAGTCAATAGCATCCTAAGACCAGAACAATTGTGACATGAATATGTTGACACTATCTTTGATACCTACATTTTACCAAAACACACTGTCCATAACTGAAAATACAATGTAGGCTTTTGTGAGAGCATGAGTACAAAAACAATAGCCTGTCTCTTATAGTCAGTGTCGACTGAGTAAATTACTACGAAGGACTTCTTGTGAAGGCAAATAATTTATGGTACCCTATATCATATGTTCATAGCTCACATATTGAGTTAAGTGATTTTGTTAAACGACTCAGTAGAGTGCAACAATTAAGCCCAGATTGTTAAGTAAAATCATTTTTGATATATCCACACCATTACACAACTATGTGGAACGATATATATTTCCTTCTTTAATACACAATGAACCAAGTCTTGCAGGACATGTAAATTATTACCGAATTAAATGTTATGTTCTGTTAACTGGGTTTACGAATTCATATGTAACCCGAATACATTCCTTCCTACGGTACAAAGTCTCGGTGTTTAGTGAACAAAATGGATACATCAAACATATTTCAGTTAAAATAATGGTTTTAGCAAGCATATATCAGTTAACGTAAATGGTTCAGCAATCATATATAAGTGTACATAATAGGTTCAGCAATTCATTATTCCCCTTTTAAATTTTGCTTTTTTGGAGCTTCTGAAATTGATATTTAGATTATTAATTACATTGCTCTTTAAAAGCCAACAAACATTGATTATTATTTTTAATCATTGTATCTCCAGATTTTTTTTTCCACCAAAAGTGGGTAAACACATATCTATCACTTACAACTACAAAGAATTTCAAGGCATGACAGAAATAAAGGTCACTTAAGATTATAATAGCAGGTTCAATAACTCAGGGTATGAAAGGGATATTTCGAGACTGCATGCATCCATAAAGGTTTAAGGTATCTTAAAGATCTCAGATTTCCTTCTCAGTCCGTAACAGTAAAACATCATAGTCGAGCAAACTCAAAGTCAATGGACAATTCGAATGGTCATTAAAACTGTGGGAGCAATGGTGAAAATCAAGCACAAATCTGACCAGTCAATATGAGAACAATGCTATAGACCCATAGCACAACAACAACAAGAGTTCAAACAAATCACCCCAACAAAATCATACTATTTACGTAATTCTATTGAAATCAAGTTACTTGAAAACGAGATTAACCGTGAGTGAGATAACTCACCTTGAAACTGACGCAACCACCTCTGAGGGTAGACGTGGCTTCGATTGGAGACTACAGGTTTTGTTAATCTGGGTTTCGCCCTTTTTCTAAAATCGATCCGAGGCTCGGAGGGAGTTGCAACAGCTTCGCGGTGGTTATTATGGCAGCGGTGGACCGGTTAAACGAAGGGAGTCCGCAGCGGTTTGCTTCGCTTGAATTGACGGTTGCAAGCAAAGAGCCATGGATTTCGGACAAAAGAATGGGAAAGAGACGATTTTTATTTAGAGGAAAAGAGGTTTTCGGCCATCAAAACTGAAGAGAAAAATGATTTTTGAGAAAGGGAAAATCGACCATTAAAAATGAATGAGATAAAGAATCAATTTCTGAGTAAAAAGTGATTTTTGCTGAAGGAATGAAAACAAGGGTATGATTTTATAACAAAGGAACCGTGGAGAGCAAGGAAATCAAAGTAGGCTGAATTTGGGGTGGGTTGTTCCTGTGTACGAAAATCCGTGGGGTTGAAGGAATTAGATTGTGTGTGAGAAAGAACCCCTTATTTAATTAATTTATACTTTACGGTTCTTTTTATCTCTTACCGCCATTTACTTAAATGTTATATTTTTGTACTGCCACAAACGGACTCCAATCATGATGGAATTTTACGTACCGTCATGCCTCAACATTCTGAATCGGTCTGGTCATAGTCTGACTCCGTTCGTATACGATGTTATTTTATTCTTAACTTATTTACCGGTTTACCGATTTTATTTCGTTCGTCTACCAATATCTCCGTTCGCTTCAAAATTTGAAATGTTAAATTCAATTCTCTTTATATACATACGAAATATACGCATAACCAAGCCAATTTTCAATATACCTCAACAAATAAAATCCCTAATTTATTTAGCGTCCAGTACGTTTATTTTTATATTCAACGGTTTATATTTTTCAATCGAATTTCAATCTAATTCGAGTATTCAAACCAAATTCAATTCAAATATCCAACAACAAATATTTAATTCTCAACCAATCAATCTGAATTAAATGTCGAGTTCAATTCAAATGCCAAACAATACATTTGTTTTTTATTCCCAGCATCAAATATAAAATTTATCATTAATAGTTAAACTTTGATTAATTTTATATTCCAGTGGTCAAAATTTCTGGGACGTTACACCTTTTGATGATCAAAAATGTATATTTTGGGTTTAATCATTTTTAATAACCAAAAATGGCTATTTTGGTTTAATCCTTTTTAATGCACAAAAATGTTTATTTTGTGTAACTCTTTTTAAATGCACAAAAATGTCTATTTTTGTGTACTCTTTTATATATATAAAAATGTTCATTTTTATTTAATCCTTTTTAAATGACCAAAAATGTATATTTTGGTCTCATTCATTTTTAAATGACAAAAATGAATATTCTTAATTCATTCCTTTTAATGTGACAAAAATGTCCATTCTTAATTCATTTTTTTTAATGTATAAAAATGTTCATTTTTAATCTAATTCTTTTCAATGTATAAAAATGTTCATTTTCATCTCACTAACATGTTTAACACATAAAATGTCATTTTATTTCATTAATCATGTTTTGACCGAAAATGTTATTTTAATGTGTCCATCCAATCTCACAAAAAATGTATATTTTTATGGTGTCAGTCCAATTTCACAAAAATGTATATTTTTATGATGTCAATCAAATTTCACAAAAATGTATATTTTTATGGTGTCAATCAAATTTCACAAAAATGTATATTTTTATGGTTTCAATCAAATGTCACAAAAATGTTTAATTTGGGTGTCAATTCTATCACAACAAAATGAATATTTTGATGTCATTCTATTTTAGCAAAATGTATATTTTGAGTGTCATTCTCATTACAACAAAGATGACTATTTTGATACCATTTCTAATTACACAAAAATATCTATGTTGTGCGTCAATCTAATTTAACAAAATGACGGTGAAACATGAGTCGTTTTATTTTCAACAAAAAATTGACCTTGAAAATGAATCTTTTATTTTCATCAAGAAGCAATGAAAATATTGTCCCTTTTTAATTTCTACGGAATTGACAATGAAAAATGTCCTTTTTATTTTTAATAAAAAGAAAATGTTAATTTTGTCCGTTTTGATTTCAACTAAAAGACAATTTTAATTTTTGTCAATTCTAGTTTGACAAGAATAGCGATTTTATTTTGATAGATCCAACCTCAACCCAATGGTATAATTTGATTCAACAATTTTGTTTCAACACAAATATCATCACACCAACCAATCCACATAACAACCTCAGTTAATTCAAATTTCATAGCTATCAACAATATGGATTTCACAACATACATATATAGAATTCACATAGCAAGGAATAATTTAATTTTAATAATTAAATATAGAAATCTCACCGAGCTTTTAATACTGAATAGTTCATATTTGAATTTGCTCTAGATTTTGTTTTGCCCCAAATCAATCCTGGTCAGTTCTGAAATGTATAATTTGTCTTCCCGATCCCAACGCAACAGACCGTTCGTAAAACGGACCTCGTATCAAAAAGATATTGATTTTAATACATTGATTTACAAAATTGAAATTAATTAAATAATTGATTTTAATTTAATTGAACCTTTCCCTAACCGATCATCTTCATCTCCAGGTATATGCGAACTAAACCGAACACATTTCTCACATGAATGATCCACCGCCGCATGCACCTACAGACAACCGGACCTACATCAAACCACCTCACATCGAAGCCTATGCCAGCCGCCACGCCTGTCGTATGGGGAAACTCGCCGCCCCCTATAGCCCCCAATTTGACCACAAACCTGCCACCTTTGAACAAAAAAAATCTTCCCATCCACGGTGTTTTAAATGATCACTACTGTTCATCTTCATGAGATAGAAGAGGTGAATGTTTTTCGTTCATAAGAATTTCAAATTTAATGTTTGGATTAGAAGAAAAAGGAGGAGGAACGAGAGAACATTTTGGCCATTGGACATGTTTGGTGGCGGCTGGTCATGTTAGTGCATTTGGGATTTGGGAAAAAGGACAAAAGCATTTTTATAATACTTTATTTCTAATTCTATAATTAAACTCATGCATTCTTATTCCTTAATATATTTGGAATATTTTTGAATCATCCAAATTTACCATTTACATCTTTCCTATTAAATAGTGTGTATATTTGCTTTAATATAAAGCTATTATGTAACAACTTATATACTCAAGAATGTATTCCATATTTAAATAAATTTTATTTATAGTAGGTTAAGACCATTTTTCGACTCATATATTTTTCTTTTTATTAAAAGTTATGAAACCAAAATAGGAAATCATATCAATTTTAATTATCTATCTTTTTGTAACATTTTTTATTATTATTACGCAAAGAAATTCAGCAAGCCTATTATTTGGCGAGTATGTATATCAACCATTTTCAGCATGTAACCAACAAGGCAAATACAAATTTTACAATGGGGCAAAGTTTTGTTTTTATTCCAAAAACCATGCATGTGCATTACGAATAAATACGTTTTATGTTTTAATTGTGTTTTATAAATGTTTCCTTAAATCCCTTTTTGATTACATGCTATAATGACACATTTATTCTATTTTTTTTATTATTCAAATTTCAAAAGTAGATGACAATGAAAGAGATAGAGAGGATGAAATGGAAAGAATTAATGTTAGATTAATGCTATTTGTTTATGAACATATAGTCTACATTTTGAATTTCTAAAAGTTAAATTTTAATTGAAAAGGGAAATATTTAAGAGGACAGCCAAAGATATGTACATATATATATACATATATATATATATATATATATATATATATATATATTGTGAAAATTTGTTTCATTTATAACCTACACATTATTTTCAATCAATGAATTAATAAGTGTCACTAAAGTTCCTAAGACATTTTTAATGTTTACATATTTGTCAATCAAGCATCCTTTTTTAATGAATCATATTACATATTGCACATTTACAATAAAAATATAATCTTTTATTTTAAGCTTCTTTACATTAAACAAATGTTGCATAAGAATATAATCTTTTTACATTACAAAGAAAAAAAATGTAATCCTTTTTATATTACTGAAAAATGTAAATTTTTATGTTACATCATTTAAACAAGCTATGAATCATTTTATTGAATCACTATTACATAAAAATATAAATTTTTATGTTATAACAACTTTCCTATTTAAACAAATGTTCATTTTTCATATTTCCTTCTTCACAATAAAAATGTAAACATTTTATTATTTAACCTTTCTATTAGTAATATATATATATATATATATATAAATTTCTAAATTCTGATGCATTTTCTATTTAAAATTTCTTAAAATAAAATTTTAAATTGGTTCTGATTTTCTGGGTTGTTACAATCTCCCCCACTTAAAATCTTTTCGTCCTCGAAAAGTTACGAAACTAAAAACTGTTTAATTAACCAACTCAACTTTAAATTTTTATTTATTGATTTCAATAATTTTATTAGTTAAATTAGTTAGCATTCCAATGATTTTGTTAGTTAAACTAATAATCAAACATCACAACCAACAATCAATTAGGTGATTAACTTTTCAGACATATATAATTTTTTATATATAATCTAAAATCATGTTTTTAGTGAAAATCACAACAATAGACCCTATCTAGTTTTGGTTCTCATACCAGTCAATGGAAATATATAAGATATACAACTTTCAAAACTCGAACATAAATACTGATGATAATCGATCAATCACCAGAATTATACCCGGGCGACTAGAGTGTGATTCTATATCTATCCAGTATATTAAAACTTCGAATATCCGTTAATTACTCGTATATTCGAAATCTTTGTATACTCGATTGTCCAAATTAAAATATAATAACATATAAAATACTTATATTTAGATCAAATTTCCAAAACTAAATTTGTTTTTATTTTTTAAATTAATATTCTCTACACTCGTTCAAGGATACTACTAAACCTATCGCTAACGAGTTATTCTTATTGGATAATATTAATCCAATCTCTGATGAATTCTTTCATTCGGTTCTAATATATTTTGTCCTCGAGTTCTGTAAACCAAAGCTCTGATGAAACATGAATCTTTTTATTTTCAACAAAAAATTGACCTTGAAAATGAATCTTTTATTTTCATCAAGAAGCAATGAAAATATTGTCCCTTTTTAATTTCTACGAAATTGACAATGAAAAATGTCCTTTTTATTTTCAATAAAAAACAAATGTTATTTTTGTCCTTTTTGATTTCAACTAAAAGACAATTTTAGTTTTTATCAATTCTAGTTTGACAAGAATAGCGATTTTATTTTGACAAATCCAACCTCAACCCAATGGTATAATTTGATTCAACAATTTTGTTTCAACACAAATATCATCACACCAACCAATCCACATAACAACCTCAATTAATTCAAATTTCATAGCAATCAACAATATGGATTTCACAACATACATATATAGAATTCACATAGCAAGGAATAATTTAATTTTAATAATTAAATATAGAAATCTCACCGAGCTTTTAATACTGAATAGTTCATATTTGAATTTGCTCCAGATTCTGTTTTGCCCCAAATCGCTCCTAGTCAGTTCTGAAATGTATAATTTGTCTTCCCGATCCCAACGCAACAGACCGTTCGTAAAACGGACCTCGTATCAAAAAGATTTTGATTCTAATACATTGATTTACAAAATTGAAATTAATTAAATAATTGATTTTAATTTAGTTAAACCTTTCCCTAACCGATTGTCTTCTTCTCCAGGTATATGCGAACTAAATCGAACCCATTTCTCACATGAATGATCCACCGCCGCATGCACCTACAGACAACCGGACCCACATCAAACCACCTCACATCGAAGACTGTACCAGCCTCCACGCTTGCCATGTGGGGAAACTAGCTGCCCCCTATAACCCCCAATTCGACCACGAACCTGCAACCATTGAACCCAAAAATCTTCTCATCCATGGTGTTTTAAATGATCACTACTATTCCTCTTCATGAGCTAGAAGAGGCGAACGTTTTTCGTTCATAAGAATTTCAAATTTATTGTTTGAATTAGAAGAAAAAGGAGGAGGAACGTGAGAACATTTTGGCCATTGGACATGTTTGGCGGCGGCTGGTCATGTTAGTGGATTAGGGATTTGGGAAAAAGGAAAAAAGCATTTTTATAATACTTTATTTCTAATTTTATAATTAAACCCATACATTCTTATCCCTTAATATATTTGGAATATTTTTGAATCGTCCAAATTTAACATTTACATCTTTCCTATTAAATAGTGTGTATATTTGCTTTAATATAAAGCTATTATGTAACAACTTATATACTCAAGAATGTATTCCATATTTAAAAAAAAAATTATCTATAGTAGGTTAAGACCATTTTTCGACTCATATATTTTTCTTTTTATTAAAAGTTATGAAACCAAAATAGGAAATCATATCAATTTTAATTATCTATCTTTCTATAACATTTTTTTATTATTATACAAAGATATTCAGCAAGCCTATTATTTGGCGAGTATGTATATCAACCATTTTCAGCATAACCAACAAGGCAATTACAAATTTGACAATGGGGCAAAGTTTTGTTTTTATTCCAGAAACCATGCATGTGCATTAAGAATAAATATGTTTTAATTGTGTTTTATAAATGTTTCCTTAAATCCCTTTTTGATTACATGCTATAATGACGCATTTATTCTATTTTTTTTATTATTCATATTTCAAAAGTAAATGACAATGAAAGAGAGAGAGGATAAAATGGAAAGAATTATTGTTAGATTAATGCTATTTGTTTATGAACATATAGTCTACATTTTGAATTTCTAAAAGTTAAATTTGAATTGACAAGGGAAATATTTAAGAGGACAACCAAGGATATGTACATACATATACATATATATATATATATTAATATATATATTGTGATAATTTATTTCATTTATAACCTACACATTATTTTCAATCAATAAATTAATAAATGTCACTAAAGTTCCCAAGACATTTTTAATGTTAACATATTTGTCAATCAAGCATCCTTTTTTAATGAATCATATTACATATTGCACATTTTCAATAAAAATATAATCTTTTATTTTAAGCTTCCTTACATTAAACAAATGTTGCATAAGAATATAATCTTTTTATATTACAAAGAAAAAAATGTAATCCTTTCTATATTACCGAAAAATGTAAATTTTTATGTTACATCACTTAAACAAGCTATGAATCATTTTACTGAATCACTATTACATAAAAATGTGAATTTTTATGTTATAACAACTTTCCTATTTAAACAAATGTTCATTTTTCATATTTCCTTCTTTACAATAGAAATGTAAACTTTTTATTGTTTAACTTTTCTATTAATAATATATATATATATATATATTAAATTTCTAAATTCTGACGCATTTTCTATTTAAAATTTCTTAAAATAAAATTTTAAATTGGTTTTTATTTTCCGAGTTGTTACACGACCCGAACCCTATGGAGGATCACGACCCGCCAAGCTGGTCACGAATGGAGCACCACGACCTGAACCGGAGCACCATGACGAATCGGATGTGGCGAACCGAACCGAATAGAAGCTTGATCTCTGAACCGAACCGATGAGCTGAATTCGAACCGAATCGGAGAAGACCAAGAACCCGAGATGTAAAGGAAGTTCAAATGAGAAGTTATCGTTCAGGATCCATATGGGAACCAACGAGTAAACTTCAAGAGTTGGACTTTGTTGCGGGACGTGTGAAAAGGGGTTATCCTTATCCGTAACTTTGGTTCACCACTGAGAGACGAGTTATTGGCTATGGATCAGTGCAATTGAGTCATCACGACTCCAAGTGAAAAGTGATCGTAGCATGGCTATGGATTAGTGTAGTGGAGTCATCATGATTCCAAAGGGAAAAGTGATTACAGCAAAGGGTTATTGACTATGGACCAGTGCAGTGGGGTTGTCAAGATCCCAAAGGGCAAATGGTCGTAGTAATAACAAAGGATATGGTGACTAGAGTGGTGGATATCGTATGCTTTACATAATGAGTGAGAGATGTGAGGATGATTGCTATGTTTGATGTTTGTTATCACCATGACACACACACTCCCATTTTTACACTATATGTTAGTATTACCTTAGAGTACTATACATCTTGTTGTGCTAACTCTTTGGTTGCAGGTCCAGGTTCCGGTATGATTTATTTGTACCTGTTATTGCTTTATCTTGTTGATATCCCTCATACCAGACTTTTGTCTGACCCAGAGTTTTATGTCTCTTCTTATTACTCTGGGTGCTCCTAAACGAGCGGACTAGAGACAGGTTAGGTGGTATACACGAGTAGCTGTCCGGAGACGAGTAGGAGGCTTCCACGTACTATTTACATTTATTCTCCTTGTGTTGTTGCTGGTCACTGCTTTGGGATTTAGTAGTGTACCTTTTCTATTTTTCTTTAGAGACAGTATTTTGAAGTTGTAATAATAGTTTGGATCGTAAGCTATATTTTGGATTCCGCTGCTATGATGGTTTAGTTTGTAGCTTATGCACTGTCTTGCCTGTTTTATGTCAAGTTATGTTGTTATTATATTTTATTCCATGCGCTGTGAGATATACTACAGGTTCTTTAGTAGTTCATCACTTCAAAATCCTTTCTCTTTGACGACCGTCCCATGCTAGTCTGGCATCGGCACAACGCATTTCGAGGGAAATGTCGGCTGGTGCGGGGCGGGCCATCACACTTGGTATCAGATCCTAAGTTGCGTAGTTTTAGCTAGGGGAAGACATCAGGGAGAGATAGTATATGTATATGAGAGCGCGTATTTGTGATATTTTGGTTTTCAAAAGATATATATATATATACTATTAGTATATCTAAGGATGAAGCCGCACTGCACTGGCACCACTAAGGAGATAGTTGATCATTTTTCTCTTTATAGATTGAGTGATGAGACGAAATACAAGGAGTACAGGTTCAGAAGCCAACAATGGGAATGTTTCTGATATAAGGGCGATGTTTACTACCTTCATGTGAGAGATGCTTAGGGATTCTCAGGGAGCAGTTCCTAATGCTGCTAACGGTGGTGGTGCAGCAGTGCAGGCGCTTAGAGTCGATTTTGCCAAGCTGAGCAAGGATTATACTAATCTTGGTGGAAATTCATTCCATGGAACGGAGTCAGCTACGGATGTTCAAGATTGGCTTGATAGTTGTGAGAACATCTTCGAAGATTTGGGTATCGATCATGCAATGAAAAGAAAGTTAGCATCGCGTCAACTTCAAGGATGGGCTATGAATTGATGGAATGCTATTAAAGCAGCTACTCCCGAGGATCAAGTTACTTGGAATCAGTTTAAGACTCGCTTCAGTGATAACTTTGTCCCAGTTGCTCAAAAATCAGAATTGTTCAGGAAATTTCTGGAGCTTAAGCAGAATGGCAGGGCAGTCTCAGAATATATTGCTGAGTTCGATACTCTATCGAAATATGCACTATCTATTATCGATACTGCCAAGAAGAAGAACGAGAAGTTCATAACTGGATTAGATGAGTACTTGGGGGAAATACTTATAAATCACATTGATGAGACATTTGAAGCTATTGTGGGAAAGGCATTGAGGTCTGAGAGCCTTTACCCTAAATCAAAGACTGAGGTTGTTATTACATCTACAGAGGAGCCAAAGCTGCAGGCAAGCGGTGGAGGCAAGAATAATTCCCAGAATAAGAGGAAGCAGAACCAGACGAAGGATGGTCAGAAAAAAGAACAAGAAAGATATCGAGTGTTATAGCTGTGGCAAGAAGGGCCACTATGCCAAAGATTGTCGAGCAAAGCCAACGGACAGGAAGTCCTTTAATTGTGGCCAAATGGGACATCTCAAGTATAAATGTCCACAACCTCCTAAGGAGAAGTAGATCGTGAAAGCATATGCTATCATCGCTGTTCCTTCTTCGTCGAATGCCCCAACTGCGACGGAGAAAGGAAAGGGTGTCGTTATGCAAGGTATGCTTTCCATTTATGATGTTCCTGTTTGAGAATTGTTTGATACCGGGGCTTCCCATTCCTTCATATCTAGTGACCTGGTAGATAGGTTGGGATTGGAACCCGAGATTGTTGATAGACCTTTAGTTGTGACAAACCCGATTGGTGGTTCGACTAGCCTTTATATGATTTGTCGTAATTTGGTCTTATCGAGTCATAGATGTATGTTTGCTTGCGATTGCTTTGTTTTGGGATTTACTGGGTATGGCATTATCTTGGGATTCGATTGGCTCCAAAGGTATGGGGTGGTGGACTGAGAGGGGTCTTCGGTGACCATTAGAGCGGATGATGGGCGGAGGGTACTATTTGGTTGCCTACCTAGTGATGGGGTGATGGCTAGTTTTTAAATTCCCTCGACATCCTGCATGATGAGTTGTCAGATGTGCCTATTGCCGATTAGTATTCGGACATCTTCAGGGAAGTGACCGGACTTCCACCACACCGAGAGATTGAGTTTCGAATTAATTTAGTGAAAGGTGCCACACCTATAGTGATACCCCTTCGTCGTATGGTGCCCAAGGGAGCAGCGAGAGCTCGAGGTGCAAGTAAGCGATCTTTTGAAGAAGGGATTTATCCAAAGAAGTGTTTCCGAGTGGGGAGCACCAGTTGTATTTGCTACCAAGGATGATGTTTCCCTTCGATTATGTGTGGACTACCGCGAGTCAAACAAGGTGACGAGGAAGAATAAGTATCCTCTTTCGTGGATAGATGATTTGTTTGATATGTTGAGTGGAGCCAGAGTGTTCTCCCAGTTAGATCTCGTGATAGATTTTCATCAGCTCCGAGTGGCAGCTGAGAGTATACCTAAAATGATATTTTGGACGCCATTGGGATTCTGTGAGTGGTTGGTCGTGCCATTCGGGTTGATCAATGCACCAGCAAATTTTGTGGATCTTATGAATAGGGTATTCAGAGATCAATTAAATAAGTTTGTTCTTGTGTTCATGGATGATATCTTGGTTTACTCGAGGACAGAGGAAGAACACAAGGAACATTTGAGGATAGTGATGAAGGTGTTGAGGAAACACCAATTGAAAGCGAAATTTTCTAAATGTTAATTTTGGAGGAGGGAAGTGAGATTCTTGGTCCATGTTGTTTCAGAGAATGGTATTTCCGTGGATCCTGCGAAGGTGGCTGCGGTGCAAGATTTGTCTACATCCAAGAATGCAACAGATGTGAGAAGTTTCTTGGGGTTAGCTGGATATTATCGTAAGTTTATCCAAGACTTCTCCAAGATAACGACACCATTAACTCAGCTGACCAAGAAGAATCAAGCTTTCAACTGGGACGAAAGGTGTGAGAATGCATTTAAGAGTCTAAAGGATAAGTTAGCATGTGCACCAGTGTTAGTAATTCCCAAGGGGAACGAAGAGATGATGGTATACACGGATGCCTGTGGTACCGGACTAGGTGTTGTACTGATGCAAGGATGTAGGGTTGTAGCTTACGCAAGTCAGTAACTGAAACCGCACAAGAAAAGTTATCCTACTCATGATTTGGAATTGACAGCGATCGTGCTCGCGTTGAAGATGTGGAGATATTATCTTTCGGGAGAAAGATTCGAGTTGTTTACCGATCATAAGTCTTTAAGTATCTTTTCTCTCAAAAGGATTTAAATCTTCATCAGCAAAGATGGTTAGAGTTCTTGGCTTCATATGACTTCAATATAGCATACACACCCGAGAAGGGCAATGCGGTAGGTGATGCGTTGAGTAGGAGACTTGTCAGTTTGGGGGCTATGTTTCTAGAACGGAAGCAACTGGAGTATATTGCGGGACATGATTTCAGACCAAATTGTGAATTGGATCCAGAGATGTTAGCAAGTTTGATGATCAGACTGACTTTGATTGAACGGATTGGTTCCAGTAAGAGGGACGGTCCTAACCTATTGGAAATTATCTCCAAGGTAGAGATGGGCATCGATAGTGAGGAGATGAACAAGTATGGGCTTAATCGAGAAGCATGGCTTCGAAAGAATGGAAGACTAATGTTAATGGTTTGAGAGATGAAGTGATTAGAGTGTTGTCACTCAAAACTGACTATACATCTCGGTGGTAACAAAATGTACCGAGGCATGAAGCAGACCTACTACTAGGAAGGAATGAAAAGAGACGTTGGGAAGTTCATATCCAAGTGCATGAATTGTCAGCTAGTTAAAGCCGAGCAAAAGAAACCTAATGGTTTGTTACAACCGCTAGAAATTCCCGAATGGAAATGGGAACAAGTCTCAATGGATTTCATTGATGGTTTACTAAGGACTAAATCGGGTCATGATAGTATTTGGGTGATTGTGGATCGATTGACCATATGTGCAAGGTTTATATCGGTTAAGTCGAATAGAACGGTAATAAAGTTAGCAGAACTGTATATGAAATGGGTAGTGAGATTTCATGGAGTACCCAAAGGTATTGTAAGTGACCGAGATCCATTATTTACTAGTGGATTTTGGAAGAGCTTATAAGAGGCGTTAGGGTCAGAATTACATCTCAGTACCGCATACTATCCTCAAACTGACGGTCAAACGGAAAGGGTGAATCGTGTGTTAGAGGATCTCTTATGAGCTTATATATTGGATTTTGGAGGATCATGGGATGACCATTTGCATCTGGTTGAGTTCGCATATAATAATATTTATCAATCTAGTATTGGTATGGCTCCATTTGAAGCTTCGTACGGAAGACCATGCAACTCATCACCATGGTTGTTAAAAGCTGATGAAAAATTTGTGCTTGGACCAGATGTAATAAGAGAAACTTCAGATAAGATCAAGGTTATTCAACAGCGAATGAAGGCTGCCCAAGACAGGCAGAAGAGTTATGCTGATAAAAGACGAAGAGATTTGAAATTATCCGTTGATGACTTGGTATTCGTCAAGATTTCTCCATTGAAGAGTACGATTCGATTTGGTAGGAGAGGTAAGTAAGCACCTAGGTTTGTTGGTCCATTTCCGGTTCTCAAGCAAGTGGCAATTTAGCATATAAAGTTGAATTGCCTGACAAGATGGCTGGAGTTCACAACATTTTTCATGTTTCCCAGTTAAGGAAATTCGTGCATGATTCTGATATGACTATTTCACCATATCAGTTGGATGATATCGAGGTAGAACCCGAGGTGGTTGGGAACCGCAGACCGATTCGTATTGTCGGACATGATACAAAGCAACTTGAAGGAAGACAGTGAAATTAATTAAAGTACCGTGGGTGATAATGAGAATGACTGTACTTGGGAAACAGAGGAGAACATAAGGAAGTCGTATCCAGAAGTCTTTGTCGGGTAAGGTTTTAATAGCAATACAGTTATTCCCTTGTAAATAAAACGCATGCCAGAGAGGCTTGTTGTGTTGTATGTATGTTTGATTGTTTGTAAATGGTTGATAAGCATGTGGGACACCATTGTATGTTTTGGTTAAGGAATTTCGGAGGCGAAATTTCCTATGGGGGGGGGGGGGGGAAGAGTGTAACGACCCGCATTCTACGTATCGGAGGATCGTAGAACATTTATTTTACTTTCATACGAAGTCGTATCGTCGTGTAAATTTGGGGAATGATTATTGGGGTCATTTCCCATGTTCACGATTTTTGCCAAATTGTAAATGACTGTTTTGCCCCTGGCGAATCTTGTTTCGCCTATAACTTTTGCTTGGTAAGGAGTTTTGACCTGATACCACTTTCATTGGATTTGAATGATGGTTTACCTTTCTGTAGAGTGGTCACATTAACCCAAAGGACTTACCGTTTGGGAGATATGGCTAAAACAAGGTTTGGAAGGAGAAAAACTGCTTAAACGAGCTTAATAGGGTAATTAGCGGATGGGCCCATAACCCATTTCAAGATTAGGATTACGGGAAGGCTGGTAGGGTTTGGGAAATCAGTTCGTTTTTTTTTTCATTTTTCAGCCGCCACTTATCATCCCTTGAACCCTAGCAATGGCCTTCAACCCCCAAATCACCTTCTAATCATATCCTAATCCTGTATTAAGTTAATCAACATTAAATCCGGGCAAATTAATATCAAATTGGAGATAGAGATGTTGTGTTGTATTGGAATCCGAGATAAATCATCAAAAGTTTCAGATCTAAGGTTAATTATTGTCTAAGGTGAGTGATTTGCACTTTTATTCACTAATTACGGCTAATTAGGGATGATTAGTGATAATTAGCTAAATTACATATCAGAAAAATCTGGAAAAATCAGAAATTCTAAAATAATGTTTTATGTCACTGGTGAAAATTTGGGTTAATTTGGATTAAGTTTGCTAAACCTATAGTTAAACATGCTTAAGAGGATTAAAGGGAAAACATGGGTTTTGGGTATGTTTGGTCCATATCTACATGATTATTCATTGTTTTGATGTTTATGGTTGATTCTATATATTGTATTATTGTTTGGTATGATTTGTGATTGCATAGGAAAGTTAGAATGGTCGAAAACATCGTTGTATGGAGTAAATAGCTCGCTGGAAAGGCTACAGGAAATTGGTCAGACCCCCTTCCCCCCTGTAACACCCTTAAGTCCCACATCATGGAAGCATGTATGAAGTGGGTACTTATATAGTAGAGCCCATCTCTTACTAATGTCGAGGCCTTTTGAGGAACAAAACCCCACACCTATACGGTGACTAAGTTCGGGACAATATCTTGTGTGAACGGAGGTGCGGGCTGTTACAGTGATATCAGAGCCAATACCCAGCCGGAATTGTGGCTCCTGTGTGGACCACAACGCCTGGGTGAGGTGTTTGTGAGCCAACAGGGACGTTGGGCTCTGTAAGAGGGGAGAATGTAACACCCTTAAGCCCCACATCGTGGAAGCATGCGTAAAGTGGGTACTTATATAGTAGAGCCCATCTCTTACTAATGTCGAGGCCTTTTGAGGAACAAAACCCCACACCTATATGGTGACTAAGTTGGGGACAATATCTTGTGTGAATGGAGGTGCGGGCTGTTACACACCTCCCCTCCCCCCGGATCGTGAAACCCCGCCCCCCATCACGAGTGGACTCCACCTTCACGACCCACCTCTAGTTCACGAGCCGATCCCCCCATCACGAGTTGATGGCTTGCAAGAGTGGAAGGTCACGAGTGGAAAGGTCACGAACCAGAGATCACGAGTGGAAGGTCACGAGTGGGAGACAAGGTAACGACCCGACCCCTATGAAGGATCACGATCGGACCCCTATGGAGGATCATGACCCACCTAGTTGGTCACGAATAGAGCACCACGACCCGAATCGGAGCACCATGACGAACCAGATGTGACAAACCGAACCAAATGGTAGCTTGATCTCTGAACCAAACCGAGGAACTGAATTCGAACCGAATTGGAGAAGATTAAGAACCCGAGATGCGAAGGAAATTCAAATGAGAAATTATCGCTCAGGATCCAAATGGGAACCAAAGAGTAAACTTCAAGAGTTGGACTTTGCTGCGGGACATGTGCAAAGGGGTTATCGGTAACCGTAACTTTGGTTCACCACTGAGAGACGAGTTATTGGCTATGAATCAGCGCAGTGGAGTCATCACGACTCCAAAGGGCAAAGTGATCGTAACATGGCTATGGATCAGTGGAGTGGAATCGTCATGATTCCAAAGGGCAATGTGATCGTAGCAAATGGTTATTGACTATGGACCAGTGCAATAGGGTTGTCAAGATCCCAAAGGGCAAAGTGGTCGTAGTAATAGCAAAGGATATGGTGACTAGGCTGGTGGATATCGTATGTGTTACGCAATGAGTGAGAGATGTGAGGATGATTGCTATGTTTGATGTTTGCTATCACCATGACACGCATACTCCCATTTTTTACACTATATGTTAATATAACCTTAGAGTACTGTACATCTTGTTGTACTAACTCTTTGGTTTTAGGTCCAGGTATGATTTATTTATTCCCGTTATTGCTTTATCTTGTTGCTATTGCTCATACCAGACTTTTGTCTGACCCAGAGTTTTATGTCTCTTCTTATTACTCTGGATGCTCCTAAATGAGCAGACTAGAGACAGGTTAGGTGGTATGCATGAGTAGCTATCCGGAGACGAGTAGGAGGCTTTCATGTACTATTTACATATATTCTCCTTGTGTTATTGCTGGTCACTTCTTTGGGCATTAGTAGTGTACCTTTTTTATTTTTCTTTAGAGACAGTATTTTGAAGTTGTAATAATAGTTTGGATCATAAGCTGTATTTTGGATTTCGCTGCTATGATGGTTTAGTTTACAGCTTATGCACTGTCTCGCCTGTTTTATGTCAAGTTATGTTATTATTATATTTTATTCTGTGCGCTTTGATATATACTACAGGTTCTTTAGTAGTTCATCATTTCAAAACCCTTTCTCATTGATGACCATCCCGTGCTAGTCTATCGGCACAGCGCATTTTGAAGGAAATGCCGGTTGGTGCGGGGTGGGCCGTCACACTCATTCTTGCACAAAACACACAGGTGTGTCAACCCCTGGGTCGACCCAAGAAGAAAGTGGGTCGACCCACTTTTTACAACTTTGTCCAGGTCTGAATCTTGTTTGGACCTCCACTTTGTGACAAAATTTCGGTAGACTCAGATTGCACTAAAGATTGACACATAAACTCATAGAAAACTCTACTTCCACATCTAAAAGGATTTGTACCCAAACAATCAAATATAAAAAAGTTTTATATCACAAAGATGGGCTTTGGCTGTGATTTCAGCATAACAACAAAATGAGTAACAAAAACTCATAAGTTACGTATTTTGCACAGGAAAACTTTTAATAACTCAAAAAAACTACTGTCAACTTATAGATGTGAGGTTCACGCACATTAGAAGTAATAACAACAAATTTAGCAAGGAATTGCAGCAAACTGAAGCTTTAATGTTGAGAAGAACACCTCTTTTTTCCTATAGAAACACTGGCTAAAGCATGCAAGAGAGAACTTTCCTGTAAAGATGAAATCATCAAAAAAATCATAGAAAACTCAGATTATAATTTATTTTAGGGTGAATTACCTACTGCTAAATGATTTTAAACAACTAAAATCTTAAGTTTCTGTGTGGATTTAAGGCAATATGAATTCATATGAATTAGTTTTCCTCATTTTCTATGTTTTCTTCACTAGAGAAGAAGAGTAAAGAAGAAATGTATGTTGTTCTCCTCTTTCTCTAGATTTTTCTTGGGCTAATGAAATGATTAGGGCCCAAATCATGATTATAAATTCCTTAGCCATCCAATTAATCCCTTATGTAACCAATTTGTGCCTCTAAACACATTATTATGCCTTAAAACATCCACTTAGCCTATGTTAACATGGTTTAACCATGTTTAAACCATCCTTACTAAAAAATTCACAGGTTTTAACACTAATTAAAAAAATAAAAATTGTGATATTGTTTATAAACATCCTTTAAGCTTTTTAAATATTAGTATTAACATTAATAACAAACTTACACAAATTTCACAAATATGAACATCTCACTTTTATTTATGTAACCTTTACAATACATCCAAATTAATTATTACGTACGATTTATTTTTATCACAATAGATTATCAAAACTTAGCAAAACATATATTTTACCTATTACAAAAATATATGTACTTCACCCATATTCGGGTGACATTTACAATACTTGAAACTTAATTATTTTAAATATCCTAGTTTTTAACAAAATAAATTGCTAAAGCATAGAAAATACACTTTTCCCCATTTATTATCAATTGAACAAATTTTACATGTATATGTTTATTACTTCACATCCTTATTTAAATTTCATTATTAACCCAAATATTCAATATTTAAGTTTGTAATCCCAAAAGTCACATTATTACCATAAAAGTACTTTTCCTATAGGTTTAATCTATTATTTTTCCATAAGAGAACATTTTAGCCTTTTACTTCTGTACTACAACATATATTAACACTATTTAAAATATTTAGTTGTTAAATTATCTAATTTTTACACAAAACAATAATTCACAACTTATCATAAGTTTCACATTTAATTGACCATAGCCTCAAATTTAATCACTAAAATGTGTTTTAAATTCATAATCAACCCACAAAGAACCAGTTAATTATTAACACAAATAATTAAGCCATAATGATATATTCAACTTAATTATTTCCCAATTATTTATATCTATCGATTATTTATAATAGTAAGTATTACCAAAAGCTTGGGTTACTATAGACTCCCCCC
Organism: Allium sativum; assembly: GCA_030737875.1. Lineage (NCBI taxonomy): Eukaryota > Viridiplantae > Streptophyta > Magnoliopsida > Asparagales > Amaryllidaceae > Allium > Allium sativum. The sequence continues at coordinate 99,361,220 of CM060909.1, forward strand.
TTACAAAAATTGCATCCAGCAATTTCTTATGGGATAAGTCCGCACAACCAGTCTAAACCAATTTCCCAAGGATATGCACATGCACAAAAGTGTACATACACGGGATAAGATATGCGCAAAATAAAAAAAAATCCTCAACCTCATCGTTAGAAGAAAGGGCATATGGATAAAGACGCTCAATAGACTCTCTAGTTTCCCATGTACAGTCTTTAGGATTACCCGACCAATGGACTTTTACAAGCAGGACATTCTTGCTTCAAAGACGCCTCACCTCCAAATCAAGAACTCGAACTGGCTGATGCGCGATGGATAAATAAGGATAAATCTCAAGATCAAGCTACTCAGATGGATCAATAACATAATCTGAATCTCTAAGGCACTTTCCGAGCTATGATACATGGATGACGTAATGGATACCAAATAATTGAGCTGGTAAGGATACTCGATATGCAGCACAACCAATGAGCTCAATGATAGGGAATGAACCTATAAAGTGAGGAGCCAACTTCCTATTCGTATTGAAACACATAACTCCCTTTAATGGACAAACACAATGAAAACCATATCGCCCACAGAGAACTCAAGATGCTTTCTACGATTGTCCGCATATGATTTCTGTCAGCTTCGAGCCTTTTGATTCTCTACCTAATAAGAATGATCTTCTTAGAGGAACCACGAACCGAATTTGAACCAAGTATGAGCTTCTCTCCAGATTCCAACCAAAAAGAAGGCTAAAGACTAGGCCTTCCATAAACGACCTCAAATGGAGCCATACCAATAGTAACCACCAAAACAAAGCATAGAACCACGAATGGGATCCTCAAGAATATGATTAACACGTTCAGTTTGTCCATATGACTAAGGATGAAAAGTTGTAGAATGATTTAGCTTTGTTCCCAAAGCTTGCTGAAGGCTACTCTAGAAATGGCTAGAGAATAAAGAATCACGATCACAAACAACTGATGAAGGAATACCATGAAGATGAACAATCTCCTTAATATAAAGCTTAGCAAAATGGAGTGCACTCCTAATGGACCGAATAGGAATTAAATGAGATGACTTGGAAAGACGATTGACAATAACCCATTTGCTTGAATGATCCGACCTCGAACGAGGTAAGCCGTCAACAAAATCCATCGAAATTCGATCCCATTTCATAATGGAATGTCTAAAGGCTGAAGAAGACCTGATGACCGCTAATGCTTGGCCTTAACAAGCTGACAAGTGATACGAAAACTCAGATAACTTGCAATGTTCCGCTTCATGTCTTTCCAATAATAAAAGTAATGCATATCAGCATAATCTTACTATTATTGGGATGGATGATGTACATAGTGCAACGAAAATCATCTAGAATGTCACACCTAAGCGCTGAATCCGATAGCACCACAATATTGTTCTGTATACGAAGACAACCATAATAATCGACACTAGAATTTCGTAATTCCTCATCTCGGGACTCTATCTCACAAATCTAGATAAGGCGCATCACCTAAGGATCACATCTCTGTGCATTAGTAACACAATCAAGAATAGATGGTCGAGTCTACAAACTAAATAATAATACTAGATAATCAGGCAAAGAAACACGATTGCGGATATTATAACAAAATAAAGTATGCAAGACAACACACTCGGCTAAGATCATAGAAACAACAACCGAATGTTTGTGACTAAGCACATCGGCTACACGGTTACGCTTCCCAGGGGTATACTAGATAACAAAATCATAAGCTACAAGAAATTCGAGCTAACGCTGTTGATGCATGTTGAGCTCTTTCAGGGAAAATAAATACTTAATGGATTTTGTGACGGCCCGCCCCGCACCAACCGACATTTACTCCAAAGGTGCGCGGTACACATGTCCAGTTAGCACGGGACGGGTCATCAGAAGGAAAAGGAAGAAGGAAATGAACTAAAAAGGAACCTGTAGAATGTCTCACAGCGCATAGAACAAAATATAACAATAACATACTTGACATAAAACAGGAGAGACAATGCATAAGCTAAAAACCAGAACTAAGCATCATAGCAGCGGAAATCCAAAGTATAGCTTATTACAACTTTTCAACTGTCTCAAAACAAAAGTAAGATAAAGGAGGTACACTACTAATGCCCAAGTAGCGACCACCAACGACACAGGGAGAATGTGTATATATATATCATACATGGAAGCCTCCTGCCCGCCTCCGGATCAGCTACTCGCGCATCACCAGCTAACCTGTCTCTAGTCTGCTCGTGTGAGCACCTAGAGTAATAAGAGGAGACATAAAACTCTGGGTCAGACATAAAGCCTGGTATGAGCGATAAGCATCTAAAGTGAACAATAACAGGTAGACTAAGACATACCTGAACCTGGACCTGCAACCAAAGAGTTAGCACTACATACTGTACAACACTCTAAGGTATCATATCAAACAGTGTAAAGAAACGGAGGTGGGGGAGGTGTGCATGTCATAGTGATGGCAAACAATCAAACATAGCATCCATCCTCACATCTCTCACTCAGTGCGTAAAGCATACGATATACACCACATCGATCACCCAACATACCTTGCTACGATCACTCTGCCCCATGAAGTCATAAATGGCTTCACTGTACTGACAATGTAGCCACAAATCCTTTACTATGTCCACTTTGCCCCATGGAGTCACAAGAACCCTACTGCACTGGCTCATAGCCTTACTAATCCTTACTATGTCCACTCTGCCCCATGGAGTCGCAATGACCCCACTGCACCGGCTCATAGTCTTACTACGCATCACCTTGCCCCTCGGGTCATAATGACCCTACTGCACTGATAACGTAGTCTTGTTACCATCACCTTGCCCCTCAGGTCATAATGACCCTACTGCACTAATAAGTAGCCATCATTCATTTTTAGTGGTGAATCGAAGTTATGAATGTCGACCACTCCTTAGCACACGTGCCGCAGCAAAGTCCAACCATGAAGTGAACTCATCAGTTCCCAGCTAGATCCTGAGCTCTAACTTCCCATATTGGACTACCTTTGCATCTCGGGTTATTGGTTAATACTAGGTCGGTTCGGGTCTTCTTCCCCAAGCCATCGGTTCGGGTCGGGTCTTCTTCTGGTACGGTTCAGGTCGGGTATCCTTCATCGGTTCGGGTCGGGTCTTCTTCATCGGTTCGGGTCGGGTCTTCTTCTGGTACGGTTAGGGTCGGGTGCCATCCCCCTCCAGTTTGTGCCTCCACTCCGATCCGCCTCCTCATCCTTCACGTGCTCCAATCCGATCCATTTTCGTGCTTCCGCTCCGATCCGTCCTCCTTAATCCGATCCGATCCCATTTCAGTTAGCGTGGCCTTCCTTTTTTGCCAATTTTCTCAAGTGTCAGGCTCCGATCCGATCGAATCCCTTGCCCAGTTCAACATATCCGATCCGAGCCCCATAACCGATCCGATCCGAAACCTGCACTATTTTCTGAAACTGTTCCAGCAAGTGCTTACGCCATTCGACGAGGTTTTCCACCATTCTAACTATTGAAACCAATCACAAAGCATTTCATACAGTCATAACAACATGCATAATCAATCACAACCATCAAAACATCAATATGATAGGTTAAAATGGATCAAACATACCCAAAATCTCACATTTCCCCTCAAGCATGTTTAGGTGAAACTAATGATAGGATTAGCAAAACTTAACCAAATTAACCCAAATTCATATCAGAGGTCTAAAACATCATTTAAGAGTTTATGAACATTTTTCCCGAATTTTATCATGTTTAAATTCGCTAATTAACACTAATCACCCCTAATTAGCCATAATTAGTGCAAAAACTATGCAAATCACTCACCTTAGCCACAAATAAACTAAGATCTGAAATAAATCTCTGATTTGATGTGAATCTCAATGCTAAACAGCAGCTCCAATGTTGCTTTGGTGTAGATCTTCCTTGATTAGAGGTTGCTAAGCCAAATCCTTGACCAAAAGGTGATTTGGAGGTGATTTAGAGGTTGGAGGCCATTTTTAGGGTTCCTTGGTGATAAGTGGAGGATAGAGAACTGAAATGGAATGATTCTTCATCTCATTTCAGCCTTCCCATAACCCCAATCCCGAAATGGGTTATGGGCCTACTCACTAATCACCCGATTTGGCCCGGTTAAGCAGTTTTTCACCCTCCAAACCTTATTTCAGCCATATCTCCCAAACGGTATGTCCGTTTGGCTATTATGACCACTCTACGGAAAGGTAAACCATTAAACGAATCCATTGGAAGTGGTTTCAGGTCAAAATTCCTTTCCAATCAAAAGTTATAGCCAAAACAGTACCAACTAGGGGCAAAATGGTCATTTAAAATCGACAAAAATCATGAACATGGGAAATGACTCTAATAGATGTTTTCCAAAGTTATATGACCATACAACTTCATATGGGAAAGAAATAAATATTCTACGATCCTCCGATGCGTAGGATACGGGTCGTTACACTCTCCCCCCCTTAAGAAATTTCGCCCTCGAAATTCCCTAATCAAAACACACACAAAGGTTCCCGCATGCCTATCAATCATAAAACAACAATCAAACATGCAAAACAAGCAAAACAAGTCTATCCTAGCATGCGGAATAACTATATTGCAAGATAAATCTTACCAGGCAAAGAGTTCTGGATACGCCTTCCTAATGCTCTCCTCTGTCTCCCAAGTACAATCATCCTCATTCTCGCCCCACTGAACCTTGACTAGCTTCACCGCCTTCCTTCGAAGTTGCTTCGTATCGTGCCCCACGACACGAATCGGCATGAGGTTCCCAACCGCCTCGGGTTCTACTTTGAAGTCCTCTAACTGATCAGGTGAAATAGTCATATCTGAGTCGTGAACGAACTTCCTTAGTTGGGAAACATGAAATACATTGTGAACTCCCTCCATCTTCTCTGGTAAGCCAACTCTATATGCCAAATTCCTGACTAATTCAAGAACAGGGAATGGGCCAACAAATCTTGGTGCCAACTTGCCTCTCCTGCCAAATCGTATCACGCTCTTCAACGGAGAAATTTTGACAAACACCAAGTCACCAATGGAGAATTTTAAGTCTCTTCTCCTCTTATCAACATAACTCTTCTGCCTATCTTGGGCAGCTTTCATTCGTTGCTGAATGATCTTAATCTTATCGGAAGTGTCCCTCACCGTATCTGGTCCAAGCACAAATTTTTCGCCAGTCTCTATCCAACATGATGGTGAGTTGCACGGCCTTCCGTACAAAGCTTCATATGGAGCCATACCGATACTGGATTGGTAGCTATTATTATATGCAAACTCTACTAGATGCAAATGGTCATCCCATGATCCACCAAAATCCAATATACAAGCTCTCAAGAGATCTTCTAATATACGATTCACCCTCTCCGTCTGAGCGTCGGTCTGAGGATGATATGCGGTACTGAGATGTAATCCTGACCCTAGAGCCTCTTGTAAGCTCTTCCAAAACCCACTAGTGAACAACGGGTCTCGGTCACTCACAATGCTTTTGGGTACTCCATGAAATCTCACTACCCACTTCATATACAATTCTACCAACTTGGTTGCCGTTCTGGTCGATTTGACTGGTATAAATCTTGCGCTCTTAGTCAATCGATCCACAATTACCCAAATGCTATCATATCCCGATCTAGTCCTTGGTAAACCATCGATGAAATCCATCGAGATTTGCTCCCATTTCCATTCGGGAATTTCTAATGGTTGCAACAACCCACTAGGCTTCTTTTGCTCGGCCTTAACTAGCTGGCAATTCATGCATTTGGATATAAACTTCCCAACGTCTCTTTTCATCCCTTCCCAGTAGTAAGTCTGTTTCATGTCTCGATACATCTTATTACCACCGGGGTGTATTGTCAGTTTTGAGTGATGACATTCTCTAAGCACTTCATCTCTCAAACCATTCACGTTGGGTACAACTAGTCTTCCGTTCTTTTGAAGCCATCCATCTCGATCAAGCCCATATACATTCATCTCCTCATCGATACCCATCTCTAACTTGGAGATGATTTCCAATAGGTTAGGATCGTCCCTCTGACTAGAACCAATCCGCTCTATCAAAGTGGGTCTGATCGTCAAACTAGCTAGCATGACTGGATCCAATTCCCACTTTGGTCTGAAATTAAACCCCGCGATATACTCCAGTTGCTTCCATTTAAGAAACATTGCCCCTAAGCTGGCATGTCTCCTACTCAAGGCATCGGCTACCGCATTACCTTTCCCAGGTGTATAGGCGATATCAAAATCATACTAAGCCAAGAACTCTAACCATCTTTGCTGACGGAGATTCAGATCTTTCTGAGAGAAGAGATACTTTAACGATTTATGATCGGTAAACAACTCAAATCTTTCTCCCAAGAGATAGTGTCTCCACATCTTCAGCGCAAACACGATCGCTGCTAATTCCAAATCATGGGTAGGATACTTCTTCTCATGCGGCTTTAGCCGTCGACTAGCATAAGCTACAACCCTACCTCCTTGCATCAATACAGCACCCAGCCCGGTACCACAAGCATCCGTGTATACCGTCATCTCTTCATTCCCTTTAGGAATGACTAACACTGGCGCACGCGTCAACTTCTCTTTTAGACTCTTGAAGGCATCCTCACACACTCCGTCCCAGACGAAGGACTGATTCTTCTTAGTCAACTGAGTCAACGGTGCCGCTATCTTGGAGAAGTCCTGGATAAACTTACGATAATATCCAGCTAATCCCAAGAAACTTCTTACATCTGTTGCATTCTTGGGTGTAGGCCAATCCTGTACCGTAGCTACCTTCGCAGGGTCCACGGCAATACCATTCTCGGAAACAACATGACCCAAGAATCTCACTTCCCTTCTCCAAAAATGACACTTAGAGAATTTCGCTTTCAATTGGTGTTTCCTCAACACCTCCGTCACTATCCTCGAGTGTCCCTTGTGTTCCTCCTCTGTCCTTGAGTAAACAAGGATATCATCCACGAACACAAGAACAAACTTATTCAACTGATCTCTAAATACTCGATTCATAAGATCCACAAAGTAGGCTGGTGCATTGGTCAACCCAAATGGCATGACCAACCACTCATAAAATCCAGACGGCGTCCTAAATGCCATTTTCGGAACACTCTCATCTGCTACTCGGAGCTGATGAAATCCTGTCGCGAGGTCCAACTGGGAGAACACCCTTGCTCCTTCCAGCTGATCAAACAAATCATCTACCCACGGTAGAGGATACTTATTCTTCCTCGTCACCTTATTCAACTCGCGATAGTCCACACACAAACGAAGGGAACCATCTGCCTTAGTGGCAAACACAACTGGTGCTCCCCACTCGGAGACACTCCTTCTAATAAATCCCTTCTTCAAAAGATTGCCGACTTGCACCCCGAGCTCTCGCTGCTCTCTTGATGCCATACGACGAAGCGGCATCACTATAGGTCTGGCATCTTTCACTAAATCAATACGGAACTCAATCTCCCGGTGTGGTGGAAGCCCGGTCACCTCCTCGAAGACGTCCGGATACTGGCCAACCACGGGCACATCTAACAACTCATCCTGCGGGATGTCGAGGGAATTTACAAAACTAGCCATCACCCCATCACTAGGGAGGCTACCAAACAATACCCTCTGCCCATCATCCGCCCTCACTGTCACCAAAAAGCCCTCACAGTCTACCACCACCCCGTATCTTTGGAGCCAATCGACTCCCAATATAATGCCATACCCAGTAAAGCCCAAAACAAAGCAATCACAAACAAACATACATCCATGACTCGATAAGACCAAATTCCTGCAAATCATACTAAGACTAGTCGAACCACCAATCGGGTTCGTCACAACCAATGGTCTATCGACTATCTCGGGTTCCAGTCCCAACCTATCTACCAGGTCACTAGATATGAAGGAACGGGAAGCCCCAGTATCAAACAAAACTCGAACTGGTACATCATAAATAGAAAGCATACCTTGAAAAACAACATTCTTTCCTTTCTTCGCCGCAATTGGGGCATTCGACGAAGAAGGAACAACACCAGTAGCATATGCTTTCACAATCTGCTTCTCCTTAAGAGGTTGCAGACACATATCCTTATGATGTCCCACTTGACCACAGTTGTAGCACTTCTTTTCCGCTGGCTTGGCCCGGCACTCTTTAGCATAATGGCCCTTCTTACCACAGCTGAAGCACTCAACATCCTTCTTGCTCTTTTTCTGGCCACCTTTTGATTGGTCCTGCTTCCTCTTATTCTGAGAGTTATTCTTGCCTCCACCGCCTACTTGCGGCTTTGGCCCTTCTGCAGATGCAGCCTCAGTCTTTGACTTAGGGTAAAGACTCTCTGATCTCAAAGCTTTCCGCACAATCGATTCAAAAGTCTCATCGATGTGATTGATAAGCCTTTCCCCCAAGTATCCATCCAAGCCAGTAATGAACTTCTCATTCTTCTTCTCAGGAGTGTCGATAAGAGACAGTCCATACTTCGACAAAGTGTCGAACTCAGCAATATAGTCAGAAACTGCCCTCCCATTCTGCTTGAGTTCCAAGAACCTCTTGAACAATACTGACTTCTGGGCAGCTGGAATAAACTTCTCGCTAAAGCGAGCCTTGAACTGATCCCAAGTAACCTGATCTTCTGGAGTAGCTGTTCTAATGGCATTCCACCAATTCATCGCTCGCCCTTGCAGCTGACGAGACGCTAGCCTTCTCTTCATCGCATCTTCAAGACCCAAGTCATCGAAGATACGGTCACAGCTATCCATCCAGTCTTGAACATCTGTGGCCGACTCCGTTCTGTGGAATGGCTTCCTACCAAGGTTAGTGTAATCCTTGCACAACTTGGCGAAATCGACCCTCGGCGCCTGCACTACTGGACCAGCACCAACTCTGGGATTGGGAATTTCCCCTTGCACTTCTCTAAGCATGTCTCTCATGAGGTTAGTAAACATCGCCCTCATGTCAGCGGCATTCCCCTGGTTAGTCCCTCTACCAGCACCCCTCGTGTCTCGGCTCATCGTCAATCTGAAAAAGGGAAATGATTAACGACCCTATAGTGGTGCTAGTGCAGCGCGACTTCATTCTTATACTACCAATAGTATATATATACATAGCTTTTGAAAACCAAAGTAATCACAAATACGCGCTCTCATATACGTACTATCTCTCCCTGGCGTCTTTCCCTAGGTTAACTACGCAACCTAGAGCTCTGATACCAAGTGTGACGGCCCACCCCGCACCAACCGACATTTACTCTAAAGGTGCGCTATACACATGTCCAGTTAGCACAGGACGGGTCGTCAGAAGGAAAAGGAAGAAGGAAATGAACTAACAAGGAACCTGTAGAATGTCTCACAACGCATAGAACAAAATATAATAATAACATACTTGACATAAAACAAGAGAGGTAGTGCATAAGCTAAAAACCAGAACTAAGCATCATAGCAGCATAAATTCAAAGTATAGCTTATTACAACTTTTCAACTGTCTCAAAACAAAAGTAAGATAAACGAGGTACACTACTAATGCCCAAGTAGCGACCACCAACGACACAAGGAGAATGTGTATATATATATATATCATACATGGAAGCCTCCTGCCCGCCTCCGGATCAGCTACTCGCGCATCACCAGCTAACCTGTCTCTAGTCTGCTTGTGTGAGCACCCAGAGTAATAAGAGGAGACATAAAACTCTGGGTCAGACATAAAGCCTGGTATGAGCGATAAGCATCTAAAGTGAACAATAACAGGTAGACTAAGACATACCTGAACCTGGACCTGCAACCAAAGAGTTAGCACTACATACTGTACAACACTCTAAGGTATCATATCAAACAGTGTAAAGATACGGAGGTGGGGGAGGTGTGCATGTCATAGTGATGGCAAACAATCAAACATAACATCCATCCTCACATCTCTCACTTAGTGCGTAAAGCATACGATATTCACCACATCGATCACCCAACATACCTTGCTACGATCACTCTGCCCCATGAAGTCATAAATGGCTTCACTGCACTGATAACGTAGCCACAAATCCTTTGCTATGTCCACTTTGCCCCATGGAGTCACAAGAACCCCACTTCAATGGCTCATAGCCTTACTAATTCTTACTATGTCCACTCCGCCCCATGGAGTCGCAGTGACCCCACTGCACTGGCTCATAGTCTTACTATGCATCACCTTGCCTCTCGGGTCATAATGACCCTACTGCACTGATAACGTAGTCTTGCTACCATCACCTTGTCCATCAGGTCATAATGACCCTACTGCACTGATAAGTAGCCATCATTCATTTTTAGTGGTAAATCGAAGTTATGAACGTCGAAAACTCCTTAGCACACGTCCCGCAGCAAAGTCTAACCATGAAGTGAACTCATCGGTTCCCAGCTGGATCCTGAGCTCTAACTTCCCATATTGGACTACCTTTGCATCTCGGGTTATTGGTCAATACTGGGTCCGTTCGGGTCTTCTTCCCCAAGCCATCGGTTCGGGTCGGGTCTTCTTCTGGTACGGTTCGGGTCGGGTATCATTCATCGGTTCGGGTCGGGTCTTCTTCATCGGTTCAGGTCGGGTCTTCTTCTGGTACGGTTCAGGTCGGGTGCCATCCCCCTCCAGTTTGTGCCTCTACTCCGATCCGCCTCCTCATCCTTCATGTGCTCCAATCCGATCCATTTTCGTGCTTCCGCTCTGATCCGTCCTCCTTAATCCGATCCGATCCCAGTTCAGTTAGCGTGGCCTTCTTTTTTTGCCAATTTTCTCAAGTGTCAGGCTCCGATCCGATCGAATCCCTTGCCCAGTTCAACATATCCGATCTGAGCCCCATATCCGATCGGATCTGAAACCTGCACTTTTTCTGAAACTGTTCCAGCAAGTGTTTACGCCATTCGACGACGTTTTCGACCATTCTAACTATTGAAACCAATCACAAAGCATTTCATACAGTCATAACAACATGCATAATCAATCACAACCATTAAAACATCAATATGATAGGTTAAAATGGATCAAACATACCCAAAATCCCACATTTCCCCTCAAGCATGTTTGGGTGAAACTAATGATAGGATTAGCAAAACTTAACCAAATTAACCCAAATTCATATCAGATGTCTAAAACATCATTTAAGAGTTTATGAACATTTTCCCCGAATTTTATCATGTTTAAATTCGCTAATTAACACTAATCACCCCTAATTATCCATAATTAGTGTAAAAACTATGCAAATCACTCACCTTAGCCACAAATAAACTAAGATCTGAAATAAATCTCTGATTTGATGTGAATCTCAATGCTAAACAGCAGCTCCAATGTTGCTTTGGTGTAGATCTTCCTTGATTAGAGGTTGCTAAGCCAAATCCTTGACCAAAAGGTGATTTAGAGGTTGGACGCCATTTTTAGGGTTCCTTGGTGATAAGTGGAGGCTAGAGAACTGAAATGGAATGATTCTCCATCTCATTTCAGCCTTCCCATAACCCCAATCCCGAAATAGGTTATGGGCCTACTCACTAATCACCCGATTTGGCCCAGTTAAGCAGTTTTTCACCCTCCAAACCTTATTTCAGTCATATCTCCCAAACGGTATGTCCGTTTGGCTATTATGACCACTCTACGTAAAGGTAAACCATTAAACGAATCCAATGGAAGTGGTTTCAGGTCAAAATTCCTTTTCAATCAAAAGTTATGGCCAAAACAATACCAACTAGGGGCAAATTGGTCATTTAAAATCGACAAAAATCATGAACATGGGAAATGACTCTAATAGATGTTTCCCAAAGTTATATGACGATACGACTTCATATGGGAAAGAAATAAATATTCTACGATCCTCCGATGCGTAGGATACGGGTCGTTACAGATTTATTACTGGTGAAAAGAGTAAAGTGCTTGCCAATCAAATAATGATGCCCAATTTTCGAAGAAAATACGATATCCGTAAGCTTAAGATCATGAAATGCAGATTTAGCCATAGCTAGCAAGACGCATAAACAACAACTCGATCACGCTGCATCAAAACAGCGTCCAAACCACAGTGTGTAGTGACCCGAAAATCCCCCTCACGGGAAATTGCCGGATATGCTAACCTTGGGCATACAACACAACAGAACAACAACATAAGACTTTTATAAAAATCATAATAATGTTACATCAGAGTACATAATATATTAGAGTACGTCGAAATATAATACAGCGGAAGATTAATTTACAATAAATGTAATACAATGCAGCAGAACCAATAAACTAACACAGTGGAAGACTATCAATGCTATGGGCACAGCTTTAAGCTTCGATCCAGAATCCTGCTCAATAAATAAATATCTACAAAACAAGCCACTCGACTGCCCGTGTGGAAATAAGGGTACCCGAGTTTGCAAGTGAAACAAACTACGAGTCAGTCATGGGACTAGTATGAGAATCCTTACTTAACTTATCTAATAATAAGGTTAATCACAGGACCACGCCGCTAACGCGAAACATGTTTACTCTATTGGATTGCCAATGCATAAAATAAGTAAATCTTTCAAGACAACACAATGCTTTTTAAAAAAAAGAAACCATTGTAAGACTCAAGTCCCATCACACAATTCAATGCAAACTGGAGGATAGAATTTTACCTTATAATGGTCAAACATGCTTGATACGAATAAAAATCATTGATATTATTATTAGTGTCTAGTCAGTTTAAAACACTTTCAAAGTAAATGTATCAATCCTAGATGGCATATTACCCCATCCTACTATGTCGCCATATATAGGTTTACAATCAAATCCATAATGTCGTATTGAAAATTGGGTTTCCATCATGAGTCAATGCTAGGGATGGTCTCCTTACCGATTCGAGACACTCTAGCAAATGTCTCAGGATCCCCCGCAGTGAACCCTTGGATCCTGCAGGACCGGTCCACAAATATACCTTAGTGGATTGGCAATTCCTGAACACACATTTCCCGGTCCTACTGGACCTCTCACTTGGCCTGTGGCGACCAATATCCGAGGTGCCTCATTCCATCATCCACATAAGTAAAAATGTCTGTATTCCATACCATGACACCACTTCTAGCTAGAAAGAAACGTCGTGCACTCCCTGCGTTCCCTTATCCCGATTCTGACTCTTATCGGGGTGTGAGTTCGCGAAGTTACGCTATACACAAAGCTATGCTCAATAAAGTTGTTCTTTGATCATCAACCACAAGATTCTGCTTTTCAACAAAAGCCTTGATCATTTGCATCTTAGCATGCCACATTGACAATTCACGCCATGCGACTGATGTCTATCAATATATAACCTCTAAGCTCGTACGTCTTAGAGAAGGACATTAAGCAAGAGAATAAATTCTCCGCCTCCAAACAGATATATATTTATTAGAAATCAATCAACACAAAACGAAATCCAATATCAGACACACATAATTTACAAGTCCGTTCTGGGTCTGAACAAAATCGGAGACACCTTATTCCTCGTCCCGTATGTCCAATATGGAAGAGAGGTTCTCGCATATTCGGACAATCAACAACTACGTCCGGACAACTACCACTTTATCCCTTTACTGGGAGCTACCCAATTCAGGGCATCAGTAGTCATCCATTCGATGTGAAGATCGCCGGTCTTCAACCATCGTCTTCAATGTCTTCGACTTTAAACCGTCGTATAATTACTTGAAATGAGATTGAACTCGGTCTTTTCAAATAATTCTCATATACATAATTTAAACGTTAATATTATTTTATAATGAGTTATCACTTTTTTATTTATATAAAAATAGCCCATTTTAATTTAACGATGCTTCGGGTCAATATGCGGTCTTGGCGCTGTTTTTACCCAAATTTGATTTACACATTACTCGAAATCTAACCATTGAATTTTAACAAAATTAATATCGTTGGAAAGATCTCACTAAAATGAACCTTGCTGTTCCAGGTTTGGGGAAATCCGATGGTCGGATCTTTCGGTATAATCGTTTAAAGTTACGATTGCTGAAACGCGAACTACCGCGCGCGATTCGTTTAATTTTAATTTCAATTTATATATATAAATATACATAAATGTAAATCGTTCGACGATTTCACTGACATGTTTAAAGTGATGTTTTCAACAAAACGAAACATATCTTAATATATAAACATTTTCAATGTTTCAACAAATTTTCCTAAATATGTCTCTTTTTATATTGAATCAACATACACATTAAAAATATCATTTTTAATGTTTTCAACAAATTTTCCTAAATATGATTCTTTTTATATTGAATCAGCATATACGTTAAAAATATCATTTTTAATGTTTTCAACAAATTTTCCTAAATATGATTCTTTTTATATAGAATCAACATATACATTAAAATATCATTTTTAATGTTTTCAACAAATTTGTAATAAACATGTCACTTTAAATAATGAAAAGATAATCTTATTGTCTACACAATTTCTATGATTATAAGTATACAATAAGAAGAATATTTTATTGTTTAACAAATTCTACATTAACATGTTATACAATAAAAAAAAATTATTGTTCAAAAAATCTTACATCAACATGTTGTATAATAAAAAGAATATTTTATTGTTTAACAAATTCTAATAATTCTAATATTAACATGTACAATAATTTTTTTATTGTTTTACAAGTTCCATACATATCATCTGCATAAATGAAAAGGTTATTTTATTGTCTACACGTTTTCTAGATTTCATATGTCAAATAAAAAGAGAATTTGTCATCCACATGTTTTCTACATTTCATATGACAAATAAAAAGAGAATTTTATTGCCTACATGTTTTATACATTTCATATGACAAATGAAAAGAGAATTTTATCATTTACATATTTTCTACAATTCATATGACAAATAAAAAGATAATTTTATCATCTACATGTTTTCTACATTTCATATGACAAATAAAAAGATTATTTTTATTTTCAACAATTCCTATGTTCATATATGACAAATAAAAAGATGATTTTTATTTTCAACAATTCCTATGTTTATATATGACAAATAAAAAGATAATTTTTTATTTTCAACATTTCCTATGTTCAATATGACAAATAAAAATATAATTTTTATTTTCAACAATTCCTATGTTCATATATGACAAATAAAAAGATGATTTTTATTTTCCACACTTCCTATGTTCATTTATGACAAATAAAAAGATGATTATTATTTGCATAACAAGTTCAATGTTTCTAATGACAAATAAAAAGGATATTTTATTTACATAACAAGTTCAATGTTTCTAATGACAAATGAAAATGAATATTTTATTTGCATAACAATTTCAATGTTTCTAACGACAAATAAAAAGAATGATTTATTTGCATAGCAAGTTCAATGTTTCTAATGACAAATAAAAAAGAATGTTTTATTTTCTACATGTTTTCTGCATTTCATATGTATAAATGAAAAGAGAATTTTTATTTGTCTACATATTTTCAACATTTCATATGACAAATAAAAAGATAATTTTATTTGTCTACAAAATTATATATTACATGTGTATAAATAAAAAGATTTTTTATTTGTATAACAACTTAACATGGCAAATAAAAAGGGACTTTTTATTTGTATACCAATTTCTATATTTAACATGACAAATTAAAAAAAAGACTTTTATTTGTATACAAATTTCTATATTAACATGAAAAATTAAAAGGATTTTTATTTGTATACAAATTTCTATATTAACACGACAAATAAAAAAGTATTTTTATTTGTACACAAATTTCTATATAGAACCTGACAAATAAAAAGGGATTTTTATTTGTACACAAATTTCAACATTTCCATTATACTCAATTAAATCAAACAGATCACCACAAACAACATCAACCAATTCAAATCATATCGCGTACAACACCCAACTAAATTTAACAGCGCATATGTAAGAATTCCTCAACGCGATAATAATTAATTAGTTTTAATTAGTTTTAATTATTTAAATAAGAAATCTCACACATAAGCTAAAAAAATGATATCTTTAGCGAATAAATATTCGTGATGATTAAATACAGACGAAAATCATGGTAGTTTATAATGAATAACTATATAAGAAAATTTAGTGAGAGAGTTCTCACGTTGATCGGTTTTAGGAATTGTTTATATAACGATTGGTTTTAAAAAAATTAAACTTGCGTTTAATTTTATCAAAAATCCAATAGCCTCTGTTTCAGCGCTGGTCTACTCCATGTTGTAGTGTTTTTTGTTGTGAATCCAACGCAACTAAAATCGTTTGATTTCGTTTCTGTTTGAACAAGTTATGGTATTTTAATCATTAAACAATTTAATAAATGATTAATTAAAAATAATTAGCCACTATTTACATCATTAGGTCGTTAACTAGTCTTTCTCCTTCTTTTTATGTTCGTAACGAGAAACCCATCTTCACCATCGTCCAGGGCCTTGCGCCTCCTCCTCCAGATGATCAGAACCCGATCCGTCGATACCACCTCAAAGCCTCGGCCATGCTCCACCTACGCCCACTACTAGTCGAACTCGCACCCCCCATGGCCCCGGGGTTTGCACTGAAACGCAGTGGCTTCCAGACGAAACTCAGGCCGATTCATGTCACGAAATCCGATCTCAGCCTTATGGATTCGAAGCTCTCGAAGAGCTCTTGGATTTCCGATTTGAAGTTGGATCAAAATTCAGAGAGGATTGGAAGATTTTATCGTTTAAAATTAGAATGATTTCAGCCATTTATTAAAGAAGACAACGACTAGGGTTTTGATTTAACGAAATTAGAGTTTTCTAATATAGGTATTTATAATATTTTAATTATTTAATCCTTAATTTTCAAAAAGGACCGTTAACTCATATTAACTCCAAATTAAGCCCAGCAATTATCGCCCCGAGCCAAATACCCATATTCCAGGGATAATGGACCAGGTCTCATCAGCCCATTTGATCGTTTCATCCCTTTTTTTTAAATTAAAATATATAACATTTAATATTAAATTTGATCATACATTTTAATTTACCGGAGCCACATACTGACTCCAACAATTCCCGAAAAATAAATCTAACTATGTTTTGATGATACGGTCCTAATAAAATTAATTTCGTAGAATTTGGAGACCGTTTGAAAAATGGCCATTTTCTGGTCGATCCAATTTGACTAAAATTGACAAAACACATTTTCTTTTGCCACGCTCACATATTAATTCCAAAAATTATGAAAATTTGAATCTAACAATAAATTGACATTCCGGATCAAACAAAAGTAGTTTCATTGAAAATGGAGGTGGTATGCAAAATGGCTATTTTTAAGTGCCATATATTTTGTTAAAAAATATATAAATTCTACAGCGATTTTTCTAAATTTTAAACTGGACATAACTTTCAATTTATATTATGAAATCTGAATTTTTTACATTTTAGAAAGATATAATTAAAAAAATTCAAATATTTCTTGTTTTACTGAAATCCAATTTATTTTGAATCCTGTACATTCAATTGAAATTAAAAAATTGAATTTTCAAACTGCCGCGCCATTTCAAACTCCTTTTATAATTAAATTAAATTATTATGTTTTAACTTCGATTTAAAATAAATTATTAATTTTATTAGTTAAAATAAATCATTTTAAATAATCAAAATCCACTAAAATTTCTAAAATAAAATTTTTAAATTGGTTCAGAATTTCCGGGTTGTTACAATCTCCCCCACCTAAAAATCTTTTCGTCCTCGAAAAGGAGCGGAGCTGAAAGTTGTTTAACTAACCAACTCAATTTTCATTTTTTTTTATTGATTTCAATAAATTTTATTAGTTGAACTAATAGTCACACAACACAATCATCAATCAATTAGTTAATTAGCTTTTCAAATATATATAACTTTTATATGTTCACAATCATATTTTCTAAGATCGGATTATATATATAATCACGAATACGTTAATTATAAAATTGTCACTTTCGACTTATTCTAGGTCATTCCTAACCCCATCTTTAACGAGTTTTCTAATTCTAGGATACTACTGATCCAATCTCTAATAAGTATTCTTTTATATGATATTTCTAATCCTACCTCTGATGAGTCTCTTGTCTAGTTCTAATGAGTTGTACCCCAAAGATTTGAGTTAACCAAAGCTTTGATACCAACTGTAGTGATCCGAAAACCCCCCTCGCGGGAAATCGCCGGATACACTAACTTTGGGCATACAACACAGCAAAACAACAACAAAATACTTTTATAAACATTATAATAATGTTACATCAGAGTACATAATATATCAGAGTACATCAAAATATAATACAGCGGAAGATTAATTTACAATAAATGTAATACAATGCAGCAGAACCAATAAACTAACACAACGGAAGACTATCAATGCTCTGGACACAACTTTAAGCTTCGATCCAGAATCCTGCTCAATAAATAAATATCTGCAAAACAAGCCACTCGATTGCTCGTATGGAAATAAGGGCACCCGAGTTTGCAAGTGAAACAAACTATGAGTCAGTCATGGGACCGGTATGAGAAATCTTACTTAACTAATCTAATAATAAGGCCAATCAAAGGACTACGCCGCTAACGCGGAACCGGTTTGCTCCATTGAATTGCCAATGCACAAAATAGGTAAATCTTTTAAAACAACGCAATGCTTTTTAGAAAAATGAAACCATTATAAGACTCAAGTCCCATCACACAATGCAATGAAAACCGGAGGATATAGTTTTGCCTTACAATGGTCAAACATGCTTGATACGAATAAAAATCATTGATATTATTATCAGTGTCTAGTCAGTTTAAAACACTTTCAAAGTAAATGTATCAATCCTAGATGGCAAAGTACCTCATCCTACTATGTCGCCATATATAGGTTTACAATCAAATCCGTAATGTCGTATTGGAAATTGGGTTTCCATCATGATTCAAGGCTAGGGATAGTCTCCTTACCGATTCAAGACACTCTAGCAAATGTCTGAGGATCCCCCGCAATGAACCCTTGGATCCTGCAGGGCCGGTCTACAATTATACCTTAGTGGATTGGCAATTCCTGAACACATGTTTCCCAGTCCTATTGGACCTATCACTTGGCCAGTAGCGACCAATATTCGAGGTGCCTCATTCCATCATTCACATAAGTAAAAATGTCTGGGCTACATACCATGACACCACTTTTAGCTAGAAAGAAACGTCGTGCATTTCCTGCATTCCCTTATCCTGTTTCTGACTCTTACCGGGGTGTGAGGCTTGTGAAGTTGCGCTCTACACAAAGCTATTCTAAATAAAGATGTGCTTTGATCATCAACCACAAGGCTCTGCTTTTCAAAAAAAAAGTCTTGATCATTTGCATCTTAGCATGCCACATTGATAATTCACGCCATGCGACTGATGTCTATCGATATATAACTTCTAAACTCGTACATCTCAGAGAAAGGTGTTAAGCAAGAGAATAAATTCTCCGCCACCAAACAGATATGTATGTAATAGAAATCAATCAACACAGAATGAAATCCGATGTCAGACACACATCCATTTACAAGTCCGTTCTGGGTCTGAACGAAACCGGAGACACCTTATTCCTCGTCCCGTATGTCCAATACAGAAGAGAGGTTCTCGCATATCCGTACAATCAACAAGTACGTCCGGATTACTACAACTTTAACCCTTTGCTGGGAGCTACCCAATTCAGGGCATCAATATTCATCCATTCGATGTGAAAATCGTTGGTCTTCAACCACCGTCTTCAATGTCTTCGACTTTAAACCGTCGTATAATTATTTGAAATGAGATTGAACTCGGTCTTTTCAATTAATTCTCATATATATATACAATTTAAGACATTTAATATCATTAATATTATTTTATAACGATTTATCGCTATTTTAATTTATATAAAAATAGCCCATTTTAATTTAACGATGCTTTGGGTCAATATGCGACCCTGGCGCTGATTTCACCCAAATTTGATTTACACATTTCGCGAAATCTAACCTTTGGATTTTAACAAAATTAATATCGTTGGAAAGATGTCTCCAAAGAGAACCTAGTAGTTCCAGGTTTGGGGAAATCTGATGGTCGGATCTTTCGGTATATCATTTAAAGTTACGACTGCCAAAACGCGAACTACCGCGCGCGATTCGTTTAATTTTAATTTTAATTTACATACATACAAATATATATAAATATAAATCGTTCGACGATTACACTGACATGTTTAAAGTGATGTTTTCAACAAAACGAAACATATCTTAATATATAAACATTTTCAATGTTTCAACAAATTTTCCTAAATATGTCTCTTTTTATATTGAATCAACATACGCATTAAAAATATCATTTTTAATGTTTTCAACAAATTTTCCTAAATATGATTCTTTTATATTGAATCAACATATACGTTAAAATTAAATTTTTTAATGTTTTCAGCATATTTTCCTAAATATGATTCTTTTAATATTGAATCAACATATACATTAAACTATCATTTTTAATATTTTAAACAAATTTTCCTAAATATGATTCTTTTTATATTAAATCAACATATACATTAAGATATCATTTTTAATGTTTTCAACAAATTTGTAATAAACATGTCACTTTAAATAATGAAAAGATAATCTTATTGTCTACACAATTTCTATGATTATAAGTATACAATAAGAAGAATATTTTATTGTTTAACAAATTCTACATTAACATGTTATATAATAAAAAGAATATTTTATTGTTCAACAAATCTTACATTAACATGTTGTACAAAAAAAAAAGAATATTCTATTGTTTAACAAATTCTAATATTAACATGTACAATAAAAAAAATTATTGCTTTACAAATTCCCTACATATCATATGTATAAATGAAAAGGATATTTTATTATTTACATGTTTTCTACATTTCATATGTCAAATAAAAAGAGAATTTTATCGTCTACATGTTTTCTACATTTCATATGACAAATAAAAAGAAAATTTTATCGTCTACATGTTTTCTACATTTCATATGACAAATAAAAAAGAGAATATTATTGTCTACATGATTTCTACATTTCCTTTGACAAATAAAAAGAGAATTTTATCGTCTACATGTTTTCTACATTTCATATGAAAAATAAAAAGAGAATTGTATCATCTACATGTTTTCTACATTTCATATGACAAATAAAAAGATGATTTTTATTTTTAACAATTCCAATATTCATATATGACAAATAAAAATATGATTTTATTTTCAATAATTCCTATGTTCATATATGACAAATAAAAATATGATTTTTAATTTCAACAATTCCTATGTTCATATATGACAAATAAAAAGATGATTTTTATTTTCAACAATTCCTATGTTCATATATGAAAAATAAAATTATCATTTTAATATCAACAATTCCTATGTTCATATATAACAAATAAAAAGATGATTCATTTTCTACACTTCCCATGTTCATATATGACAAATAAAAAGATGATTTTTATTTGCATAACAAGTTCAATGTTTCTAATGACAAATAAAAAGGATATTTTATTTGCATAAAAGTTCAATGTTTCTAACAACAAATAAAAAAGAATATTTTAGTGCATAACAATTTTAATGTTTCTAATGACAAATAAAAAGAATGTTTTATTTGCATAGCAAGTTCAATCTTTCTATTGACAAATAAAAAAGAATGTTTTATTTTCTACACGTTTTCTGCATTTCATATGTATAAATGAAAAGAGAATTTTTAATTATCTACATGTTTTCTACATTTCATATGACAAATAAAAAGAGAATTTTATTTGTTTACACAATTCTATATTACATATGTATAAATAAAAACAATTTTTATTTGTATACCAACTTAACATGGCAAATAAAAAGGGACTTTTTATTTGTATACCAATTTCTATATTTAACATGACAAATAAAAAATAAGATTTTTATTTGTATACAAATTTCTGTATTAACATGACAAATTAAAAGGATTTTTATTTGTATATAAATTTCTATATCAACATGACAAATAAAAAAGGATTTTTATTTGTACACAAATTTCTATATATAACTTGACAAATAAAAAGTGATTTTTATTTGTACACAAATTTCTATATATAACTTGACAAATAAAAAAGGATTTTTAACTGTACACAAATTTCAACAATTCCATTTTATTCAATTCATTCAAACAGATCACCACAAACAGCATCAACCAATTCATATCAAATCGCGTACAACACCTAAATGAATTTAACAGCGCATATGTAAGAATTTCTCAATGCGGTAATAATTAATTAATTTTAATTATTTAAATAAGAAATCTCATACATAAGCTAAAAAATGATAACTTTAGCGAACAAATAGTCGTGATGATTAAATACAGATGAAAATCATGGTAGTTTATAATAAATAACTGTATGAGAAAATTCAGTGAGAGAGTTCTCACCTTGATCGATTTCAGGAATAGTTTATATAACTAATGGTTTTGATAAAATTAAACTTGCATTTAATTTTATCAAAAATCGAACAGCCCTGTTTCAGTCCTGGTCTGCTCCGTGTTGTACTGTTTTTCGTTGTGAATCCAACACAACTGAAATCGTTTGATTTCGTTTATGTTTGAACAAGTTATGGCATTTTAATCATTAAACAATTTAATAAATGATTAATTAAAAATAATTAGCCACTAATTACATCATTAGGTGATCGACGCTAATCTATGAATTAGAAAAACGCGACATTTAAATTAAATTCTTCAAGCATACAGGCGTGTAGCATACAGGTCGAACACAGGGAGGTGAATTAAATCAATTATTTATCTAATCTCTTGGGCGAGTTAGACAAAGCTTAGAGGTTGATTTTTTCGCTAAGCAAAATAAAAACTGAAACTTCGAATAAAAGTTGTAATTAAATTCACTACAGATTCGAATCTAATCGGATCTGTAATAAATTCAATGATTAAAATAAAATAGAACACTGGAAATAAAATTGCAGAAAAGAAATCAACAACTGAAAATAAAAACTAGGATTACCGCTGAATCTAATCAGACGGTCAATCACTAGTAAGAAAAATAGAAGCAATAGCAAATTGTGTTCTAGCAAATCTAATTGACTAGACAACACAATTTGCCACGAAAATAAAATGCAGAAACAAAAGAAAAGAAAGCTTTATTAAAACTAAAAGAGAGTACAGAAGAATGAATATTTTTTACAATGGTTACAACACATATTTATAGATGAGAATGGCAAAACCCTAATTAGGTCTGTGAATAAATGGGCCTCCTCATTCATGAATATCTCTTGCCTTCCTTGACTCAGCTTGATTGGAGAAAATCTGGGCATATCATGGTAAATATTTTCCATATCTCTCAATTCTCCCATGTGGCTAATTGATTGATAAAAGATTGCATATAATTAATTCTTCCAAACAAGGATGCTTATTAGACTCCAAAGGCAACAAAGGATAAGATCTTCACAATTGATCTTTTCTTGGCAGCAATTCAATCAGAAATTCTTCTAAATGATTTGAATTTAATTCCATGATAAGAATATGGCTATTGCTGAAGTGTTAATTGGTGCACATCATAAATACATACACATGAATATGTGTATGTATATATATAACATAACACTAATCCAAATATTTCTCAAAGCAAAGGGCCAGTGTGAACGCGCTCCGTTTCTTTGGCAAAAAGTGAGCTCATTGGGGATCGAACTCGGGTCTCTCAGTACAAATCTCTATGCCTTTACCAGTGAGCTACGACGTCTTTTGTGATTGAGATGACTTTAGTACGGGGAAGTAGCTTTTTATCTGTAGTTTGCCTTTAATTTGAAACGGAAGAGGCATTTCTTGACATCCTGTAAAAACATACAAAGGTAACCAAAGTATCATTTATTTATTTACAAAAGATAAAATATACGAGCATAAAATAAACACATTTCTATGTTAATCAAATACCCCCACACTTATCTTTTACTCGTCCTCGAGTAAAACAAAAAACGAAAAACTAAACTAGATAGGTCACACTTTCGTAGGAAACACGATTGCATTGAGCGTATGCAACAAGCCGTTAAACCTCTAGGTGTCCCTAGTAGGACGAGTGGTGTCTTGTGAGGGTTTTCAGCGGATACTACCCACAAAATCCAAATGTAATATGCTATGATTCTAATGAAACTACATGAATGCAATGGACATATGCAAATAAAAACGAAAAATGAAAATACGACTTGTTTCAGGAAAGTGGTACAACAAATTAAGTTAACAATTTCTAGTCAATTGGTTTTAATTTAGATACCTCGACTTGTCAAAAATTTTCAATATAAATCAAGTTTTCAAATGTTAAATTCCAGTTTGGCCAGTTAGTTCGGTCGATAACATAGTGCAGCCATGAAATAAATTCTTAGTTTGCTTAGCACAGTTTGCAAAGTGGTATTCTAATTTTCTCATGTATGGCTAGTCAAATCAATAAGGTCAAGAAGTGTTTGGGTATCATCGCTTATTCCTTATTCTATAAAATTTTAAGATTTATGATTAAGTACATACACCTAACAAAAGGACCAAGGTTTACCACCCATGCACTGCCTCGCGGACTAACGGAGAGTAGGTAAAGAGCTTGGCGGATTGTGCAGGCCGACTTTGACTTTGTCAACAACGTGTCGGTAATCCTTAGGTGTCCAATCTCATAAAATGAGACCAAGATATTCCAACGCTGAATTTGTCAACAACATGTCGGATAGAGCTTGGCGGGTTTGCACACCAACGCTAGATATACAAGCAATGTTGGATACCCTTGGATTACTATTATTATTATTGAATTTATAAACACAAAAGAGAGTTATGCGAATTCAACTTAACACAACTTAGTTTTAAAGATTCGAAAAGCCAATATAAGTATTTTATGTCCTCCACTTATTTAAACAAAGTCTACAATATAGAATATATTTCATGGCCATCACCTAAGAATCTCCCTATGTACCGGTTACACTATTATCCCTCAAAATTAAACTTTTCATTATATTTCAAATTCAAATTTAGCTGAGAGAGAAAAATACTATCAACTGGCTAAAAATTGTAAACGTATTTTACTGTATCAATTGAAAATGAGTCGTATTTCAAAAAAAAAAAATATGGTATGTTACTGCAATCTAAAATGTATGATGATCCTACTTAAATGGTTGAAAATAAAAAGAAATAAAAACAAAGAAAAATGAAAATGGATGAAATGCAGACTCCCCGCCACACTTGATTGAGACAGTGTCCCAACTGTCTAAGGTAGAAAAACAAAAAATAAAAAAATGAAAAAGAAAAATAAAAGAAAAAGAACGTGTACCACCTGATTTCATGGTGGATGATCATGCAGATCGATAGAGTCATCTTCGTCATATTGCTCGAATTCCAAAAATGGTTTCAGTCGTTGACCGTTTACTTTGAAGACTTTTCCATCCCTAGGATTTTCAATTTCAACTGCTCCATGAGGGTATACTGTTTTCACGACATAAGGTCCAGTCCATCGAGATCTGAGTTTTCCTGGAAACAAGTGAAGTCTAGAGTCGTATAAAAGAACATTTTGACCTACGTTGAATTCCTTACGAAGTATGTTTTTGTCGTGTTGGGCTTTGGTTCTTTCTTTGTAGATTTTCGCATTTTCATACGCCTCATTTCTTAATTCCTTTAATTCAGAAATTTGTAACTTCCTGTGTGAGCCGGCTTTTTCTAAGTCAAAGTTCAAAAATTTTATGGCCCAAAGAGCGCGATGCTCTAATTCAAGAGGTAAGTGACAGGCCTTTCCAAAGACTAATCGATATGGTGACATCCCTAGATTGGTTTTATAAGCAGTGCGAAAAGCCCAAAGTGCATCAATCAGTTTTACGGACCAATCTTTTCTATTGGAATTCACGGTTTTCTCAAGAATTTGTTTGATTTGTCTATTGGAAACTTCTACTTGCCCACTCGTTTGTGGATGGTAGGGGGTCGACAGCTTGTGTGTGATTGAGTATTTCTTGAGCAAGGACTCAAAAGCACGATTACAGAAGTGAGTGCCATTATCGCTAATGATAGCTCGAGGTGTGCCAAAGCGTGAAAAGATGTTTTCGTTGAGGAATTTGACAACAACCTTGTTGTCGTTGGTTTTGGTCGGAATGGCTTCAACCCATTTTGGGACATAATCTACTGCAAGCAAGATGTAAAGATTCCCAAATGAATTGGGGAATGGTCCCATGAAGTCGATGCCCCAAACATCGAATAACTCAATCACTAAAATGGGGTTGAGAGGCATCATGTTCCGCTTAGAGATTCGACCCGTTCTTTGACATCGCTCACATTTAGAGCAAAATTCGAAAGCGTCACGGAAGAGTGTGGGCCAATAAAAACCGCTTTGCAAAACTTTTGCAGCAGTTTTTCTTGCTCCAAAATGACCGCCACAAGCATGGTCATGTGAGAAGGAGAGAATACTTTGGTGTTCATGATCGGGCACACACCTTCGAATGATTTGGTCTGGACAGTATTTGAAAAGATATGGGTCGTCCCAATAGAAGTTTCGAACTTTCGAGAGAAATTTTTGTTTATCTTGTTTTGACCATTCAGCGGGTGTTTGTTGTGTGACAAGATAATTCACAATGTCAGCATACCAAGGGGTGTTAGAGATCGAAAGGAGTTGTTCGTCAGGAAAATAGTCATCGATTGGGGTGTCGTTATCATTTTCGTGCACAATTCGAGAGAGATGATCAGCTACGACATTTTCAGAACCCTTTTTATCTCGTATTTCTATATCGAATTCTTGAAGAAGAAGGATCCAACGAATCAAGCGGGCCTTGGCATCCTTTTTAGAAAGAAAATATCGTAGGGTAGCATGGTCAGTGTAAACTATGACTTTGGATCCTATGAGATATGGTCTGAATTTCTCAAGAGCGAAGACAACTGCCAGAAATTCCTTTTCAGTAGTTGAGTAATTCAATTGGGCCTCGTTTAAGGTTTTGCTAGCGTAGTAAATGACCCGAGGGAGTTTATCAATTCGCTGACCCAAGATGGCTCCAATTGCAAAGTCAGAAGCGTCGCACATAAGTTCAAAGGGTTGAGTCCAATCAGGAGGTTGAATGATGGGAGTTGTGGTCAAGAGTGATTTAAGAGTTTCAAAAGATGTTTGGCAATCAGTGGAAAATTCAAACTTTACGTCTTTGGCAAGTAAATTCGAGAGAGGTTTTGAAATTTTTGAGAAATCCTTAATGAATCTTCTATAGAATCCCGCACGGCCAAGAAATGAACGAACATCTTTGACAGACTTGGGAGGAGGTAAATTAGCAATCAAATCGATTTTTGATTTATCGACTTCTAGGCCATCTTTGGAGACGACATGACCTAGAACTACCCCCCTTTTCACCATAAAGTGACATTTTCCCCAATTAAGAACGAGTGATTTCTCCTTACAACGCTTAAGGACGAGTTCTAAATGAGTGAGGCATTGGGAAAAAGATGATCCATATATTGAAAAATCGTCCATGAATATTTCCAAGAATTCTTCCACCATATCAGAAAAAATACTCATCATACATCTTTGGAAAGTCGCGGGGGCATTACAAAGACCAAAAGGCATGCGACGATAAGCAAAGGTTCCAAAGGGACAAGTAAAGGTGGTCTTATGTTGATCTTCTAAAGCAATAGGAATTTGGTTATAGCCAGAGTATCCATCAAGAAAACAGTAGTACTCATGTCCCGCTAAGCGTTCGAGCATTTGGTCAATAAAAGGCAAGGGAAAATGGTAATTTCGTGTGGCTGAGTTAAGCTTTCGATAATCGATACACACACGCCATTTGGTTTTGATTTTTGTTGGGACGAGTTCATTACTGTCGTTTTTGATCACTGTGACTCCCGACTTCTTTGGTACAACTTGTACCGGACTCACCCAAGTGCTATCAGAGATGGGATAGATGATGTTATTGTCTAGACATTTGATTATTTCCTCCTTGACCACTTCTCTCATGTTTGGGTTTAATCGCCTTTGAACCTCACGGGTGGGTTTAGCCTCATCAACTAAATGTATGCGATGTTCCACAATTGATGGGCTAATTCCTTTTATATCGCTAATTTCCCACCCCAAGGCATCCTTATTTTCCCTCAAGATATCCAAAAGTTTTTCTTCTTGGTCTTCGATAAGATCGGAAGCCAAGATTACGGGAAAAGTTTTTGAAGAGTCTAGGTAGGCATACTTAAGGTATGATGGCAAGGGTTTGAGGTCTAACTTAGGAAGTTCTTGTGTATCAACATTGGTCAACATTCCTTGGTTATAGTCAGGTGACGAAGTGTCGGAATCAAGAATTTTGTTTAGTTCAGAAATGTATTCGAGTTCATCGAAATCGGAGTCAAAATGGTCAAGACACATTTTCAAAGCTTCAGAAGTGTCATTAGAGGTTTCATCAACTGTGGTTTGAATCATGTCAATTTCATCGATCTCAAAATCCCTAGGTTGCTTGTTGAGATTAAAGTTGTTTAGCTCAATGGTCAGGTACCCGAAGGAAAGTCGAAGCTGACCATTTCTACAATTAATGACAGCATTAGAGGTTGCTAAGAAGGGGCGTCCTAAGATCAATGGTATTTGAACGTTGGGATTTGAGATAGGCTCTGTTTCTAGAACTATAAAATCGACAGGGAAGTAAAACTGTTCGATCTGTATTAAGACGTCTTCGATAATTCCCAATGGCTTTTTGACAGATCGATCGACTAGTTGAAGTGTGATGTTTGTTGGTTTAATCTCCCCTAGTCCAAGTTGGCGATAGACAGTATAAGGGAGAAGGTTGACACTGGCACCAAGGTCGAGTAGGGCATGAGAGATGTGAGTGTTTCCTATTTTACAATCAATCGTAGGGCAGCCAGGGTCTTTATACTTGACTGGGGCAAGATTCGAAAGAACAGAGCTTGTATTTGCAGTTAGAAAGGCTGTTTTTGGGACATTGGTCGCACGATTTTGTGTGCACAATTCCTTAAGACATTTAGCATATTGAGGAATTTGCTCAATGGTGTCTAAAAGAGGAATGTTCACACGGACTTGTTTGAAAATTTCCAGAATTTTATCGAAGTTTGCCGCTTTCTTCTTATTATTGAGTCTATGAGGAAAAGGAGCTAAAGGTTTTTCAACTCTACGATCAGTTTCATCATTCGTGGAAGAAGGTTTATCTAAGGAAATAGAAGGTGGTAAGGTTGTAGAAGATGGAATGTTGGTATTGCCAACATTAATTTTCGAAGGTGGGTCGGGTTTGCCGACACTGGGAGAAGAGCTGTTGGGACTGCCAACATTTAAGGAAACTTGAGGTTTAGGAGAATTAGCATTCGAAGCCAATGGGTGATCATCAAGATTAGGCGTTGGGGTCGAGTTAGAAGGTTCGTCAGGGTCGTCCACATTATTATCAATCCTCTTTCCAGATCGAAGAGTTGTAATAGCGTTGACTGGATTATGGTTTTCGTCCTCACAAGAATTTACAGCACGAGAGTTATATTTTGGATTCACCTCAGGTTGACTAGGCAACTTCCCCTTCTCATGAGTTTTCATAAATTCCTTCATCATATTAAACATTTGGTCCATTTTAGCATCTTGTGAGTTTATTTTAGCTTCGTAAGAGTTCATCTGTTTTTCTAGACGCCCAATGTCTTGTGATGGTTGAGAAGATTGAGATGATTGAAAATTGGGGTGCCTATAAGGTTGTTTGGATTGAGGTGTAGCTTGAGAGGTTTGAGAATTGGGGGGTGGACCTTGGTAATTCGGATTGGGAATAAAGGGTTGCGCGTGAGATGGGTTAGCCGAATTATTGGGGTTTGACCAGGAAAAATTTGGGTGGTTCCTCCAACCAGGGTTGTACGTGGATGAGTAAGGATTATTCTGAGCTATAGCATTGGCTTGGTCTTGAGAGTAATAGTGGGGTAACCCTTCTCCGGCTTGAGGAGTTTGATTTTCTAAAGGAATTTGACTTGGGTCCACGATATGCACTCCTCTAGTAGAAGTACGAATGGGAACACGAATCGATTCCCACTGCATGTCCTTTTCAGAATAATCTTCTAAAAATCGCCAAGCTTCATCGGCTGTTTTAGACATAAAGTCTCCCCCACACATTGATTCTAGTTGAGTTCTAGTCTGATAGTTTAGCCCTTCATATGCAATTTGACATAAGTGATCTTTTAGAATTCCATGATGAGGAAAACTATATAATAGCTGGTTGAATCTCTCAAAGTATTTTGAAAAAGTTTCCCCCTCGTTTTGACAAAATTGATTTATCTCGGTTCGGATTTTTAGAGTTTTATGGAAAAGGAAAAACTTCTTCAAGAATGCAGTGACAAATTCCTCCCAACTTCTTATGGAATGTCATGGAAGAGAATTTAGCCATCTTTTAGCGCTTTCAAGTAGTGCAAATGGAATTAGCCTTAGCTTGATCGATTCATTAGATAGTTGTTGCATTTTTGTTGTGGAGGCATACAATTCAAATTCACTCAGAAATTCATAAGCATTTTCAGACCCAGTAAATTTTGGTTCCCCTTGGATAAAAGAATGTTTTAGCTCAAAATTGTTTCCTTCAGCTGGTGGGAACACAATGACAGATGGTTGAACGGTCCTAGTAGGATAACATCGATCACGAAGAGACAAGGGTCTATCCATTTGGATATTGAGATTTTGAAAATTTTGATTTATTTGATTTTGATTCCCAAAGTTTGGAAAATTTTGATTCACTCGATTTTGATCCAACTCGAGTGGAAAATTTTGGTTGATTCGAGAACCCCTAGGAGAATTTTGTTGGCTAACACTTTTTTCACTCATTTTTGTTAAATGCAAGCACAAAAATTAGCTATAATGAAATTTTCTGTCCTTATTGGCTCTTAACCCAAAATTATAAAGTGATGCGTTTGATTACTTAGATCAAAAGATTTCTCAGCCAGTTAACGGACAGGAGTTATCGGTGCACCAGGAATCACCCTAGCAATGCAGCCGAAGGTTTAAGTACCTTCAGAGTAACAACCGATATAATATTTACGAATCACCGTAATATTTATAAACGGTTATTTCTCTGCCGTAGTCTAGACACCAAGAAATAATTCGTTCCAAATGAATCAACTATCACAATATAATTAAGCCCTAGCTGAGCCCGTGACTCCCTTAAGTCCAACGTCTAACCGTTATTATTAGCCAGATTCTACGACGAATGCAGTTTGTGGGCTAAGGAAAGGGTGATGAAATCCCTCACCTTATGTGAATTGGGGTATTGCCCTTAACAGAATGAATAAAAGATGCAGAAATAACAACAATTACACAAAATAATTGCAGAAATTAAAAATTGTACATTCAAAGCCGCTGCCCCTGCAGATTTTTTTTTTTACAATAATTGTCTATATATTTTTTTTCTTTGCGGCAGAGCACCTGTAGAGTTTTAAAAGTTTTCACCTTGATCGGCAGTCCTCCAGTGAATTTGGGAAGCGCTAGCGCGTTCACACCCCACTTAGTGTGCAACCGCTTCAACCCATCTGAATCGTCCGCTGCTTTCTGTTGTTGTCCCCTTTTATTAATTGCTTGACTACACAATTCTATATTACATATGTATAAATAAAAACGATTTTTATTTGTATACCAACTTAACATGGCAAATAAAAAGGGACTTTTTATTTGTATACCAATTTTTATATTTAACATGACAAATAAAAAATAAGATTTTTATTTGTATACAAATTTCTGTATTAACATGACAAATTAAAAGGATTTTTATTTGTATATAAATTTCTATATCAACATGACAAATAAAAAAGGATTTTTATTTGTACACAAATTTCTATATATAACTTGACAAATAAAAAGTGATTTTTATTTGTACACAAATTTCTATATATAACTTGACAAATAAAAAAGGATTTTTAACTGTACACAAATTTCAACAATTCCATTTTATTCAATTCATTCAAACAGATCACCACAAACAGCATCAACCAATTCATATCAAATCGCGTACAACACCTAAATGAATTTAACAGCGCATATGTAAGAATTTCTCAATGCGGTAATAATTAATTAATTTTAATTATTTAAATAAGAAATCTCATACATAAGCTAAAAAATGATAACTTTAGCGAACAAATAGTCGTGATGATTAAATACAGATGAAAATCATGGTAGTTTATAATAAATAACTGTATAAGAAAATTCAATGAGAGAGTTCTCACCTTGATCGGTTTCAGGAATTGTTTATATAACTATTGGTTTTTATAAAATTAAACTTGCATTTAATTTTATCAAAAATCGAACAGCCATGTTTCAGTCCTGGTCTGCTCCGTGTTGTACTGTTTTTCGTTGTGAATCCAACACAACTGAAATCGTTTGATTTCGTTTATGTTTGAACAAGTTATGGCATTTTAATCATTAAACAATTTAATAAATGATTAATTAAAAATAATTAGCCACTAATTACATCATTAGGTGATCGACGCTAATCTATGAATTAGAAAAACGCGACATTTAAATTAAATTCTGCAAGCATACAGGCGTGTAGCATACAGGTCGAACACAGGGAGGTGAATTAAATCAATTATTTATCTAATCTCTTGGGCGAGTTAGACAAAGCTTAGAGGTTGATTTTTTTCGCTAAGCAAAATAAAAACTGAAACTACGAATAAAAGTTGCAATTAAATTCACTACAGATTCGAATCTAATCGGATCAGTAATAAATTCAATGATTAAAATAAAATAGAACACTGGAAATAAAATTGCAGAAAAGAAATCAACAACTGAAAATAAAAACTAGGATTACCGCTGAATCTAATCAGACAGTCAATCACTAGTAAGAAAAATAGAAGCAATAGCAAATTGTGTTCTAGCAAATCTAATTGACTAGACAACACAATTTGCCACGAAAATAAAATGCAGAAACTAAAGAAATGAAAGCTTTATTAAAACTAAAAGAGAGTACAGAAGAATGAATATTTTTTACAATGGTTACAACACATATTTATAGATGAGAATGGCAAAACCCTAATTAGGTCTATGAATAAATGGGCCTCCTCATTCATGAATATCTCTTGCCTTCCTTGACTCAGCTTGATTGGAGAAAATCTGGGCATATCATGGTAAATATTTTCCATATCTCTCAATTCTCCCATGTGGCTAATTGATTGATAAAAGATTGCATATAATTAATTCTTCCAAACAAGGATGCTTATTAGACTCCAAAGGCAACAAAGGATAAGATCTTCACAATTGATCTTTTCTTGGCAGCAATTCAATCAGAAATTCTTCTAAATGATTTGAATTTAATTCCATGATAAGAATATGACTATTGCTGAAGTGTTAATTGGTGCACATCATAAATACATACACATGAATATGTGTATGTATATATATAACATAACACTAATCCAAATATTTCTCAAAGCAAAGGGCCAGTGTGAACGCGCTCCGTTTCTTTGGCAAAAAGTGAGCTCATTGGGGATCGAACTCGGGTCTCTCAGTACAAATCTCTATGCCTTTTCCAGTGAGCTACGACGTCTTTTGTGATTGAGATGACTTTAGTACGGGGAAGTAGCTTTTTATCTGTAGTTGGCCTTTAATTTGAAACGGAAGAGGCATTTCTTGACATCCTGTAAAAACATACAAAAGTAACCAAAGTATCATTTATTTATTTACAAAAGATAAAATATACGAGCATAAAATAAACACATTTCTATGTTAATCATTAGGTCATTAACCCGTCGTTCTCCTTCTTTGTATGTTCGTAACGAGAAACCATCTTCACCATCGTTTAGGGCCTTGCGCCTCCTCCTCCAGATGATCGGAACCCGATTCGTCGACACCTCAAAGCTCCGGCCATGCTCCACCTACGCCCAGCTCCTAGTTGAACTCGCACCCTATATGGCCCCGAGGTTTGCGCTGAAACGCAGCGGCTTCCAGACAAAATTCAGGCCGATTCAAGTCACGAAATCCGATCTCAGCCTTACGGATTTAAAGCTCTCAAATAGCTCTTGGATTTCCGATTTGAAGTTGGATCAAAATTTAGAGAGGATTGAAAGATTTTGCCGTTTAAAATTAGAATGATTTCATCCATTTATTAAAGAGGACAGCAACTACGAATTTGATTTAACGAAATTAGGGTTTTCTAATATAGGTATTTATAATATTTTAATTATTCAATTCTCTAATTTTCAAAAATCCCCGTTAACTCATACTAACTCAAAATTAAGCCCAACGACTATCGCCCCCAGCCAAATACCCTTATTCCGGACACAATGGACTAGGTATCATCAGCCCATTTGATCGTTTCAGCCCATTTTTCTTTAAATTAAAATATAAAACATTTAATATTAAATTTGATCGTACATTTTACTTTACTGGGGCCACATGCTGACTCCAAAAATTCCCGAAAATAAAATCTAGCTATGTTTTGACGATACGGTCCTAATAAAATTATTTTCGTTGAATTTGGAGACCGTTTGAAAAATGGCCATTTTTCTGGTCGATCCAATTTGACTGAAATTGTCAAAATACATTTTCTTTTGCCACATACACCTATTAATTCCAAAAATTATGAAAATTGGAATCTGACAATAAATTGACATTCCGGATCCAGCCAAAGTGGTTTCGTTGAAAACGGAGGTCATTTGCAAAATAGTTATTTTTAAGGGCCATATATTATATTAAAATATATATAAATTCTACAACGACTTTTCTAAATTTTAAAATGGACATAACTTTCAATTTATATTATGAAATCTGAATTTTTCACATTTGTTAGAATGATATAATTAACAAATTCAAATATTGCTTGTTTTACTGAAATTTGATTTATTTCGAATCCTGTACATTCAATTGAATTTTCAAACTACCGCGCCATTTCAAACTCCTTTTATAATTAAATTAAATTATTACGTTTTAACTTCGATTTAAAATAGATTTTTAATTTTTATTATTTAAAATAAAGCATTTTAAATATTCAAAATTTATTAAAATTTCTAAAATTAAAATTTTAAATTGGTTCAGAATTTCCGGGTTGTTACAATCTCCCCCACTTAAAAATTTGTTCGTCCTCGAAAAGGAACGGAGCTGAAAGTTGTTTAATTAACTAACTCAACTTCCATTTTTTATTGATTTCAATAATTTTTATTAGTTGAACTAATAATCACACAGCACAATCATCAATCAATTACTTGATTAGCTTTTCAAATATATATAACTTTTATATGTTCAAAAATCATATTTTCTAAGATTAGATTATATATAATCACGAATACGTTAATAATAAAATTGTCACTCTCGACTCACTCTAGGGAATTTCTAACCCTATCTCTAACGAGTTTTCTCATTCTAGGATACTACTGATCCTATCTCTAATAAGTATTCGTTTATAGGATATTTCTAATTCTACCTCTAATGAGTCTTTTGTTCATTTCTAACGAGTTATACCCCCAAAGATTTGAGTTAACGAAAGCTCTGATACCAACTGTAGTGACCCGAAAATCCCCCTCACGGGAAATCGTCGGATACGCTAACTTTGGGCATGCAAATCTGTAGAACAACAACAAAGGATTTTTATAAACATCATAATAATGTTACATTAGAGTACAGAATATATCAGAGTACATCGAAATATAATACAGCGGAAGATTAATTTACAACAAATGTAATACAATGCAGTGGAACCAGTAAACTAACACAGCGGAAGACTATCAATGCTCTGGACATAGCTTTAAGCTTCGATCCAGAATCCTGCTCAATAAATATCTACAAAACAAGCAACTCGACTGCCCATGTGGAAATAAGGGCACCCGAGTTTGCAAGTGAAACAAACTACGAGTCAGTCATGGGACTGGTATGAGAAATCTTACTTAACTTATCTAATAATAAGGCTAATCACAGGACCACGCCGCTAACGCGGAACGGGTTTACTCCATTGGATTGCCTGTGCATAAAATAAGTAAATCTTTTAAAACAACGCAATGCTTTTTAGAAAAATGAAACCATTATAAGACTCAAGTCCCATAACACAATGCAACGCAAACTGGAGGATAGAGTTTTACCTTATAATGGTCAAACATGCTTGATGCGAATAAAAAACATTGATATTATTATTAGTGTCTAGTCAGTTTGAAACACTTTCAAAGTATATGTATCAATCCTAGGCGGCATAGTACCTCATCCTACTTTGTCGCCATATATAGATTTACAATCAAATCCGTAATGTCGTATTGGAAATTGGGTTTCCATCATGAGTCAAGGCTAGGAATGGTCTCCTTACCGATTCGAGACACTCTAGCAAATGTCTCAGGATCCCCCGCAGTGAACCCTGGGATCCTGCAGGGCCGATCTATAAATATACCTTAGTGGATTGGCAATTCCTGAACACACGTTTCCCAGTCCTATTGGGCCTATCACTTGGCCAATTGTGATGACCCCAAACTCCCATAGTACGAAAGCAAGGATAATCACTGGAATATAATACACAAACAATAACAGCAGAACAGAAATATAGATATACAGCAGAAAATGTACATCATATTACACTGGGAATAATATATCATCAGAGTTACTCAGCATAATAGGATCATACTTTGTACAAAATATAGTTTTCTACTTAATATAAAATGTCTGCAGCAGAATCAAACATAATATACTAAATGAAGTCTGAACAGCATAATAGAAATGATAAGATCCATATTCAGTTCCATGGCTATCCAGAATGAGTCTGTTAAAACCTGTATACAAGGTTGCCCATGTGGAAAAGAGGCCACCCGAGTTTGCAAAGTGAAACAAACTACGAGTCAGTCTTGGGACTGGTATGAGAAATCTTATTTAACCTATTTAATAATAAGACTAATCACAAGACCATGCCGCTAACGCGGAACGGGTTTACTCCATTGGATTGCCTGTGCAAGAAATAAAGTAAATCGTTAAACAACGCAATGTTTTTCAGAAAAATGAAGCCATTATAAGACTCAAGTCCCATCACACAATGCAATGTAAACTGGAGGATAGAGTTTTACCTTATAATGGTAAAAAATGCTTGATACGATAAAACGGATTTGATATTATTTTTAGTTCATATATATTTCAAAAACATTTCAATCATAATATATCAATCATAGACGACATAGCTACCATATATTATGTCGCCATACTAGTTTTATAATCAAAACCGCATGTGTCGTATTGGAAGTCGAAACCAAGGCAAGGGATCGTCCTTATCGAATTCGAGACTCTCTAGCCTAAGCCTCAAGATACAACCGCAAATGCACCTTGGATCTTTAGGGCCGGTCCACAAATACTTTAGTGGATTAGTTATGCCTGTACAATACGTTTCCCCGCCCTATGGGGCATAAATATAGAGCCACTAGGGACTCAAATCTGAGACGCCTCATTCCATCATCCACATAAGTAAAATTTCTAGGCTCCATACCATGACACCACTTCTAGCTAGAAAGAAACGTATGTCCTCCCTGTAGTCCTCTCCCGTTTCTGGTTCGTACCGGGGTGTGAGGCTCGCGAAGTAATTCTATACACAAAGCTATGCTAATATAAAGCTGTGCATTGATCATCAACCACAAGGCTATGCTTTTCAACATTAAGCCTTGATCATTTGCATCTCGGCATGCCACACTGACAATTCACGCCATGCGACTGATGTCTACCAATATATAACCTCTGAGCTCGTATGTCTCAGAGAAGGGTATTAAGCAAGAGAATAAATTCTCCGCCACCAAATGAATATATATTAAATAGAAATCAATCAGCATAGAATAAAATCCAATGTCAGACGTACATCCATTTACAAGTCCGTTCTGGGTCTGAATGAAACAGAAGACACCTTATTCCTCGTTCCATATGTACAATACGGAAGAGAGGCTCTCGCATATCCGGACAAACAACAAGTACATCCGGACAACTACCACTGTAACCCCTTCCTGAGAGCTAATCAATCCAGGGCATCAGTAGTCATCCATTTGATGTGAAGATCGCCGGTCTCCATCCACCAACTTCAAATCTTCGACTTCCAGTCGTCGATCAATTATTTGAAACGAGAATTAACTCGGTATTTTCAAATAATTAACAAATATATAAAATTCAAATCAATTATTTTCATTCTATATTGTTTATATTATTTTATAACGATTTATCGCTATTTTTATTAACATAAAAATAGCCATTTTTAATTTAATGATGCTTCGGGTCATTATGCGGCCCTAGCGCGATTTTCATTGAAATTTGATTTACACATTTCTCAAACTATAAATGTTGGATCTTAGCAAATTTTATATCATTGAAAAGATAATTCCAAAATGAACCCAATGGTTCTAGTGTTGGGAAAATCCGATGGTCGGATCTCTCGGTATAATCGTTTGAAATTATGATTCCAAATGGCGAACTTAGCTATGCGATTCGTGCTGGGATAAAGCTATGGATGCATGGCTTAATGGATGCTAGTTTAGATGATAAATTTTCTGCTTCTAGATGATAGGCATGTTGAATTGTTTCTGGTTGCTTGTATTTGCTTGGAATTTAGAGGGCGAAATTCCTAAAGGGGGAGAATGTAATGACCCGCATTTTACATATCGAAGGATCATAAAATATTTTATTTTATTCCCTGAGGGTTGAAGCATTCTCATGTTTTAATATGTTGTTTATGGGGATGTGAGACACGTCCATAATTTTTACTAATTTTATTGGTGAGCATTTTGCCCCAATCAGTCTTGTACAAGGCATAACTTTTTACTGGGGGAAAATTAGGTGTTGAGATCAATTTAAATGGAAAGGAAATGGTGTTACCAATTTCATAGAGTGATCATATTAAAGGTTTTGTTTAGTGATTTAAAAGTAATTGTTGTTTTAGTGCTACACAATTTCTAGAGAGACTAATTAGTCTAGTGGGATGATGGTTTGGCTATAAACAGGGGGTAGAGGCAAGGAGAAAGGGTTACTTTCTTCATTTCTCATTTGGTTGGGGTTTGAGATTCTCCCTACTCCAATCAAATACATCTCTCCACCATTAAATTTTAGATCTTCATTTGAAGATTGAAGATCTACATCAAGGAAGGCTACATCTACATCAAGTGGGAGATGATCGCATCAAATTAAGAGATTTTAAGATCGTTCTTCGATGTACGGATAAGAGATTAGTTGGTTTCACGCTATTTCAAAGATTTAGTGAGTGATGAGCATCTCTCGTACGGATCTAATCAAGTATATGGGTTTTTTAATCTTATTTTCATTTCAAGTTGTTTTCACCTAGATGTGATCAATGTAAATATTATTTCACTTTGAATCACCATAAGATCTAATCTAGCAACTTAAAAAGGTGAATTTTATGTGACTTCGTTGTTGAATGGTTGGTTGAAATGCACGAGTTTGAATCGGATTAGTTTTGGATCATGTTGAAGATGGATCAGGTGAAAATTGGCCATGTTCAAGGATTGATCGACATGTTTTTGTGATGGATCGGGAGGTTTTGTTCACGGATCGGTCAAGTCCATGGATCGAGCAAGTTTTGTCATGATCGGGTGAGTTTTGTCATGGATTGGGCATGTTTTGGCATGGATCAGGCAAGTTTTGGATCGCATAAGGATCTGGCATGGATCGGACGAGTTCCGGCTTGGATCGGGGATGTTTTGGCATGGATCGGCATTTTCTGGGTTAACAGCGTTTGGCAAACGCTGTAAAAAGTTCTGGATCGGGCAAGCTTTCGCCAATGGATCGGGCATTAGTGCAAGCCATGGATTGGGCTTAAAAACATGGATTAGGAACGTTTTTCTCAAGTTTGGATCAGGCTGAATTTTCAGAAATTCATAGCATTTCCAGAAACATTGTGAAAACGGTATGAATCGGGTGCACTTCTGAATTTAGATCGGGCAGTGTTTTTCAATGGATCGACACATGATTTTGGAGCAGATCTAAACATTGTGGTACGAAATTGAGTCTGCGGGTCTGAAATGAAAAAGGGGATATGATAGCATTTCTAAAACGTTGTAAAAGGGTGAATGAAGTGCTGTGAAATGATGAAACGCTGTGGAAGGCTGAAAATGCTGTGAAATGGAATATCGACCAAATAAAGTATGTTTTTGGGTCAATGATGGTTATGGCTTTGATGTAAATTCAAGAGGGGATGTTCGAAGTGTTGTGAAGTGTTTGTTGATTGTTGTAGTGCAACGAATGTGAAGACGACTCAAAGATGTTGATCTCGTGGACAATGGTTGCTCGAGAAGACGTCTTAGCTTATAGGTAGTCGTTATCGATGACGACTAGAGATATTGAAGGCCAAGGGATTATCGTTAGTAGGAGTTTCTAGTGGACTCAAAGAAGGGGTATAATGGGGACACTCAATAAACTAGATGGGTCGAGTACCATGGGTAAAAACTTGATAGGCCTAGTTGTCTTTATTGAGTAAGACAAACATACGAATGTTGATGGCGTATGGAGTTTTGCTAGAACCGGGTTTACCGTTAGGCTTTGATGAATGGCCAGATGGGCCGGTCATATGATTAATGATGGTTTCAAGGCAAGATTGGTGGTGATAGCCAAAGACAGGGATGATGATTGTTTTCTTGTATCGTCTTGTGTAGATTATTCGACGTCAAAGGAGTTATCCCTTGGGTTCTTGTTTGATGTTGGTTTAGGACTTCGGGGCTTGTGCTTAGGAGATGTCAATATATATTAGGATAGTCTACACTTTATAACTAGTTGCCATGAATGTACGGTTTGTTTCTATCTGATTGTTGTAAA
This sequence comes from Allium sativum, assembly GCA_030737875.1. Taxonomy (NCBI): domain Eukaryota; kingdom Viridiplantae; phylum Streptophyta; class Magnoliopsida; order Asparagales; family Amaryllidaceae; genus Allium; species Allium sativum. The sequence goes on from CM060909.1 coordinate 99,401,832, forward strand.
TGCTATCACTGTCAGATGTGGAGGAGACAAGTTGGGTTCTTCTTTGGTGTGTTAGTAGATTAGTGGATTGATCTGCCTGTTTCTCATATACTTTATTTTTTATGTTAGATAACTCTTTTATCGCTCATTAAGACTGTTGTCTGACTCAAGGTTTTATGTTTCCCCTTATTACCCTGGGCTATTCATCCTGTTGTGGATGGGCAAACTAAGTAGCTGGTCATAGGTAGCAAATCTTAGTGGACGATGTTGCAGATTGATGATGGGCTGGAGGCTTACATATCAGTTTTCTACTATACATATTTTGTTCTTTTCCGATGTTTGATGTATTCTCTAAGTGATTGTAGCAAGGCACTTTGTATATACTCTTGTATATATTCCAGTGATGTGTGGATATTTCTATTTGATACGAAAATTTAAGATTTTGCTCAATTCTGCTTCACTGTTATTGCCTGTTGTATATGTTCTATTATATTTTATCCTTGTACTTTGAGTTATACAATATGATCTACGCGTTTATCTTACTTGATAATCGTCCATAGCTACCTGGCATGTCTTTCAGCGCAATATTGCTTTTGTTATGTGAAGGATTATGGCGGACGTCACAAAACGTTTTAACAAAAAGGTGGATTTTAGGCCATCTGTTGCCAATCCCTCAATCAATACCTCTATTGATTCAAATCACAACAACGTTGAATTTTAATTCAACTTTCAATAATCAAACAGGTTTCAACATCAATGCGGTTCAAAAAATTCATATATAAACAACATAAAAACAAACAACATACATAATATTTAAGGAATTCGGTTGGATCCCTCCAACTTATTCTTCCATGCATCATAGTTCATTGTAATATTTTATAACAACATAGAATTTCAATTCAATATATTAACGATGATAATATAATTAACATGAACCATAGTCATCCAAGGCATCAAAACAATCAATATATATTATCAACGATTAATTTTAATTATATGAATTTAATCACATCATAGAATTCTAGAAATGTGTGAGAATTAACTCACTTTTGTTTTTATTGATGATCGTCATGTTGTTCCGTTTAATTTCAAAAAGGCATTTAAAATTAAATGGAAATTCAGTTGTCCCCGACCCCATTCAAACCTTCTCAACAATGTTGTAATGACCGGAGTTTTTAGTGTTTGAATATTTAATTTATTTAAGTATGAAAATATTAAAATTAGAAGTTGAATAACACGAACTCAGAAAATACAAGTTATTTAACATAATTGAATCGAATCTGGTATTTAATATGGAATAAAATTGATTTCGAAGTTTATGGAAAATTCTGTTTGATTGTGAACGATAATAGTAAATTATTACTGAAGAATTAGATTGGGTGAAATGTAATATATATTGGCTCGACTTAATTAACAAGCAAAAATATATTTTTTACAAACGGGTTTGGACTTCGACGAAACTAGATTTATTGAGTTCGTAATATTATAGTGTAGCAGGATACCAAATTTCATGGAAAATGGGTTTGATATGAAGTCGTGCGAGCTTAAAACGATTGACGCAAATATAGTTGATTATAATAATGAAAATTTCTACACAAATATATATTCATAAATATCTTGATTTGTTTTCCTATAAAAAGGATTAACCACCTTCCTTAAGACCTAAAGTCGTCATTTCAAGATTCTGTAGAAAATTAGGCTGCCTACTTCAAATGATTCAGACAATTAAATCTTAGGCAATTCTTAGATTGTCGTTGGATTCTTTGAGTTCGTTTATGGGTGAACTTCATTTCGGTATAATAAAAAGTGGGTGCGCATAAACCTTGATGGAGCATGATACTGGAGCAGCGTAAGGAGGGCTGGACTTCGTCATTGACGAGGAGGGTGCTATCGATTCGAGGTGGCCAATGTGTTGCTGACATGCGAGGGAGTCGGGTGGTGGAGTCGAGGAGGACTCCAGTGGTCTTTGGGTGGATGCGACAGTAATGGCAATGCACATTTTTGCTCCAATGGGACTTAGGGTTGGCCAACGTTTCGGAATGGTGGTCTTAGAGGGGCAATCGAGGATGTGGACGAGTTCGGGGGAGCAAGTCGCAACAGATGATGATAATGGTGGATGCTTCGGTGCTCGGTGGTGGATTGCGTTACTAACAGTGACGTATTGTGGCAACATGTCGGTTTCAAAGGGGGAGATCTCGAGCTCGGGATAATGGAGACCATCGGGTAGGGTTTGCAAAACGGTAGCGGGTGGCGATAGTTACGAGGTCGGTCATTGACCGATGTGGTGGTGAGAAGTGGTCAAATTAGGTCAACGACCTTTTTTACAGAGGGGAGGAAATGCAGGATTTATAATTTGGAGGAGAAGGAGTATCATGTGGAAAGCAAGAGAGGGTGAGATGTAAAATTAAAGTAATTAACTTAATATATTATCGTTTAATCTAGTATAACTTGTAAATGCTATAACCGATTCATACGATATCAGATTGACGAACGGTCAGTTGCATTGGGATCGTGTGAAGAATACTACATGTTGGCAGTGAATTGAATTATTCTAGGAAGTCTGGAATTTTATTTAATTTTGAACGCCTATTTGAAATTAGATAAAATATCGTGTAATCGTCATGGGGAATGGATGGTGAGTTAACTCATGCTTATTGCTATACTATTGTACCATATAGTAGTGTTGAGTGTTTATTTACAAATTTATACGTATAATTGATTGTTTGGGTAATTTATTCCTTTATTGGTGGTTGTCGATATATTTAATTCCCGTTTGTGAACGGATGATCCTTTGACACTACCTGCATTAGCATAAGATTCATCTTGTATGAATTAGCTAATTTTGAACTGTATTACATGTATATGTGCTAATATATGAGCTGTGATGCAGGGGGATAGGTTAGAGGAATCCAACAGGATTCCCCTATATGAACGATATCGTATTTATATTCATATGTTGTATTATGAATTGATTGTGTGTTAAACCTGACAGTGAACCCCACTGATTATATTACGTTGTTATATGTGAAACTATCATGAGTTGAATTATATTATTTTATATAATATATATTCAGTTTCTCTATTTCACAAAATTTGGTATGTTTGGCATAACGGTGCTTAATTGGAAAACTATACGAATTGGAATGGAAATTGGGAAAGTGGAATTGAATGGTTTTAAATATAAAACAGTCTTTTAAATTCCTTTACTTTAAATTTATTTCAAACTATTTGTACTTATTATCCTTTTATCTATTTAAACTTATTTTCAAGTTATTTTATTATATATGTTTTAAAATATTTTATTTTAAACCTATTTTAATTTAAATATATTTTGAAATAAACTAAGTTAGTTTTATAATATTTGAAAATGATTTTTGGATTATAACAAATCTGTTATAATCAATGATTTAGAAATCACTAGTATTTCAGTGTGTCAAATATTTATCGATATTTACATCTTTTAAGGATTATTTTAAAAACGTTAATAAGTAAAGAAATGGTTTTGGGTTTATTGTGATGATGTGTTATCTATATTCTTCTTTAACCCTCGCAGATTATCTTCGTGATGTTTATATAATTGAATCTTTAAACGAACATTTAAAGATAATTATAAAAAGGAATTGTTTTGGGTTTGTTGTAAACAGTGTTTTAGCAACACTTGTTTTTAAACCCTTTGAATATAGTTAAAATGAAGTATATAATTTAACGAGTCTGAATATACTTAGATCTTTAATAATGGATTTTTAAAAGATAGAAACAAGTAAAGAAACTTTTCAGTATAAAGATGTTGAATAAGACGTCTAACTTATAAAAGAGAAGAGGTTCTTCATTAAACAATGGTTTTAATCTCTTTGATTATATTTTAAGAAATCTTAGAAATGAATTGTGGTTATACTTATACCGAAGGGATAAGTATATGAATACGTTTTGAAATATTGGAGTTAGAAAGGAAATGTTGAAACTGAATTGTGAGTATACTTATACCAGAGGGTTATGTATATTAAAGCATTTTTGAGTATTCAAGACTAAAGAAATAGTGAATTAGTAGAATATATACATATACACCTTTCATATGTATGAGTTGAATATATACAATGGTATATAGAGGAATATTAATCGAGTATGAGTTATTGATTAATAATTGAAGTCTTATTTGACAAGTGAAGTTTTATTATTTAAAAGAAGTCTCACTAATAAAGAAGTTTAAATTAATGAAAGATTAATTAAATGGGAAAGGGATTACAAGCCATTTATATGAGTTAATTGTGCTTTGATTGTTTATCGTGCTTCGTGATCTTGATAGTGCCTTGTGTAACGACCCGTGTTTTTCGACCATTTGAATATGAATATTTAAATTAGTTTTAAATATTATGTTGGGAATATTAATGGAATTTAATATTTAATTCGTTATTAAGAACGAAGTTGAACGTTATAATTTATATATAATATAATTCGAGCTTGGAAATGGCGTGCAGTTCGTAATATTTGGTTTTGAACTTCAATTGAGAATACAGAATTCAATTTAAGTCAGATTTCTGTAAAACAAGACACGTTGGGACCGTATTGACGATAATTTTCATATGAAAGAGAAAAATCCAGATTTCGTGTTATAATTTGATAGTTATGGCCAAAGCAAATTTTGAAATAGTCGCTATGGAAAATCGTTATTAAATTATAGGCCTTTAAAATGGCCGTTTTGCAAATGGACTCAAATTTCGACAAAATCAGTTTCATTAGAACCGTATCGCTAAATTATTGTACGGTGGTGAATTGCGTGGAAAACCGATATCGTATGTGACCACGGTAGCCGTAAACGCCCGTTCAATTTCTATAGCGCGTATTTAAATAAATAAAGGGGTATTTGAGTGTAACTTGAGAAGACGATCGAATTAGGCCATGAAACCAGTTCCGTTGAGTTCGTATCGTCGATTAGAGTCAGAATAAGTATATAGTTTGTTATTTTTAGAGACCGGAAAATTTGGTGTTAAAAGGGGTATAGCGGTTCGGGTAAAAACAGCCTATCGGGCAAACGGTCTCAGAATGGGACGAAACTAGTGCCGTTGGGTTCGTATCGAAAAGTTATTGTAAGATATCAAGTGTAACGACCCAGAAAATCTGAACCAATTTAAAATTTTTAAATTGGCTAAAATAATGGATTTTAAATATTTAAAATAAATATTTTAAATAATGGCGATGAAAACTGAGTTGGAATCGACATTTGAAAACGAATATAATTAATTATAATTATAAATAAGGCCTGAAAGGGCGATGTAGTTTCGAAAATTGAATTCAACTTTGTCGAACTGTACCGGGTGCAAAACAATCCGGATTTTAGTGAAACCAAAAATATTTATTTCTGTTAGTGAATATCTTTCTAACGAATCCGACCAATCGAAATTTGATAGCGGGAATCAAAAGATATGTCCAGTTGAAGATTCTGAATAGTCGCTATGGAATTCAGGCCCTTAAAAATGGACATTTTGCAAATGACCTCGGATTTCGACGAAACCACTTTTGTTGGATCCGCAGTGTCAAGTTATTGCTAGATTTCAAATTTCATAATTTTTCGAATCAATATGTGAGCGTGGCAAAGGAAAACGCGTTTGACCAGTTTCAGTTGATTTTAATCGACTGGAAATTGGCCATTTTTCAAACGGTCTCAGAATTCGACGAAACTAGTTTTGTTAGGACCGTATCGTCAATACGAAGCTAGAAAATATTTTTCTGGAATTTTTCTAGTTAGTATGTGACCCCGGTAATTTGAAATGTGCGTTTAAAATTCAATATAGTGATTTAAATGAAAATTCAAAAGGAAACTGATTGTAACGAGCAAATCAGCTTGCGATACATATCCCATTGTGTTCGGAATGGGGGTGAAACGCTATGGGCGACAGGCGGTGGGCCTCGTTTCGAGGTCATATGTAAAAGTCAACCTTTTTGCAAAATATAAATAATTAAATAAAATAAAAAAATAAAAAAATATAATCTCCCCCCCCCTTTATCTTCGTTCTGGCCTCCCCCCTTTTCATTTCGATTCAGTTAAACAGAAGAAAAAAAAAACCCCTAACAGCTATCGACCGCCCCCCCCCTCAGGCGAACGCCGCGACGAAGCTATCGCCGCCCCCTCCCCAGAGCGCACGATCGCGAGCGATTCGAGACCCCCCCTCCCAGTTCGAAACGCTGAAGCCGCCGCCCCCCTTGAAGCGAACTCCGCCTTGCCGCCGACACCTTCTTCCTCCCCCCCCCTTTTTTTTCTTCGCAGGTAAATTGTTTATATTTTACTTTATTTTCATCTTTGAATTTCGATTTTAAAGATTTATAAAACTGATTTTATTTTAGAAATTAAAACTGATTTTAATTAAAAAGATAAAAACTGAATTTTATAAAAGAATAAAACTGATTTGAAAAGAAATTAAAACCGATTTTATAAAAAGAGTAAAAACTGATTTTTGATTTTTAAAAGGTTTTGAAAACTGATTTTTAAAGTTTAAAAACTAATTTTTAAAAGGTATTGAAAACTGATTTCTTTAAAAAGTAAAAATCATATTTTTATATACCGAAAGTCGAAAGTAAAAATCATATTTTTATATATTGAAAGCCGAAAGTAAAAATCATATTTTTATATATCGAAAGTCGAAGTAAAAATCATATTTTTATACATTGAATAGCATCGTAAAAATTCGATTTTTACATGTGTAGAGAATACAGGAGAAAGCGACAGAAAGGCGAAGATTTCTCTAAGTGCAGTTGGATAGCTATTGGTGAGATTTCTGAATTAAAATTTATATATATATGTGTTGAAAATGAAAGTGAATAGCTATATATAAATTGCTATATATATATATATATATATATATATATATATATATATATATATATATATGCCCCCTCGTCCACAAACCATGGACGATATTTATTGGTTGAAATTGTTCTGAAAATTGATTGATAGCGAATGATTGTTTGGGATTGTTTGTGATTGATATTGGTTGATTGTGGTTGAAAAATACCCATTTGTGGTTGAGAAATATTTGGTTGAAACCACATAGGATTAGTTTGTGGAAATGAAATAAATATATACATGCCGCCTGCGTGCGAACTAGATGCATGATCACCATTGTCAAAAACCGCGAGGTTTTAAGGTAGAGCGAGGAGCCGTACTAGGGACGGTGCCGGTTTAACTACCCTGCCGTTATGCTGCCGAAATTTTGAATAATATTCGTGTGTTTGAATTATTTTCATTTGCTTAAACTATATTTATTCATTGAATAGAAAACATTCATGTGTTGAATTGATATTCATTCGTTGTTTAGAAATTCATGTGTTGAATGGTATTCATATTTTGAAATAAATTGTTCGATAATAAAAATCACATTTTTATCTATATATAAAAACTATAGAAAACATTCATGTGTTGAATTGATATTCATTCGTTGTTTAGAAATTCATGTGTTGAATGGTATTCATATTTTGAAATAAATTGTTCGATAATAAAAATCACATTTTTATCTATATATAAAAACTATTGAAAACATTCATGTGTTGAATTGATATCCATTCGTTGTTTAGAAATTCATGTGTTGAATGGTATTCATATTTTGAAATAAATTGTTCGATAATAAAAATCACATTTTTATCTATGTATAGAAACTATAGAAAACATTCATGTGTTGAATTGATATTCATTCGTTGATTAGAAATTCATGTGTTGAATGGTATTCATATTTTGAAATAAATTGTTTGATAATAAAAATCACCTTTTATCGACTATATGAACTATATAGAAAAATAGTGTTATGAAATAAATCGTTTTACAATAAAAATCGCATTTTTATTGTATGCATAAATCGTTGAAATGTGAAGTGTTAAAAATAGCCACTTGTTCAAAATAAACATATATGAGTTGAAATATTCATTAATTAGCTAATGAAATGATTTGCACCTATTTATGTAACATTAGAATGAATGGAGTTTTTAAACCAAATAGAAATCAAATATGAAGTTGAATAGAAAAGGATAAATGATAAGAAATGTATATATATGTATATGCATATTCATTGAACAGGTTATAGCAAAGGGGCTAGAGAAGAGGAATAAAATTTAGTGCCCGACAAATAGGTACACATTTACTGATTCGTTTGGGTGATGATTTTGAGCCTGTTGGCTAGCCGCTTGGCTTTTTCTTTTTCTTTTTGAGATTAGACGGACCGGGGACGCTATTTGCGATTTCCCGATGCTCCCGGTGCAGGGGAGGTTATGGAGAAATTTTTCCAAAATTTAAGGTGTTAAAAAAATATTTGAAGTGAAAACGATATTGAAATTGTTGAATGAACTATATTTATATAAATATAAATAAAATTAAAACGAAACGAGGCCGTGCAGTTCGTATTTTGAAACCGTGATTTCAAATGACTAGTGCGGGAAATCCGACCATTGGATTTTCCCGAAACCTCAACCGTCGGGTTCGCCTTGGAAATATCTTCCCAACGGCACCAACCTTGTAAAAATCCAACGGTTGGATTGTCTGGAATGTTTAATTCAAATCTGAAGAAAAACAGCGCCAGAAACGATTATATTTATTTATATATATAAATATAATTATATTTAATCGAATAACGACGCTGCAGTTCGTATTTTGAAATCGAAATTTCAAACGATTGTACCGGGAGATCCGACCGTCGGATTTTCCCGAAACTGGAACCGTTGGATTCGTTTTGAAAAGACCTTTCTATTGATGTAAATTTTGTGAAGATCCAACGGTTAGATTTTCAGATATGTGTAAATCAAATCTGAAGAAAAACAGCGCCACGACCACGTTATGGCCCGAAGCGTCGTTTCGAATAAATTAGCTATTTTAAAATAAATAAAAATAGCGATAAATAGTTATAAAATATCATAAGCGATATGGAATGGAAATAAACTGAATTTGCTTGATTTATGTGATATTTGATGGTTGAATGTGTTTGGTGTGAAAATTACATTAAAGAACAAACGTGATGTTGTCAAATAATTTAACCATTGAAATAAATTGATTTGAAATTCTAAATATACGTGAATTATTTGAAAAGGCCGAGTTAATTCTCATTTCGAATAATTGACCGACGATTGAAAGTCGAAGATGAAGACGATGGTCGAAGACCGGGGATCTTCACCTCGTTTGGATGGTAACCGAGGTCCTGATTGGGAGGCATCCCGAAATATGGATAATGAGTGGTGATCGTCCAGACGTACGTGTTGGTCGATGGGTTTGCGAGGTATTTAGTGCCTCCAGTTTCGTTCAGACCCAGAACGGACTTGTAAATGGACTGTGTGTCCGACATGGGAATTTGTTCTGTGTGATTGATAGCCATCAGTTGCATGGTGTAAATTGCCTGTGTGGCATGCTAAGATGCAGTGATCAGGGCTTCTGTTGAAAAGCAAAGTCTTGTGGTGATGATCAAAGCACCGCCTGTGTGGCGTAGCTTTGTGCATAACGTGAATTCGCGAGCCTCACACCCCGGTATGAACCTAAAACGGGAGAGGACATCAGGGAGGGCATGCGTTTCTTCCTAGCTAGGGTGGTGTCAGTGACCTACCAGCCCTGACATTTATATACTTTTCACCTATGTGGTTGTTGCTGTTGCAAGGCGCCTCGGTTTGATCGGACGATCCGGGTCCGATGGAGTCATTCGTTGGCTCGTTTACGCCCCAAAGGGCGGGGAAACGTATTGTTCAGGCATAATAATCCACATCGGTGGACCGGCCCTGACGATCCAAGGGGCAGTTGCGGCTGTTCCTGAGGCTCGGCCTAGGCAGTCTCGAATTCGGTAAGGACTATCTTTTGCCTTGGTTCATGACGGAAATCCAATTTCCAAATACGTGACGATGCGGTTTCGATTGTATATATACATTTGGGGACATAGTGGCATGGGACGCTCATGTCGTCTATAATTGATAGTTATGGTTTGAAATTGTTTTCAAAACATATAAACACTAGCAATAATATCAAATGCCTTTGTTTTATTCGTATCAAGCATATCTTGGCCGTTATAAGGTAAAAGCTCTATCCTCCGGTTTGCGTTGCATTGTGTGATGGGAACTGAGTCTTATAACGGCTTCATTTTTATAAAAAGCATAGCGATGTTTAAAAGAAAGATTTGTTTTAAAGCACTGGCAATCCAATGGAGTAAACCCGTTCCATGAAAGTGGCGTGGTCCTGTGATTAGCCAATTATATATGTGTTGAGTGGATTTCTCATACCAGTCCCATGACTGACTCGTAGTTTGTTTCACTCTCAAACTCGGGTGCCCCTTTTTCTACACGGGCAGCCTTGTATTCAGGTTTAGCTGGTTCTTTCGGGATAGCTGGAGCTAAAGATGGATTCTATCATTTATTTCTTTTTATGCTGTTCAGCTCCTATTGTACATATTTTGTTTATTTCCGCTGTAGACATTTATGTATAGCTGAACTGTATTTGTACTAAGTAAGATCCTGTATACTGTGTAACTCTGATGATTACTTTTATCCAGTATATTTTGTTGTTCATTTTGGTGTATTTATTTAATTCAGTTCTGCTATTATATGTTTCTGTGTTATATTCCAAAGATAACCTTGTTTCCGTGAGAACGGGAAATCGGGTCGTCTCATCGTGGTATCAGAGCTTTGGTTAAGCTTAGTTCTAGAATATAACATTTGAACGAACTCGTCAGAAATAGAACCAGCAGTGTTCTAGGACGGGTAACTCTATACAGATAGGATCAGTAATATCCTAGTATGAGTAAAGCAGAATGAAATTACACCTTGATAGACACATTTAGATTTGAAGTATGTGTTTCTATATTTTAAAATACCTTTTCTGTGACCTGACACTTGATCTGCTATTTGCAGAAGAACTAGAAAATGAGTGTCAGAAGCAGAAGGAACGCAGAATCGGATACTGAGGCCCTATTAATCAAATATCGAAATATGGGTGGAATACCGTTCTCTGGTGAAGAATCTATTATGAAGACACAAGCTTGGATTCGGTCAGCTGAGAAAATCTTCGAAGCATTAAAGCTTAGAGATGACCAGAAAAGATTACTGGCCTCCTGGGCTCTCAAAGACGAAGCTTTGTTTTGGTGGGATTCTGTTATTAAAGATAATCCAGAAGGTGATATCACCTGGGACAGATTCAAAGTAATTTTCTTAGAAAGATTTACTCCTCCCGAAGTGACCGAACGGCTATGCGATGAATTTTCTTATCTGATACAAGGAGATATGACAATTCCTGAATATCATAAGAAATTCAATGAACTTTCTCACTTTGCTCCTCATCTCATTCAAGACCCAAAGAGGAAAAATCTGAGATTTATTCACGGGCTTCAAAGGAAATACCGGAATAAAGTATTGGGGCATGTGAAGCTTCCTTTCTCAGAAATGATTTATATGGCTTATCAATACGAAGATCTAGACAAGAAAGGAATGTTGCGCGACGAAGAAGAAGTCTATTCTGGTGACAAAACAGAGTCAGAAACTGATCGTCCTGAGAGCAGTACGGTGTCTGAGGTCAGTAAGAAGCCCAAAGTAAGTCGGAAAAGGGCCAGACCTGAGAAAGAATCACCAATGACCGCTATGTGCTTAAACTGCAATCAAAAAGGTCATTTGTCCAAGAAATGTAAGTCCTTGAAATTGCAAAAGAAGGAGGGATCTAAATCAAGGAGCAAGGTTAAAGGCAAAAGAAAATGCAATCTCTGCCATCAGGCTGGTCACGTAAAGCAAGATTGCTGGCAGTTGAAAAAGACTGAAATAGTTCACGTGAATGAAGTAGCAGAAACTTCTGAGCCCTCAGCTAGTCAAGAAAGGGCGGATGTTTTAGAAGGCACGCTAACTGTCAAAAACATTCCAGTTAAAGTACTGTTTGACACAGGCGCGTCACGAAGCTTTATTGCAAAGAGTGCAGCCAAGAAGTTGGATTTGAATTTGAAAAAGCTCAAGGAGCCAATGACTGTCCGAAATCCAGTGGGAGGTTCCATCAATCTCAGTTGGGTTTGTGCAGTACCCGTCTCTTTTTCTTGCTATAAATTCCCTATATTCTCTGTCGTCATGAACTTTGATGAATTCGATTTTATTTTGGGATTGGATTGGTTAACCAAATATGAAGCAGAGGTTAGATGCGCCGAGAGAGTTGTTAGAGCTAAGATTAAATCCGGGGGTTATATAACCATACCGTGTGAAGGTCAGAATGCTAATAGAAAAGACTTCTGGGCAGCTTTGAATGTTTCTCCAGCCCAAATAGAAAATGTCCCTGAAATTACAGAGAATATTTCTGACCTCATCAAAGACATTCCTGTCGTCAAGAACTATGCGGATGTGTTCGAAGAAGTTGTTCGCTTACCTCCGCAAAGAGAAATAGATTTCAAAATTGCTTTAATTCCCAATGCAAGGCCGGTAGTTCACGCTATTCGAAGAATGTCCTTGAAAGAGAAGGAGGAATTAGACAACCAAACACGACAGCTAGTATGGAAAGGTCTGATCAGGCCTAGTTTCTCTGATTGGGGTGCAGCAGTGGTGTTTGTCCCAAAATCTGACGGTACTCTACGTCTATGTGTGGATTATCGTGATCTGAATAAGCAGACAATAAAGAATAAATATCCATTGCCGCGGATTGATGATTTGTTGGATCGATTAACTGGAGCACAAGTATTTTCAAGAATGGACCTAGCTACAGGTTTCCATCAACTTCGAATTGCCGAAGAGTGTGTTCCAATGACAGCGTTCAGAGGCCCCGACTTATTCTACGAGTGGTTAGTAATGCCGTTCGGCTTATGTAACGCTCCCGCTTACTTCGTTGATCTGATGAATAGAGTATTCAGAGGAGTATTGAATAAGTTTGTTCTGGTTTTCATTGACGATATTCTAATCTTCTCTAAATCAAAGGCCGAACATGAAAAGCATCTGGAACAGGTTCTAGAAATTCTGAGACGGAATGTATTGAAAGCCAAGTTTTCCAAATGTATCTTCTGGCAAGATGAAGTGAAATTTCTAGGCCATGTTGTATCGAAAGAAGGAATCGCTGTGGACCCAAGCAAAATCACAGCTATTCAGAATTGGAAACAGCCTAGTACTCCCACTGAAGTCCGCAGCTTTCTCGGATTGGCTAGCTATTACCGGAAGTTCATTAAAAACTTTTCTAAGATATCTGGCCACTTAACGAAGCTTACAAAGAAGCATTCTAAATTCAAATGGACTCAAGAGAGTGAGGAGGCTTTTGAGGAGCTGAAGTTAAGGTTGACAACTGCTCCAGTGTTAACCATCATCGATGGCAACCAAGATTTGAAAGTCTGGACTGAAGCTTCTAGAGAAGGCCTTGGGGCAGTGTTAATGCAAAGAGGCCAAGTGATTGCTTATGCTAGCCGTCAACTGAAGCCACACGAGAAAAACTATGTAACTCATGATCTTGAGTTATTGGCTATCATATTCTCTTTGAAAATCTGGAGACACTATCTTCTGGGCGAGAGATTTGAACTGTTTACAGATCACCAGTCGTTAAAGTATCTGTTTACTCAGAAGGACTTAAATTTGAGGCAGCAGCGTTGGCTGGAGTTTCTTGCAGCATATGACTTTGAAATTATATATACTCCAGGGAAAGCCAACGTCGTGGCCGATGCGTTAAGCCGAAAGAGTGAGATGATCGCTAGTTTCATCATTGCGACTTCGTTGATTGATAAGATATCGGCTCTCCAAGAAGACGACCAATTTATCAAAGGAATAAGTCAGCGAATTCGTGAAGGCAATGCTTCGGATTTCCAGTTAGACAGCGAAGGGATTCTGAGGTTAGAAGGACGAATTTGCGTTCCAGAAATTCCTGAACTAAGAAGAGAGGTGCTTGATGAATGTCACAAATCTAAGCTCAGTATCCATCCGGGTGTGAATAAGATGTATAACGATATCAAACGCACATTCTGGTGGAAGTCGTTAAAAAGAGACATCTCAATATATGTTAGTCGATGCCGTACTTGCCAGCTAGTCAAAAGTGACCAACAAAAATTGGCTGGATTGTTACAACCACTAGAAGTTCCTGGTTGGAAGTGGGAACATATTTCTATGGATTTCATTGATGGTTTGCCCAGAACCAGAAAAGGAAATGACAGTATTTGGGTGATCGTAGATCGTTTCACGAAGACCGCCCATTTCATACCTGTCAAATCAAATAGAACTGCTCAGAGTCTGGCGCAGATTTACTTCAGGGAAATAGTTAGACTACATGGAGTGCCGCTCAGTATAGTCAGTGATAGAGATACAATATTCACTAGTAAATTCTGGGAAGCATTTCAAGTCGAGCTAGGAACGAAGTTAAACTTGAGCACCGCTTATCATCCTCAGACAGACGGTCAGACTGAGAGGGTGAATCGAATTTTAGAAGATCTATTGCGGGCTTGTGTAATAGATTTCGGTGGATCATGGGAAGACAATCTACATTTGGCCGAGTTCTCTTATAACAACAGCTACCAGGCGAGTCTGACAATGTCGCCATTCGAAGCATTGTATGGTAGACCGTGCCGATCTCCTGCTTGTTGGGTCGAGCCTGGGAATAGACTTGTGTTGGGTCCTGATATGATTCGAGAAGCGGCCGACAAAGTCGATTTTATTAAGAAACGATTGCTCGCCGCTCAAAGCCGACAAAAGAGCTATGCCGATAAAAGAAGAAGAGATATATCCTTTGAAGTTGGCGACTACGTATATTTAAAGGTATCGCCGATGAGAGGAGTTATCCGGTTCGGTAAAACTGGAAAGTTGGCACCCAAATTCATTGGTCCGTTTCCTATTCTGGAACGGATTGGAACTCTCGCTTATAGGGTCAAACTGCCTGACTGGTTTCCTGGAGTGCATGATGTATTTCATATATCTCAACTTCGAAAGCACGTTCATGATCCAGACTTGATCGTGGAAGAAGCAGCTCAGCAGGACATTGAAATTACTCCAGAGTTAGCTGTGAGGCGAGAGCCGCTAAAGATCATCGGCAAAGAAACTAAAGAGCTGAGAAACAAGAAGGTTCACTTAGTCAAAGTGCAATGGAGTGGAGATCCACGAGATTGTACTTGGGAAACTGAGGAGAGCATTCATAAAGCTTATCCTAGATGCCGAGTAGATATCTCTGATTGACTCTGGTGCAAGGTACATTTACCCTACTTTGCATTACCATTTAATTCTCTATTCCGTTGCTATTTTCTTCCCATGGATGTGCATTATTTATTCTATACTCTGAAGATTAAAAACAAGTTGGTTGTTGTGTTGTGTGATTGTAGATTTATTAAACCACTTTCGACTTTATTCCTTTTCGGGGACGAAAAGTTTTAAGTGGGGGAGATTGTAACGACCCAGAAAATCTGAACCAATTTAAAAATTTTAAATTGGCTAAAATAATGGATTTTAAATATTTAAAATAAATATTTTAAATAATGGTGATGAAAACTGAGTTGGAATCGACATTTGAAAACGAATATAATTAATTATAATTATAAATAAGGCCTGAAAGGGCGATGTAGTTTCGAAAATTGAATTCAACTTTGTCGAACTGTACCGGTTGCAAAACAATCCGGATTTTAGTGAAACCAAAAATATTTATTTCTGTTAGTGAATATCTTTCTAACGAATCCGACCAATCGAAATTTGATAGCGGGAATCAAAAGATACGTCCAGTTGAAGATTCTGAATAGTCGCTATGGAATTCAGGCCCTTAAAAATGGACATTTTGCAGATGACCTCGGATTTCGACGAAACCACTTTTGTTGGATCCGCAGTGTCAAGTTATTGCTAGATTTCAAATTTCATAATTTTTCGAATCAATATGTGAGCGTGGCAAAGGAAAACGCGTTTGACCAGTTTCAGTTGATTTTAATCGACTGGAAATTGGCCATTTTTCAAACGGTCTCAGAATTCGACGAAACTAGTTTTGTTAGGACCGTATCGTCAATACGAAGCTAGAAAATATTTTTCTGGAATTTTTCTAGTTAGTATGTGACCCCGGTAATTTGAAATGTGCGTTTAAAATTCAATATAGTGATTTAAATGAAAATTCAAAAGGAAACTGATTGTAACGAGCAAATCAGCTTGCGATACATATCCCATTGTGTTCGGAATGGGGGTGAAACGCTATGGGCGACAGGCGGTGGGCCTCGTTTCGAGGTCATATGTAAAAGTCAACCTTTTTGCAAAATATAAATAATTAAATAAAATAAAAAAATATAATCTCCCCCCCCTTTATCTTCGTTCTGCCCCCCCTTTTCATTTCGATTCAGTTAAACAGAAGAAAAAAAAAACCCTAACAGCTATCGACCGCCCCCCCCCCCTCAGGCGAACGCCGCGACGAAGCTATCGCCGCCCCCTCCCCAGAGCGCACGATCGCGAGCGATTCGAGACCCCCCCCAGTTCGAAACGCTGAAGCCGCCGCCCCCTGGAAGCGAACTCCGCCTTGCCGCCGACACCTTCTTCCTTCCCCCCCTTTTTTTTCTTCGCAGGTAAATTGTTTATATTTTACTTTATTTTCATCTTTGAATTTCGATTTTAAAGATTTATAAAACTGATTTTATTTTAGAAATTAAAACTGATTTTAATTAAAAAGATAAAAACTGAATTTTATAAAAGAATAAAACTGATTTGAAAAGAAATTAAAACTGATTTTATAACAAGAGTAAAAACTGATTTTTGATTTTTAAAAGGTTTTGAAAACTGATTTTTAAAGTTTAAAAAATAATTTTTAAAAGGTATTGAAAACTGATTTCTTTAAAAAGTAAAAATCATATTTTTATATACCGAAAGTCGAAAGTAAAAATCATATTTTTATATATTGAAAGCCGAAAGTAAAAATCATATTTTTATATATCGAAAGTCGAAGTAAAAATCATATTTTTATACATTGAATAGCATCGTAAAAATTCGATTTTTACATGTGTAGAGAATACAGGAGAAAGCGACAGAAAGGCGAAGATTTCTCTAAGTGCAGTTGGATAGCAATTGGTGAGATTTCTGAATTATAATTTATATATATATGTGTTGAAAATGAAAGTGAATAGCTATATATAAATTGCTATATATAACTATATATATATATATATACGCCCCCTCGTCCACAAACCATGGACGATATTTATTGGTTGAAATTGTTGTGAAAATTGATTGATAGAGAATGATTGTTTGGGATTGTTTGTGATTGATATTGGTTGATTGTGGTTGAAAAATACCCATTTGTGGTTGAGAAATATTTGGTTGAAACCACATAGGATTAGTTTGTGGAAATGAAATAAATATATACATGCCGCCTGCGTGCGAACTAGATGCATGATCACCATTGTCAAAAACCGCGAGGTTTTAAGGTAGAGCGAGGAGCCGTACTAGGGACGGTGCCGGTTTAACTTCCCTGCCGTTATGCTGCCGAAATTTTGAATAATATTCGTGTGTTTGAATTATTTTCATTTGCTTAAACTATATTTATTCATTGAATAGAAAACATTCATGTGTTGAATTGATATTCATTCGTTGTTTAGAAATTCATGTGTTGAATGGTATTCATATTTTGAAATAAATTGTTCGATAATAAAAATCACATTTTTATCTATATATAAAAACTATAGAAAACATTCATGTGTTGAATTGATATTCATTCGTTGTTTAGAAATTCATGTGTTGAATGGTATTCATATTTTGAAATAAATTGTTCGATAATAAAAATCACATTTTTATCTATATATAAAAACTATTGAAAACATTCATGTGTTGAATTGATATCCATTCGTTGTTTAGAAATTCATGTGTTGAATGGTATTCATATTTTGAAATAAATTGTTCGATAATAAAAATCACATTTTTATCTATGTATAGAAACTATAGAAAACATTCATGTGTTGAATTGATATTCATTCGTTGATTAGAAATTCATGTGTTGAATGGTATTCATATTTTGAAATAAATTGTTTGATAATAAAAATCACCTTTTATCGACTATATGAACTATATAGAAAAATAGTGTTATGAAATAAATCGTTTTACAATAAAAATCGCATTTTTATTGTATGCATAAATCGTTGAAATGTGAAGTGTTAAAAATAGCCACTTGTTCAAAATAAACATATATGAGTTGAAATATTCATTAATTAGCTAATGAAATGATTTGCACCTATTTATGTAACATTAGAATGAATGGAGTTTTTAAACCAAATAGAAATCAAATATGAAGTTGAATAGAAAAGGATAAATGATAAGAACTGTATATATATGTATATGCATATTCATTGAACAGGTTATAGCAAAGGGGCTAGAGAAGAGGAATAAAATTTTGTGCCCGACAAATAGGTACACATTTACTGATTCGTTTGGGTGATGATTTTGAGCCTGTTGGCTAGCCGCTTGGCTTTTTCTTTTTCTTTTTGAGATTAGAAGGACCGGGGACGCTATTTGCGATTTCCCGATGCTCCCGGTGCAGGGGAGGTTATGGCGAAATTTTTCCAAAATTTAAGGTGTTAGAAAAATATTTGAAGTGAAAACGATATTGAAATTGTTGAATGAACTATATTTATATAAATATATAAATATAAATAAAATTAAAACGAAACGAGGCCGTGCAGTTCGTATTTTGAAACCGTGATTTCAAACGACTAGTGCGGGAAATCCGACCATTGGATTTTCCCGAAACCTCAACCGTCGGGTTCGCCTTGGAAATATCTTCCCAACGACACCAACCTTGTAAAAATCCAACGGTTGGATTGTCTGGAATGTTTAATTCAAATCTGAAGAAAAACAGCGCCAGAAACGATTATATTTATTTATATATATAAATATAATTATATTTAATCGAATAACGACGCTGCAGTTCGTATTTTGAAATCGAAATTTCAAACGATTGTACCGGGAGATCCGACCGTCGGATTTTCCCGAAACTGGAACCGTTGGATTCGTTTTGAAAAGACCTTTCTAATGATGTAAATTTTGTGAAGATCCAACGGTTAGATTTTCAGATATGTGTAAATCAAATCTGAAGAAAAACAGCGCCACGGCCACGTTATGGCCCGAAGCGTCGTTTCGAATAAATTAGCTATTTTAAAATAAATAAAAATAGCGATAAATAGTTATAAAATATCATAAGCGATATGGAATGGAAATAAACTGAATTTGCTTGATTTATGTGATATTTGATGGTTGAATGTGTTTGGTGTGAAAATTACATTAAAGAACAAACGTGATGTTGTCAAATAATTTAACCATTGAAATAAATCGATTTGAAATTCTAAATATACGTGAATTATTTGAAAAGGCCGAGTTAATTCTCATTTCGAATAATTGACCGACGATTGAAAGTCGAAGATGAAGACGATGGTCGAAGACCGGGGATCTTCACCTCGTTTGGATGGTAACCGAGGTCCTGATTGGGAGGCATCCCGAAATATGGATAATGAGTGGTGATCGTCCAGACGTACGTGTTGGTCGATGGGTTTGCGAGGTATTTAGTGCCTCCAGTTTCGTTCAGACCCAGAACGGACTTGTAAATGGACTGTGTGTCCGACATGGGAATTTGTTCTGTGTGATTGATAGCCATCAGTTGCACGGTGTAAATTGCCTGTGTGGCATGCTAAGATGCAGTGATCAGGGCTTCTGTTGAAAAGCAAAGTCTTGTGGTGATGATCAAAGCACCGCCTGTGTGGCGTAGCTTTGTGTATAACGTGAATTCGCGAGCCTCACACCCCGGTATGAACCTAAAACGGGAGAGGACATCAGGGAGGGCATGCGTTTCTTCCTAGCTAGGGTGGTGTCAGTGACCTACCAGCCCTGACATTTATATACTTTTCACCTATGTGGTTGTTGCTGTTGCGAGGCGCCTCGGTTTGATCGGACGATCCGGGTCCGATGGAGTCATTCGTTGGCTCGTTTACGCCCCAAAGGGCGGGGAAACGTATTGTTCAGGCATAATAATCCACATCGTTGGACCGGCCCTGACGATCCAAGGGGCAGTTGCGGCTGTTCCTGAGGCTCGGACTAGGCAGTCTCGAATTCGGTAAGGACTATCTTTTGCCTTGGTTCATGACGGAAATCCAATTTCCAAATACGTGACGATGCGGTTTCGATTGTATATATACATTTGGCGACATAGTGGCATGGGACGCTCATGTTGTCTATGATTGATAGTTATGATTTGAAATTGTTTTCAAAACATATAAACACTAGCAATAATATCAAATGCCTTTGTTTTATTCGTATCAAGCATATCTTGGCCGTTATAAGGTAAAAACTCTATCCTCCGGTTTGCGTTGCATTGTGTGATGGGAACTGAGTCTTATAACGGCTTCATTTTTATAAAAAGCATAGCGATGTTTAAAAGAAAGATTTGTTTTAAAGCACTGGCAATCCAATGGAGTAAACCCGTTCCACGAAAGTGGCGTGGTCCTGTGATTAGCCAATTATATATGTGTTGAGTGGATTTCTCATACCAGTCCCATGACTGACTCGTAGTTTGTTTCACTCTCAAACTCGGGTGCCCCTTTTTCTACACGGGCAGCCTTGTATTCAGGTTTAGCTGGTTCTTTCGGGATAGCTGGAGCTGAAGATGGATTCTATCATTTATTTCTTTTTATGCTGTTCAGCTCCTATTGTACATATTTTGTTTATTTCCGCTGTAGACATTTATGTATAGCTGAACTGTATTTGTACTAAGTAAGATCCTGTATACTGTGTAACTCTGATGATTACTTTTATCCAGTATATTTTGTTGTTCATTCTGGTGTATTTATTTAATTCTGTTCTGCTATTATATGTTTCTGTGTTATATTCCAAAGATAACCTTGTTTCCGTGAGAACGGGAAATCGGGTCGTCTCATCGTGGTATCAGAGCTTTGGTTAAGCTTAGTTCTGGAATATAACATTTGAACGAACTCGTCAGAAATAGAACCAGTAGTGTTCTAGGACGGGTAACTCTATACAGATAGGATCAGTAATATCCTAGTATGAGTAAAGCAGAATGAAATTACACCTTGATAGACACATTTAGATTTGAAGTATGTGTTTCTATATTTTAAAATACCTTTTCTGTGACCTGACACTTGATCTGCTATTTGCAGAAGAACTAGAAAATGAGTGTCAGAAGCAGAAGGAACGCAGAACCGGATATTGAGGCCCTATTAATCAAATATCGAAATATGGGTGGAATACCGTTCTCTGGTGAAGAATCTATTATGAAGACACAAGCTTGGATTCGGTCAGCTGAGAAAATCTTCGAAGCATTAAAGCTTAGAGATGACCAGAAAAGATTACTGGCCTCCTGGGCTCTCAAAGACGAAGCTTTGTTTTGGTGGGATTCTGTTATTAAAGATAATCCAGAAGGTGATATCACCTGGGACAGATTCAAAGTAATTTTCTTAGAAAGATTTACTCCTCCCTAAGTGACCGAACGGCTATGCGATGAATTTTCTTATCTGATACAAGGAGATATGACAATTCCCGAATATCATATGACAATTCCCGGCTATGCGATTTCTTTTCTTCTCCTCTGAGTACACGTCCTTTGTATGCAATTGAAAACGATATGTGTAAAACCTTGCCGACAAAGGAACGATTAATGAAAGCAATATCCGCAGTAATTGCACATGCTAATTTCTGCAATCCTACATCCTACCCGTATACAGCTTACTGTTAATTCCTTGGGTGCCAAGGGTTTGCCCATTATATATACACACCCTGAATCCCTATTTTCCCATTCCTCTCGGTTTCTTTTCATCTCCAGCAAATGACAAAACCGTACCCTCCCTCTAGTATCACGAACAGCAAACAAAGCTCCACCGCAGTATATATATATATATGAACAAGGGGTTGAAGGTTGAGACTGGAGACGTTGCGCCGCTTCTGATGGCGCCGTTCGATCGATCTCCGGCAGTCGAGAGGAGGAGCGACGTTGGTGTTTGCCGGACAGAGTGGGTTTTGGTTTTCAAACAAAGAGGGGAACGAGAATACAAAGATGTACGGGAACCAGGAACATTTCGGTCGACAACGGTATACTTTAAAACTTAATTAAGTTGTGTTAGAAACTAATTAAGTAATTAATTATAAATCAAGTTATATTGGCAACGTGAATTTTTGCAGGTTGAGTGTCGGGAGCACTGAACGATGGAACTGGAAACAAAATTAAAATGGGACCGTGAATCTTAAATATAGGGTCGGCATGTTATCCACTTAAACAAAAAGTAAATCATTCACTAATCGCACTATTTGAGTAATTGAAATTCTAAAGTAACTATGATGTTTAAATCGTGTTTGTTGCAGGCTTTCGAAAAATAGGAGTGCACGAGTGCTGAGCTCCATAAACCGAAGAAGAAACTGGCCTGTTAAAGTTGTTAAGTAATTAAAGACTTAATTTTTATAACTAAATTTAATTACTAATATAAATTTTGTGTTAGGTTTCATAATCTGGGGACACGGAATCAGGCAAAACGTGAAGAGAAGGGGTTAAAGGACCAGTTATACCTTAACAAAAAAATTCCTAAAGTAATTAGCCTAATTTTAAATATAATTATAATTAAGAAATCATTTATTTAATTTGAAATGATAAATGCTTATAATAGTATAACTCTTGTTCAGGTTAACCAAATCGAACGAAATAAGCGACACCGGAAACGTATTCTCAAGATGCACATGCCGGAACCGTTCTAAATGGGAATGGAAACAACAAGGATTTACAGTTAAATTAAACAACTGTTTAATTTAACTGAAACAAGCCGTTAAAAGCAAGGCAAATCGAGGTGAGTTAAACTCACTCAGTTACCCTTTTTATATTTTATATAAATTGGGTATTTTTATTTTGTGTGCTCTGCTTGCCAATGGTTGACTGCTTTGCTAGTTATCTATTTAACTGTTGATTTAACCGATGAAATTAAACTGTGTTTAATTTCAGTGAAATACCAAATCGTTATTTTTAACGGTTGGTTCCAATAAAGGTAACTCACCTTGGTTGGTCACGTTTATTTATAAACGTGTTTAAGTGGTTGAATCGTTTGAATTGCTTGTGGTTGATGTTGAATGGTTGCTATTTAGTGTTATCAGTTAAACAAAACTGAATGGTCTGATTTGAGATAACCATTTGAATACAGGGAAGAACAGGCTGGAGGGACCCAAGCGGATCCCTCAAATGTATTATTTATTTTCATATTATCATATATGAACTGATCTGTTTGTGTGATTGATTTGATGGTTGATTATTAATTGAATATTCAACATCTGTTTGGTTTGAACCAATAGGTGATATTGGTTAAGTGTTTGGCAGAGTATGGCCTTTAAAATCAATCGGGTTATAGACAGTGATTCACCGTCAGGTAAATCGATAGAGTTGAAGTTATAAAATTTACTTTATAACTGAAGTTAGGTTTTGGAAAAAATGTATTATTCTGAACAAAAGTTATTAAAGAGAATTAAATAAATGTTTTATTTATTTAAGGTTTGATTTGTTAGTAATTTATTTTATAAAGTAAATTCTGATGTTAATCAGATTTACAAAGAATGAGAATAGAGAATGAATCGAATGGTTAAACTTTGATAATTGTTTTGAAAAGAAAACAATTAATGGAAATAATTTAAATTAATTATATTTTTAATTAATTTAAAGTGAAGGTTAATTGGAATTAGTTTACGAGATAATCGAATTTTGACTTGACAAAATTGACCATTTAAACTGGAATCGAATATCAAATTAGTTTGTTTCGAAATTGCGAAATGAAATAGTTGAAGAATATTGTTTAACTTTAAATAAGATCTTTAAAAAGGATTTTCTATTTATCTTAGTAAATAAAGAAACTAACTACTGAAGTAGTTAATGAGTAAAGAAAATTATTGTTTTAATAAGAATTTAGAAGGCTACTTTTGAAAAGTAATCGAAGAGAAGTGTAATCCAAATTGGATTGTGAAAGGAATCTATGAGCGGGTTTTATATTTAAAGCTAAGATGTTTATAATGATGTTAAAAAGAGGATTTCAAGCGAAGATGATAACTTAAATTTAAGTGTTGTTTAATTATGTGAATTAAGGTAAAGGGTTTATATAAACCAGGGTCGTGTAAATGAGGTTTGATGTGTTAAGGCGTTAATTTTATTTAACGTTACTTGAAAACAAGATCAAGTAAAAAGGAGAATTTTAAATGAGATTTCAAAATGGGAAAATGGTCGAATAATTTTGAAAGAAGATTGGAAATAAGCGAATCTGGGTAAAGAACTGAGTTATAGGGTTGTATAACCAAATCCAATAGTTAAATGGAATTTGTTTGAGACTAGAATGAAATATTGATTTTGATTACAACTTATGTTTATCGAAGGATGAGAACGGTGTTGATCAAGGTTTGAGAGGTAATTAAAATACCCCAACTTGAACAACATCGGGATTATCTGAAGATAGTATTAGTTGGTAATCGTAAGAGACGTTAGTGGATATGTTTTGAAAATCTAAACAGCGATTTTAGCGCTGTTGTTATAATATATGTTTTGTAAATCTAATATAGCGATTGTAGCGCTTTTGCTATAGTAAATGGGTTGTAAACCTAAACAGCGATTATAGTGCTGTTGTTTTGTAAATCTAAATAGTAATTATAACGCTATTGTTATAACATATGTGCTATAAATTTCTTTGTTAAAACTAATGGATTTCCGAATTTAAAGGATGATTGGAAGGAAGATTTAAGTGGGAAATTGAATATAGTTATTCGAGCTAGAGTTAGTCAAACGTAGTTTTTTCAAGATGAGTGCCATTTCGTACGACTGCTAGCGTAATTCGCAGGGCTGCAGATAGCCTACGGCGGTCGGATGTTTCCTGAGGGAACCAGGCGTAACTATTGTGATCGCTGCGATCTAGAGTTAAGCGAATGGAGTTAAGTAAAATAGTAGTAAACCGATAGGGTTAAAGAAGGCGAGTTAATCAGTTAGAGTTAACCACTTTGAGTTAATCAATTGGAGTTAATCGATTAGAGTTAAATCGAATAAGAGTTATTCAAATATCATATTTTTGAATATTTAAAGAATTAGAAGTTTTTAATTTAACAAAAGTAAATCAGTTGTTAAAGGCCAAGTGATGCTGAATACTGAATCAGTGAACTCATTGGAGTGTCATGTTTGAAACACTGTATATTTTGATAGTTAAAACACCGACTATCAAATCTGTCCTATACGATTGTTGGTACGGAAAGACCGGGATCGAATTTATTCGAAAACCATTCCGACCAACAAATACGTGAAGATTTCAGAAGATGATCGTGATGGAGCATTGAAGACCGTTGATTTTCACAAACGGAGGAACCACTAATATTCTCTGCCTGGCAAGCAGAGAGAAACTGTGATTCTGTCGTGGTTGGAATCTACGGGTTGCAAGGACTACTCGCTACTGATCCATGGGGTGATTCCTATATTGGATGCAGTAGGAGAGTGCCTTCGGTTCATCCTGTTCCTGGATGACGTGTATGGATGAATGTCTGACAGAGTATTTCCAAAGGATCACGGACGTTGATTTCTTCAAACGTGCTATAGTTGTTGGCGGGGAATCGCCGTTCTCTTAGCTTACTGCTAGAGTATTTTTGGGGTCGTCAATTAGTGATATCTGGCGGATCTGATGATGTGGCATTCAAAGTGAGTGATGACCAGATGTTCAGAAGTATTCTGACCTCAAGCCTCATCAACCGGAAAATGACAAAAATCGGGCAGGCAGCATGGCTATGTGGGTCGCTCCCATTAGGGTGTATAATCACCTATCTAGAGGAAGTCCTATTTGTTTCTCAAATCTATGTTTCGATGCTGTCCCTTTTCGGGAGACGGTTGCTGATCCCAACCGTCGGTGATATACATTCGATACTCTCAAGCGAAATGAGGGGTCGGTCATGTGAGGGCCGGGTTGCAAGAAGTTCTTGTTGAACCCAGTGTATTCGTCTCTAGAGATACACTATCGGAAGGTGGACCCATACCTTGTCAAGTCGGAATCCAATTCCTAATAAGCGCCTGCGGGTTTTGATTGTATACTATATATGTGGAGCGTGAGATGCAAGCGTTCCACTAGATTCTATTTACTTGTATTTAGACATTATTATAATATCAGACAAGATATTGGTTTCAAAACTGTTTTGGGTTATCGTAAGGTAAAAACCGTCCGTGTTTATGTGTGGATTCGGTCTTACGATTATCCTTTTCTTTGGAAAAGATTTTGAACTTTAAAATCATGATTGGGTGGTTCACCCTTATTACTGTGCGAGTTTATCTCACTCTGGTTCACCAGACTGACCCGGTGTTTTGTAAATGCTCGGGTTAGACCGGGTTGTACAGGTTCAGGTTATCGACTGCTATGAAGAGACGAGCTGGAGTTGTTCGGACGTATGATATTACTACTATTCCGTTGTGTGTTGTATATGGGAACAGGCTATTATAACCGTCCCATGGTATGATGTACTCTGATACTGTAAGTATTTTAAAGCTTTCAATAAAGATTATTTCTGTATTATATTTTGTTCCGTTGCGATGTGAGACTCTGTGTTGTGTGGTGTTCTTCTTCTTCTTCTATTCAATATTTCTACCTTATCTATTCTCATCCTCTAACTTCTTTCTATTAATGATCTGGAATGTTCGATGTCTGATTGGTCAACACGGTAGTTTGATGTTGATTTTCGGAGTCGAAAATCCCAGTTCGTTACAGTGGTATCAGAGCTATTGGTTAAGTAATTACCTTGGCTCTGTGGCGTGATTCAGTAGAGATGGGGTTAGCAATACCCTAGATTGAGTTTGAGTGTATATATATGAGCGTGTGTTTGTAAATTGATATAAAAAATGTTTATATTGTGTTGATTGGTTTGTCGAGTAGTTTATGAATTCTGGTCGATACAGTAATGCAAACTGTGTCGATAAGTGTTTCTAAACTCTTGAACAGAATAATTCGACACAGTATGTTTTTGAAAGAGGGTAAATGAAATAATTTTACCCAAATGGTATTTTAATATAAAGAAATGATTAACATTTGAAATATTATAGTATATTGGATGTGTTGCTTGGTTATAATTGAAAAGGTTATATAAATAACCAATTAGAATTCGTATAATATGAAAACAGATGAATTAAATCTGGAATTAAAATCAGAATTGGAATTAAAATTCCCAAAAGTGGGAAAGGTGACTGCAAATGAACTTGGATTGAATATATGAGAAATTTAAGATCCTGGGAGATTTTAAATTTGTTTTACAAACTTTGAGGTGGGTATTTTGAAAAGATTTCAAAATGGAAATGTTTAAATATGATTTTGAATGGTTATATAGTACTGAACTCACTTTGATAGCTGGGAAGTAACTCTGATGATGCTGGCCACATCATCAGTGTTCATTTCCGGGTTCTAAGTGACGGATTTCAACCAAAGACCTTGTTTTGAATTGCTTTGAGAAAAACAAGTTGTTTGAATCGTGAAAAGGAATATTTGATTTTTGGAAGTGCTGAACTGTTTAAAACACCAAGGAGAGATAGCAATTAAAACAAAATTAAATAGATATTTGTGAAAGCAAATATGAATTGAATTGGAACCAATTAACTGGAAATTGAATCGAGATATATTAAATCGAGCAGAACCAGATTTTGAATTGCGAGACAGGAATCCGAAATGGTGTTGGACTGGTAAGTTAAGAGTTGGAATTGGTAATGGATGGAAATTGAGTTAAGAATGAGATCTGGCTTGGTTGCGTGAAGGATTTGGTTTTGAGGATAAAATTGGAATTTTGTTGGAAATGCAATTGTATATGCTGACAGGGCAGCAGATGGAAAGGATATAAAGATATGCCCGACAAAAAGGTACACGTTTATTTTTATATGGGTTTGGAGATTTATGAGCCGATTTGGCAAGCCACTTGGCTGTTTTATTTTCTTTTGGAATGGAGGAGGTCTAGAAAGGCGAGTTGTAGTTGTACCGATTGAGCCGTACAGAGGAGGTGCTGGCGAAAATTTTCGGAAATTTAAGGTGTTAGACAATTTTCGATATTTTTGAAAATATTTATTTACAGTATTGAATTGGTTTCTAATTTAATATAAAATTAGATTTGAAATTAATGGGTTTATAACGTTCTTTCTTACCTTAGCAATTTCGAGGACGAAATTATTTTAAGGGGGGAAGAATGTAACGACCCGTGTTTTTCGACCATTTGAATATGAATATTTAAATTAGTTTTAAATATTATGTTGGGAATATTAATGGAATTTAATATTTAATTCGTTATTAAGAACGAAGTTGAACGTTATAATTTAAATATAATATAATTCGAGCTTGGAAATGGCGTGCAGTTTGTAATATTTGGTTTTGAACTTCAACTGAGAATACAGAATTCGATTTAAGTCGGATTTCTGTAAAACAAGACACGTTGGGACCGTATTGACGATAATTTTCATATGAAAGAGAAAAATCCAGATTTCGTGTTATAATTTGATAGTTATGGCCAAAGCAAATTTTGAAATAGTCGCTATGGAAAATCGTTATTAAATTATAGGCCTTTAAAATGGCCGTTTTGCAAACGGACTCAGATTTCGACAAAATCAGTTTCATTAGAACCGTATCGCTAAATTATTGTATGGTGGTGAATTGCGTGGAAAATCGATATCGTATGTGACCACGGTAGCCGTAAACGCCCGTTCAATTTCTATAGCGCGTATTTAAATAAATAAAGGGGTATTTGAGTGTAACTTGAGAAGACGATCGAATTAGGCCACGAAACCAGTTCCGTTGAGTTCGTATCGTCGATTAGAGTCAGAATAAGTATATAGTTTGTTATTTTTAGAGACCGGAAAATTTGGTGTTAAAAGGGGTATAGCGGTTCGGGGTAAAAACAGCCTATCGGGCAAACGGTCTCAGAATGGGACGAAACTAGTGCCGTTGGGTTCGTATCGAAAAGTTATTGTAAGATATCAAGGTTTCAAGTTGATTTGATTTATCTAGTGACCGTGGAGAAATTAAACGCGTGTTCATTTCTGGTTTTATAAAGGGAAATTTTTCATACGAAGTCGGATTTCGACGAAACTTGTCCCATTGGATTTGGAATATCTTTTTACACCGAGATTAGCTTTTTCATCAGAAAACAGGGATCGATTGTGATTAGTTTTATGTTATACTTCACCGTTAAGCTTCATGAGAATAAAAATAATATATAAAATACATTCAGGTCTGCCTATCCAAGTTGTTCTTACCCCGAGTATTGCCGCTGCCTTGCTTTCTTATCAGCAAATCCCTACTTTGATCTGAAAACCCATTGTGTTGTCATCACGCACATGCAAAAGTAACACAGCGTACATTTTCACATGCAACCATCCATCAAACTTAATACCTCTGCAATCCTACCACATGCCTACGGTATGCGATTTCTTTTCTTCTCCTCTGAGTACACGTCCTTTGTATGCAATTGAAAACGATATGTGTGAAACCTTGCCGACAAAGGAACGATTAATGAAAGCAATATCCGCAGTAATTGCACATGCTAATTTCTGCAATCCTACATCCTACCCGTATACAGCTTACTGTTAATTCCTTGGGTGCCAAGGGTTTGCCCATTATATATACACACCCTGAATCCCCATTTTCCCATTCCTCTCGGTTTCTTTTCATCTCCAGCAAATGACAAAACCGTACCCTCCCTCTAGTATCACGAACAGCAAACAAAGCTCCACCGCAGTATATATATATATATATATGAACAAGGGGTTGAAGGTTGAGACTGGAGACGTTGCGCCGCTTCTGATGGCGCCGTTCGATCGATCTCCGGCAATCGAGAGGAGGAGCGACGTTGGTGTTTGCCGGACAGAGTGGGTTTTGGTTTTCAAACAAAGAGGGGAACGAGAATACAAAGATGTACGGGAACCAGGAACATTTCGGTCGACAACGGTATACTTTAAAACTTAATTAAGTTGTGTTAGAAACTAATTAAGTAATTAATTATAAATTAAGTTATATTGGCAACGTGAATTTTTGCAGGTTGAGTGTCGGGAGCACTGAACGATGGAACTGGAAACAAAATTAAAATGGGACCGTGAATCTTAAATATAGGGTCGGCCTGTTATCCACTTAAACAAAAAGTAAATCATTCACTAATCGCACTATTTGAGTAATTGAAATTCTAAAGTAACTATGATGTTTAAATCGTGTTTGTTGCAGGCTTTCGAAAAACAGGAGTGCACGAGTGCCGGGCTCCATAAACCGAAGAAGAAACTGGCCTGTTAAAGTTGTTAAGTAATTAAAGACTTAATTTTTATAACTAAAGTTAATTACTAATATAAATTTTGTGTTAGGTTTCATAATCTGGGGACAAGGAATCAGGCAAAACGTGAAGAGAAGGGGTTAAAGGACCAGTTATACCTTAACAAAAAAATTCCTAAAGTAATTAGCCTAATTTTAAATATAATTATAATTAAGAAATCATTTATTTAATTTGAAATGATAAATGCTTATAATAGTATAACTCTTGTTCAGGTTAACCAAATCGAACGAAATAAGCGACACCGGAAACGTATTCTCAAGATGCACATGCCGGAACCGTTCTAAATGGGAATGGAAACAACAAGGATTTACAATTAAATTAAACAACTGTTTAATTTAACTGAAACAAGCCGTTAAAAGCAAGGCAAATCGAGGTGAGTTAAACTCACTCAGTTACCCTTTTTATATTTTATATAAATTGGGTATTTTTATTTTGTGTGCTCTGCTTGCCAATGGTTGACTGCTTTGCTAGTTATCTATTTAAATGTTGATTTAACCGATGAAATTAAACTGTGTTTAATTTCAGTGAAATACCAAATCGTTATTTTTAACGGTTGGTTCCAATAAAGGTAACTCACCTTGGTTGGTCACGTTTATTTATAAACGTGTTTAAATGGTTGAATCGTTTGAATTGCTTGTGGTTGATGTTGAATGGTTGCTATTTAGTGTTATCAGTTAAACAAAACTGAATGGTCTGATTTGAGATAACCATTTGAATACAGGGAAGAACAGGCTGGAGGGACCCAACCGGATCCCTCAAATGTATTATTTATTTTCATATTATCATATATGAACTGATCTGTTTGTGTGATTGATTTGATGGTTGATTATTAATTGAATATTCAACATCTGTTTGGTTTGAACCAATAGGTTATATTGGTTAAGTGTTTGGCAGAGTATGGCCTTTAAAATCAATCGGGTTATAGATAGTGATTCACCGTCAGGTAAATCGATAGAGTTGAAGTTATAAAATTTACTTTATAACTGGAGTTAGGTTTTGGAAAAAATGTATTATTCTGAACAAAAGTTATTAAAGAGAATTAAATAAATGTTTTATTTATTTAAGGTTTGATTTGTTAGTAATTTATTTTATAAAGTAAATTCTGATGTTAATCAGATTTACAAAGAATGAGAATAGAGAATGAATCGAATGGTTAAACTTTGATAATTGTTTTGAAAAGAAAACAATTAATGGAAATAATTTAAATTAATTATATTTTTAATTAATTTAAAGTGAAGGTTAATTGGAATTAGTTTACGAGATAATCGAATTTTGACTTGACAAAATTGACCATTTAAACTGGAATCGAATATCAAATTAGTTTGTTTCGAAATTGCGAAATGAAATAGTTGAAGAATATTGTTTAACTTTAAATAAGATCTTTAAAAAGGATTTTCTATTTATCTTAGTAAATAAAGAAATTAAATACTGAAGTAGTTAATGAGTAAAGAAAATTATTGTTTTAATAAGAATTTAGAAGACTACTTTTGAAAAGTAATCGAAGAGAAGTGTAATCCAAATTGGATTTTGAAAGGAATCTATGAGCGGGTTTTATATTTAAAGCTAAGATGTTTATAATGATGTTAAAAAGAGGATTTCAAGCGAAGATGATAACTTAAATTTAAGTGTTGTTTAATTATGTGAATTAAGGTAAAGGGTTTATATAAACCAGGGTTGTGAAAATGAGGTTTGATGTGTTAAGGCGTTAATTTTATTTAACGTTACTTGAAAACAAGATCAAGTAAAAAGGAGAATTTTAAATGAGATTTCAAAATGGGAAAATGGTCGAATAATTTTGAAAGAAGATTGGAAATAAGCGAATCTGGGTAAAGAACTGAGTTGTAGGGTTGTATAACCAAATCCAATAGTTAAATGGAATTTGTTTGAGACTAGAATGAAATATTGATTTTGATTACAACTTATGTTTATCGAAGGATGAGAACGGTGTTGATCAAGGTTTGAGAGGTAATTAAAATACCCCAACTTGAACAACATCGGGATTATCTGAAGATAGTATTAGTTGGTAATCGTAAGAGACGTTAGTGGATATGTTTTGAAAATCTAAACAGCGATTTTAGCGCTGTTGTTATAATATATGTTTTGTAAATCTAATATAGCGATTGTAGCGCTTTTGCTATAGTAAATGGGTTGTAAACCTAAACAGCGATTATAGTGCTGTTGTTTTGTAAATCTAAATAGTAATTATAACGCTATTGTTATAACATATGTGCTATAAATTTCTTTGTTAAAACTAATGTTTTTCCGAATTTAAAGGATGATTGGAAGGAAGATTTAAGTGGGAAATTGAATATAGTTATTCGAGCTAGAGTTAGTCAAACATAGTTTTTTCAAGATGAGTGCCATTTCGTACGACTGCTAGCGTAAGTCGCAGGGTTGCAGATAGCCTACGGCGGTCGGATGTTTCCTGAGGGAACCAGGCGTAA
Organism: Allium sativum; assembly: GCA_030737875.1. Lineage (NCBI taxonomy): Eukaryota > Viridiplantae > Streptophyta > Magnoliopsida > Asparagales > Amaryllidaceae > Allium > Allium sativum. The sequence continues at coordinate 99,434,486 of CM060909.1, forward strand.
CCATTGTGATCGCTGCGATCTAGAGTTAAGCGAATGGAGTTAAGTAAAATAGTAGTAAACCGATAGGGTTAAAGAAGGCGAGTTAATCAGTTAGAGTTAACCACTTTGAGTTAATCGATTAGAGTTAAATCGAATAAGAGTTATTCAAATATCGTATTTTTGAATATTTAAAGAATTAGAAGTTTTTAATTTAACAAAAGTAAATCAGTTGTTAAAGGCCAAGTGATGCTGAATACTGAATCAGTGAACTCATTGGAGTGTCATGTTTGAAACACTGTATATTTTGATAGTTAAAACACCGACTATCAAATCTGTCCTATACGATTGTTGGTACGGAAAGACCGGGATCGAATTTATTCGAAAACCATTCCGACCAACAAATACGTGAAGATTTCAGAAGATGATCGTGATGGAGCATTGAAGACCGTTGATTTTCACAAACGGAGGAACCACTAATATTCTCTGCCTGGCAAGCAGAGATAAACTGTGATTCTGTCATGGTTGGAATCTACGGGTTGCAAGGACTACTCGCTACTGATCCATGGGGTGATTCCTATATTGGATGCAGTAGGAGAGTGCCTTCGGTTCATCCTGTTCCTGGATGACGTGTATGGACGAATGTCTGACAGAGTATTTCCAAAGGATCACGTACGTTGATTTCTTCAAACGTGCTATAGTTGTTGGCGGGGAATCGCCGTTCTCTTAGCTTACTGCTAGAGTATTTTTGGGGTCGTCAATTAGTGATATCTGGCGGATCTGACGATGTGGCATTCAAAGTGAGTGATGACCAGATGTTCAGAAGTATTCTGACCTCAAGCCTCATCAACCGGGAAATGACAAAAATCGGGCAGGCAGCATGGCTATGTGGGTCGCTCCCATTAGGGTGTATAATCACCTATCTAGAGGAAGTCCTATTTGTTTCTCAAATCTATGTTTCGATGCTGTCCCTTTTCGGGAGACGGTTGCTGATCCCAACCGTCGGTGATATACATTCGATACTCTCAAGCGAAATGAGGGGTCGGTCATGTGAGGGCCGGGTTGCAAGAAGTTCTTGTTGAACCCAGTGTATTCGTCTCTAGAGATACACTATCGGAAGGTGGACCCATACCTTGTCAAGTCGGAATCCAATTCCCAATAAGCGCCTGCGGGTTTTGATTGTATACTATATATGTGGAGCGTGAGATGCAAGCGTTCCACTAGATTCTATTTACTTGTATTTAGACATTATTATAATATCAGACAAGATATTGGTTTCAAAACTGTTTTGGGTTATCGTAAGGTAAAAACCGTCCGTGTTTATGTGTGGATTCGGTCTTACGATTATCCTTTTCTTTGGAAAAGATTTTGAACTTTAAAATCATGATTGGGTGGTTCACCCTTATTACTGTGCGAGTTTATCTCACTCTGGTTCACCAGACTGACCCGGTGTTTTGTAAATGCTCGGGTTAGACCGGGTTGTACAGGTTCAGGTTATCGACTGCTATGAAGAGACGAGCTGGAGTTGTTCGGACGTATGATATTACTACTATTCCGCTGTGTGTTGTATATGGGAACAGGCTATTATAACCGTCCCATGGTATGATGTACTCTGATACTGTAAGTATTTTAAAGCTTTCAATAAAGATTATTTCTGTATTATATTTTGTTCCGCTGCGATGTGAGACTCTGTGTTGTGTGGTGTTCTTCTTATTCTTCTATTCAATATTTCTACCTTATCTATTCTCATCCTCTAACTTCTTTCTATTAATGATCTGGAATGTTCGATGTCTGAATGGTCAACACGATAGTTTGATGTTGATTTTCGGAGTCGAAAATCCCAGTTCGTTACACCTTGAATGTTTATTTGATTGTTATGGAAATTAAGCGAGGCAGTTTTCCATGTACAATCGTCTATTGTATGAATTGTAGTCGGTTTCGACTATAGAACTTGAGCTTATATCTAGCGATTAGTTTTGAGGAAACCGGGACGAGTAAGTGTTCTACTTATCGAAAACCACTTCAAAACTAGTATATGGGTTCTATGTTTTGGAAGTGGTTGTGAAGTGAAGTCTACATGGCGATTCCGGATCTATTAAGATGCTCGAACAAATGTAGTGATTCTGAGAAATATGAAGGAATCTACGTGTGATTCCAAGATCCGTTGATGGATTGGAATCCATGTGTGGTTCCAAGATCTGTGAAGGAATATGTATGATTCCAAGATCAATCGTACTATGTGATCCCAACTATAGGAATTCTAGTTCTATTCGAGTAACGAAGACTCGTGTAAAGATGCCGAATGAAACCTCGACATCGGATATAGTTAGAGACAGAGTAAGATGCGTGATATGGGGTTTTGCTAACCCATGACATGACATGTTAACTCCATATCTAGAGTATGCTTTAAGATGTTGTGCACGGGGAGTTGGATATATTTGGTTCCACGTGGTACATACAGGTGTTTTCGTGCGTAGGCCAGTCATGTTTGCTTTTGGTATATTTTGTTTGGAGGTATACAACGCTCAGTAGGTAACTTCTGATCCTTGTGCATGGAGTTTGGATCTGTCTTGACTCAGAGAGATCTCCACGGAAAATCCAATATGCAAACATGCCTTATCGGTTTTGTTTGTACACTTAATAATTGTCGAATGTAACTAATGTAACCATTCTAGCTATTTGATTTATTTATTTTCTGCACCCTAGACATTATCTATTATACAATTATACTTCTCTTAATAAATGGTTGGATGTTATTGAGCGATCGTTACGGACATTCGTATGACCTCAGATTTTATTGATATGTGTTACTTAAATGTTGAGTTATCTCACACGGTTGCCTAGCCTGATCCGGGTGTTATTCTGCGATAATGCTTGGGTCAGACCGAGTATATTTACAGATCGGACTTGGATTGCTTTGGAGCTCCGGAAGAGGAGTTGGTGACGAGACGCATACTCGTATTCATTTATTTATTTTGCTATGTATATTATTGTATGTATTAGCAATTGTAAGGACATGTTGTTATTACTGTTCAGGATGATTCATTGTTTTTGTTTACTCTGGTTTATGTATTTATTTAACTGTTATTATTATAGATTATTCGTTCCATTATGAGATTTTTTTCTGTATATTCTTTCTTCTATTCTTCTATCTCCTTTCTTTTCCCCTAACTATCAGACTTTATGGCACTTGATTTGAGATACATGAATACATAGGATGTATTAGTGTTGATTTTCGAGAGCCAAAAAGTCGGGTCATTACATATGGCATCAGAGCCAATTTTAGCGAACACCTAGGATTGTATGGGGTTATAGCTCGCTAGAGAAAGGGCTAGGAACATCCTAGATTGAGTTCTTAGCATATATATATATATATATATATATATATATATATATATATATATGAGCACATATTTGTTAGTGAATGCAAAATATATTTTGTATGGGGTGGTTTGATTTGTAAGTTTGAATTCTGGGTCTGAATCAATCGGCTGGTCATCATTTTGATAAAGATTTCGAAACATTCGAACAAGTCATACGATTCGATATTGTTTCCGAATTTGGTAAATGAAATAAGTTTCCAAGAATATATATATTTTATATATAAAGAAGGCTTACTAAATTAGTTATATGGATGAGTTGTTTGTTAGGGAATAATGATATTAAATTATTATCTTTTGTTGGTTGATTGGTCATGCTCACTTAGGAGCATTGACTATTATTGGTTGATTTGTAGTTGCACTTGTCCAGTTTATGTGTATTGACTATTGTGTTTGGATAAGAATAGATCTTATCCATTTGCTTGCATGGGATGAGTAGTTTTATAGTGGGGAAACATTGGAAAACGAAAACCTTGTGAATTTAGTTTCACGATTTGACTATATGGCATTCAAAGATGATGCTGGGTAAGAATTTAATCAGAATGAGAATTGTTAATATGAATTTAAACATGGAACATGAAAGCGTAATTTGTAAATGATATTTATAAATTTGAAATGGATTCGAGTTGAACACCAATGGATTTGAAATTTCGGTAAGTTTGAAATCGATTTTCAAAGCTTGAAAGATTTATTAAGGTTGGTTTAAAAGTGATTGTAAGGATTTTAAAAGATTAGAAAAGAATTGATCTTTCTTTGGTCACTGGAAAATAATGTTGATGATGACAGCAGCATCGTCAGGATTCATTTTCGAGTTTCCAAGTAAGAACTTGCTACCATGGATGATAGTTTGGATTTGAATAGATTACTGTTTTGAATCTAGATTATTTGAAGTTTGAAATCCGGGATTTAAATTATTAAGTTTTCAACTAAGTATACAATTTATGCATATAGTCTATATGTTAAGGTTATATAATTTTGCATCTCAGCTAATTTGATTTTTGGTAGATTTCGTCTGTTAATGGAATGGAATGTTCGATGATTTTGGATAGTCGATATTTCCAAGTTGAAATTGAATATTTGACTAGTTTACGTGAAAACATAAGTGATAGGTTATAATTTATAAACTTAATGAAGTTTGAACTAATTAATTAAATTTAATTAAAATGAGCTTGACGCATAGCGGCAGTTTGTTGTTTTTCGAATTGAAGTTTAAATGAATGTATAGGATCCAATATAAGTCGGAATTCTTTAAAACAAGAATCATCTGGATCTATTAGAGTATAATTTTCTAATGGAAGAGAAAGATTTAGATTTCATATTGTAGATTTTGAGTTTGGGCTAAATCAAGTTTCAGAAAAATCGCGGTATGGTAGTTCGCGATTTAAAACTAAAATAATAATGAATTGAAAGTTTAAAATATTGAATTTGAGAAGCGATGAGTTTAAACTTGTTTTGAATTGTTGAGTTAAGCAATTTTTTTAACATTTTTGGTGTTTATATATTTAAGTACTAATTTGAAAAAGTGTCGAATGGATTATAAATGTAAATGAAATCGATTCAGTTTATAATAGGAATTTAAATTGGAAGAATGATGGAAATATAATTTTATTGATTATAGGAAATTGTTCGGAAGTAAATTTTATGGAGTTAAGTTATATAATGGATAATAACTTGAAGTTATGTTGTTTGAAATGATTCATAAATGATATTAGTATAGAATTATATACTAAGTATTAAACAAAGATGAATAAAATAATTGGAATATTAATGAACCAATTGGAATGAGTACGTAAGATTTACACCGGTTGTTTTATTCGCTTTACAATTTGATCCAGATTCGAGTTCGTGATTTTGCTTTAGCTTATACCAATCCAAGTTGGTATTTTTCACTCGATTCATGACGAAGATGTTAGATACAGTATTTTTGACTAGAATCTATAATTCTCTATTGTAGTATATGGCTATGTAAGGAGAATGGCGGTTTCTAACCAAGAAACCAGTTCTGATTCCACACATGAGTGATCGAGTAAACGATACTAGTTTGGAATTGAAATTATGTAATCGAATAAGTGATTGAATTCGATATTGCATATGAATGTCTTATGTATATCGTATGTGCTTTGAGAATGATACTTGTTATGTTACTTGTCTATTTTCTTAAATCTCTTTTAGGTTATGTAAGTATATACAGGTTTATGGAAGCAAATGGCATTAGTCGCTTTTTGATTTCTTAAGCGGAGATTTGTTCCTCCAACAAATAGGTACACATTTATGTTATTGATTAGGGTTGATGGATTTTATGACATAGATATGGGTAGTTGCTTGGCTTTTGTTTTCTTTTTAAGTGATCGGGGGAAGGGGGCGAGGCATTTCAGATTTTTCGGATCGAGCCGTACAAAGGAGGTGCTGGCGAAATTTTCCGTAAATTTCGAGCGTTAGAAAAAAATTAATAAGATTTTGGAAATAAAATTTCGATGTAAATTTAGTGGGTTTATTGACATTCGACTTAACTTGTGATTCGGGATGAAATCCTTTTAAGGGGTGAAGAATGTAATGACCCCGGTTTTTAGTATCTGAATATTTAATTTATTTATGTATGAAAATATTAAAATTAGAAGTTGAATAACTTGAATTCAGAAAATACGAGTTATTTAATATAACTGAATCGAATCTGGAATTAAATTGATTTTGAATTTTATGGAAAATTCTGCTTGATTGTGAACGATAATAATTTATTTTTGAAGAATTAGATTGGTTGAAATTCAATATTGGTTCGATTTAATTAACATGTAAAATATTGTTTTTACAAACGGGTTTAGAATTGGATAAAACTAGATTGATCGAGTCTGTAATATTGTAGTGTAGTAGGTTATCGAATTTCATGGAAAATGGGTATGATATGTAGCCGTGCGAGCTTAAAACGATTGACGCAAATATAGTTGATTGTAATAAAGAAAATATCTATGCAAATATCTCTTTATATGTATCTAGATTTGTTTGCCTATAAATAAGGATTTACCGCCTTCCTTAAGACCTAAAATCATCGTTTTAAGTCTTCTGTAGAAAATTAGGCCGCCTACTTCAAATGATTCAAACAGTTAAATCTTAGGCAATTCTTAGTGAAATCGAGTGCCGTTGGATTCTTTGAGTTCTTTTATGGGTGTACTTCATTTCGGTATAATAAAAAATGGGTGCGCACAAACCTTGCTGAAGCAAGATATTTGAGCAGCGCAAGGATGGCCGGAGTTCGTCGTTGACAAGGAAGGTGCTGGGTCAATTTTAGGTGGCCAAGGGGTTACTGACATGCAATGGAGTCGGGTGGTGAAGTCGAGGGGCACTCAGGTGGTCTCTGGGAGGATGCGACAGTGATGGCAGTGGACATTTTTGCTCCAATAGGACTTAGGGTTGGCCAATGTTTCGGAATGGTGGTCTTAAAGGGGAAATCGAGGTATGGACGGGTTCGGGGGAGCAAGGCGCAACAAATGATGACAACGGTGGATGCTTCGGTGCTCGGTGGTGGATTGCATAACTTACAGTGTTAAGTTGAGGAAGCATGTTGGTTTCGGAGGGGGGCTTAAGCTCAGGATTGTGGAGACCGTCGGGTCGGGTTAGCGAAGAGGTAGTAGGCGCCGGTAGCTGCGGGGTCGATCATTGACCGATGCGTTAGTGAGAATTTGTCAAAGGAGGTCAACGGTTTTTTTTACAATGGGGAGGAAATGCGGGATTTATAATTTGGTGGAGAATGAATATCATGTGAAAAGAAGGCGAGGGTGAGATGTTTAAATTAAAGTAATTAAGTTAATATAATTATTGTTTAATCTTGTATAACTTGTAAATGCTATAACCGATTCATATGATATCAGATTGACGAACATTTAATTGCGTTGGGATCGTGATGAGGAATACAACACATCGACAGTGGATTGAATTATTCTGGATTTTATCTAATTTCAAACGCCTGTTTGAAATTATGTAAAATAGCGCGTAATAGTCATAGGGAATGGATGGTGAGTTTAACTCATGCTTATTGCTATACTATTGTACCATATAATAATGTTGACTGTTTATTTACATATTTATACGTATAATTGATTGTTTGAGTGATTCACTGCTTTATTGGCGGTTGTCGATATATTTAACTCCCGTCTATGAACGGATGATCCTTTGGCCCTACTTGCGTTAGCAGAAGATTTTTCTTATATGAATTAGCTAATTTTTAACTGTATTACATGTATATGTGGTAATATATGAGCTATGATGTAGGGCGATAAGTTGGAGGAGTCCAACAGGATTCCTCAATATGATTGTTATCGTACTTATATTCATACGTCGATTATGAACTGACTGTGTGTTAAAACTGACTATAGCCACCATGATTATATAACGTTGTTATATGTGAAATTGTCATGAGGTGAGTTATATGTGAAATTGTCATGAGGTGAATATATCTTATTTTACATAATATATATTGAGATTTTATATTTCACACAATTTGGTGTGTTGGCATAACGGGGCTTATTTGGAAAATTATATGAATTGGAATGGAAATTGGAAAATTGGAATTGAATGGTTTTAAATATAAAACGGTCTTTTAAATTCTTTTACTTTAAACTTATTTCAAACTATTTATACTATATTATCACTTTACCCTTTTATCTGTTTAAACCTATTTTCAAGTCATTTTAATATATATATATATATATATATATATTAAACTCTTTTATTTTAAGCCTAATTTACTTTATATATATTTCGAAATAAACTAAGTTTGTTTTATAATATTTGAAAATATTTTTGCATTATAACACATTTGTTATAATCAATGATTTAGAAATCACTAGTATTTCACCGTGTCAAATATTTATCGATTTTCACATCTTTAAAAGACTAATTTAAAGACGTTAATAAGTATGGAAATGGTTTTAGGTTTATCGTGACAATGTGTTATTTTCATTCATCTTCAACCCTCACAGATTATATTCATGAAGTTTATATAATTGAATCTTTAAACGAACGTTTAAAGATGATTATAAAAAGGAATTGTTTTGGGTTTGTTGTAAATAGTGTTTTAGCAACACTTGTTTTTAAACCTTATTAATATAGTTAAATTAATGTATATTGTTTAAGGAGTATGAATTCACTTAGATCTTTAATGATGGATAGAAACAAGTATATAAATCTTGCAGGATAAAGATGTTGAATAAGACGTATAACTTTTAAAAGAGAAGAGGTTCTTTATTAAACAATGGTTTTGACCTCTTTGATTATATTTTATGAAATCTTAGAAATGAATTGTGGTTATACTTGTACCGAAGGGTTTTGTATATGAATACGTTTTGAAATATCAGACTTAGAAAGGAAATCTTGAAATTGAATTGTGATTATACTTATACCTGAGGGTTAAGTATATTAAAACATTTTTAGGTATTCAAGACTAAAGGAATAGTGAATTAGTAGAATATATACATATACACCTTTCATATGTGTAAGTTGAATATATACGCTAGTATACAGAGGAATATTAATCAAGTATGAGTTATTGATTAATAATTGAAGTCTTATTTGACAAGTTAAGTTTTATTATTTAAAAGAAGTTTTACTAATAAAGAAGTTTTAATCAATGAAAGATTAATTAAATTGGAAAGGGATTAGAAGCCATTTATATGAGTTAATCATGCTTTGATTGTTTATCATGCTTAGTGATCTTAATAGTGTCGTGAATGTTTATTCATACGTTATGGAAATTAAGCGAGGCTGTTTCTATATACAACCGTCTATTGTATGAATCGTAGTTGGTTTCGACTATAGAACTTGACCTTATATCTAGCGACTGGTTTTGAGGACACCGGGATTGGTAGGTGTCCTACTTATCGAAAACCACTTCAAAACTAGTATGTGGGTTCTATGTTTTGGAAGCAGTTGTGAAGTGAAGTGTAACATCCCACCTCCATTAAGGTCACTCACAAAGGGAATGTCTTAACTTTGATGGAGCGTTTTAGTAGACAGAACAGAATATTACAAGACAGATAAGTAGTACTTGAAAAATTATAACTTTATTACCGCGGAAGCAGAAATAAGTTTCGTTACATCTTTCTAAATCACAATACCAAAACTCAAGTACACAATTATCAGTCTTATACAAAATCCTTCAGAATGTAAAGTTTCAAAGCCATAGTTCCCAACATAAACTGCCATGAAAAGATAGAGTCAAAGCCAAGCAATACTCCAAGCACTTCCAGCAGAGAGAATTAGAATCAAGCTCATATGTTTTCACCCTGAGCACCTGGGGGGGAACAGAAAGAAAAGGGGCGAAAACAAACAACGTAAGACATAAAGTCTGGCGAGTCTAGTGACTTCCAGCATATAAATAGATAATATTATCATGACATGTAAATAAAGCTGGATGAGAGATTACATCAACAGGAATAACAGATATACTTTAAGTTACCAGAAGAAACAGAATGATGTAAACCAAGTTATGTTCCTTACTTACATCTTACATCTCTGCACTAATACTAGTATAACAGGGTTAGGTGTTACCCTAATGTCTAAACTGAAACAGAATCGAAACAGAATAATCTATACAGAAACAGAATGATAGTAATGGGTCTTCACCACCCCAACAGACAGAAGGTACGGAAGCAGAATACAAATAATGGGACCTTACCAACCAACTAATGGGCCTTTACCACCCCAACAGACAGAAGGTACGGAAACAGAATCGGAAACGGGATCAGAGACGGAAACAGAATAATCCCTACGAAAACATAATGTTAGAATTAGGTGTACACAAGTAATGGGCCTTTACCACCCTAACAGACGGTACCACGCAGAAACAGACAGGTGATACCACCCAACAGAAACAGACTGTACCAACAGAAACAGACTCTACCAACAGAAACAGACATAACTAAGTGTACCCTAAGTCATACCCCAATCGATCGACTCCCTAATACATAAATACCCTATGTCGGCCCCACAATAGGGTGTATCACTCCCTAAAGTGGCAACCTATTGGCACAGACCTATTTACAGATGTCACGGTATCTTACATCCTCAGAGCAGACCGGATCCATGCACGCACATGACCCGGTTGGAACGCACCATCAACACCCCTTGCCATTATTAGAATGAACCGCTTATAATTAGTTCAATAAGCGTGCCCAGACCCCTACATAGCGTGGGGTCAAAGTTTTTGATACCAGAAAGGGTTACTGACTAATATAGGTCCCAAACAACAGATGACACGAGTATTTCCCCTCCTAACTTTGTGTCCCCAGACTAACATATTTCAGATTAACTTGTTTACAAGTTTCAGACATACAGAGTTCAGATTTACTAGTTCATAGATCAGACAATCAAGTTAACAAGTTTTCAATTTAACGGATCAGATGTACAGTTTTAACAGACTTACAGATTGTCTAACTTTGTATTGGGCCTACAGATTCACGAAACGGGTTTGTTAAATTCATCAGTCCAGTTGGTTTAACCCTATCCATCCAACATGTTTGAGACATCATATTTATCTCATATTTTCATTAATTAAATATTAATGCACAGACCTCTCACATTAGGACGGTAGCTTGTGGCCGCTGGATATGTCGGGTGGTTCCGGGCAGACTTCTGCCACAAGCCAGACCTAACCTCGTGTCTAAGCATATTTTAGTGATGCCTACGACTCCTCACATTAGATTGATAGTTTGCGGTAGCTGGTTAAGCCAGTTGGTTCCGGGCAGGCTTCTACCGTAAACGGAGTCAAACCTCGTGTCATAGCCACTTTATTCCATTACAGAAAATATTAGACTAATTATGTCCATTTAGTAAAATTTAACTTCTTTAAAGTTACGGCAGATTATCCAAAGTTCTATTAACATGTTCTGCTCAATTTTAGATTGAGCCTCCAAATTACAATTATTCAGCTTTCAACAAATTAAGCAATTCAACAGATTTAACAGATAATAGATCTAGTAGATTAGGAAATTTAGCATATTAGCAGAACAGGCAATTCAACAGATTTAGCAGATTAGGCAATTCAGCAGATTAGCAAATTTAACATTTATTAAAAATTCTATTTACATATCTTGCCTAATCATAAATTAAGCCTAAACTTACATGCTCAAATCATGGTCATAATTCATAATACAATATATGTAACAACCCGAATTCCGACGGACCGATTCTTTTTTTCAAAAACCCAATCCATCAAAACCCGAGTTGGTTGCTCTGGTATCCTGCAGAAAAGACAGAGACAAGAAATATGTCAGAGTTCGGAAAACACCTCACAGTGGAAGGAATAAAATATAATATATATAAACATAGCTTTACCTTAATTATAATACTGCTAAATCAGTATCTCCAAAGCTATAAGCCTCTGTCATGAATCTAACATGCGAATGTTATGAGGAGGGGGTCAGAACATAAGTTCTGTGTGAATCACTTTATACTACACTTCTTGAATAATCCTACATATACCGTTCAAATACATTTTATTGTTTATTAGGTTATTTGTGTCGTTAGCGCTCAAGGCTTACACACACGTCGCACCCATCTACTCCCAGTAGATTAACCTAATATAATGTATATGTAGCTACCCCCAAACTGAGGTACACCCCGTGGTACCCCACTCGCATGGTCCCCACCGTATCCTCGATGTGATATATGCAGTCCCCCGTCCTATGTCATAGTAATGTATATTCCTCTTATATATATAATACAACACTACGCCAAAATAGGATCACTCTAATTTGACTGTCATTATCGAATAATGCCCACCAGTCTATGATACACCACCCAGAGCAGACATTGTTATATCTTGACTCTTTTACGTATGTATTCTCTATCGTATTCGATATCTAACCCGCACACCCATCGTGTGTGCGTGCCCGAGTTCCGTGGCAGGGCTACACAAGAAACATGGAACTCAGTCGGGAGCTTTCCTTATATTTGTGCAAGGCCCGCCTTTAAGAGCCTCCCACAAAATATCCCTAGGGTCAGTTTTCTATGGTGGCTATGGCCCCACCACGGCCCCTCCCATAACGAATAAAGACTACGAGAGCTAAGCGACAAGCCAATAAGCAACCAATCTAAACATCCATGTGGCGTCTCCCCTCAGCCACCGTCCCGCGATAGTGAATGGTTAATGGTATATTGGGTCTAGCTCTAGTCTTTCCGCATCCTACTGGCTGTGGTAACAGGCACTCGACGACCTACTATCCTTATTGGTCCTGACCCTCCACCTCCGTTGAGGCAGCCGTCGAATCACCTTTTCCGTCTCCACGAACAGCATTCCGACTGCCCAGCTATTCTTACAGTCAAGGCCCACCCACCTAGTAGTCACGCGCAGACCCGGGCACAGCCTGAAACATCTGCCACCACACAGAGGACTACTAGGAGCACCTTTAACGTCTCAGGAAGCCGCCTGCTTCCCCTTCCAGTCCGTTGGAGCCGCCAAAATAACGAATGTGCACTCCCCTCGTGTCTTATGAAATCGTGATGATTTACCTTGTTGGGTAATTCATCCTACAATGTACAGATTGCCCCAAGCGCCTTGATTTTATATGTCATTAGACCCTACGCCTAATCAATTCTTATGCGCTTTTGTTACCTCATCAGTTTTTCTTATTTAACTTGGTTATTCTTATTCATATTGACTTCCTTTTCAAGTTTACCAAGTTACCCTCGCTTATTAATTAAATTTATACTTAACCCATTTAACTCCATTAATAAGACCACAACATGTTGTTTTCCAACTTCCTAAATTATTCCCTTTTAGGGTTACAACAACATGTTATACATAATTCATAGTTAAGTATGTCTTATCCTCATATATACGGATTAGGAGAGTAATCCCCTAAACACCAGCACCGAAGACCGAAATCAACATCAGACTGGCACCCAGAGAATTTCTCAACCCAGCCAACATATATGATTCTAATTTACTTCTTTTCCGTTCATATTACTTATATCATCTTAAATTTCACACTTCTCCTTCCCAAACTACTTAATTTATAATTAAGTATATCTTCACATATAAGTTACCTTATTTTCCTCCGTTTCTTATAACTTACCTTATCCCATAAGTTAGACTTTCCACTTGTTTCTAGGAAAAGCCTAACCTATTATCCTTCCTTTTCTTATTCAAATTCATTCATAATAGGTTATTTACCATTCCCCACTTTTGACATTAATTTAGATTTACTTAACCCTTTCCATTTATTTAACCCGTTACCTAAACTTTACCCAATTCAATTAATTTGTGATGCCATAACGGGTCCCCTTTGGTTAAGCATTATTTATTTATATCTTACATTTCGCCCATGTCCCACTCAACCTCTTTTATTATTGTTTCCATATCTTACACATGCTTTACTACGGTTAAGTCCACCTTAGTCATGTTTTACTTCACGTATCTTACTACAGTTAAGTCCACATTTATGTGTTTTACATGTCTTCTCTTACTACGGTTAAGTCCATATTTACATGTCATATTTTACATGTCACCCACTTAACCCTCTGACCATACCCATGTCACCCACATGTCTTATTATGGTTAGTATTCCTTAATTCATTCATTATGACGAACGGTGCATGACCTACCACATTAGACCGAACACTTTGTGGTTGCCGGATTTGCCGGGTAGTTCCGGGCAGTCCTACACCACAAAGCGGGTCTAACCTCGTATCACCAACCATTACGCCTACAGTTCATGCCTTTGACCTCTCATATTAGGCGTCCAATTGTGGCAGCTGGATTTGCCAGGCGGTCCGGGCAGTCTTACATCACAATTGCGCCTAACCTTGTATCAAAGGTTCATTAACATCGTATTTCGCCCAAATCCCAATTTTCATGTTATGTGTTTCCAATTCAACATATAGTCATATTTACAATTTTGCGTATTCTAACTTGTCACTAATTACATATTAATTAGCCTTAATTACAAATTTCCAATTATAGGCAATTTCATCAATTCCATGTAATCCATATCCATATATGTCAATTTCTTTTATATTCCAATTATCCAAAATATCCAATAATACTCAAGTTCATAGAATCAATATTTTTCCAATATATTTCCCAACGTTCCCATGTTCATACATATAACCTAATTCACCTTTTAGGCTTATCTTACCAATAAATTTCACCAATCCATGATATCCAATTACATGTTGTTAATATTAAATTGTACTAATTCCATATCCAATTTCAATCATGCCAAACTACATAAATTTAAAATTACCATACAATTATGTCCATAATTCTATTCAAATCATACATAAATCCTTCCAACCCATATTATGCCCAAACAACCCCTTTTTTCCTTTTATTTTCTCGTTCTCATTTACAACGCATAAATTCACGATAGATGTAGGCTCGAGATAGCCGAGCTATAAAAATAAAAAGGGGAAAGAATAAAAAGTAGAGAACTCAATCGTAAGCATAAATGAAATAACTGATCTTATTAAATTATCATCATATTCATTATGGGGAATGGCAAACGATAGAAGTACAATTATATAACAACTGTATTTTAAACCACTCACCTTGACTGGATTGGAGAAATAAACAATTGGTTGTTGAGGTAGACATTGGTTTAGGCTTCTTATTTGATTAACGCAGAACGTGAATTGTTGTTGAAAAAACTTACTACTTGATTTGATTAAACTCCAAAATTGATGAAGAACTTGCAATTTAATTTAGAGTTTAGAGGCGGCGGCTATGTTGGGTTGAAGTTTGGTGGCATGGAGGCGTCTATTAAGAGATAGAATGATTTTAGGGTTAGGTTAAGTGTTCTTTTATAGGTGGGTTAGAGCAACTAGGACCTTAGGATTAAATAAAAACTCATCTAAACCGTCCACCTCACCCTAGAAAAGAACCATCCAGAACAACCATTTTCACACTTAGTGCTCCTTTATAAAAACCTGCTTTATTCCTTTCTAATTAATGCATTACATACTATTTTTAACGTATAGCAACCTCTTTCCTTCATGCATTCAATTTTTTTTATTTGCACTTATACGTGAACCTTTATTTGCTATATTCTTCTCCTAATTAATTAATTGATTTCTTTCTCTTTTTGTCTACTCTTTTTGAAAAGAAACCGCATGTCCTTAAACCATTTTCTTTTATTTATTTACATCTAATCACATGTGCATGCGTCTCTGATTTGAATGTTATTTAATAACATTAACCTTCCTCCAATTGTTGCTTGCTTATGTCCTTATTAGTTTACTTTTTAAACGTTTAAATTTCAAAAGTTGATCCCCTTCACATTTAATTGCTCCATTTTAATGTTTACAACCTTTTTCTATGCATGCTTTAATTGCACATTTGACATGTTTTGCATTGCATATTCTCTTTCTTTTATTTGCATCACATTAATTTATTTTTATTCAGGTTCATGCATCATCCATTTATTTAATTCAATAATTTCACATGTCCTCTTTCCCTTATTGCATTAATTTCAAATAACATGTATACATATATGACCCCTTTTTGTTTGTCTCTATGTTCGCGCGCAACTTCAAATTTGAATCATGTTCATACGCATCCATCTCTTATGCGTATACTAATTTTTATATGCGAACAATTGTCTATTTTATTTGGAAATTATCTTCCTTAATCAATTAATGGTTTATTTCCATTCTTTCAATTAAACCTCCAATTAACTTATTCCCTTTCGCACTGAACCAATTTGCTAAGCCACTATTTAGCCGCTCCTTAAAACAAAATAAATATATATGGCACTGAAGGGGATTGAACTCACAACCTCTTACGTACAAGTCTCATGTATTAACCAAATGAGCTACCAAGTCTTTTGTTAACAAGACTTAGGACCAAGCTACATATTATTCTTTTCCTATTGCTCTTTTTCATGTTTTGTTGCATTTCTTAAATTAAGGATAACTTCTTCGTTTTAAATCAGTTTTCTACAAACTATAGGTCTAAATTGACCAGAAAATCACCATGAACGTAATGACGCTAATTTCATGAGCAAATTCTAGAATCTCTTCAAATTCTTTTTTTTATTTCTTTTTAAATGTTCACATGTATTTCTTCGCATTTCACTGTATTTCTTCTTATTTCAAATATTGCACGTAATTTCTTTATTAATCTTTTTCTTTATTTCACTGCATAAACTTCTTACATGCAATTACATTAATATTATTTAATCTTTCTTTTAAATATATCCATGCATATATACATATATCTCATTTTTAATTATATTAAAATTGCGGGGTGTTACATTCTCCCACCCTTAAGGAATTTCGTCCTCGAAATTTGATAAGGGTAAAATATATAATTCCTCGCATAATATCAAACCATCAAGTGTGCATCCAATTTTTTTGCAAACATTGTGCACATGTGCAAAGTGAAATACATCATAGTAATGTATGTACGCCTAATTTGGTACCACCTATATGTATGCAAACTTTCAAATTTTTTTTTCAAAACATGACGCTCACATCCTAAATATACTTGTAGTTCTATATCAATGCAATATTTTTGAAAAACCAAAACATTTTTCATCCAAATTTTCCCATACTCTTATAGAATAAGAGCATAGTTCATCCAATTGTTGCATCCAAAATCCTACCAACTATTATTAAATTCGAAATTTAGAAAAATCTAATTTTCCAAATTCGATTTCTTATGTTACAAAAAGGCATAAAACGGAAGAATTTACATTTTTCTTTTTCTTTTATGTACCTTTTCTGGTTGCACTTGGATTTTTACATAGCTATTCTATAAAAAGTTCCTATTTTCCTATCCAAGCACAATTACATAAGAAACTTTTTTTTCAACTTATCTTTTTCGAGCAACAATTCTAGTCTTTATAATGCTTATGCATTCTACGGGAATTTATTTTTATCATTCTAGGATAGTCCTTATTATTTACTTCCTAGCCTCAAACTCGTTCTTTCTAGACACTAATCCTTACCTACTCCATTCGTTTTAAAACATGGTTTGGTCTCTTTTTTTTCTAAATTTTTCTCCCAAAAATTAAAAATGGTAAAACTTTATTTTCTTTACCAAAACTCGCTTTTGCCAAACGATAAAAACACGCCGTAACAAAAATGCAAAACATTTTTTTTTCAAACTTCAAAAACTGGAGTAGACAAGGACAACTGTTTCTTAATCGGCTTTCCATCTTACCTAGGCTTTCCTAGACACATCCACGAAATCATTTCTTCCAACTATATATATTCCTAATCCATTTTCCACTTTATAAGGTTTCCCTACTAAACCCACTAATCTCAGTTACTATTGTATGGGATACATCTTTCTTAACACCAATCATTTTGTACACTTTCCACCCAACATAAGTAAGGGTCTCAAATTCCCTTGCTCATTCTTTTAGCATACAAAACAATTATCCCAATTCTTTCCATATTTTACTCTTTCTATTTAGTGGGCTTCTTTATAGATCTAGGTTTATATATGATATATTTATATTTTTGAAAATACAAATATGCTCTCTCATTATCTATATAGGAATCGTAAACCTATGCTCTGATACCAAATGTAACAACTCGAATTCCGATGGACCGATTTTTCTTCAAAAACCCAATCCATCAAAATCCGAGTTGGTTGCTCTGGTATCCTGCAGAAAAGACAGAGACAAGAAATATGTCAGAGTACGGAAAACACCTCACAGCGGAAGGAATAAAATATAATATATATAAACATAGCCTTACCTTAATTACAAAACTGCTAAATCAGTATCTCCAAAGCTATAAGTCTTTGTCATGAATCTAACCTGCGAATGTTATGAGGAGGGGGTCAGAACATAAGTTCTGTGTGAATGAGTTTAAACTACACTTCTTGAATAATCCTACATATACCGTTCAATTACATTTTATTGTTTATTAGGTTATTTGTGTCGTTAGCGCTCAAGGCTTACACACACGTCGCACCCATCTACTCCCAGTAGATTAACCTAATATAATGTATATGTAGCTACCCTCAAACTGAGGTACACCCCATGGTATCCCACTCGCATGGTCCCCACCGTATCCTCGATGTGATATATGCAGTCCCCCGTCCTATGTCATAGTAATGTATATTCCTCTTATATATATAATACAACACTACGCCCACATAGGATCACTCTAATTTGACAGCCGTTATCGAATAATACCCACCAGTCTATGATACACCACCCAGAGCAGACATGGTTATATCTAGACTCTTCCACGTACGTATTCTCTATCGTATTCGATATCTAACCCGCACACCCATCGTGTGTGCGTGCCCGAGTTCCGTGGCAGGGCTACACAAGAAACACGGAACTCGGTCGGGAGCTTTCCTTATATTTGTGCAAGGCCCGCCTTTAAGAGCCTCCCACACAAATATCCATAGGGTCTGTTTTCTATGTTGGCTATGGCCCCACCTCGGCCCCTCCTATAACTAATAAAGACTACGAGAGCTAAGCGACAAGCCCCTAAGCAACCAATCTAAACATCCATGTGGCGTCTCCCCTCAACCACCGTCCCACGATAGTGAGTGGTTAATGTAGCTCTAGTCTTTCCGCATCCTACTGGCTGTGGTAACAGGCACTCGATGACCTACTATCCTTGTTGGTCCTGACACTCCACCTCCGTTGAGGCAGCCATCGAATCACCTTTTCTGTTACCGCGAACAACATTCTGACTGCCCAGCTATTCTTATACTCAAGGCCCACCCACCTAGTAGTTACGCGCAGACCCAACCTCTGCGGGCACAGCCTGAAACATCTGCCACCACACAAAGGACTACTAGGAGCACCTTTAACATCTCAGGAAGCCGCGTGCTTCCCCTTCTAGTCCGTTGGAGCCGCCAAAATAACGAATGTGCGCTCCCCTCGTGTCTTATGACACCGTGATGATTTACCTTTTTGGGTTATTCATCCTACAACGTACGGATTGCCCCAAGCGCCATGATTTTATATGTCATTAGACCCTACGTCTAATCAATTCTTATGCGCTTTTGTTACCTCATCAGTTTTTCTTATTTAACTTGGTTATTCTTATTCATATTGACTTCCTTCTCAAGTTTACCAAGTTACCCTCGCTTATTAATTCAATTTATACTTAACCCATTTAACTCCATTAATAAGACCACAACATGTTGTTTTCCAACTTCCTAAAT
Organism: Allium sativum; assembly: GCA_030737875.1. Classification (NCBI taxonomy): domain Eukaryota; kingdom Viridiplantae; phylum Streptophyta; class Magnoliopsida; order Asparagales; family Amaryllidaceae; genus Allium; species Allium sativum. The sequence continues at coordinate 99,453,971 of CM060909.1, forward strand.
TATTCCCTTTTAGGGTTACAACAACATGTTATACATAATTCATAGTTAAGTATGTCTTATCCACATATATACTGATTAGGAGAATAATCCCCTAAAAATTAGCCCCGAAGACCGAAATCAACATCAGACTGGCACCCAGAGAATTACTCAACCCAACCAACATATATGATTTTAATTTACTTCTTTTCCATTCATATAACTTATATCATCTTAAATTTCACACTTCTCCTTTCCAAACTACTTAATTTATAATTAAGTAATCTTCACATATAAGTAACCTTAGTTTCCTCTATCGTTTCTTATAACTTATCTTATCCCATAAGTTATACTTTCCACTTGTTTCTAGGACAAGTCTAACCTATTATCCTTCCTTTTCTTATTCAAATTCATTCATAATAGGTTATTTACCACTCCCCACTTTTGTCATTAACTTAGATTTACTTAACCCTTTCCATTTATTTAACCCATTACCTAAATTTTACCCAATTTAATTAATTTGTGATGCCATAATGGGTCCCCTTTGGTTAAGCATTATTTATTTATGTCTTACATGTCGCCCATGTCCCACTTAACCTCTTTTATTATTGTTTCCACGTCTTACACATGCTTTACTACGGTTAAGTCCACCTTAGTCATGTTTTACTTCACGTATCTTACTACAGTTAAGTCGACATTTATATGTTTTACATGCCTTGTCTTACTACGGTTAAGTCCATATTTACATGTCTTATTTTACATGTCACCCACTTAACCCTCTAACCATACCCATGTCACCCACATGTCTTATTATGGTTAGTATTCCTTAATTCATTCATTATGACGAACGGTGCATGACCTCCCACATTAGACCGAACAATTTGTTGCTGCTGGATTTGTCGGCCGGTTCCGGGCAGTCTTACACCACAAAGCGGGTCTAACCTCGTGTCACCAACCGTTACGCCTACAATTCATGCCTTTGAATTCTCAAATTAGACGTCCAATTGTGGCAGCTGGATTTGCCGGGCTGTTCCGGGCAGTCTTACACCACAATTTTCATCCAAATCCCAATTACGCCTAACCTCGTGTCAAAGGTTCATTAACATCGTATTTCACCCAAATCCCAATTTTCATGTTATGTGTTTCCAATTCAACATATAGTCATGTTTACAATTTTTCCTATTCCAACTTGTCACTAATTACATATTAATTATCCTTAATTACAAATTTCCAATTATAGGCAATTTCATCAATTCCATGTAATCCATACCCAAATATGCCAATTTCTTTTATATTCCAATTATCCAAAATATCCAATAATACTCAAGTTCATAAAATCAATATTTTTCCAATATATTTCCCAACGTTCCCATGTTCATACATATAACCTAATTCACCTTTTAGGCTTATCTTACCAATAAATTTCACCAATCCATGATATCTAGATACATGTTGTTAATATTAAATTGTACTAATTCCATATCCAATTTCAATCATGCCAAACTACATAAATTTAAAATTACCATACAATTATGTCCATAATTCTATTCAAATCATACATAAATCCTTCCAACCCATTTTTTGCCCAAACAACCCCTTTTTTCCCTTTTACTTTCTTGTTCTCGTTTACAACGCATAAATTCATGATAAATGTAGGCTCGAGACAGCCTAGCTATAAAAATAAAAGGGGGAAAGAATAAAAAGGAGAGAACTCAATCGTAAGCATAAATGAAATAACTGATCCTATTAAATTATCATCATATTCATTATGGGGAATGGCAAACGATAGAAGTACAATTATGCAACAACTGTATTTTAAACCACTCACCTTGACTGGATTGGAGAAATAAACAATTGGTTGTTGAGTTAGAACGTTGGTTTAGGCTTCTTATTTGATTATTGACGCAGAACGTGAATTGTTGTTGAAGAAACTTGCTACTTGATTTGATTAAACTCCAAAATTGATGAAGAACATGCAATTTAATTTAGAGTTTAGAGGCTGTGTCTATGTTGGGTTGAAGTTTGGTGGCATGGAGGCGTCTTATAGGTGATAAAATGATTTTAAGGTTAGGTTAGGTGTTCTTTTATAGGTGGGTTAGAGCAACTAGGACCTTAGAATTAAATAAAAACTCATCTAAACCATCCACCTCATCCTAGAAAAGAACCATGCAGAACAACCCTTTTCACACCTAGTGCTCCTTTAAATAAAAAAAAGAAATCGCTTTATTTCTTTCTAATTAATTCATTACATACTATTTTTAACGTGTAGCAACCTTTTTCCTTCATGCATTCAATTATTTATTTATTTATTTATTTATTTGCACTTATACGTGAACCTTTATTTGCTATATTCTTCTCCTAATCAATTAATTGATTTCTTTCTCTTTTTGTCTACTCTTTTTGAAAAGAAACCGCATGTCCTTAAACCATTTTCTTTTATTTATTTACATCTAATCACATGTGCATGCGTCTCTGATTTGAATGTTATTTAATAACATTAACCTTCCTCCAATTGTGGCTTGCTTATGGCCTTATTAGTTTACTTTTTAAATGATTTCAAAAGTGATCCCCTTTACATTTAATTGCTCCGTTTTAATGTTTACAACCTTTTTCTATGCATGCTTTAATTGCACATTTGACATGTTTTGCATTTCATATTCTCTTTCTTTTATTTACATCACATTAATTTATTTTTATTCAGGTTCATGCATCATCCATTTATTTAATGCAATAATTTCACGTATCTTCTTTCCCTTATTGCATTAATTTTAAATAACATATATACATATATGCCCCCTTTTTGTTTGTCTCTATGTTTGCGCACAACTTCAAATTTAAATCATGTTCATATGCATCCATCTCTAATGCGTATACTAATTTTTATATGCGAACAATTGTCTATTTTATTTGGAAATTATCTTCCTTAATCAATTAATGGTTTATTTCCATTCTTTCAATTAAACTTCCAATTAACTTATCCCCTTTCGCACTGAACCAATTTGCTAGGCCACTATTTAACCGCTCCTTAAAACAAAAACAAAAAACATGGCACTGGTGGGGACTGAACTCACAACCTCTTATGTACAAGTCTCATGTATTAACCAAATGAGCTACTAAGTCTTTTTTTAACAAGATTAGGACCAAACTACATATTATTCTTTTCCCATTGTTCTTTTTCATGTTTTCTTGCATTTCTTAAATTAAGGATAACTTCTTCGTTTTAAATCAGTTTTCTACAAACTATAGGTCTAAATTGACCAGAAAATCGCCACGAACGTAATGACGCTAATTTCATGACCAAATTCTAGAGTCTTTTCAAATTCTCCTTTTTATTTCTTTTTAAATGTTCACATGTATTTCTTCGCATTTCACTGTATTTCTTCTTGTTTCAAATATTGCATGTAATTTCTTTATTAATCTTTTTCTTTATTTCACTACATAAACTTCTTACATGCAATTACATTAATATTATTTAATCTTTCCTTTAAATATATCCATGCATATATACATATATCTCATTTTTAATTATATTAAAAATGCGGGATGTTACAATATATGCCCCCAAATTTTCGTTAAACTTTGCACAGTACAGAACACTCTCTAAAATCCTCAAATCATGATATGAATTATGCCAAATTATAGCCTTTAATTCCAATATCCAAATATCCATATTTAGGCGCATTCACATTAATAGTTATCCTATTTTAGTATAGGTCCTTATGCCTAAGTTTCATATTCCTTTTTCAAGCCATGAATCCTTATATAAAATATACCTAAAAATCTAGATCTTTAAATAATATCCTCTCAAAATCAGATTTTAATTTTTATATGCATTATGTCCCCAAGTTTCAAGTCATATGTTATCATTCAATGATTCCTCTTCTTCCAAATCACAGAGTATGCACAGATCTAGATCTAATTTACAACATATGTCCTTTTCTCAGATCAGTCACAGATCAGTCACTGATCAGTCAGGTCCAATTATGCATTATTCATTATTTACTCCAAAATTTAGCGTTCGTGCATTAATATCTTATGAGATTTGGCACAGGCTCGTAGCTTGGCTATAGAACAGAAAAAAGAATGAGAAAAGTCACAGAAAAACAGATCTGACAGACAAGAATATGCATAACCTCAAATTCAGATTTATAGCCATGTTAAGATCATAATTAAATTCTATATCTGAAAATAACTATACTCACAAAAAGGGAATGATTCTTGTATTCTGGAATCTGTATTCTGACACTAAATAACTCTCCTTTGGCGTAGACTATCGATTAGATTAAAAAATAGTTGTTATCTTTTAATTCTATTCAGATTGGAAGAAGATGCACTAGTTCTAGCTTAGATTTCAGCAGAGTAGCAATGCCATTATTTTATTTTAATTAGAATAGAAGCAGAGTATAGGCCGAATGAAATTGTGTGGATAGAAAGTGAGGTTTGGGGGTATTTTTATAGGAGAATAGGGTGATTTAGAGCCTTCAGATCAGTCCAGAAGTCATCGGAACCACCCAGCTCGAAGACAGGTCATCCAACCACTTAGAAGAAGACACGTCATCACATAACACTCTAGAATTCTGTGCTGGATCGGTAAGGGCGCACTTGGCAGGTGCGCCAGTGTATTTTTGTACTGGCGCACTTCACAAGTGCGCCAGTGTATTCTGGCTTGTTTTCGGTTTTTCTGCCTAACTTCGTTCGTCCATATCTTCTTCATACGGTATCTGTTTTACGCAAACTCGGACTCTATCTCAAGCAGAATTTCGAGACGATCGCAATGGCGCAACCCATTTCCCTTAATTATTCTCCTAAAATTAAGTATACTTTAATTTGTTACTTATATGTTCACAGAAAATACGGGGTGTTACATGATGTCTATATGGCGATTCAGGATCTGTTGAGATGCTCGAACACATGTAGTGATTCTGAGATCTGTGAAGGAATCTATGTGTGATTCCAAGATCTAATGATGGATTGGAATCCATGTGTGGTTCTTGGATCTGTGAAGGAATATGTATGATTCTAAGATCAATCGTACCGTGTGATCCCAACTATGGTAATTATTGTTCTGTTCGAGTAATAAAGACTTGTGTAAAGATGTCGAACGAAACCTCGACATCATATATGGTTAGAGACAGAGTAGGATGTGTGATCTGGGGTTTTGCTAACCCACAACAGGATATGTTGACTCCATATCTAGAGTATGCTTATAAATGTGCACGAGGAGTTGGATATATTTGGTTTCACGTGGTGCATAAAGGTGTTTTCGTGCGGGCCAGTTATGTTTGCCTTTGCTATATTTTTCCTAGAGATATACGACGCTCGATAGGTAACTTCTGATCCTTGTGCATGGAGTTTGGATCTGGCTTGATTCGGAGAGATCTCCACGGAAAATACAATTTGCCAATGTGCCTTATCAGTTTTGTTTGTACACTTAGTAATTGTCGAATGTAACCAATGTAACCATTCCAGCTATTTGATTTATTTATTTTCTACACCCTAAACATTATCTATTATACAATTATACTTCTCTTAATAAATGGTTGAATGTTATTGAGTGGATAATCATTACAGACATTCATACGACCTCAGAATGTATTGATATGTGTCACTTAAACGTTGAGTTATCTCACGCGGTTGCCTAGCCTGATCTGGGTGTTATTTTGCGATAATGCTCGAGTCAAACCGAGTATATTTACAGATCGGACTTGGTATGCTTTGGAGCTTCAGAAGAGGAGTTGGTGATGATACGCATACTCGTATTCGTTTATTTATTCTGCTGTGTATATTGTTGTATGTATCAACAATTGTAAGGACAGGTTGTTATTGCCATTCAGGCTGATTTATTGTTTCTGTTTGCTCTAGTTTATGTATTTATTTAAAGTTTTTTTTCTTTTTGTAAAGAGCACTGTTATTATTATAGATTATTTGTTCCGTTGTAAGATTCTGTTATGAATCTTCTTTCTTTTATTCTTTTAACTCCTTTCTTTTCCTTTAACTATCAGACTTTCTAGCACTTGATTTGAGATACATGAATACAGAGGATGTTTTAGTGTTGATTTTCGAGAGCCGAAAAGTTGGGTCATTACAAATGTTGCCTTTGACGATACAGTCCTATTGGATCCAGTTTCGCGAAATTATGATATCGTATGAATATGTTACGATCATTTTAAGTTTTATTAGTTTTTTAAATAATATAAATTAAATAATCTAGTTACCCTTACTTTAAAAAAAATCCATGTCATCCTCAAACACTGTACACCCATGCTTTCCCCCTTCTTGTGCACTCTGTACCCCGATTCCCCTCCTACTCCCATCACTATCCAGCTATCAACAGAAGTTCGAGATCAACTTTCACCTTGCGCTGCAGCTTCAGCCACCTAGGGTCGACTCTGACCATCGTCCCTTGACCCTCTTCACCTAAGACGCCTCCACCCCCAAACAGCACCCCACCAAAGTCGTTCCATCGCCAGACAAGAAGCCATGATCGAAAAACGCTTCGAACAGAAAAATTCCGACCATAGTTCATCTAAACTACCACACACCTTCACAGGTTAACCCCCTCGCCACCCCGCTTCTTCCACCTTTAGACAGTCCTCTCCAATTCGCCACCCATCACCAGATAATCACCAATAACCGACCGTAACCCATCCGAAACCCACATGAAAAACTGCCTACGATCATCCCTCAATAGTGACCACAACACCTAATTTCAGGTCATCGCCCCAAATAAAACGTGTAGCCCTACTTCCCCTCTACAACCCTTCTTTAGACATCTTGGCCTGAAACCGATCACACTTGCCAGAAATTTACGAAAGACTGGATCTGAACTGTTCTAGGTGATTACGAACACCATGGTCGATGAAACTTCACCAAATTTTAACTAGAGCTTCCCCTCATCATCCTCTCCATCTCTCTATTTGACGCCTTCCACCAATTCTCGACGAATCGAGAGATATAAAATAAAAGACTAATTTGGACTAATTTGCAAAACTGAAGAATGGTGAATGGCTTTTGGATGGTATGCTGAAGTTCAGTTGTATATATAAATATAAATAATATTATTTTATGTTGAGGTGACAAGCGATGACGACTAACGATTTTTATTTCGTACTTATCGCCATTTCTAAACGTTGTTTATGCACCTCTATGATCACACATAGACTTCATTCGTGATGTAAATGAACGTCATGTTATAATTTGACATTACGATCCTAATGAAACTTGTTTCAAAGAATTCCGAGTCCGTTCGCTCAAACGATGCTCGTTCGAGTTGAAATAGACGTTTATTTGCATTTAGTTTTGGTATGGTCACAAAATAACTCCAATTGATGCAAAACTTGAAATCTAGCAATAATTAGCTATTACGGTCTTAATAAAATTTGTTTCGTTGAAAACAGAGGTCATTTGAATACAGTCTATTTTTAAGGTTCCAAATAAAATTAAAATAGATCAATTTTGAAATACCTTAATATAATAATAATAAAATACTGTTATCGGACATACCCGAGCATAATTTCATATACTTCCAAAATAAAATACTTCGGGTTGAATTTCAGGCCAAATCGATATTAAAAATATTAAAAACCCTTTTAGTTTATATAATAAATCGTTTAAAATTTATAAACGAATTCCATAGCGGCTATTTGAAAATTTGATTTGGACATAAAACAAAATCTACAACATGAAAACTCGATTTTTCTCTTCCGTTAGAAAAATATTATCTAATAGATTCAGACGTTTCTTGTTTCAAAGAAATACGACTTATATTGGAAACTGTACAACCATTTAAAGTTCAAAACGTTATATTACAAACTATCACACCGATGTAGCTCGTTTTTAATTAAATTATAAATTAAACGTTCAAGCGTCGTTTAATAAACGAAATTGTTAATATAATTCAAAACCAAACAACATTAAAAAAAAATTAATTGCCAATTCACATTATATTCCAAATCCAACAGATTTTAACCATTCCAGAATTTCAATTATTATTTTATTATTTATATTAATAAAATATTCAAAAATTATTGAATTCAAGATAATTAAATTCTAAAGCAACAATTAAAACCATTTTAGAATATTAAATAAAACGATTAAAAATCTTGGCTGTTACAACATGCGCGCACACACACACACATATATGTATGTGTATAGGCCCTTGAATGCATGCTAACGAGCTTTGAGATAATTCTAGTTTAAGGCGGAAATGTCCCTAGCCTATATTACTTAACAGTATAACTAGGATATGATTAAGTTATCTATTTTTTTAAAGAGAAATATTTTATAAAATAAAACAAGTCAATTTATTCTTGTTTATGTTGTGTGGTGATGAATTATTTATAATTAATCAAATGTCTTTTGCTATTTAATTTAACTCTGATTTTAGCAAAAGAAGACTTGTATATCTGCTTATATACAAGTTAAAAAATAATTTAAATTATATTGATATTTCTATATTGGTGATGAGCGATCCTGGAATTGAAACGTTCGAAGAGGAAAACACTTGAGCAGAGGACCCAGGATTGGGTAAATTATAATTAAAAAAATCAAAAAATTGTTGAAAATTTTTGGGATCCTCTCAAAAAACCCTCAGGAAAACACACAGGAGAAAAAGCTCATTCCTGCATAAAACAGATAGATGGGCCGACCAACATACCCAGGTGTGTCGACAAATCGGGGAGAAAGTAGGTTAAATCACTTATGCAATTTTGCCTGGTCTGAATCTTTTTTGGACCTTTACTTCGTGAAAAAATCCCGACAACTTAGCTGCATCAGATTGCATTGGAAATTGGCACATATACTCATAGGAAAGTATACTTACCAAGAAAAAGGACTTATACCCAAACAATCAAATATCAAAGATTTATAATGGCCCAAAGATGGACTTTGGCTATGATTCAGCACAACAAAATGAGTAACAAAAACTCAGAAAGTTGTATTTCGCATAGGGAAAATTCTGATAGCTCAAGAGTACTGTTGTTAGCTAAATAGATGTGAGATTTACATACCTTAAAAGCAATAACAACAAATTTAGCAAGGAAATGGAGCAAACTGGATTTTTAATGTTGATTAAAACCTATTTTTTCTTGTAGAAACACTGGTTGGAGCATAAAAGATCAAAGTTTTACTGTAAAGATGAAATTCTCAACAAAATCATTGAAAACTTGGATTAGAATTGAGTTTAGAGTGAATTACCTATTGCTAGATGATTTAAATAACTAAAATCTTGAGTTTGGGTGTGTATATGAGGCAATGTGAATTTACAGTGAAGTGGTTTTCCTTATTTTCTATGTTTTGTTCACTAGAGAAGAAGAGGTAAGGAGAAATGTACGTAGTTCTCCTCTTTCTCTAGATATTTCTTGGGATAATGAGTATTCGGGCAAAAATTATAATTATTAAGTCTTTAATCATCCAATTAAACCCTTATGTAACTAGTTTATGCCTCTAAACACATAATTATGCCTTAAGACGTCCATTTAGCCTATGTTAACATGGTTTGACCATGTTTAAACCATCCTTAACCAAAAATTCAAAAGTTTTATAACTAATTAAAGAAATATACTTTTTATAATGTTTATAAAACAACTTTAAAGCTTTTCAAATATAAATATTAACTTTTATAATGAACTTACACAAATATGAATATCTCACTTATATTTGTGTAACCTTTACAATACGTCCAAATTAATTATTTCAATTGACTTATTTTTTACGCAATAGATTATCAAAACTTAGCAAAACATATTTTTTACCTATTACATATGTATAAGTGTTTCGCCCATATTCGTGTGACATTTACAATAATTATAAGCTAAATATCCTAGTTTCTAACAAAATAAATTGTTAAAGCATAGAAAAACAAATTTTTTCACATTTATTATCAATTCAACAATTTTTACATGTTTGTATAAATTTATTACTTCACATCCTAACTAAAATTTTCATTATTAAACCAAATATTCAATATTTGAGTTTTTAATCCCAAAAGTCGCACTATTAACATAAAAATATATTTCCTATAGGTTTAATACTACTAATTTTCCCATAAGAAAAACATTTTAACCTTTTATTTCTATATTACAATGTATATTAACACTTGTTAATATTTTTAGTTGTTAAGTTATCTAATTTTCACCCAAAACCAATATTTCAAAGCTAATGACAAGTTGCACATTTAATTGACCTAAGCCTCAAATTTAATCACTTGAACGTGATTATAATACACAATCATACCATAAAGCACCAATTAATTATTAACATGCATAATTAAACCAAACAATCAAGTTAATGATATATTCAACTTAAACCTTTAAAAATTGGTTCGTTTTCAAATTTCACATTTTGATTTTAGTAAATACTTTCTCAAGTTGAGTATTATTCAAAATCAAACCTTTAAAAATTTCAAGATAAATGGTTTAATGAACTCGCTTATGATTCAGAATGTTATATTTATAAAAATCAATTTTCTTTCAAATCATTGTTTGGTTCAAACTATTACTTAAACAAGATTTTCAGTTAAATATTTTAAAACTTTCATAATTATATAAGATAAGATTTTAATCATTTTCATTCCAATATATAATTGCTTAACTCATTTAGATTATACTTCTTAAAATTTAAAATTCATTTGAAAAAGGTTAGGTTATTCAAAATAGTCGAAAAATTCAGATTTCGATAAATTATTGGAAAATAGAATTATATTATCTCTTCGAGATGTTAAATTAAGTTATCCTACTACATAGTATTATAAATACCAAACTTGAGAATTGACTCTAGATTTATTTCAGTCATTTGAAATATATTTACAAAACTGTATACCAAATTTCACTTTGAAAACCAAAATCATTTATGCAACTAGCAGAGCTACTATTGCGGACTTCCCCACTTTGAAACTCAAGAATGAATTTCGATGATGAGAAATTATCACCAAAATTATTTTCCAATGACATAAATGGGTTCTCCATTTCTTTTGAAAACCATTTCAAAATTCATTCGAAGCATTTCTATTCAAAAATACTTGTATAGCACTAGTACAATTTTCAAAATATTCAAAATAAATTCCGAAATTCCAGAATCAATTTCTCAAGTTTTAATAGAATATTTCCTTTCCTCGTCAATATACTATCTTATTGCTTTAGTTTGAGTTTGAATTCATCTGATTAACTTAAATAGATAACTATAATTCAACGTATATACTTATTAGTTTACCTGTGACAGCCCACGTCCGTTAATGTCACTCACTAAGGGAATGCATTAAGTTTCGTGAAGCGTTATAGGTAAACAGAACAGAAACATTACAAGATAGATATAAAATAGCAGCAGAATTAAAAAAAGTTATATTATCATAAAGCATGGTTACACCATATGTTTGAAAATGCATAAACTCAGTACATCATTTAAACTTATGTCTTGTACTTTAAATATCAGAGTACAATAATAAAGAAAGCATAATCCCCAAATCATAAGCCATAGTAGAGAAAGATGTGAAACCAGCAGTATTTCTAAGTAGCTCCAAGCAAGACGACAGCAGCATCCTGACTAATCCTGAGAATTCCCTCCCTTGAGAACCTGGGGGGAATAGAAGAAAGAAGGAGAAACAAAAAGGGCCAGACATAAAGTATGGGGAGTCTAGTTAATTTTAGGCAGTAAATAAATAAAAGTAACATGATAGGCATATAAAGTGGATAAGAGAGATCACTACATAAATGGCAGGTGTGACAAGGTAGACATAATAAGGTGTACATGCTTTTAATGATTACTCTGCACTGTTCCTAGTATATCCAAAAAGAGATGATCCCTTCAACTATAAGGTGGTGGAATTAGGTATATGTCCTAATGTATCCTAACTACTACCCTGATCGATCGACTCCGTAACCGTCGTAGATACCTTGCGCTGGCCCCACAGTAGGAGGTATCACTTCATTAAGTGGCAACCCTTTGTCGTAATAATGTGCACAACCATATCTACAGGTGTCAGTCGTCTTAGCCCCCTCTGCTCGGCCCATGCACGCACATGTCCCCTGTTGGTTTGCACCGCCCACACTATCCTCCTCGTTTGGATCTCTTACAATCAATCAATAAGCGTGCCCCTTTCTCTGCCTAGTACAGAGTTCTTTATTTGGTACCTACTCCGGGTTACTGACCGAAATGAGTCCCACACAATATGATACAAGCTCTCCCCTTTGTCTTGTATCCCCACTAGGTTTTTCACTGACTATGTATACCCTTAGGTGTCTATAATTACATAGCCCTATGTTAGTTATGCTTACCCTAAAGGGTGTCTTTAATTATATAACCCTGATCTTTCTACCGGTTATGCTTACCTATAGATGTCGTTAACACATAACCCCCAATCTTTCTATCGGTTATACTTACTTACAAGTGTCTTTAATACATAGCCCTATCATTTCTACAAGTTATGCTTACCCTAAAAGGTGTCTTTAATTACATAACTTTATTATTTCCCTCGGTTATGTGTACCACTAGGTGTCTTTAATTACATAACCGTACCGGGTCAAGTTTGTGGGCCTATATATATACTAATATTACCCATCCACCCAAGATTTACTTAACCCTCCCACTGATTCAAGCATGTTTATTTAATGGTTAAGTTTGTGAGCCTATATATACTAATATTACCCACCTACCCAAGATTTACTTAACCCTCCCACTGATTCAAGCATGTTTACTTAACCCTTATTCATGTTTATGTTCACAGAATCCCTATGGATTCAATTAGGTTAAGTATTACAGACTAACAGGTTATCCCCATTCACATTGGTTGCCTTTTACTTGCCAAAGTTTATCTTGCTTATTAATTTCATATAAATATAACTTAATCCATTTAAGTTCATTAATAAGCCCCTATTACATGTTATTCTTTAGATTGTAATTAACAGAAGTAATCTTACAATCTTCCACCCCTGGATTGTAATTAACAGAAGTAATCTTACAATCCCTTTATATTATTCAATGTCTGATTCCATAATTACAATAACATGTTTTACTTAATATTTAATCAAGTATACTCTTCTCAGTTCACATGTTTCCTTCTTAACATATCACTACAACTTGACGTTGTTCACTTATAACTTAGTTTTCTTAACTAAGGTTTACTAATAAGCTTTCTTTCCTTTTATTATAACGTATGTTATAATTTCCACTTGTACCTAGGGCAAGCCTACCTATTATATACAACATTTTCATTAAGTAATTAATCATAATAGGTTACTACCATTCCTTGTATGCTCCAATTCATATCATTTATGGTTATAATGGGCTAGACCTCCCACATTAGGCCTACAACTTGTGGATGCTGGATATGTCGGTCGGGTCCGGACAGACTTCTTCCACAAGTTGGGCCTAACCTCGTGTCTTAGCCTGATTTGTATTTGCGCATTTAAACCTCTCACATTAGGTTCAACATTAATGGCTGTGTCAATTATAGGTTTTATAAGCACCTAACCTCGTGTCATAAGTGCAATTACAATTTATAATTGTAATTATTAAACATTCCATTTTTAATCATACTTATGTCAATTACAGGTTTTATGCCTCTTTTTCCCAATTATGTCCATAAATAAATTTATTCACATTCTTTCTCCAATTTATAACAAATTTATATTCGCATATTCCATTTATGCTAAAAATACAATTATACCCATAATGGACCTATGCCCAAATTTATGTCCCAGTTATGCTAATTCTAATATTTTCCCCGTTCCCTAACTACCGCATTTGCATATATTTGGTGGCATCTAGGCTAAAAAATAGCCTAGTCATGAGTAATAAAAAGGGGAAAGGTGATGGGAAAAATGACAATAGTGATCATTCTAAAAGTGACATAAGCATATATACTGGCATAAACAAGTAATAGGAATAATAAGGTGGACATAAAGATAGATCTAGTAAAAAGGGTAATGATAAAACTAGATCCAATATACTTAGGATGAACATATCCAAATAAGAATTCTTATGTCCAATAATAACGGATCTCAATTAATCACAATATGGTGTTCTAGGTCTAAACAATGGTTTAATATTCCAGAAATTGATAATCCCAAATTAACCACCAACTTTAGGGAGAAGGTAAGATCCGCATATGTGACATCACAAAAGAATTAGATCTATAGGAATAGATCTAGCATAACATAAGTTAAGATCCAAATATGAAATCATAAGAGAATTAGATCTATAGGAATAGATCTAGCATAGCACAAGTTAAGATCCAAATATGACATCATAAGATAATTAGATCTATAGGAATAGATCTAGCATAGCACAAGTTAAGATCCAAATATGACATCATAAGATATGATAACAGCATAGAATATATCAATCATGAAATATCATAGATACGATAATAGCATAAATTCATCCAAATCATAGTCTTTCATAATTTACTTCTATTTATTTAATCCTAAAAATAACCAACTCACCGTGATTTGGTTTATTAAGAAGATAGAAAAGAAGTTGGTATTGAATCTATGCTTGAATCTCAGAATTTGACATAGAAGAAGAAGAAGAAAAGCCATCTTAATTTTCATTGCAGTAGAGCTTCGCCATCTCCATTTTTACTGTGAATAAAACCTAGGTTCAGGGTCCCTTATATAGGAGTAGCGAAGCAACCAAGACAATCAGATTGGACCAGAAACCATCGGAATCGTACACGTCAGAAAAGAAGTTTCCAGAGCCGCTGTTGGGTCGACCCCCCTTCAGGGGTTTCGACCCCTAGATCGACCCCCATGAGCCTGGGTCGACCCAATCGGGTCCCGGGTCGACCTCAAACGGTCGGCCTTTCGTTGATCTGCGCGCCGGATTTCTGGTTTTGCTGATTTTTGAATATTTTTGAATTATATATATATCTTCCTTTTATACATACAAACTTCAAACCTTAATTACTTCTTCATGCGTTGTCCGTTTTACGCAAACCAAATGTCTACCTTGACCAGAATTTCGAGACGAACGCAATGGTGCAGTCCGTTTCCTCTAATTCTGAATACTAAATTAATTATTATTTAAATCATCCTCTTTTTAGTGTTGTTAAAAATTCGACGTGTTACATTACCTCTCAGTAATATAAACTTAGTATATTATTCATGATGATAAGAACAAATTTACATTTGAAAATAAACATATTCGTCCAAATCCATTTACCTTTCATAAGTTATATATATACACCTCATGTCATTATTTCTTTTATAAATTCAAAAGTTTCCTACTTAAAAGAGATCAAATTAGTATCCAATTATCTTTTTGATCTTATTTGTCATGATTTTACCTTTCTAAGTTATGCAACCTCAAGATTTCATTACTTACAATACCTTGAAAAACCTTTTGTTAAGGTTACAATCATTCATTTAGGATCATTATCACTATAGTGATTCCAAAATACTAGCATTGATTACAAAAGTTAATAACTTAATTTGATAACTCGCTTGTAATTTATACTCATATTCCTTTGATTATTCTTGAAAAACTCGAAGATGAACTTTGGACATGATTGAGCTTTAAACCTAAGGAAAACTATATCAAAGGAAAGCTCATCAAGAAAAGAAGGATTAAAAGAAGTGGGGACTCATAAAGATTTTGTATTTTAAAATAGTTTCTATTTCAAAATACGTTCTCTCTAAAGTGATTCAGCAATGATTCTACTCATTCTGGGTAATTACTACCTTATCTCTAATGAGTTTAAACCCCATAAGCTAAGGTTTTTAATTAAACAAAAGCTATGATACCAAGCTTGTAAAGACCTGCTTTTGCAATAGTTTCAAGTCGATGATGAAACTAACTCAGACCATTTGAAGCAGCAGATTGTTATTGCTTCTATGTTTATCAGAATCAAAACACAAAACCATAGACACAGATTATACACCATCTCATAAAGAAATAAAACAATACAATTACATCAGAGTTATAAATTAAATGCAACGGAAGTTAAATACAATGAATTTTCAATATAGGAGAGAGAACTGAATAAGTAAATAGTGTTGATATCATCAACTGGTCTTCAGCTTCGTTTACTTCCATCTCAAGCTATAAAACTGGGTCTGACTTGAGTATCACGCAAAAATACAAAACACAAGGATTAGGAGTAACTTTCTCATCTAAATAAATTTGCAAAAAAAGAAATGTTCACAGATTACTCAACAATTATTCTACACTTAAATTATAAAAAAATGAACTTCACTTATATTCTGATCCAAATCTATAAACTCATGGATTCAGATCAATCAATTTGTTAATGTTACTAACTCATATTCTTTAAGGAATCCATTAGATTTAACCTGATCAACGCATATTTCAAGAATTTATTTATAATCATTTACTCAAATTAGATCAACATTTGTTTTTGTTCTAAATTAAATTTAAATGCTTCTTTTATCCATTTGAATTCAGACTTATATTACTAAATCACAAATATTATATTAATCGGAATTGAAATCTCTACATCACTACGGACTCCATGGCTTAGATTGGGAACAAATTTTATTAAAAAAATAAATATATTTAAAATAGATGAAATTAAAATAATTAATATATACGCCATATATTTAATAGAGATTGGTTTATTAAGATAGTTTTATTATAATAGCTATAAAGTTTTACAAGGTAAATAGTTTAACCAACTGGCTTTGAAAACATTATATAAATAATAATCAAAGAAATTTATTTTAAGAAAGATAATTTATTATAGGTAGTACAAATCTATAATAGTTCAAATAACACTTCACATCCTGACCTACCTTATCATTCTTCTTAGATTACTAATTCCAATTTCATTCATCATGCAGACTCTATCTTTAGTTTCTCTTGTTACATCACGTTATATCTTACAAAATATATCCTTCATACTGAGCTAACGAAACTTAACAATTCATCAAAATTTTGACATCAAGGAACAAAAATTAGTACACAACGACTTTATTAACTTAAAATGATATAGTTCATTTACAATTTAACTTCAAACTGTTAACCTTAGTATATCTCGGGTTTGATTTTCTTGAAATAATTTAATTCTACCAATCATAATCTTTTTGTTAAGGTTTATTTGTATATATCAACTGGATATTTTCAATTATCCTATCTCCAACAAATTTACCTAACTTAATAGATAATCGTATATATTGTTAAAATCTCCGAAACGCTACCTTCAAATATCCCTTAGTAACGATTCAACTTAATATTTTGGTTCATTTACTGATGAAAGTCAATTTACTAATTTCAATCTAAACTCAATTATATATCTCAAGGTATCCTAACTTAATAAATTTAAATTTAAGTCTTAGAAATAACTTTATCCATCATATTATATTATAATAAAGTTGTAAATAATATTTATATTCAATTCTATATAGGTCTTTATTAAGATACAATCCATTCGACAATCAAGTTCAACATTTAAATTTTTATTAGTTAGGTGTAAAACCTATTCTTATTTATACATCTCATTACATTACTTATTATATTAAGAATTTCATGTATATCTAAGCTAATCAATATTATACTTTAAATTCATGCATTTATATACATTTAAACAATTCATATTCTATGATTTGATACTTAAGACACATCCTCTTATCTTTGGCTTTAATTTTAATTTTTCTATTCAAAACTAGATTATTAATAAGATATTAACTTAAAAATAAATTATTTAAGTTCATAATTTTTTATATATTTATTTATCTATTTTTTTACATATACTTTAAATCATATTTCAATCCATTCAAATTATGTTTTCGGGTATTTGTCATTCCAGTCTATTTTCCAAAATTTTCTGTTTACTTCCTAATCCCTATAGTGATTTTTTTCCTAGATCGATGAGGACTAGCAATGTGTAATAAAGATAATAGAATACTTCAGGTATTGCATGTGCATATACCAAAATCAAGTTTCATGTTATTTATGTTGTTGTGTACGTGTCACATATGCAAAAGTCTCATTTGTAATAACCAAAATTTCTGAATCAATTCTAACACTTCATGCTTCATTTTGAAAGCCTTTATTTTGTTAAATGGGAGCAAAAGTCATGAGTGAGCTGACTTGCCTTTTCTGATAAATGAAGAGGCACAAAAAAATGATACATACATTGGAATGTGTTGACCTGCCTTTTGGTAAGGCCGTCAAGATCAAAAATATTCACGATCACGATACTCTGAACTCGAATGGAGCACGTTTAGAAGTTCACAAACTCAAGAAGGACAAGCAACATGGCATTGCTTCCGGTTCGACGATACTTCGGCTCGGCAAAGGGAATGAGAGACAAATTTCAGATCGATGAAAATAGTAGCTCCAGGTTGAGGTACTTTGGTTCGACAAAGTACAACAAGTACATGCTTCGGCTCGATGATCAAAGGAACTCCAAGTCGACGTGCAGTAGGTTCGACAATGTTGAACAAGGTATGGTCAAGCCAATCATATATTCTCTCTTAAGAAACGCTCCTGTAGCGAGAAGACTGCATCCACTACCTCCTCCAGCTTTGGATCGGCTGCTATGTGTCCAACGTCGAGCCAGTCAATGTAAAACCAACCATATATTTTCCTGGAGAAACACTCCGGCTCTGGTTTAACAATGTCCATGATCCCCACATCTACCTGATCTCCACCTGGCCCTATCGAACCAAGCACTACTCTGACATATAAATATATATATATATATATATATATATATATATATATAGCTCCTTGGAGCTACAAAATAAGTATTTTGGCATTTGAGTTATCTCTGGGACATTGTATTCTCTGCAAACAGAATTATAATTGAATTTTCTATTATTTCAACATTGTAATTCAAATTTTCTTAAGTTATCAAGGAGACTATAAAGTGGATGTAGGCCGAATTGATCCCGAACTGCTATAAATTCGTGTGTGCTTGCTGTTTTCTCATTTTTCATTTATTTCTCTTCATTATAATCTTTGGGTGATTGTCCCATGTTTTGGCATCAACATTTTGGCATCAACATTTTGGTTCTTTCACTACGAACCTTGATTTCTCAACGTTTAAAGATTTTTTAATCTAGTTTTTGGATCTCCAGTCCAAAAAAAAGCACTACGATTCCTTTATTTCCTTTAAGCCTAGCAAAATGGTGTCAAATATGTAACTAATTCCTTCAGGACCTGCACCATTCGTTCCCAAGATAAGTCCAATAAGGCAGCATGCAGGGCTGCACTGCCTCCGGGCTTTGTTTAGATACCGAGTCGAACTAAATCTGCCGCTGCCACCAACGTTGCTATCACCTCCACTGCTCGAACCAATCTAACCTTGGCCTTGGCCTTCGCTACTCGAGATGACTTCATGCAGCTGATGGACAAGTTGAATGAAGCAACCACGACACTAAATACTCAAAGGTGCGAGAACGCCACAATGAGATAGGACATGGATTGGATGGTGAGGCAATGAGAGGAGTTTAGGACTTAGAGAGCTCCTTCCCCATTACATCACCAAACAGCCGAAGGCTCTTCGTTATCTGAAAGGAGTGGGGGAGGTAGAGCAGTACCGGCACCAATGTCAAAGAGCTCAAGATCTCTAGGAACTCCGGTTCGACAGGATGCTGACTCGACAAGAATAACCAGCATGAATCGATAAAATCAAGTCGAACAGTTTTGACCTAGAGCAATTGATTTAAACTATTCACCAATGCAGTATCCTTCTACTTCGAGAAATCATGATGCTTCAAGAGTCAATTATGCTCCTATGCTTCCTCCCTTATGTCATGTGATCAAATAAGACAACAGGGTTAAGGAGGTACCGCCCGAGTGGCGGCCCAAACGGTGTTGCCTGATGCGAGGACAAGGTGGGCCCAGCGAGTTGAGAGTTCAGACCTGTCATCTTTAGTAATCTCGATTTGATGACATGGTGTAGCAGATCATGAATGATAGCAAGCATCATACCAATGAAGTTTGGGGATTAGATTGTAGTCACACTTTATTCACCAATGACATTCTGGAAGCTGAGTTCCTTAGATGATTGAATATGCCTCAGATGAACCATTACTCAGGGAGGACTGATCCTAGCCAGCATTTGTACATATGGTTTGTTAACTCGGTGGAGCCCCGAATGCCATTAAATATGAGGTGTTCCCTATCTACCACGATGGGGTCACACTTATGTGGTTTGCTCGGCTATCCCTGAGATTAGTATCAAATTTTAAGGATTTGGGTAGAAATTTTTGAATAAATTTCATCTCCATACCTCGAAGTCCAAGAACGTCATGGCACTCTTCCGAACAACTCAAAATCATGGAGAATCACTTCGGGATTACATCCCTTGTTTCAGCATGGTCATCACCGAAGTCTACAATCACAACCCAAAGACGTTACTGATGGTATTAGTCAACGATGTAAATCCTGAAACTGACTTTGGAAAGTAGTCGACTAGGAAGCCTATCTCAACTCTTAACGTGTTTTACAAGAAGGCTAATGTGCACTTGCAAATTG
The DNA here is from genome assembly GCA_030737875.1 of Allium sativum. Taxonomy (NCBI): domain Eukaryota; kingdom Viridiplantae; phylum Streptophyta; class Magnoliopsida; order Asparagales; family Amaryllidaceae; genus Allium; species Allium sativum. The sequence continues at coordinate 99,474,383 of CM060909.1, forward strand.
ATTAAGAAAGAAAGAATCGAAAAAGGAGGTTGATGACATAGTAATTGAGGCGATTAATAGCAATGTGATAGTAAAAAAGTCCAGAGATAATTCCAGGAAAGTTAAATTGAATGTTGGGAATTGTAACAAGAGGAATGGAAACTAGCATAAGAACGACCACGGAAGAGGCTGTAATCATAAAGGGTACGCTAAGAAGCGACCCCAGTTCTAAACTTTTGGAAATTATACGCCATTAAATGGTACGTTGGAGAATATATACATGGATACATGCAACACGATGCAGTATAAAATGCCACCTCTATGAGATTCCACAGAGAAAGAGGTTTAAACAAGAAAGTTTTTCTTATTACACGAGATATATGACCACACGACAAATGAGCATCATTATCTCTAGGATATTGTGGAGAAGTTGATAAGAGAAAGTAATCTCGATGAATACAAAGTCTCTCTGAAGGACAGGGGGTAGGGGACATCGGACCCTAACAGAAAAGGTTAGACGGTTCCTAGAATCACTTCCCAGTCCAAAGATAAAGGAAAAGAAATAGTTACCAATACTTTTGTCTAAGGACCACATTCGGCAGGTTTCAGTGCACGGACTATGGAACAATATGGGAATTCTTCAAAGCACTCGAAGTACAATAGTTGATAGTTTAGACCATGAACCCATTCTTCTTTAGAATCTATTGTGATTTTGAGTCATGTTAGGAGATTGACCCATTTATCAATGTTATGCCATAATATAAAGCAAGTAACTGATGGTGTGGAGATTCTTTATGGTGTGTGTGGACAAAACTTTTTGGAATTAGGTGATTTTGGAGTGGAATGGGCATTTTCCTCTGTAGTTGTTGAATTATTATCAAAAGATGACTTAATTGAGAAAGGAATATGGACTTGATTTCATTATATGTTTTGAGCTTATACTTCTATTATAGAGATATTTATATTTACTTAGCCTATATCATGAGGAGATATCATGTATACCCATATCGAATTATGAAGAAGTCTCCAGACCCCTATCTAGAAGAAAATTTTAATTCTTAATGATCTAGAAAAAGATACAAGTTCGGTTTTTGATGCATCTTAAGCATATAGCTCTAAGAGAGGAAAGATAATTACATAAGAAGGATTCTAAATTATTGTAGAATATTAAGAGAAGTATCCCAAAATAGTGAATGTTTTTTTCCTTATTAAGGCATACACTCCATTTAGGTTATGCATCAACTATTAATACTAAATAAGATGATGAAGAAAAATGCTATTTATTGCTTTTCATTGATGAGTACTTCAGCTAATTAATCAACATGAAGGTTTTCTTGCAGCTTGATCTGGAAACTAGGCTTCAACAATTGGGAGTGGCTAAAGATAATATCTAAAGGACAACTTTCCATGTACCTGACAGGATATTTGAGTGATTGGTCATGCCATGTGGGCTGGCGAATGTATTGACGTATTTTGGGATTGATAAGCAGAGTATTCTTGCAACAATTCAATAGGTTTGTAGTATTATTCTTGGATGGTATTTTTATTTTTTCTAGAAGCAAGGACGACTAAATGTTCATTTAAGGGAAGTAATGGATGTCTGAGAAAGTTTCAGTAGAAAACTAAATTTTATAAATGTCACTGTTTGAGAGGCGAATTTTTTTTATTAACTACAGATGGAGGTTGTAATTCCAAGGTAAGCAGTTGATTTTAGAGATTGAAAACAACTAAAATATACTTCATAGGCTTGTAGCATTTTGGATTTTATTGGATCTACTGGAAGATCGTTAAAATTTTGTGAAGAAATTGATACCTCTAACTCACTTGATGAAGAAGAATATTATTTATACATAGAATTTGAAGTGTGAAGCATTGTTTGTTCGACTAAAGGGGTTAATCATGAATGCTCCAATTTTCCAAATTCTAGATGGCATCAATCATTACACCATGCAAATCGATGCATGACGTTTATGTTTTAGTAGTAATCCCATGCGAAAAGGAAGAGTATTTGTATACACGAGTAGGCAATTGAAGAACCATGAGAAAAATAACCCGATGCATGACCTAATATTGGCTATTATTATATTTGCATTAAAGTCGTGGAGGCATTATTTTTTAGGCGAGAGAATTGATTATCTACATATCATAACTTCTTAAATATTTTTTTAGAAAGACCTAAACATAAGACAATAATAATGGATGAACTTATTGCAATCGCTTTTTTGAATTTATAAAACTAAAGGAAAAGGAAATGTAGTTGCAAACTCTTTAAGTAGGAAGAATGCATAGAATGCAAAGCTTCCAAAGGATGGAAGTTACACTGATCAAGAAAATTCATAGGCAGATGGTATAATGAAATATTTGGAGAAGTGAGAGATTCGATATTTTTAAAGTTTCTCCATTAAAAAGTAATTAGGCTCGAGAATCCAAGAAAGTTAACACCTAGATATGTCAGTCTATTTCCAATGGTGGAAAGGATAAGGAGCTTGGCATATAGAATAGAGATTCTAAAGATGATGGAAGGAGTCTGCACTATGTTTCACGTGTCATATTTTCAAAAATATATACAATACCCAATGAATGTAATTGCACCTTGTCCAACGGAGGTGATAGAATTAGACTGTGAGCCATGTTCACCCCGTATTCCAACCCAATTTATGGAATATGGGATGGAACAACTTAGAAATAAGACTATAAACCTGGTAGAGTGCAATGGGGAAATAATTATGCAAGGATCGGGATCTAAAGGAAAGTTAAGGGCTGCAAATCTATATGTCTTTTCAAGTGCGTTTCCAAATTTTGTTGATTCAGTTTCTTTAGTTAAATTATCCAAGAATTAAGATATGGATGCTTAGAATGGATTGATTGTTAAACTTTATGTATGATTGATTTGCATTTGTTCGGAAATTTATATATACTTATATTAGGTTATTTCGCCTCATGCCTAATATGATATCTTATCACATTCTGTAATAACCCTATATTTATATATATACATATATATTAATCATTATTAATGGAGTAGGTAAACACTCCAGGAAAGGGTTTAAGTGATTAAATTGTGTTGCTTGTATGTGCATATGCACGCTATGCACATTTATATTATGCTAAATTCAAAAATGATATATACATATAGGCATTGAAACTGAAAAGCCCATGTCTAAGAAAAAATATGTGAAAGTAAAATTGTCTGTATAAACGGTATATTAGTAAAGAATAGAATGATATTTTGAGTATGAAAGAATATATATATATATATATATATATATATATATATGCTAACATACATATAGGCAACAACTTTTGTTAAATAAAGAGGATTTGCACCAACATATATATAGTATGTATACATTATTACACTTCCAGAAAATAAGACACGGAAAATAAATACCCAGGTCCTATGATGCATAGCATATATATGATAAGTCTAAGTTGAAAGCAATAAGTATGCCTGGGTAGATATAAGTATACACATCCTGTAAGGAAATAAAATGCAATAAAATGGCTAGGAATAAAGTATAATGCTAGAATCAAATAGCATGTGACCACTACCTTGTTTATATGTAAATATTGGGCTAAGAATTAAATAGCCTGAGATGATATTTTCTGGCACGTGAACATTATAATAAAAGCAATGAAAATGGCATGATCAAAGAGGTAAAAGTGGAAAGTAAAAAAGGATCTTTTTCAGAAATAAAGAAACAACCTATATATATTGTAACTAACTGTAACGACCCAACTTTCGAACACATCGGAAGTCGTGCCATTAATAAGAATAAGAATAGATAGAAGATAAAATCACAGAAAAACATCAGAATCTCACAGCGGAATTTTTACAAAGGACAATACTTCATAATAATACACAGCAGTACAAACTACATCAGTGCATACTGAATCTAGTAATATAAGACATTCATAGTACATCTTTAATTAAACATATCATAGATGACCAAACTGACAGACTTAATTATACAGTAGATAAGATAAGTGGACCAGCACATAGAAAGTTCCATTCCAGCTTTCCAAGATTATCCAATCCTGATTAACTTGTCTATTCATAACAAGTGTTATGAATACCCAAGAGTTTAAGGGAAACACAGAAAAATAAACTCCGGGTCAGTCAGGGGACTGGTATGAGTAAACAGTTTTAAAACAGATTAAAGAAATTAAAATATCTCATAAGACCACGCCGTGAATACAGAACGAGTTTTTACCTTATGAGCTCAAATCACTTTGTATACTTTAAATCAGATATTATCATAGTGTTTATAAGTTTTCACAAATAAATTAGAATCTAGAAGAATGCTTGCATCTCACATTCTCCTATATAGTATACAAACATTAACCGCTTGGCGCTTATGGAAATTGGATTTCCAACTATGAAAAGGTATGGGACCACCTTCTGATGATATATCTCTAGAGGCAAATACACCTGGGTTCAACAAGAACGTCTTGCAACCCGGCCCACACATGACCGACCACTCATTTCTCTTGAGTGTATCGAATGTATATCACCAACGGTTGGGCTTAAACCACCGTTTCCCGAAAAGGGACAGCATCGAAATAGATAAAAGAAGTAAAAGGAATTTCTCTAGATAGGTGATTATACATCCTAATGGGAGCGACCCACATAGCCATGCTGCCTGCTCGATTTTTGTCTTTTCCCAGTTGTGAGGCTTGAGGCTAGACTTACCTTTTCATCATCACTATTTAATTTCTTTGAATGCCACAGTGTCCTATCTGTCAGAAATACTTATTCGATTTCCCAAATATATTACGGGCAATAAAGCTAAGAGAAACGAATTTCTCCGCCACCAACGTAATATACTTACATAAATTCGATGTGTAAAATCTAACTTATATACGTTGTCAGACATTCGTCCATTCGGGTTTGTCCTGGGGCTGAACAGACCGAAGATATTATTTACAATCTTCTTGCCCATCGTCGTCTTCATTTTGAAAATCTCTGATGTGCGGCGTATAATCAAATCAAAGTGAAATGTTAATTCCGGTCTCTTTGAAATGATTAACGAAATAATTCTATTTAAATTGTTAATATAACATGATTATAATTACAGTCAAACTACACAGTATACGATCATCTGGCTTATATCTGGTATTTTAATCATCACTTAAAAATGAACAGTTTTAGTGTGCGCGTCGCACACAGTTTTTCTTTCCATTTTTGTTCGTCACTTTAAAAAAAAATGAATACTTACATTATTCTTTAGAAAAATAATTTTCTATAATCACTTCTTAATCTGATTATTCAAAAATGAATGATTTTTAATTTAATTTACAGCTTTTACATTTTTCATTGTTCTCGTCAAATTTCTCTTTGATCCTATATATTCAATCTACTCCTTCTTTCTATATATTGATTAAATAAAATTACTTTTTCTTAATCTAAAAAGATTAAATATAAATTACAGTTCTTATTTTATATAGTAAAAACTGTACATGACCAGTTGCTTGTATCAGGAAATTCAGACTACAGTTTAAAACTGAAAATTTTAGCATATGAATTTCACACGGTTTCTCATTTCTTTGTTTGTTTGATATCTAAATATTTTATTAGATAATAAATTCTAAATTTAAATTATAACTAAATTTATAATTTAACAAAATTACAACTTCTGGGTTAACTGCTCGACTTCTGTCAAAATCATATCCGACCTTCTACGTTTGATCGACTTCTCTTTGTTGACTTTACAGTTTGGATATTTCATTTGAAAATTATTATTTTATTCTAATTATAAATAAAATTTATAAATTTTATTAAATTACAGCTTTTGTTTTTGAATTTCAGTCTTTGACAAAAACTGCGTTTAATCCTGATTCACTTCTTTTCCTTTCCTTGTTAATTTAAATAAAAATTCTATTTTTATTTAAATATTCATTTTCCTATTTTATTTAAACCATTATTTAATTTAAAACTAGTTTAAATTTAAATTATATTTAAAAATCATTATTTGAAAGCTTAAATATCAAAGTACAAATTTCCAACCAAGTACCAATTTGAAAACACAGGTGTGCGCTCATGAAACTGTGGTCGGTTCTCATGGTTTTTCAAAGTACCACACTGCCCGATCACAATCCAAATACCATTTCCGGATAGCAGCATCCCGCTTGCTGATCAGCCAAATTACTGTGTGCTAGACACAGTGCCAAAGCACCCATTTGAACAAAGTACCACCCCCCTTTATACGTGAATTTTGGCTGATCACTTCCAAAATCCTTATTCACTTCTCCTTCTTCTTCTTCCTTTCTTTGGCCACGCATGTGCACATGCACAGCCACCGTCGCCGCTTCCAACGACCCACCACACATGTCACCCACCACGCTCTGATCATCTTGCACCGCCTGACCACCCCCTTCATCGATGCTACAGTAATTTCACCGTACACCCTAAATTTCCAAACAAAAAAACCATCCAAGAAAAAAAGATTGCCACGCCTCTCCTTGACCTTGTGACATCGCCGCCTTCCTGCCGTGCCACCACGACACTCCGATGCCGCGAACCCCCCATGACCGCACCCCCGAAGCTCCACCTTCGACGAATAGTTCAGAGGCAAAAACCCGAACCCAAAAACCCACCATTTTCCCTGTTTTGATTAAATTATCCAATCCCATGCATTAGAATTTTTTTTTAGGATTTTTCCTAGCATCCCCGAACCCAGATGATGCTTCAGCCCCAACCCCTCAGCCTTAAATCGCCTGGGTGATCGAAGTTTGATCGGAATTCAAATTCTGATCATCCCGGCATATCTCATGATCCAAGCCACTATAAATCATGATTCTTCTTTTAAAAATCATCATTTCGATCCTTTATTATGTTTATGTAATCAAATCAAGTTTTAAAATCATTTGAAAATCCATTTTGATTTTGTGAAAAAGATAGTACTGTTGTTTTCTGCCTTCAAGTTCCAGTGAGGTTTTTGGCAAGTTTGTTTCATTTTAAACACTCTTATGACTATATAAAAGGTTTTAAAAATAGTGTGACACCTTATTCTAATCCCACTAACATAGATTGGCTGATCCATTAGGATTTGTAGGATTCAAACATAAGTAACAGGGCTGGGAAACAATATCAAGCAATACCCCTTTTTAACACTTTCGTACTTAAGTTTTCATTTAACAATCAAGCAAACCATACAAGCCATATTACTGAGCAAGAATACAAAAGAATTCAAGTTCAATTCATAGTTCAAACAGCAAAATTGTAGGAAATTTAAAATAGAAATTTTAAAACAGTTTTACTCACCTTTAAAAGTGCTTGACTCTTAGCTTTGTTCCTGATCTTTGAAGGGTTTGTTGTGAGGGGAATGTGTGTGTTGATGGTCTATTTATAGTGGTAGAATATCATTAAAATATGGTACACAAAATCAATTTTTTTTTTTTAGATTTTGATTCTTGACAAATGATAGACAACTCAAAAGAAAAATCTTTTTCTCTTGCCAAATCAAAACAGCACCTCCTCCTTCACATGGTTTATCTCAGCCAAACATTACCTTGAAAATCTCTTGCACATGATCTTCCTTTTTCCCTATTGGCCTCTATGAATTGTCACCTTAAATGCCATGTACATCCTATGATCTTTCACAAATCTTTCTTGTTTTTAAACAAATTAAAATATCCATTTTTGTACCATATATGTTTATTTTTTTCCATTGGATTTCTAATCGAAAATCTCACATGAAAATTTGATGTAACATGAAAATACAAAATACTTTTACTTGGCTTCTAAGGTTTAATAAAATCTGAAAGTTTTTGTACTAAAAAGATCTCGGCCATGTGATGAAATGGACATGAAAACATCTTGAAAAATCTTTGTTTTAGAAAGATCTAGTGTAGGTAAGATGCTTGATATATACACAAGATTTTGTAAAATCTTTAGCACATGTTTTATGACAAATGAGAACATGCTTTGAAAAATGCAAAAGAAAGGTCATTTTCATAAAATTTTGTGAGAAAAGGGAAAGATCTTAAACTGAAAATGCATTGATCTAAAGTGATTTTGCCATGTGAACAAATATTTCACTAGATCCTCTTTACTAGCTTATTACTAATGTAGGTGTTATCTTGAATTTTGTTCATGAACCATGCTTGAAAAATGGGAATGGCTCTTTTATGTTTTGGTTTATGAACATGTGAACAAGAAATGGCTCTTGAACTTGCTTTTGACAAAAGAGAAAAGTTTTGGCATGTTTTAATTTCAAATGTTAAAAGTTTTAAACTCAAGGATTTACAAAAACTCAATTTCTAAACCTTTTGAAAAAAATGAACAAAACATGTGAGAAAAAATGGCATTATAAAACTTGCTATATAAAAGTGTTAACATTCATACATGTGTAAAATCAATTTAAACAAACGCTATCTTTTCATGCTATTATATATGATAGTGAAAAAAAATGGAATTTGGTAAATGCTGTGATATATGCGTATACAAATGCTGTTATACACAAATTAACATGTTTTGGAATTCAAAGTCGGGATTTTAAATCGTATTTGTAAATACGTACTGACGATCAACTCATATCTGTGTCAGTGATATGTGTAAATACCAGGTCATTACACTAACTCTCCCTCTCTTCCTCTCAACAATCAAAAAGAAACTTAGGTGAATATCTGGGTGATTTAAGAGTATTTTGAAGCTCAAATTTTGTAGGGTAATTTAGGCAATGTATAGCCCAGAAACCCTAGATAATAGGTGGTATAAATTGATGGCATTTTAGGCTACCTAGTTATTTTTCCTCTTCAGTAAAAATAAAAAATAGAATAAGGTGATGGTAGCAGCTTTTAGGGTGGAGCGTAATGTTGAATCAAATTAGTATAAAAGAAGATCAAAAGGATAAAATCAAGAGATATTTACGTGAGTAATCTCACTCAATAAATGCAGTATTTCCTGCATAATGGCAGCCTTAAAATTTAGTTTTAGTTATTTTTATATTTATTTAAATATAATGTTGTGTCTTTCTTTTATGAATGGATTAAATGTATTATTAATTCCCTGGATAAGGGAAAGGTTGCCTTGGACAGCTTGGCATGGACCACAATGCAAACTTGTACATGACATGTTTAGGCCCAGGGATCCGAGTGGCTGGGGATAGTATGACCCAGTCAATGTGCACCTTATGAGTTGAGTGTAGCATGACCGGGTTAGGATGAAAAAATGCGCTCATAAATAAATTCATTCTATACATAGGCCCACTAAATTACAAGGGGAAATTGTTGAGTAAGGTGGGATATGTAGAGTTTAATCTGCTATATAGATTGATGTTTTATTTACCTGATATGAATGAATTTTTATCCTAATTTAAAGTGTTGAATCATTCATGGTTATGCTTGGTTAAAGGGAAAGGAATCCCTGTAATATGCTGACTTTAATTAGCTGAAGTAAGCAAGTAAACATGTTTGATGATTATAGGTGTTTAATGATGGACTGAACCATTGGTTTTCTATGACTGCATAATTAAGGATGTTGCCTATATGGTTTAAAAGAATCTAGATAAGTATATATGCACATGCCAGTTTAATAGTGATGATTCTTGAGCATATGTAAATCACCTGCTAGCATATTTAGCATGAATTTGGACAACTTAATAAGTATAATGTCTTGTATTAAGTGAATTATAACACCAGGCAATATGCCTAACCCGATTTACTCTAATGTATTGGGGTGTCTCATTTTCCAATGAGGTAGATTCCAATACTTTTGTCGATGATAAGAAGGCTAAGGGAAAGTATGAAGGATTGCTTGAAAAAGATATTACAAAATCTTAGCTACTTTGACAGTTAAATGTTGTTTAATTATGTAATATGCTTGATGCATTACTGTATTGGATCTTAAATATTGTTTACTGTTTTATATACTGTTATGATTTGAGGTAATGAAAATGTAACGATGAAGTAATTTCTTGATAAAAAATATGAAATGAATTAGTAAGCTAAAGAATGCTTTTAAGACAAGTATATATATATAACAGTTTCCGAGAATATATGATCACCAATATGAAACCCAGATAGCTTAATGTCAAACTAATATATGAGAAAAATATACAAGGTATACTGATTTCCAAGATAATTCAGTTTTTAAGCTTGCTTGATTATAAAGAGATATCTTCAAACTTATATTCATTTAAGATGACATGTTCATACTGATGTAAATTAGAATAATATTGTAAGAGTAATGAAGTTTTGTAAATGAAGAAAGTAGAAGTCTATTGGTTTTATAAAAATGTATTTGAGTGATTTCATGTAAAGTGTATAATTTGTATAGCTATACATAAATGAATATGGTTTTAACTGTTACTTGAAGTACACAAATAATAAGGAAAAATGCCTTGGAATTCTGGATTATTCATACGACCTGGACAAATTTTTCTGAGTAATATGAACTAAGCCAGGAGTTCATTATTTTAATGTAAGTTATAGTTGATATATTATAAGTAAACATGAACATTAGTTTTACCATGATTCTGGAAATGTTTAAAGGGTATTAAGTGATCGCGTAGCTTACCTCCCCATAATCAAGAAGTATTAAATGGCTGTTGGGTATGAGCTGGCTATCCCCACGTTAGTCCACTTCCTCTGGGTATTAAGTAATTGGGTTGAGGGTCCCCGCCTTGGGATTAGGTATTAAATGACTGCTCCGGGTGTGCCCAAGGTCTTCCTATCCTACAGGGAGTATCAAGTAACCAAGAGGATTATCTAATAAGGCTAGCTAGATAGTAACAAGGGGTCCACTGGGGGAAGGTCATAAATAGCGAGATGTCATCTATTTATCCTGTAGGTAATAAGTGATTGCTTACAGTCTTTCATCTTATGCAGGGCATGGTTATAAGCATGAATGACTGAAGCCTTGAATTTGTAGGACTTAATAACTAGTGCCCTCTAATTTAAGTTAGCGTAGGATAAACCACTGAATAAGGCATTAAGTGATCAATAGGTCCGCCTTAGGTCTTAAGTAATTGAAAGGATCCACCCTTACCTTATATTGGTAGCTAGGTCTTAAGTGGCTATATATATATATATATATATATATATATATATATATATATATATATAATCAACCTTTGTATGCGATAGCAAGAAGTTGGTTACCCATCTCTTAATCTTTGGAAGTGAGTTAATAGTGGTTTAATGGCTTCACACTTATATGCAAACATTCTATCTCAATATTGCGATATCGCTATGTTTACCTTGGGTTTAGTGGTTAGTCGTCATGCATAAATTCTAAATGGGTTAGGTTGGAATTACTAGCCTTTTTAGACATATGTTTTGGATTTGACAAAACGGAGTACATTTATATATTGTAGACAGTGTTATACATTTTCTACTCACCCTGACTTGTTGTTCTGACCCCCTCCTTATAACAACTCTTAGGTTTATCTCAGGGAAGACAGGTCGTAGCAGGTGCTCAAGTTTGGTTTTTAGTTCTCATTGTCTCATGCTCGATATCGATGTGGTGATATGCCTTAAGGTAGTTTCCTTAGCCTATACTTGTATCTTATTTTATTTCGGCTATGAGTTAGTTTTATTTTAATCTGATTATGGGCATGCTCATTAATTACAGGTACTAAATTTATACTCTCCATGCTTGGATTGGTTTGAGTTTCGATTTTTGTTGAAATTTAGGCTTGGAAAAGTGTGATAAGTTACATGCTACGTTGTGCGGCTATTTCTTTACGGTGGTATGAAACCACCCATATATTCCACTTCCCATGTAGTGAGCTAGGAATTAGACTGCTTGATTTTTTCATGCATACCGGCATTAGCATAGGAGTAGCTAGAGATCCACCACTCCCTTTCGATGATGCTCAATGGCGTGATTGAGCACTTGTTCATGATCTACTGCCTCATCTTGACACTTCTGATGCATTATATCAAGCCAAAGGCAGTATTAGAGTCGGCGCTATCCATGTGGCCATGGATAGCATACTTATTCAGTACTCTCCTAATGATGATTTGGAGATAATAATATTATTTATCCAATAACTCAATGATAACCTTTTTTAGCTTGTCGAGCAGTAGTTAGTTGTTGGGTTTATTGAGGTGGTATCGGAGTTGCATTTTAGTGGTGTTATTCTATATGAATGGGGTACGCCTATTCTTGCGTACTTGGATGCCTTGACATATAGTGCACCATTCTAGACTCACTGGCTTCATTATTTGGTTTTTGGGATCTATTAAAGTACTTATATTTTGAGTATTCCAGGAATTTTGAATACTCCACTCGGACTTCTGATGCGTCTGATTTTTTTCCTCTGCCTTTCATTTTGGACTGCGGACAATAGAGGGCCCAGGGATAATGAACCTATCATGTTTATTCGGTTGCCCATAACTATAACGACTAGAGGATGTATGAACACCAAATTATATAGCATCCATTTCACGATAGTATATCTTTTGGAATTGATTTTATTGAGTTTACTAAGATGCTTAATGGGAGGAGATTTCCACTTATATTTTGTCCCTCGACGTTAGGTGCTTTTTGGTATCTTAGTGAGAGGTGTTGGGGATAGTTGTACGACTTTGGTGTTATTCCCAATGATCCACACCCTCATGCTTACCGATGTATGATTTACTCATCGGGTTAATTAGACTTTACGAGGGCTACAGGTTAGTGGACAGTCGAGAGATTCGTTATTACCGGTCAGTCATACATTGACTTCTGGCATATATTTTTCATTGTCCACTAATACCATTACCCATGCAGTAGGGATAGATTTAGTCGCTCCTTCTTCTATATGACATGGCATACATCTCCTTGTTATTGAGGATATTACCCAGCCCAGCCAAGGTTATCATGCACAAGATCACATGAATGGCTGCTTCTCACTTTGGATGGACCATGACAGTCCTTACTATTGGACCAGAAAGTTATGTTGACGTGTTTCATCCTCTAATGCACGATCATTATCCAGATTCGACCTAGATATCATACGCCAATCTTTATGGTATGTAGAAAAGATCAGACATACATGATACATAGAACAAAGGCATAGCCTAGACTATAATGATGGTGAGCTACATCAACAGGTAGAAATGTAGCTCGACTACAGGAATAGCTGGAGGAAGAGCGTAAGAAATTTGCTGACATTCAGATGTACTATGAGCATTTAGTTGTTCCTAGTTGTAGTCGAGATGATGATGATAGACATTGTTGACGTCTGACATGTCCACGTAGAGTTTGATGGTCATTTGCATTGTACTTCACTTGTTTTGATATATTTATTCTTTTGCTCTGATGTATTACAGACTTATTGCATTTGGTTTGTGTATTGATGTTATTACTGCTCATGTATTGTACTATATCTCATTATTGTTCATGTCATGTGATTTCTGTGTAGATGGAATTATTATTCGTGTGTTATACTATATTTCGTTATTTTTATGTTATTTCATTTCAGTATAGATGTCATGTCTGATAACTAAGTAGTAGACTAAGGTAAAATAGGTAAAAAAATAATTAATCCCCAAAGCTACATTATTTTTATAGAGAGTTTGATTTTCTATTTGAAAATTACATCCTAACCCAAATAATCATATCCTTTCATTTTAGTTTTCATTTGAAAGAATATATTTTGTTTAGTATGGTCATTACAATTCTTGATGTCAATATTGTTCTTGATCATGTTTGGCGTCCAATTAAACTTGTCAAATCAATAATTCATGTAAAACAAAAAATCGAATTACATTTCGTTCATGCATACATAGGAAACTGATACTAATAATTAGGATAGAATGGATATTAACGAGAATAAAACATAAGCAAACTACACGTTAAGTTCAATCTGGAAGGGTTCTAAAGCAGTCCTAAGATGCCTTATCTCTTGTTCCAACTCATTAGCATAAGAAATGCCCAATGGACATAAATAGTCGTTAATCCATTCAGAGTAGCTGCAACCGTTTGGCCATAATGAGCATAATTGCAGTCTACGATCAATATTTTTTCAATCTACCCTAACCACTAGACCTCGTACCCGTAGTAAAAACAAATAGGATATTATTAAACCTGTTTATCATATAGACGTTGAAAATTTGAAGTCTGATATACCTCTTGCTCATATTTAGGTTGAACAATTGAAAATTGTTCTACCATTTGTTGAAATGGAGGTTGAGTTGTTAAACCCTAATCACCCTTCCATAAGTATGGAGGTTCAATAGCTTTCAGAAGTCTAATTTTGTTCCGATCTGGGAACTTAGGACATGCATCCTCGTAGTGTTTCTCTTGGTATTTGTCAACCCTCTTTTTGGCAAGAGCCTCAACGAGCCAGATCGAAGCCCAAACACACAACTAGATAGTTGTCGCACTTCAGGACGCCCAGCAAATGCACGGTCCAAAGCGATCACATATCGGCCCAAGTCCAGCCTCATCAGTTGACAACTCACTCCAGAAGAATCTCTCTACCAGTCGACCGAGTATCACGCTTCCATATTAAAGTGCATCGACCAAATATCTCGGGTCAGCATGGAAATCTTCAATAGACCTATTCCATTGTATATCCTGACTTTCAAGGCAATAAAAGTGGTCAACCATATCTGGACAAAGCTCTACTTTTGATATACCTCATCGTGGATGTCATGTCAGCCGCAACTTCCGAGAATACTATTTATGAATAGTTGAATCAATCATCCAGCCACGATTCTAACCAAGAAATGGACTCCACGTGACCGTGCTTTCCCGGAATGGCCGGACCACATCACAACAACCCAAGCTGCAATCTCCACCTATAAATACCTCTAGGCTTAAAAAGAAAGAAAGAAAACTTTTTTGATTTCTCTCAGCTGGAGTTCACGTCTCTCAATATCTCCTAAAAGGAAGAGGAGATAGCCACCTTCTTTCTCTTCTTCAAATAGAAAAAGCATTGTATTTGTAATCCAAAAAAGAGAAATAATATATAAAGTGGACGTTGGCATAGTCTTTGCCGAACTACTATAAAAATTATGTGTGTGCTCCTCGTTCTCTTTACTTTTTCTACATTTTATAAACATTATTTGTGTGTCCATCACACGATTGGGGGTTGACTGTCACCAGTGACCAACTTTTGACGTTAACATTTTGGCGCGACAGGAAGGGGGGATTTGCCTTAATCCATGGCGAAAAACCGAAAGAAAGATACAACATCCTCTCATCCCGCAAACACCGATGCAGCCGATACTAATGCTACAGAAGCCAGTCATGAAGTTTCCTCTCATGAATATATGTCTCGATTTCTTACCCAAGACGACATGGATAAAATCATGGTTGAGTTCAGAGACCATATGTCATCTCAGGATAAACTCCTCGAATGACAGCAGAAGTTAATGGATCACCTTCTCGGTCGACTGGAGACAAGGTTGAACGCTTCAACATCAATTCCTCCATCGACCGAGACTAAGGCAACAACTGATCTTCGGTCTGCACAGAATCAGACCACTGATCAGGCTACACCTTTATTTCATCCTGCTTTGGTCCCACAAACCGATCGACCCCAGCCGGGAGTATTACTTCCAGCAACCAGCGCAGCTGCAGTAGCAGAACCTCAGGAGGCTCGTGATCAAGATCTAGGTCGGTCGAATACTTTGCCCCCACTCTTGGGAACAGGTCGACCTATCGAACCAGTCAAGCAGCCACCAGGTCCCTCAGAACCAACGCCATTCCCATTACAATCCGAAATCTAACCACAGACCAGTCTAACTACTCTTCACCTTCAACGAAGAGCTGGTCTGGCCTTCCCTTCGAACCAGGGAATCCACCCGTCTTTTCTGGTCCTTACAGCAGCAGAAGATAACGCTATCATAGACCTTACTAACCTCACTCCAAATAGGGGCAACCCCGAGCTCTGAACATCACATGCTATGCTGGATCAGCCAAGGCCCTCTGTTACGGATACGGCTCAACCCACTACTCATCAGGTTCAAGAGGGGCCATTCTACCCAGATCCACCTACCAGATCCCATCTTCCGTCAGACTTTCACTCAACTCTTGGAGGTCGAGCTCCGTCAACGGTCGCCCTTCCAAGCATGCTTTTGCTGGACCCCTGCACAGAAGCTCTTCCGAACGCAGAGCTAAATTCATGGTAACGACTCCTCGGAGATGGGAGCCAGCTAGCAAGTATCATCTGACGCTTTACTCAAGGCACTTCCTCGCAGAAAGACATAGATAATGTCAATCGCAACCCCTTCACCAGGGAAATCAGAAACTCCCGAAACCCTCCGGACTTCAAATTTCTAGCTATCGAGCCATACAACGGTCGCACTGACCCGACCATCCACCTCATGCGATACATGCGACATATGGAAGTACTTGTCGCATCGACCAACGTCATGGCTAAGTGCTTCCCCCTATTTTTCATGGACATAGCAAGCATGTGGTTTCGACAGCTGACAACAAATTCGATCAGCAGCTGGAACCCTCTGGTCACACGCTTCATCGAGCATTCCGAGTACATATCTCTCGACCGAAAAGTGTTACTTTCCTATCTACGATCAAGCAGCGACCCGGAGAGACACTCAGATCCTTCCTTGAAAGGTTCAACGCGGTCGTATCATCTGTCGATCGGCGTGAGCCATTAATGGTGCTCATGGCCGCCATCGCAGGAGTTCAAAAACAATCAGAATTCCCAATCTCTTTAACCAGAGATCCCCACAAGGATATAGACGACTTTTACTCCGAGGCCGAGCAATTCCTCCGATAAGGGGATGCTAGCCTTGAAATGGAGAGCCTTGAAGTTTTAGTAGCCAAGCAACAAGGTCCATTCAACGACAATGGCCAGAATAAAGGAAGATGAAAGGCCCCGGAGAAGAGCGAGCGCAATGTGCAACCTTGAAATGAAAATAAGTACGACTAGTACACCGAGCTCAATTCCTCTTTGCTCGATATCTATCTCAACATACGAGGGTCGTTGCCCATTCCAAGACCACCTCGACGAGAACCAACCCATATGGAACTCGATTCCGGCAAGCATTGTATATTCCACAACGTAGCTGGACATAACACAAATGAATGCCGACGTCTGGACGATCTCATCGAAGGACGAGTCCGAAAAGGAGAGCTTCCCGAATATGTCAAAAATCGCGCCCCGACAATGCCACCGCGACCTTCTGGCCAAGCTTCTCAGGTTGATCCTCGAGCTCCTAGAAATCGAAAGGACCCTGAGACTAGCACTCGCGGCATTATCATTAATTAGATTTTTATCTTTCCTTTTGATGTATTTCTTTCAATAATAAGGATGCCTTGATGTACACATGCATGGGGTTAGGATTTAGCTCTTAGGCATGCTCTGGAATCAACTACTGTCCTCTTAGAATTTCTTTTCTTTGTAATGATTATTTAGCAGTTATGAGTTTTCTTTTGCAAACATTGATCATGTTTGTAAGTCTCTAAGCCTAGCATGGATAATGCTCGCCCCCCATTTTATGTGGTCAGCGCGAAAGCCCACCACCATTTTTAAACACCTACTCTTTTAGCCGAGTGGGATCATGTTTTCTAAATATGAGTATGGATTATACTCTCTCTTTTCTTTTTACACTACGAGCATTCATGGCTCGCTGGACAAACTAACTTAACATGAGTCGAGCATAAAAAACACTTGCCTTAAGCCTAGTATGGTTAATGCTTGCCACTAAGCGAAACATGGTTAATGTTCGCCACTAAGCTGAGCATGGTTAATGTTCGCCACTAAGCCGAACATAGTTAATGTTCGCCACTAAGACGAGCACGGTTAATGTTCGCCACTAAGCCGAGTATGGTTAATGCTCGCCACCCTCCAAATCCAAGTGAAATAAAATGCTCGACCCATCAGCCTTCTCCAAAACGAGAATGGCTAATTTTTTATTTGTAGGAACTAACTCTCATACAGGTAGCAATCATTATCTCGACCTTAATACGGTTCCCGATAGTTGTCAGTTTTCCAGCCTTAATACGAACTAGTATGGTTGTTGGCTTTTTGGCCATAATACAACATCGGGACTGTAACGACCCGCATTCTACGCATCATAGGATCGTAGAATATTTATTTCTTTCACATACGAAGTCGTATGGTCATGTAACTTTGGGGGACGACTATTGGGGTCATTTCCCATGTTCATGATTTTTCCCGATTTTTAAATGACCATTTTGCCCTTGGTTGGCACTGTTTTGGCCATAACTTTTGACTGGAAAGGAATTTTGACCTGAAACCACTTCCATTGGCTCCGGATGATGGTTTCTCTTTCTGTAGAGTGGTCACACTAGCCAAACGGACTCACCTTTTGGGAGATATGGCTGAAACAAGTTTCTGATGGTGAAAAACAGCTTAATTGGGCTTAACCGGGTGATTAACAGCTAGGCCCAAAGGGGAATTTTGGAATTAGGAGTTTAAAAGGGCTGTTAGGGTTTGGAGAATACCTTTTTCTCATTTTTCAGCCGTCACTATTCATTCCTCCTGACCTAGACATGGCCTCCACTCTCTAAATCTCTCTAAAACACCCGAAATCACTTCCTAATCAAGGATTAAGGCTTAGAGGCATCAAATCAAGGAGGATTAGCACAAGGACCAAGGTAGAGCTGCTGTTATATATTGGAATTCGTGCAAATCAGAGGTTCACTTCAGATCTGAAAGTTTTATTGTGGCAAAGGTGAGTGATTTGCATAGTTTTTGCACTAATTACGGTAATTAAGGGTAATTAGTGAAGTTTAGCGAATTTATACGTAAATAAATTCTGGAAAAATTCCTAAAATTCTAAAATAATGTTTTAAGGCTCTGTTAGAAATTTGGGTTAATTTCGATGTGTTTTGCTAATTGTATGCTTAAACATGATTAAGAGGGATTAAGGGAAAATGAGGGGTTCTAGCTATGTTTGATCCATTTTAATCTATCAAATTGTTGTTATGGTGTTGCAATTGATGTTATATGTTGCTATGACAGTTTGACATGAATTGTGATTGATTAGAATAGTTAGATTGGTCAAAGACGACGTCGTATGGCGCAAAACAGTCGCTGGAAAGTCAGTGCAGGAAAGTACCTGAACCGGATCGGATCGGATGGGAGGTCCGAACCGAACCGTTGTGAAGCCGTCCCTACGAACCACTTGTGGTGATGGAGACCGATCCGGACCACCTGGAAGCTTGCGAATTGATGGCCATGGAGGATCACAAGTTGGAGCACACTATCCGAACCGACCCGCTCACACCACCCGACCCAATCCGCCTCTCGTGAGCATGAGCTACTCCGACCCGAACCGATGGGCGACGATTGGACTCGAAGGCCGACCCGATCCACCAGGAGTGACCGCGACCGATCCGAACCGCCACGAGATGAAGGCCACGAACCGAACCGGAAGCTGAAGGTTGACCGAGCCGAACCGATAATTCTTGACCGATCCGAAGCGAGTGGAGCAAGATGAAGACTGATCCGGAAGAAGATGATGACCAATACCCGAGATGCAAAGGTAGTCCAAAGGAGAAGTTAGAGCTCCGGATCCAGATGGGAACCAATGAGTTCACTTCATGAGTTGGGCTTTGTTGCGGGACGTGTGCTAAGGGGTTGTCGATGTTTATGACTTTGGATCACTATGTATGGGAAGTACGTGAGCGGATTCAGGGCTGAAAGGGCCTAGGTACGACTAAAGGGCTATAAACCAATGAAGTGGGGGTCATTTGTAAAGATTTGGTCATGACTCCATGTGGTAAGCTTGGTAGTAGCAGTAGTTGTACAAGTTGAATTCCGTCACTACTTCGATGGGTCTAGTGATTGACAGTGGTAGACATCGTATGCTTTATGCACTGAGTGAGAGATGTGAGGATGGTTGCTATGGATGATTTGTTTGCTATCATTGTGACATGCACACCCCACCCCCGTATTCTTACACTATTTATTATGGCACCTTAGAGCATTGTACGGTATGTGGTACTAACTCTTTGGTTGCAGGTCCAGGTTCAGGTATGGTTTGGTATACCTGTTATTGTTTTGTTTAGATGCTTATCGCTCATACCAGGCTTTATGTCTGACCCAGAGTTTTATGTCTCCTCTTATTACTCTGGGTGCTCACACGAGCAGACTAGAGACAGGTTAGCTGGTGATGCACGGGTAAATGATCCGGAGACGAGCATGAGGCTTCCACGTAATATATATATATATATATAATATTCTCCCTGTGTTGTTGAAGATCGCTGCTTGGGCATTGGCGGTGCATCTTCTACTTTAGCTTTCTCTTATTTAGAGACAGAAAATTTTGGAAAATTGTAATAAGCTGTATTTGGATTTCCGCTGCTTTGATGATTGATGTTGATTTTAGTTATCAGCTTATGCACTGTCTCACCTGTTTTATGTCAAGTATGTTATTATTATATATTATTCCATGCGCTGTGAGACATTCTACAGGTTCCTTGATTAGTTCATTCCCTTCTTTCCTTTCTTTGGCGACCGTCCCGTGCTAATCGGGCACGTATACAGCGCATTTTCGGAGGAAATGCCGACTGGTACGGAGCGGGCCGTCACACTTGGTATCAGAGCTCTAGGTTGCGTAGTTAACCTAGGGAAGCTATCAAGGAGAGATAATATACGTATACGAGAGAGCGTATTTGTGATTATTTTGATTTTTAAAAGCTATATATATATATATACTATTAGTAGTATAAGGATGAAGTCGTACTGCACTAGCACCACTATGGAGTCGTTAATCATTTCCTTTTTCAGATTGACGATGAGCCGATATGTTAGAGGTACCGGTCGAGGGGCCAATAATGGAAATGTTGCTGACATGAGGACGATGTTTACTGACCTCATGAGAGAGATGCTTAGAGATGTGCAGAGGGCAGCTCCCAATGGTGGAAATGGTGGTGGTCCAATAGTGCAGGCGCCAAGAGTCGACTTCGCCAAGATGAATAAGGATTATACTAGCCTTGGTGGAAAGCCGTTCCACGGAACGGAGTCGGCCATGGATGTTCAAGATTGGTTGGATAGTTACGAACGTATCTTCGAGGATTTGGGTATCGAGGATGCGATGAAGAGAAAGTTGGCGTCCCGTCAGCTGCAGGGGCGGGCAATGAATTGGTGGAATGCTATAAAGGCAGCTACTCCCGAAGATCAGATTACTTGGGAGCAGTTTAAGGCTCGCTTTAGCGAGAAGTTCATTCCAGCTGCTCAGAAGTCAGTGATGTTTAAGAAATTCTTGGAGCTCAAACAGAATGGCAGGGCTGTCTCAGAGTATATTGCTGAATTCGACACTTTGTCAAAGTATGGGTTATCTCTTATTGATACTGCAGAGAAGAAGAATGAGAAATTCATAACTGGTTTGGATCAGTACTTGGGGGAAAAGCTTATTAACCACGTCGATGAGACGTTTGAGTCGATTGTGGGGAAAGCATTAAGATTAGAAAGTCTCTACCCTAAGCCGAAGACTGAGGTTGCATCCGCAGATGAGCCAAAACCACAAGCAAGTGGTGGAGGCAAGGGTGGTTCCCAAAATAAGAGAAAGCATAATCAGACTAAGGATGGCCAGAAGAAAAAGAATAAGCAAGATGTGGAGTGCTTCAGCTGTGGTAAGAAGGGCCATTATGCTAGTAATTGTCGGGCCAAGCCAGCGGATAGGAAGTGCTTCAACTGTGGCCAAATGGGACATCACAAGGACAAGTGTCCACAGCCCCCTAAGGAAAAGCAAATGGTGAAAGCCTACGCTCTTAATGTTATTCCTTCTTCGTCGAATGCCCCAACAGCGGCGGAGAAGGGAAAGAATGTCGTCATTCAAGGTATGCTTTCTGTTTATGATGTTCCTGTTAGAGTTTTGTTTGATACCGGAGCTTCCAGTTCTTTCATATCTAGTGACCTGGTAGATAGGTTGGGATTGGAGCCCGAGATTGTCGATAGACCTTTAGTAGTGACAAACACGATTGGTGGTTCGACTAGCCTTAGCATGATTTGTCGTAATGTGGTCTTATCGAGTCATGGATGCATGTTTGTTTGTGATTGCTTTGTTTTGGGCTTTACTGGGTTTGGCATTATTTTGGGAGTAGATTGGCTCCAAAGATACGGGGTGGTGATAGACTGTGAGGGCTTGTTGGCGACAGCTAGAGCGGATAATGGGCGGAGGATAGTGTTTGGTGGTCTACCCAGTAAGGGGGTATTGGCTAGTTTTCTAAACTCCCTCGACATTCCGCATAGTGAGTTGTCAGGTTTGCCCGTGGTTGGCCAGTATCCGGATGTTTTCGAAGAAGTGACCGGACTTCCACCACACCGAGAGATTGAGTTTCGTATTGATTTGGTAAAGGATGCCAGGCCTATAGTGATGCCACTTCGTCGCATGGCACTAAGAGAGCAGCGAGAGCTCGAGGTGCAAGTCAGCGATCTTTTGAAGAAGGGATTTATCAGAAGGAATGTTTCTGAATGGGGAGCACCAGTTGTGTTTGCTACCAAGGCGGATGGTTCCCTTCGTTTGTGTGTAGACTACCGCGAGTTGAATAAAGTGACGAGGAAGAACAAGTATCCTCTACCGCGGATAGATGTTTGTTCGATCAGTTGAGTGGCGCGAGAGTATTTTCTCAGTTAGATCTCGCGACAGGTTTTCATCAGCTTAGAGTGGAAGCTGAGAGTATAGCTAAAACGGCATTTCGGACGCCGTCTGGATTTTATGAGTGGTTGGTCATGCCATTCGGGCTGACCAATGCCCCAGCATATTTTGTGGATCTTATGAATAGGGTATTCATAGATCAGTTGAATAAGTTTGTCCTTGTGTTCGTTGATGATATTTTGGTCTATTCGAGGACAGAGGAAGAACACAAGGAACATTTAAGAGTAGTGATGGAGGTGTTGAGAAAACACCAATTGAAAGCAAAGTTTTCTAAATGCCACTTCTGGAAGAGGGAAGTGAGGTTCTTGGGCCATGTTGTATCAGAGAATGGTATTGCCGTGGACCCGGCAAAGGTGGCTACGGTACAAGATTGGCCTACGCCCAAGAATGCAACAGATGTAAGAAGTTTCTTGGGATTAGCTGGATATTATCGTAAGTTTATCCAAGGTTTCTCCAAGATAGCAGCACCATTGACCTAGTTGACCAAGAAGAATCAAGCTTTTGTCTGGGATGAAAGGCGCGAGAATGCATTCAAAAGTCTAAAGGACAAGTTGACAAGCGCACCAGTGTTAGTCATTCCTAAGGGGGATGAAGAGATGACGGTATACACGGACGCCTGTGGTACCGGATTGGGTGCTGTATTGATGCAAGGCGGTAGGGTTATAGCTTACGCAAGTCGGCAATTGAAACCGCACGAGAGAAGATACCATACCCATGATTTAGAATTGGCAGCGATCGTGTTCGCATTAAAGATGTGGAGACACTATCTCTTGGGAGAAAGATTTGAGCTATTTACAGATCATAAGTCGTTAAAGTATCTCTTCTCTCAGAAAGATCTGAATCTCCGTCAGCAGAGATGGTTAGAGTTCTTGGCTTCCTATGATTCTGACATCGCATACACACCGGGAAAGGGCAATGCGGTGGTCGATGCATTGAGTAGAAGACATGCCAGCTTAGGGGCTATGTTCCTTGAATGGAAGCAACTGGAGTTTATCGCGGGGTTTGATTTCAGACCAAAGTGCGAATTAGATCCAGAAATATTAGCAAGTTTGACGATCAGACCCACTTTGATTGAGCGGATCGGCTCTAGTCAGAGGGACGATCCTAACCTATTGGAAATCATCTCCAAGTTAGAGATGAGTATCGATGAGGAGATGAACAAGTATGGGCTTGATCGAGATGGATGGCTTAGAAAGAATGGGAAGCTTGTTGTACCCAATGTCAATAGATTGAGAGATGAAGTGCTTAGAGAATGTCATCACTCAAAGCTAACTATACACCCCGGTGGTAACAAGATGTATCGAGATATGAAGCAGACTTACTACTGGGAAGGGATGAAAAGAGACGTTGGGAAGTTTATATCCAAGTGCATGAATTGCCAGCTAGTTAAAGCCGAGCAAAAGAAGCCTAGTGGGTTGTTGCAACCATTAGAAATTCCCGAATGGAAATGGGAGCAAGTCTCGATGGATTTCATTGATGGTTTACCAAGGACTAGATCGGGACATGATAGCATATGGGTAATTGTGGATCGGTTGACTAAGAGTGCAAGATTCATACCAGTCAAATCGACCAGAACGGCAGCTAAGTTAGCAGAATTATATATGAAGTGGGTAGTGAGATTTCATGGAGTACCCAAAAGCATTGTGAGCGACCGAGACCTGTTGTTCACTAGTGGGTTTTGGAAGAGCTTACAAGAGGCTCTAGGGTCAGAGTTACATCTCAGTACCGCATATCATCCTCAGACCGACGGTCAGACGGAGAGGGTGAACCGTATTTTGGAAGATCTCTTGAGAGCATGTATATTGGATTTTGGTGGATCATGGGATGACCATTTGCATCTAGTAGAGTTTTCATATAATAATAGCTACCAATCCAGTATCGGTATGGCTCCGTTTGAAGCTTTGTATGGAAGACCATGCAACTCACCATCATGTTGGATAGAGACTGGCGAGAAGTTTATGCTTGGACCAGATATGGTGAGGGAAACTTCAGATAAAATCAAGACCATTCAACAACGAATAAAGGCTGCCCAAGATAGGCAGAAGAGTTATGCTGATAAGAGGAGAAGAGACCTAAAATTCTCCGTTGGTGACTTGGTGTTTATCAAGATTTCTCCGTTAAAGAGCGTAATACGATTTGGCAGGAGAGGCAAGTTGGCACCAAGATTTATTGGCCCATTCCCTGTTCTTGAACTAGTCGGGAATTTGGCATACAGAATTGACTTACCGGAGAAGATGGCGGGAGTTCACGACGTATTTCATGTTTCCCAACTAAGGAAGTTCGTTCACGACTCAGATATGACTATTTCACCTGATCAGTTAAAGGACTTCGAAGTAGAACCGGAGGCGGTTTGGAACCGCAAGCCGGCCCGTATTGTCGAGCACGACATGATGCAACTTCGAAGGAAGGCGGTGAAGCTAGTCAAGGTTCAGTGCGGCGAGGACGAGAATGATTGTACTTGGGAGACAGAGGAGAACATTAGGAAGTCACACCCAGAACTCTTTGCCTGGTAAGATTTTTACTTCGATTTTGCTTTCCGCATGCTATGATAGGCTTGTTTGCTTGTTTTGCATGTTTGATTGTTGTATGTGGTTGTTAGGCATGCGGGATCTTTTGTATGTTTGGGTTAAGGAATTTCGGGGACGAAATTTCTTAAGGGGGGGAGAGTGTAACGACCCGCATTCTACGCATCATAGGATCGTAGAATATTTATTTCTTTCACATACGAAGTCGTATGGTCATGTAACTTTGGGGGACGACTATTGGGGTCATTTCCCATGTTCATGATTTTTCCCGATTTTTAAATGACCATTTTGCCCTTGGTTGGCACTGTTTTGGCCATAACTTTTGACTGGAAAGGAATTTTGACCTGAAACCACTTCCATTGGCTCCGGATGATGGTTTCTCTTTCCGTAGATGGTCCCACTAGCCAAACGGACTCACCGTTTGGGAGATATGGCTGAAACAAGTTTCTGGTGGTGAAAAACAGCTTAATTGGGCTTAACCGAGTGATTAACAGCTAGGCCCAAAGGGGAATTTCGGGATTAGGAGTTTAAAAGGGCTGTTAGGGTTTGGAGAATACCTTTTTCTCATTTTTCAGCCGTCACTATTCATTCCTCTTGACCTAGACATGGCCTCCACTCTCTAAATCTCTCTAAAACACCCGAAATCACTTCCTAATCAAGGATTAAGGCTTAGAGGCATCAAATCAAGGAGGATTAGCACAAGGACCAAGGTAGAGCTGTTGTTATATATTGGAATTCGTGCAAATCAGAGGTTCACTTCAGATCTGAAAGTTTTATTGTGGCAAAGGTGAGTGATTTGCATAGTTTTTGCACTAATTACGGTAATTAAGGCTAATTAGTGAAGATTAGCGAATTTATACGTAAATAAATTCTGGAAAAATTCCTAAAATTCTAAAATAATGTTTTAAGGCTCTGTTAGAAATTTGGGTTAATTTCGATGTGTTTTGCTAATTGTATGCTTAAACATGATTAAGAGGGATTAAGGGAAAATGAGGGGTTCTAGCTATGTTTGATCCATTTTAATCTATCAAATTGTTGTTATGGTGTTGCAATTGATGTTATATGTTGCTATGACAGTTTGACATGAATTGTTATTGATTAGAATAGTTAGATTGGTCGAAGACGCCGTCGTATGGCGCAAAACAGTCGCTGGAAAGTCAGTGCAGGAAAGTACCTGAACCGGATCGGATCGAATGGGAGGTCCGAACCGAACCGTTGTGAAGCCGTCCCTACGAACCACTTGTGGTGATGGAGACCGATCCGGACCACCTGGAAGCTTGCGAATTGATGGCCATGGAGGATCACAAGTTGGAGCACACTATCCGAACCGACCCGCTCACACCACCCGACCCGATCCGCCTCTCGTGAGCATGAGCTACTCCGACCCGAACCGATGGGCGACGATTGGACTCGAAGGCCGACCCGATCCGCCAGGAGTGACCGCGACCGATCCGAACCGCCACGAGATGAAGGCCACGAACCGAACCGGAAGCTGAAGGTTGACCGAGCCGAACCGATGATTCTTGACCGATCCGAAGCGAGTGGAGCAAGA
Organism: Allium sativum; assembly: GCA_030737875.1. Taxonomy (NCBI): domain Eukaryota; kingdom Viridiplantae; phylum Streptophyta; class Magnoliopsida; order Asparagales; family Amaryllidaceae; genus Allium; species Allium sativum. The sequence goes on from CM060909.1 coordinate 99,500,972, forward strand.
TGAAGACTGATCCGGAAGAAGATGATGACCAATACCCGAGATGCAAAGGTAGTCCAAAGAAGAAGTTAGAGCTCCGGATCCAGATGGGAACCAATGAGTTCACTTCATGAGTTGGGCTTTGTTGCGGGACGTGTGCTAAGGGGTTGTCGATGTTTATGACTTTGGATCACTATGTATGGGAAGTACGTGAGCGGATTCAGGGCTGAAAGGGCCTAGGTACGACTAAAGGGCTATAAACCAATGAAGTGGGGGTCATTTGTAAAGATTTGGTCACGACTCCATGTGGTAAGCTTGGTAGTAGCAGTAGTTGTACAAGTTGAATTCCGTCACTACTTCGATGGGTCTAGTGATTAACAGTGGTAGACATCGTATGCTTTATGCACTGAGTGAGAGATGTGAGGATGGTTGCTATGGATGATTTGTTTGCTATCATTGTGACATGCACACCCCACCCCCGTATTCTTACACTATTTATTATGGCACCTTAGATCATTGTACGGTATGTGGTACTAACTCTTTGGTTGCAGGTCCAGGTTCAGGTATGGTTTGGTGTACCTGTTATTGTTTTGTTTAGATACTTATCACTCATACCAGGCTTTATGTCTGACCCAGAGTTTTATGTCTCCTCTTATTACTCTGGGTGCTCACACGAGCAGACTAGAGACAGGTTAGCTGGTGATGCACGGGTAGATGATCCGGAGACGAGCAGGAGGCTTCCACGTAATATATATATATATATATAATATTCTCCCTGTGTTGTTGAAGATCGCTGCTTGGGCATTGGCGGTGCATCTTCTACTTTAGCTTTCTCTTATTTAGAGACAGAAAATTTTGGAAAATTGTAATAAGCTGTATTTGGATTTCCGCTGCTTTGATGATTGATGTTGATTTTAGTTATCAGCTTATGCACTGTCTCACCTGTTTTATGTCAAGTATGTTATTATTATATATTATTCCATGCGCTGTGAGACAATCTACAGGTTCCTTGATTAGTTCATTCCCTTCTTTCCTTTCTTTGGCGACCGTCCCGTGCTAATCGGGCACGTATACAGCGCACTTTCGGAGGAAATGCCGACTGGTACGGAGCGGGCCGTCACAGGGACCGTCGGTTTTCTAGCCTTAATATGGTCTGAAGTGACCATAGCTGCACGAGCGTTTGTGCTTCGGTTCAGATTTCAGAACACACCTCTCTCTATCGAAGAAGATGCAATCTGAGGGGGAAAGTGTTAACCCTCTTTTTGGCAAGAGCCTCAACGAGCCAGATCGAAGCCCAAATGCACAACTAGATAATTGTCGCGCTTCAGGAAGCCCAGCAGATGCACAGTCCAAAGCGGTCACATATTGGCCCAAGTCCAGCCTCATTAGTTGACAGCTCACCCGGAAGAATCGCTCTCCCAGTCGACCGAGTATCACGCTTCCATATTAAAGTGCATCGACCAAATATCTCGAGCCAGCGTGGAAATCTTCAATAGAGCTATTCCACTGTATATCCCAACTTCCAAAGCAATAAAAGTGGTCAGCCATATCCGGACAAAGCTCTACTTTTGATATACCTCACCGTGGATGCCACGTCAGCCGCAACTTCCGAGGATACTATTTATGAATAGTGGAATGAATCTTCCAGCTGCGATTCTAACCAAGAAATGGACTCTACGTGTCCGGGCTTTCCCGAAATGGCCTGACTACATCACAACAGCCCAAGCTGCAATCTCCACCTATAAATTCCTCTAGGCTTAAAAAGAAAGGAAAAAAAACTTTTTTCGATTTCTCTCAGTTGGAGTTCACCTCTCTCAATCTCTCCTAAAAGGAAGAGGAGATAGCCATCTACTTTCTCTTCTTCAAATAGAAAAAGTATTGTATTTGTAATCCAAAAAAGAGAAATAATATATAAAGTGGACGTAGACACAGTCTTTGCCGAACCACTATAAAAATTCTATGTGTGCTCCCAGTTCTCTTTACTTTTTCTGCATTTTATAATCATTATTCATGCGTTCATCACACGATTGGGGGTTGACTGTCACTAGTGACCAACTTTTGACGTCAACAGTATTTAATAAGGCAATCTACTTTGGTTCATGGACAATCTGAAGGATCGCATGCTGGCCACCAGTTAAAATCAACAGATAAAGGCATGAAGGCATTGATGTGATTCTGCAAAGGCTTAAGGAAGAAGGAGATTGTTTGAGTGAAGAATTGTGAGCACAACAGAGATTATAGTTCATATATATGTATACTTATGTGAAAGTAAATATGTATAGGTAAAGTTTTCAAAATGACGACATGCTTCTAAAGCTATTGGAGTGACTACACACTGCACACTGCTAAAGCTGTTGGAATGACTACACACCACAAATTGCTAAAGCTATTGGTACTACTACACTCTGCACACTACTAAAGCTGTCAAAATGACTACACACTGCACACTGATAAAGTTGTTGAAATGACTACACACTGCATATAGTATCATCAAAAAACAATGCTTCGGATTAAAAAAGCTATAGTTCCATCAAACATGATTCATCCAGACTTATTGGAATATATCCTTCACATAAAAGTCACAATTATTGATTTGGTCGTGTACAATTTGAGATATGTCTAAACTAAAATTTCTATAAAAAAAATCATAGTTACGAAGTTTGTTAATCATACTTAAATGCTTAACTAAACTAAATATATTAAAATATTTTTTTATTTTTATCAATAAACAATGCTACAAAATAAACAGGCTATATTTTCATCAATATTTCATCGATAATATATGTTAGATAATTTAAAAAAGCTTTCGAACGAGTTAGACAATTGGGGTTGTCCACTATTTAAAAAAGTTAAATGAGTAAAATAAATATAATTAAACTGAGCTCGTCGCATAATCGTTGTTTTTTTCCAAAATAAAGATCAAATTTATATATAGGATCAATAAAATGTCGAAATTCATTCAAACAAGATTTTTTGGGACTTATTGGAATACAACTTTCACATGAAAGTCATTATTCTTGATTTGGTCGTGCACAAATTAAGATATATCTAAGCTAAAATTTCCAAAAAATCACAGTTAGGTAGTTTGATAACCATTTCTAAACGCTTAACTAAACTAAATATATTAGAATATGGTTTTTGAATTTTCATCAATAAACAGTGCTACGGATTAAACATGCAACATTTTCATCAATATTCAATCGATAATGTATGTTAAATAAATCAGAATAACTTTCGAATGAGTTAGACTAGTCAGGTCATCCTATGTTTAAAAAGTTCAAATAAGTAAACTAAATATAATCAAATCAAGCTCGTCGCGTAGTGGTAGTTTGTAATTTTCCAAAATAAAGTTCAAATTTATATGCAAAATCCATTAAATTTCAGAATTCTTTCGAACAAGATTCTTTGGGACTTATTGGGGGGTGTGTGTGTATCACGTGAAAGTCATAATTCTTGATTTGGTCATGTATATATTGAGATATGCCTAAATTAAAATTTCCAAAAAAACGCAGTTGGATAGTCTGTTAACCTGCCTATATTAAAATATGGTTTTTGAGTTTTCATCAATAAAAATTGCTATAGATTAAATAAGTTATAATTTCATTAATATTCAATTGATAGTATATGTTAGATGATTAATAATAACTTCTGAATAACTTAAACAAGTCAGGTTGTCCTCTACTGATTTAAACAAGAACATTTGTTAAACACAATGTTATATAATGCGAAAGCATATAGCATAAACCGCTGAGAAAAATCAATTGCTAAACAAAATAAACGTACAAAAAATGTATTCTCCAATGACAATGCCTATTTAAAGCCATATCACGTAAGCCAACTATAGTAAAGTTCATAAGCTTTGTGACTAATGAATTCATTTTCGTATTCTGATAAGTAACGTGAATCAAAAGTAGTACGATTTGCGTGAAAAACATCTACTTCTTTAAAAGTCTCGATAATGTCATGGTAACGATTACAAGCTTCCCCAAAATAACCATATGATTTATGGATTGCTAAACACGTGCGTCTCATGGGGTAGTCAGGATGGCTGTTACTTTCCATCACCATGTTCCATAGCATTTCATGGCTTATACCCCCACCATTACGCAGTATAATATCATGCCTGCGATCAACTTCAAGATATACTTTCATGAGAACAAGTAAATATAAAGAAGGCTGATTAATGGTAGATATTTTAGTTCACCGAGTTATGTATAAATTGATAGAAAAACTGAACATTTATAAGCACTAGGAGTACCAAGTTTAAAAGTTTCAAATGTGAGACATAATATACAATGTAACCACATATTTACATAAACTATAGCCATATTATTTACAGTGGCTGGTCGTAGTTAGTTAATGTAGCTACATTGCACATTTTTCTTAATACTGGAAGCGTGCACTATCTTTCCAAATAAAACATTCATTCAATACATTGTAGCTACACAGTGATAAAGATATAGTGGTTGTTGCAGCCATGTTATGATAATAAATAAGTGGTTGGTGTAGCCATGTTAGGATACTGAATGACTGGTTATGATGGCCACTAAGTTATAAAGATAAATTAGGTCCTGCAACCATGTTAGGATAATAATTGAGTGGTTGTTGTAGACATGTTAGGATACTGAGTGATTGGTTTTTATAGCCACTAAGTGATAAAGATAAAGTGGTTCCTATAGACATGTTAGGAAAATAATTGAGTCGTTGTTATGGCCATGTTGGAATGATGAATGTGTGGTTGATAATAGCCATGTTGGGATAATGAATGAGTGGTTGTTGTATCCATGTTAGGATACTAAATGATTTGTTGTTATAGCTACTATGTGATAAAGATAAAGTGGTTCTTGTAGCTATGTTGGGATAATAATTGAGTAGTTATTGCAGCCATGTTGGGATAATGAAAGAGTGGTTGTTGTAGCCATGCAATAAGATTAAAATAGTTATCTTCCTCCACTATATATTTATACTTGTACTACTATTCCAGAAAACTACAACAAAAGAAGCTCAAACCCCTTGACAATCAAGTGTTCCAAACTCCTAGACAATCATGGATCCAAACCGCACTACCAGTACTATGAAGACATGAACTAAACCTATGACAACAAAAAAGAAATGGATTACGAGGCAGTAGAGTTGTAGAATCAACAAGCACTAGTGAGATATTCTTGCATTTTTGGTGAAGAATCAAGGAGTAACCGTCGTAGTAGTACACTTGGATGGATTGAACAATGATATAAGATGGACTACAAGGATGGACATGAAAAGTCGATGGGGGACTACTTCATTAATAATCCAACCTACAATATAACTTTGTTCCATCACTGATTTTAGATAGGTCTAGATATTTTCTATAAAATCTATCTCAAACTTCATCAAACTAACCAATATTTCACATATATACTAAATGGAGCACGAGAACCCGAACATTCCCCATGCATCAAATCTTAACAGCTTTACAAATGTTAAGCTATGGAACATCTGGTGATCGTATGGATAAACATTTCAAAGTCGCATTATCAACAACAATAGAGTGTTTGAAGGAATTCTGTAAAATAGTTATTGAAGGTGAGGAATAACAACGAACGCCAAGACCAAACAATGTAAACGGGATACTAACCAGAGGAGAAGCTAGAGGTTTTCCAAGTATGTTTAGGAGTCTACATTGCATGCATTTGGCATGGAAAAACCGTCCAATAATTGGAAAGGATTGTTCACATGATAGAAAAAAAGTACCGACAATGATCCTTGAAGTAGTTGCAATAGATGATTTATGGGTTTGGCATGCTTTCTTTGAAGAGCTAAGTTTGTTAAATGATATAAATGTTTTAAAACATTCATTCCAATTCTCTAGACTTTAGACTGAAATTTCAATAAAAATTACATATAAAGTTGGTATTGTCGAGCATCAAATTGGGTATTACCTGGTGGATGGAATCTAGCTAAAGTGGAGAACTTTAATACAAGGATTCAGAGAAACAACAAATGACAAAGAGAGCTAATTCATCGAAAAAGTGGCTAGCCATAGAAAGGATATCGAATGAATGTTTGGTGTCTTACAAGCAAGGTTTTAGATTTTATGAAATCCTGCTCGATTTCATGATCCAAGAGTTCGATCAGAAATTATGTATGCTTGTTTAATAATTCATATTATAATTGTAGAGTCTGAAATAGATGGGTATAAAAACAAAAAACTAATTACTCGGATATGTTTAAGGTTCCAACAAAAGATCAAATAGATACATAAACTCGACGGATAAATATGTTGCCATGGTTCAACATATTGAAATTCAAAGTGCACATTTCTATTTGCATGACCAATTGGTTGACCATTTGTAGTCACACAAAGGAAGGAATAGCATACGTCCTTAAGCATGGTTATAACACTTGTTTATGGTTGCAAGTTTGTTTCTTGTAGTCTATTGTTGAGGTTTTATGCCTGCTACTTTGTTGACTATATTATGTTTTATGTTTTGTATGTTGTTGATTATGTAATATTACTTTGGAACTTATTTAATAAATTGATGTCGAATTGTACCTTGAAAATACATAATAATACCTTATAATTATATCAATTACATAAATAGCACATGCTTAAATCTTATGTTAATTAGAGATTCATAAACAGTACACACATGCAGACTCAACCAACGACAATTTAAGTATATTACATTGCACCAAACGTCAACATCTCATCTCTACACAAACTATTACCATTTTCAGTTTCACTTCCACTGCTTCTTACTTTCTTATACATTTCCAACTGCTCGGTTACTAATTCCTGCTATAAGGAAGAAAGCTTACTGAAATCACAAGTCATCGGTTTGATATAATTCTTCTCCGCATCACAGATTTCTTCCCCACATGAACCCATCTCCTGAATTCTTGATTGTCCATGATTACCTTCTGAAATTTGGCTTTGTTATGAGTTCTTTAAGCTAAAAAGTTGGATCTGTACTCTCTTATTTCTCTAGTAGAAATCTCTAAAGTTCCTACAAATCTAGGGAACTCCGCACTGCATTGCTCAACCTGAATTGACTTGTCTTTACCCATAGGTCGCCCATAATTACTTCCATGTAACAGAGATCCTACCTACAAACTTGGATCGCTTCCTGAACTTAAACCAGAGTAATTAATTTTTCTTTCTTTGTTTTATTACTCGACCATGAAGTTATTCGAATTTTTCCATTTTGGTAAATTAGACAGAAGTTCAAAGCAGTCCTGAAATTTGAATGGTTGTCCATACTGTAGTTGGCACGCCTTACGCGATTCTTAGATCTGTAAGACAGATGAAAAAGGGTATCAATATATAAAACTAGTAAAACACAATACATTATAAAAGAAATTTATAATAATAATGTACTTACAATATAATAAAAAGCGGCCTCGCTTTGTTGCATACTTTGCAATCTGGTAAGTATTGCCAAATAGTTTTGGCACGCGACATTCGTAACCTGATACCCTCCTCTTAACGATCACCATGTTCTATTCATTAGTTACAGGTGTTGTAAAACTCCACAATTCTTTTTCAAAATTTTCGACCTTTCATATTATTGTCAGAAGTACCATCTTAAAAAATGCACGTCCATTATTTAGCAAGTGAAACATACTGCCCAAAAGTAAACTTACATTGCATTTTTCTACTGTCAACTGACATATCTTCCTCTTCGGCATTTTCTTCCCCAATGTCATCCATGCTTGTTTTTGTCCCCATTACATATGCATTTACGTGTCTTTTATCAAAAATGATGGTTAAAGAGTTCCACTTCTTTTTCTTCTTGTTGTTGTTGTTATATTCTGGGCTAGGAGGTGCAATAAATTTAGCATCTCCACCTTCGTTGTCAACCTCTTGAATTTCGTCTTCCTTTTCCCTCTACTTTGAACTATCATTTGTTTCTTTGTTAGTAGGAGAATTGTGTGCTTCAGAAAATTAACTTTGAAGATTCTGCATTACTTCACAGCATGAGTCTTTCTTTATTGCGCATTAAGGTAATGATATTGTTTTGATAGTTCTGCATCATCATTGACATGTACGATGAATGATCGTCATATGCACCTGATACATGATAATACTATTGTAGGGAGGTAGAATGAACAAGAGGAAATGTATGGGAAACGTGTCGTTGATACGGCTAACTATAAGGAGAACTTGAATAAGGGGGGGAGTATTTGTACTCAAGCGATGGACAGAAGATTTACGGTTGTTATATTGGATGTTGGTTGGAATCCAGTGGAATGTTGTTTTAATAGTGTTTTTTTTAACCTATAACTTTTTTGTCATGTCATTAGGATGCATAAGACATTTTATAGAAGTAGAAATTGAAGAAATGTTGATATAGTTTTGTAGAAGGAGGAGATGGAAGAGTGATGAAGATATAGAGGGAAATATAGAGGCATTGCACTAGTCATTGGAGGCAATAACTCTATGGAGTATGACTGCAAAGATTATGCCGTTATAATAGTATAACGGCTAAATCTCTGTCGTTATACTCCATCATCCTCTATTCACTAAACCAGCCACCGAACTGCTTGAAACCAACCACAAACTAGCCATGACAAAGTGAACGAGCCACACGTGAATGATCCGTAGCTAGTTTAGTAACTGAACAAGCCACTGTTAGTTGTTCCCTTATGTTCAAAATTGGCATATATCGCTCATTTGAGATCCAATCAACCAGTTGATTTTTATGTTAGGTTAACAATGAACACAACGTTATATACCATTTTAGATAAGTAAATATTTATGATGTAGTAAAATGGATAGGTTTTAGATAATGTTATTTTAAATTATTACGTCGTTTGAATCACACCCCTTCAACCCATGTTATTTATTTGGCTAAATAAAATAATATCAAGGTATTTTGAATATTGTAGATCATTTTGGATATCTTTTTAGAAGAATAAAATGTCATTTGTATTTGTTAAGTGATGGTTTAAATTGAACAGTAAATTATTATCAATATTGATTAGTATGGATTAAGTAGTTAATTAACTATTGATTACGAATTATTGGGTAACCTTTGTAACTTGGCCATATTATGTATGCCATCAACATGTAAACCCATTTGAAAATGGAAATTTGTGATAACTTATGTAAGAACCGTTGCAATCGCTAAGCCTAAATTTGAAAACTGTTTTCAGTTGTTTAAATTCCTAAATGGAGATCATTTAATAGCAAAACACCCTGTCAATTAATGTTTAGATAGTACGTATCAAAGATTCAAAAATATATTTAAGAACTTACAAAAATGGTTTAAGTGGATCTAATTATTTAAGATAATCTTATTTATTAAGTGTTAAAGTTATTAATTATTTATTAATGATAGTTTAAAGCTTATAAATTGTTTACTAATGATATTTGATTTACTTATTACCTAGTAATGATGTTTAAGTATAATTTATACTTAAGTTTTAACCAAGAAATTAATTAAAATTATAATAATTAATCAATGTCTTATTATTGTTTAGTAATTTATTGAAGGATAAACTATTATTTAATTTGTATAATTATGATTAAATACTAATTATTATTTTTAAAATGCTTTTAAATATTCATTTAATTATTAAATAGGGTTTAAATAATTATTTAATTATTAACTAAAGATTTTTTGAGTTCTGGTAATTTATTTAAGAATTAATTTTTATTTATTAATTTATTTTTAAACAAATACTAAATCATTTATTTGAGGATTAATTATTATTTGATAATTTATTTAAAAGTTGAATAAATAGTAAATTATTATTTAATAAATAGATTGTTTAAGAGATACTTTTATAAATGATTAACTTAAGTAAATTAGTTTATTAATTAACGATGTAATAAAGTGGAACAAGGGTTTTAAACTAATTAATTATTGATTAAATGTGATTTAAAAATTAATCGATTTATTCAGTAATGAGGTTAAATTTTAAATAAATAATTTTATTAAATGTATTTAAAATAACTAGTTTTGGTTTCGTTAGTTAGTTATTAACTAGCAGGTTTCAAGTTAATTTTTTTCTTAGTAAGACCGACCGGTTTTTATAGTGATCAGTAACACTTTTTATTATAAAAAATAATAAGTACATATAGTTACAGGAGATGGACAAATTGCCAGTCTACTACATTCGGTTTTAAAGTGGACCGACCACTATGTTCAATCTTCAAACTAGACCATCTACCACATCCTCCATGCAGGGAGCAAACACAACCCAAGAAGTAGACTGAGGCAAACTAGACTTACATTGTCGATGACATTGTCACAACAACCTAAGAACATATGACTTACCTGACACATTACGTAAAACTACCATCCAAATATTTCATAACACTAACACAACTATGCACACAGGTGTGACGACCCATTTTTTGGTACTGTTTAAGTTGACATTTAACCATACATGTCTAACTCAAAGACATAGAAAAGTGGATAGTTATGAGAAAGAAGTTAGAGGGTAAGAGAGGAAAGAAAGATATATTAGAATATAAGAAGAAGATGAAGAACATCAACACTACAGAATCAGAGTAAAATAGAATCTCACAGCAGAACAAATAAAATATAATGACTCAATATCCTTTACATAGAAAGAAGACTATATACATGATTATACAATCAGAGTACATAGCAAATCAGATTATAAAATCTAATCAATGCAACACACACACCAGAAATAAATTAATACCAGAAACATGGGAATACGTCTCGACTCCAGCTCTTCTTTTGAAGCTACAAGATAAATATAACTTGGAAGTATACTCGGTCTGACCTGAGCACATTTTAAAGCAAAGAAAAATCAACTCGGATCAGTTTAGAATACTTTTAGTAATAAAACTCATTACAAACAACTTGCTTAACTTTTCGAAAAAAAACTTTGAAAAAATGAAACTCTCGTAAGACACGACCACACATAAACATGGCACGTGTTTTAACCATATGATAACCAAATTGCTTTTATATTAAAGTCCAGAGATATTATAATAATGTTTATCAATTCACAAATAAAATAGGAATACAGCTGGAAAGCCTGCATCTCACTTTCTAACATATTTGGTTCACAATTAAAAATGTACGGCTCGTATTGGAGTTCAGATTTCCAAAATGACTTGGTATGGAACAACCTTCCGATCAGTGTCCTCTAGAGATGGAACAATGGGATTTAACAAGAACATCTTGCCACCCGACCATACACGACCGACCACTCATTCAACTTGAGTGTACCTAATATATCATCACCACGTTGGGATCAGCAACCATAATATTCCGAAGCATACAAAAATAGGGACAACTAGTTTCTCTAGATTAGGTGATTATATACCCTAATGGATAAGACCCACATAGCCATGTTGCCTGCCCGATTTCAGTCATTTCCCGGTTGATGATGCTAAAGGTCAACGATACCATTACAAAACATCACATTCAAACTTTAAATGCTACATTGTCATATCCATCCAATCACTGATTGATTTTCACAAATATACTCTGGGTGTTAAGTTAAAAGAAGTTACCTTCTCCTCCATTATACTTGGTATATTTATAAAAAATCAACGTAAGTGATCTAGAAAATATTCTGTCGGACATTTGGCCATACAAGTTCATTCTGGTACTGAATGAAACCGTAGACACCTCATAACAAAGAGGTTTACTACTACAAGTTTGATCTTGGTAGTTAACCAGAGACATCAGTGAGCAATCCTCTCGCTCTAACGACCTATATCTTCAAATCATCTCATAATCATCCATGCAAGTTAGTGTTTGAAAGAAAAGTTGGTTCAAAGTGGTTTCGGGTCAAGTTCCCATCCCGGTCTTCTCGAAATAACTCGTCAAAGATCCAAAACAATATTTATCGATGGTCGGGTTTTCAATTATCAAATCAAAAATAGATATGTACTTCAGCAGCTCAGTCCCTTTTTACTTAAACCATTCATCAAAATCATTTCATCGATTTAAAATCTTATCTCAAAATTCTCATTGTTTTTGTTACTTCGAAAACAATAACCAACACTCATATCTTTTCAAAATAAGCATATTCTCAAAACCCTCTTTTTATTTCCTTTACATTAGAAATATTGCTTTATATTCACAAAACCTCTTTTTATTTCCTTTATTTTGGAAATATCGCTATATATTCTTAACTCAGTGGTATAAATCCAATTACCAATTCTTATACAGGCCAAAACAATGTCAAGCGACATGTTCTTTATTATGAACCCCAATAGCTTTTATTTAATTTCAAAACTTTACAGATTAAAATTTACAACAACGATTATGGAAATAAATATTAAATTTCCAACTGCCATTTTCGATTCCAACCTGTATAACTTCTCATTTCATTTATTCAAAAACCCTAGCCATTTACTTATTACTTAGAATAAGTGTATTCACATAACATTACTATTTTCATTACTTAGAAAATAGTGTCATATACTTAGCCGAATGGTATAAGTAAAATCACACTTCAAATTTGGGCCAAGCAATGTTAAGTGATACATTGTTTACTATATAACCCAATGGTTTTATTATTTTCTAAACTTCGCAAATAATGTTGCAATATTTTTTAATATGGAAATAATATAAATATTTCCAACATTACTACCATTGCAAACTACTATTATCCCTTGGTAATAGTGAAGTCGTTCAAGTTGGGTATTTTATTTTCCTCTCAGGTCTTGATCGACAAAGTTCTTATCTTAAGATAGATAAAATTTCATAATAAATAGCTGATATTAAAAATAATATCATACCAAATTTCATTTACAATTTTTATTTATAATATGGTTTTAATAACCAATCTTTTTTTTTTGTTAAATCTTGTTTCAGTTTACAGTCACCTTTAATTAATTAGTTCATTAAGTAATTCTTATTAAAATAAAACCTTTGGTTTTAATTCTCTTTAATACCATTCATTTACATTTGGATTTATTACATAAATCCATTTACCAAGATTCTTTACACCAATCCAATAAGCATCTCGTAATAAAACTTATTTTGGATTTTATTACCAAAATCCATTTCCCAAATTCTTTATACAAATCCATTAAGATATTCCCTTTGTATTCTTGAAATCTTTCCTTCAATTTCAATTAACCTTACTTAATTCAATTATAACGTAAACTCTTGTTTAAAGCCATCATGTTACTTTAAATCTCTTTGTAACCCTTGTTATAAAACTTTGATTCACTATCTAATCCCTTTACAAAATCCTTAGGACCTTCATTTAAAATCTCATTACATCGATTACTTTCTTAAATGAATTCTCATTAAAAAGTGACCACTTTAATTATTATTTATTAAAATAACAATTAACTTCATCATTTACTATAGTAGAAGTAGTTAACTTCCTTATTAACTAAAAATAGAATAACTAATTCCTTTAAAAATATCATTAATTCAATATCTGACTTTATTAATAATAACAACTCGATGTTTATCTTTATATACAAATAATTAAAAAATTAATTTGCATTTGTAAACATTTTAAAATTTAAATAACTATTTGTCACGACCATATTATTAGATTAATTGGAATCGAATTAATCTAAGACACAAATTCGATTAAACAGTTGACTTTGTCAACTTGAAACTATCAGTTAACTTGTTAACTGATTTCCTTAATCCTTCCTCTTGAATTAATTAAAAACCTAATAAATTTAAGAATACCACTTAATTGTTTTCATAAAAATAATTATTTCAAAATTATTAACTCGTAGGTTAATTACTGGCCTATTCGCTTATAAACATATTTAAACATAGAATTTTTATTTATAATCATTTTATAATTTATAAAAACCCAATTTATATGTATCAATTTATTAATAAAACTTCATTTTTACATAACCTATATAAATATAATTGAAAATCTTGCTTCAGTTATAAAAATAAATTTTGTAACTTAACTTTGTCAATTCATCTAATGACAATCAACATCTCAAAAAGATGGATTTTTTGGTCATCCGCTGCCAAATACTTAATCAATATCGTTTATTAATTAACAAAATATCAATGTTGAATTCAATTCAACAATCAACATTCAACATTAACGTTAAACAATTCAAATACAAATTATATGAAATCAAATAACATACAAAATACTTGAGGAATCCAGTTGGATCCCTCCAACATGTTTTTCCTTGCATTATAGCTCACCATATCATTTAATAAATGCATATAAGATAAGAATTTTAATATAATGCATTTAAAATAATGGGAATATAATTTACGTGAATCAACAATCAAGCTTAAACATCTAATTTATATTATCAATGATGAGTTATATTTATATGAATTAAATCACATCATAAAATCTCAGAAGGCATGAGAGTTAACTCACATTGAATTTTGATTCGACGGTTCTGGTCAATTTGTAAAATTTCAAATGAGCTTTTGAAATTATATAAAAAATCCACCAGGTCCAAATCATTCTGAACTAGCTCGATCATGTAGTATTTCTTCATGCGATCACACGGTTCCTGTTTAGTCCGATTCTGCTCACGTATGTAAAAGTATAACTATTACAAGATGAATAAGTTGAACGATCATTAGCCATTTAAATAAATAGTTAATTAATCTTAATTATATATTAGGTCGTTACATTTCCTTCTTCCCCCTTTATTGTGCTCCCTCCAGTAAAGAAACCCACATCTGATCATCCTTACTTCCTCCTACCGACCCCCTGCACCATGAAAATGAGTTTCGACCTCACCACCACACTCCTCACTGAAACCTCTATCCCTAGGTCATCACCACGTAGAGCTCGAACTCTCCCAATCGTCATGGCTCCGACCAACACAGCAGCTCCTCCACAGTAAACATCAGCGTAATTTTTGTCGAATATCCACAAAAACCCAACAATAGTTGCGCTTTGCTTCTAGGACGCAAGTGTCACCCTCTTTGTCGCTGCCAGACCACCGTTGCTCCAGTTTTCCCCATCCCAAATCAAGATGGGTTAAAAGCCGATCTCCAGACAAAAGATGGCACCCTACAAAATTTATATGAGAACGAAGCTCTCAAGTAGGGAAGCTCAACGGATTACTTTTCTTATAATTTCATTTGATTTTCGATTTGTTATTATTCTCTAAAATATAAGTATGGTGGCGACCTAAAAATGTTTTGACTGGAGAGATGAGAATGAAAGGGTTACAGGCATTTAGGATAATTTATATAATAAGGTGTAGGAATATTCTATCGTTATTTCCATTCGATGTTTCTTTATTCGTGCGATAACATACGAAATCCGATCACGATAAAAATTTACATCCTAGTATAATTTGACATTCCAGACCCGATGAAACTTGTTTCGTCGAATTTCGTGTCCATTTGCAGAAATGGCACTATTTTAAATTTTTAATTGTTATTCCATACGCATTTATATCGCGCACTCTCACATAACAACTCTAATTGATATAAATCTTGAAATCCTACAACAATTAACCATTACAGTTTTTATAAAATTGGTTTCGTTGAAATCCGAGGCCGTTTGAAAAATATCTATTCTTAAGTGTTAAATTAAATCAATATAATATAAATCGATTTCAAATAATCAAATATATTGATAACAAATTATTATATTCAAATAGAATTTATATAGCTTCACAATAAACTAATTTAAATTTTAAACTAGATATTTTTATTTTCAAGTTAGATCGATATTCAATTTATTTAAAATCCTTCCATTTTATTTAATAAATCTTTATAGTTCATAAATGATTATACAACAATTTTTTGAAAATTTGCTATGGACATAACTCAAAATCTACAAGATGAAATTTTGATTTTTCTCTTTCATTAGAAAACTATAACCCAATAGATCGAGAAGATTCTTGTTTCAAAGAATTCCAATTTATATTAGTTCCGTACACTCAATTGAAGTTCAAATTGTAAAACTACGAACTACCGCGATGATGCGAGCTTGTTTTTAATTAAATTTACTTTATATGTCCAAACTTCGTTGAATAAATAAATTCCTTATTATAATTCAAATATGAATTTAACTAGGTCTTAATAAATCGTCTGATTCATACCATACTGCAATATATAATTTATTCTTAATTATTTCGGAATTAATTTTATTATTTTACTGGTCAAACTAAATTTATACTCAAAACTGTGGAATTCAATTTATTTTGATTTCCAAATCAACATTTAAAACCATTTAAATGTTCAACTTAACGGCTAAAAATTCGGGTCATTACATTCCTTTCCCTTTAAAAGAATATCATCCCCAAAACTACTAAGGCACGAAAAATGCTTCAACCTCATTAACTTTTCAAAAATCTACTTAGTTAAAAATCTTCCGTTCCATTTTTTGAACTTTTAGTTCCAACTGATCTAATTAGTTCAAACCAATACTAATTTGTTTTTGTTAACAAAAAGTTTCATTTTTTTTTAAATTTCAAACATTTAAATTTTTGAAAAATTTCGGCAGAGTTTCTCCCTATATAGAGGGACTTTCACAATATAACTAAAGAGATAAATATATGTAAATCGACCCACACTGTCGAAAAACACAATTCATACACCAAATTTTGTATTTTTACGTAGGGATACCTTTATAGGTGCTATTAAGCATACTTGCTTAATTTGTATGCAATTTATGCAGTCAAAATCAAACCATATAGCTCCATGTATATGTACTTACTCACATTTAAACAAGTGAGTCTCAATATAAGAATTTTAAATAATTATTCATTCTTTAACTTATATTACTCTATTATTTCATTTGGTTTTGAATGATTCATGAACAATATTCTTACATTCAATTCATATTTCATCCAAAATTCATAATTAAGTTGTAAAACCATTTACAACTAAACTTTTTATATTCGATTCCGCTCAATGTTATTTCAAATCCAATCCAACTTAATTTAACTTAAATTAAATATTAATCCATTTGATTCAGTTATACCATTTCAGCTTATTTAACTTGCACTAGTTAAAGCTAAATTAAGAATTCAAATTCTTGGCTTTTGTTTCAAACTCTTTTAAAATAATATATACTTATAATTATAATCATTTGAAAATTCTAACATTTGAATTTTCAAAACTTGTTTTTTCTGAAAGGACTTTCCATTAGCAAATTATGGTAGCAGTCTGTTACTTAGAAACTCAAAAATGAACATTAATAATGTAACAGCCTATTATCAGAATTATTTTCCAGTGACTGAAGTGAATTCAGTGCTTTATCATTTCAAAATCTATTAAAAAATTATTATTAAAAAATTCTTCAAAGTAATGCTATGTTTCTTTATAATACGTCAGAAAAATATTTCTAAACATCCGGAATTTAAATTCTCAATTCTAGTATGAATCCAACTTAGCTCATTTATATATTCCATTCTTATACAAATCCTATTTGGCTATCTGTAACCATCTCAATATTATAATCTCATTTGATTGTAATAACAACAACCAACATCAATAGTTTTAGAAAATTAGTCCTTTATATCAAAAATAGTTTTAGGCAAAATTATTTCATTTACCCACTTAAAACAATATTATGTCGAGTTACTCTATTCAAGGTGTTTAGAAACTCCTATCGATATAGTTGTACATTCGGTATCGATAAGAATTCATAAACCACTCAACACAATATAAAACAATTTTTATAACACTAACATGTACTCTCTCTTATATATACACTCAAACTCAATTTATGGTATTACTAACCCCATCTTTATTGAGTTACATTAAAGAGCCAATGCTATCACGTAACCCTATGCTTTGATACCAACCATGTCGACCCAACTTTTCTGTATCGTTTAAGCTGACATTTAACCACACATGTCCAACTTAAAGACACGGAAAAGAGGATAGTTATGGGAAAGAAGTTGGAGGATGAGAAGAGGAAAGAATGAAATATTAGAATAGAAGAAGAAGAAGAACACCATCACTTCAGAATCAGAGTAAAATAGAATCTCACAGCGGAACTAATATAATGTAATATCTCAACAATACAAAGAGAAAAATATATATAGGATTATACAATAAGAGTACACAACAAATCAGATTATAAAATCTAATGAATACAACACATACGATGAAAATAAATTAATACCATAAATGAAACGACCCGAACTCGCCCGTAAGGGAAAGCCCGGATTGAGTTGAGAACATGACAGTCAGAACACAAACAGAAGAACATTTCATTGCTTATTGCAATAATTACATCAGAGTACCAGAATATAACAGAGTATGAATAAATAATATACATTTGACAAATATCAGAGATTTAAATTACAAAGCAGCGGAAAATCAATACATAACACAACTTTAAGAAATACACGGATACAGAGCATTCCGAATATAGCTCCACCTGTAAATCCAAGATCCTGTGAAAATAATATCCGCAAAACCAAAACAACTAGCTACCCATGTAGAAAATAGGGCACCTAGAGTTTAGGACAATAAACTCCAGGTCAGTCATGTGACTGATGTGAGAACTAAAACAGTTATTTAAAAGTTTACCAGTGCACGTAACAAACAGTGCAATGCTTTTTGGAAAAATGAAGCTATTATATGACTCAGGTCCCATCACACGGTGCAATATAAGCCGGAGGATAGAGTTTTCCCTCATAATAGCCAAACATGCTCGGTACGTTTAAAACAAATCATTTGATACTATTATAAGTGTATAGTGTATAAAACAACTTCAAATATAAATGTATCAATCATAGACGGCATGGGTACCATATATCATGTCGACATACTAGGCTCTACAATCAAAACTGAAATGTCACCTATTGGAAATTGGATTTCTGTCATGAGTCGAGGCAAGAGATCATCCTCGCCGGCTTTGAGACACTCTAGCAAATGCCTCAGGGTTCGGACACTGGCGAACCCTTGGATCTTCAGGGCTGGTCCACATTTCACGGATTGGTTATACCTGAACACACGTTTCCCGGTCCTATAGGACCTATCCATTGACTCCGTAGTAACGGATATATCCGAGCGCCTCGCTATCCATCGTCCACATAGGTAAAAATATAATAAATGTCTGGGCACCATACCATGACACCACCTATAGCTAGAAAGAAATGTCGTGCACTCCCTGTAGTCACGATCCCCTTTTTGACTCATACTGAGGTGTGAGGCTCACGAATTAAGGCTATACACAAAGCTATGCTATTTAAAGTCGTGCTTTGATCATCAACCATAGGACTTTGCTTTTCAACAGAAGCCTTGACCATTTGCGTCTCAACATGCCACACTGACAATTCACCTCATGCAACTGATGTTTATCGACATATAACCTCTGAGCTCGTACGTCTCAGAGAAGGGTGTTAAGCAAGAGAATAAATTCTCCGCCACGAAGCAGATATATATTTAATAGAGATCAATCAACACAGAATAAAATCAAATCTTGGACACATATCCGTTTAATAGTTCGTTCTAACTCTGAACAAAAGAGGAGGCACCTTATTCCTCGTCCCATATGTCCAACACATGAGAGAGGTCTTCGCATATCCGGTCGATCTCCATGTACGTCTGGACGATCACCACTTATTACCTTGTCTTGGGTGTACAGCCCAATCAAGACATTATTAATCATCCAAACGATGTGAATACCTATGGTCTTAAACCACCGTCTTCATCATCGACTTATCGTCGAATCAATTATTCAGAATTGGTATAAACCCAGCCTTTTTGAATAATTCACGTATTTTATAATCAAGTGCTATAAAACACAACATACGCCTCACTCCAATTCTAAATATTCTTTTATTTAAATATTCATATCCTTTGGGAAAGGTTCCCATTAATTTTATCAAAGATAAATCCTTTAAATTTATTCTTTAATCTTCCTTTAGATATCGATTCAAACCAAATTAAGGTTTATCCAAACTAGTCGGGATTAGCGCACCTTACTAAAGTAATCATTTGTTTAATTTCCCAATCCCAACCTATTCATCCCATGGAGCAAAGCTGGTAATACTCCATATCTAAAGCTGGTAATACTCCATATCTAACACCATGGTGTTATCGCTAAATTTAATTACCATTTCACTTTCAAATCTAATTAAAGATTTAGCTATCGCTTGGAGTAAAACTGGTGGTACTCCATTCTCGATCATTTCCCAACTTTGATAATTTAATGAGACGACCCGATTTCCCGTTTTCACGGAAACAAGGTTATCTTTTGGAATATAACACAGAAACAGATAATAGCAGAACAGAATTAAATAAATACACCAGAATGAACAACAAAATATACTGGATAAAAGTAATCATCAGAGTTACACAGTATACAGGATCTTACTTAGTACAAATACAGTTCAGCTATACATAAATGTCTACAGCGGAAATAAACAAAATATGTACAATAGGAGCTGAACAGCATAAAAAGAAATAAATGATAGAATCCATCTTCAGCTCCAGCTATCCAGAAGAGAACCAGCTAAACCTGAATACAAGGCTGCCCGTGTAGAAAAAGGGGCACCCGAGTTTGAGAGTGAAACAAACTACGAGTCAGTCATGGGACTGGTATGAGAAATCCACTCAACACATATATAATTGGCTAATCACAGGACCACGCCACTTTCGTGGAACGGGTTTACTCCATTGGATTGCCAGTGCTTTAAAACAAATCTTTCTTTTAAACATCGCTATGCTTTTTATAAAAATGAAGCCGTTATAAGACTCAGTTCCCATCACACAATGCAACGCAAACCGGAGGATAGAGTTTTTACCTTATAACGGCCAAAATATGCTTGATACGAATAAAACAAAGGCATTTGATATTATTGCTAGTGTATATATGTTTTGAAAACAATTTCAAATCATAACTATCAATCATAGACGGCATTAATGCCCCATACCACTATGTCGCCATATATAGGTATACAATCAAAACCGCACAATCACGTATTTGGAAATTGGATTTCCGTCATGAACCAAGGCAAAAGATAGTCCTTACCGAATTCGAGACGCTCTAGCCCGCCCCTCAGGAACAGCCGCAACTGCCCCCTGGATCGTCAGGGCCGGTCCACCGATGTGGATTATTATGCCTGAACAATACGTTTCCCCGCCCTTTGGGGCGTAAACGAGCCAACGAATGACTCCATCGGACCCGGATCGTCCGATCAAACCGAGGCGCCTCGCAACAGCAACAACCACATAGGTGAAAAGTATATAAATGTCAGGGCTGGTAGGTCACTGACACCACCCTAGCTAGAAAGAAACGCATGCCCTCCCTGAGGTCCTTCCTCCCGTTTTAGGTTCCTACCGGGGTGTGAGGCTCGCGAATTCACGTTACACACAAAGCTACGCCACACAGGCGGTGCTTTGATCATCACCACAAGACTTTGCTTTTCAACAGAAGCCCTGATCACTGCATCTTAGCATGCCACACAGAATAAATCCTATGTCAGACACACAGTCCATTTACAAGTCCGTTCTGGGTCTGAACGAAACCGGAGGCACTAAATACCTCGCAAACCCTTTGATCAACACGTACGTCTGAACGATCACCACTCATTATCCATATTTCGGGATGCCTCCCAATCAGGACCTCGGTTACCATCCAAACGAGGTGAAGATCTCCGGTCTTCGACCATCGTCTTCATCTTCGAATTTCAATCGTCGGTCGATTATTCGAAATGAGAATTAACTCGGCCTTTTCAAATAATTCACGTATATTCAGAATTTCAAATCGATTTATTTCAATGGTTAAATTATTCAACAACACCAATTGTGTTCTTTAATATAGTTTTCACACCAAACACATTCAACCATCAAACATCACATAAATCAAGCAAATTCAGTTTATTTCCATTCCATATCGCTTACGATATTTTATAACTATTTATCGCTATTTTTATTTATTTTAAAATAGCTAATATATTCAAAACGACGTTTCGGGCCATAACGTGGCCGTGGCGCTGTTTTTCTTCAGATTTGATTTACACATATCTGAAAATCTAACCGTTGGATCTTCACAAAATTTACATCATTAGAAATGTCTTTTCAAAACGAATCCAACGGTTCCAGTTTCGGGAAAATCCGACGGTCGGATCTCCCGGTACAATCGTTTGAAGTTTTGATTTCAAAATACGAACTGCAGCGTCGTTATTCGATTAAATATAATTTTATTTATATATATAAATAAATATAATCGTTTCTGGCGCTGTTTTTCTTCAGATTTGAATTAAACATTCCAGACAATCCAACCGTTGGATTTCTACAAGGTTGGTGCCGTTGGAAAGATTATTCCAAGGCGAACCCGACGGTTGAGGTTTCGGGAAAATCCAATGGTCGGATTTCCCGTACTAGTCGTTTGAAATTACGGTTTCGAAATACGAACTGCACGGCTTCGTTTCGTTTTAATTTTATTTATATTTATATAGTTATATAAATATAGTTCATTCAACGATTTCAATATCGTTTTAACTTCAAAAAATTTTCTAACTCCTTAAATTTTGGAAAAATTTCGCCATAACCTCCCCTGTACCGGGAGCGTCGGGAAATCGCAAATAGCGTCCCGGTCCTTCTAATCTCAAAAAGAAAAAAAAAAAGAAAAAGCCAAGCGGCTAGCCAATAGGCTCAAAATCATCACCCAAACAAATCAGTAAATGTGTACCTATTTGTCGGGCACAAAATTTTATTCCTCTTCTCTAGCCCCTTTGCTATAACCTGTTCAAAGAATATTGCATGTACATATATATACAGTTCATATCATTTTTCATTTTCTATTCAACTTCATATTTGATTTCTATTAGGTTTTAAAAACACCATTCATTCTAATGTTACATAAATAGGTGCAAATCATTTCATTAGCTAATTAATGAATATTTCAACTCATATATGTTTATTTTGAACAAGTGGCTATTTTCAACATTTCACATTTCAACGATTTATGCATACAATAAAAATGTGATTTTTATTGTAAAACGATTCATTTCAAAACACTATTTTTCTATATAGTTCACATAGTCGATAAAAGGTGATATTTATTATCAAACAGTTTATTTCAAAATATGAATACCATTCAACACATGAATTTCTAAACAACGAATGAATATCAATTCAACACATGAATGTTTTCAATAGTTTTTATATATCGATAAAAATGTGATTTTTATTATCGAACGATTTATTTCAAAATATGAATACCATTCAACACATGAATTTCTAAACAACGAATGAATATCAATTCAACACATGAATGTTTTCAATAGTTTTTAGATATAGATAAAAATGTGATTTTTATTATCTAACAGTTTATTTCAAAATATGAATACCATTCAACACATGAATTTCTAAACAACGAATGAATATCAATTCAACACACGAATGTTTTCAATAGTTTTTAGATATAGATAAAAATGTGATTTTTATTATCTAACAGTTTATTTCAAAATATGAATACCATTCAACACATGAATTTCTAAACAACGAATGAATATCAATTCAACACACGAATGTTTTCAATATAAGGAATAAATATAGTTTAAGCATATGAAAATAATTCAAACACACAAATATTATTCAAAATTTCGGCAGCATAACGGCAGGGTAGTTACACCGGCACCGTCCCTAGTACGGCTCCTCGCTCTACCTTAAAACCTCGCGGTTTTTGACAATGGGAATCATGCATCTAATTCGCACGCAGGCGGCATGTTTATATTTTTTTTCCATTTCCACAAACTAATCCTATGTGGTTTCAACCAAATATTTTCCAATCACAATTGGGTATTTTTCAACCACAATCAACCAATATCAATCACAAACAATCCCAAACAATCAATCAATTCCAACCAATAAATATCGTCCATGGTTTGTGGACGAGGGGCGTATATATATATATATATATATATAGATATTTATATATAGCAGTTCATTTTCAACTCATATATGTTTATTTATAAAAAGAATTTGAAGAGTGAGAAATCCTCACCAATAGCTATCCACTCACACGATTGTTCCTTAATAGAAACTTCGCCTACTTCGCCTTGTTGTTGCTTTCGTTTCCCGTATTCTCTACATAAGTAAAAATCGAATTTTTACCATGCTATTCAATATATATAAAAATATGATTTTTACTTTTGCTTTCACATATAAAAAATATGATTTTTGCTTTCACATATAAAAATATGATTTTTGCTTTCACATATAAAAACATGATTTTTACCTTCGCTTTCACATATAAAAACATGTTTTCTATTTTTGCTTTCACATATAAAAATATGTTTTCTATTTTATAAGTCATTTTTAAAATCAGTTTTTATATTCTTTAAAATTTCTTTAAAATCAAATCAGTTTTTATTTAAAAAAACAAAATCAGTTTTTATTCTTTAAAAAAATTCAGTTTTATTTCTTTATATTTTAAAACAGTTTCAGTTTTAAACTTTATTTAATTTATTCAGTTTTTACCTTTTTTTATTCCTTTTCAAAATCAGTTTTTCTCTTTTTTTTTTTTTTATAAATGCAGTTTTATTTTATTTATTTTTTATTTCAAAAACAGGTTTTTATACTTTTTATAAAATTCAGTTTAATACTTATTAAACAAATCACAGTATTTAAAATCAGAACTTAAAACAAAAATAAAATAAATAAATCAAATTAAAAAAAACTTACAGTGCTTCGAAGAAGGGGGGGGGATGCTGATGTCGGCGGCGGCACTTCTGGGGGGGGGAAATGAAGGCGTCGGAGGAGGTGGGCGTTCGCTGGTTCGAACGGTGGTGTCGCGACTGGATTCGACGGGGGGTGCTCGAGGTGGAGGCGGAGGCTGCGGGGAGGCGGTGAGTGGCTTCGAGATGGGGGGTGGCGGCGTGAGTTCGTCGGCGGCTCGAGGTTGGGGGGGGGGCGGCTCCGATTAGATTTAGGTTTTTGGTTTTTTTTTTTCTTTTTTTTTTTCTTCTGTTTCGAATTATAACTAACGGGGGGGGGGCCAATCAGAAGGGAAAAAGGGGGAGAAAGAGTACCCTTTTTTTTTTTTTTTATTTAATTTAAATTTGCAAAAGGGTTGACTTTCATCCACGACCTCGAAACGGGGCCCACCGCCTGTCGCCCATAGCGTTTCACCCCCATTCCGAACACAATGGGATATGTATCGCAAGCTGGTTTGATCATTACAATCGGTTTCCTTTTGAATTTACATTTAAATCACTATATTGAATTTTAAACGCACATTTCAAATTACCGGGGTCACATACTAACTAGAAAAATTCCAGAAAAATATTTTCTAGTTTCGTATTGACGATTCGGTCCTAACAAAACTAGTTTCGTCGAATTCTGAGACCGTTTGAAAAATGGCCAATTTCCAGTCGATTAAATTCAATAGAAACTGGTCAAACGCGTTTTCTTTTGCCACGCTCACATATTGATTCGAAAAATTATGAAATTTGAAACCTAGCAATAACTTGACACTGCGGACCCAACAAAAGTGGTTTCGTCGAAATCCGAGGTCGTTTGCAAAATGTCCATTTTTAAGGGCCTGAATTCCATAGCGACTATTCAGAATTTTTAACTGGACATATCTTTTGATTCCCGCTATCAAATTCCGATTGGTTAGATTCGTTAGAAAGATATTACCAATAAGATCCTAATGTTTTTGGTCTCACTAAAATCCGGATTGTTTTGCACCCGGTATATTCAATTGAAGTTTGAAATCGAATTATCGAACTACCGCGCCATTTTCAATTCTATATATAATTATAATTAATTATATTCGTTTTCAAATGTCGATTCAAACTCAGTTTTCATCGTCATTAACTAAAATATTTATTTTAAATATTTAAAATCCATTATTTTAGCCAATTTAAAATTTTTAAATTGGTTCAGATTTTCTGGGTCGTTACATTTAAATTATCACATTCTCATTTCAATCTAATTAAAGATTCATTAAAACTCCACTTTGTTTTAATCTTCCCAAAATCAATATTAATGATTATTTAACTTTGCGAAATCAAACATGTCGCATCGACAATCTACACTGTACCATTGATTTCTGCCGATATACAACCTCTAAGCTCGTACGTCTTAGAGAAAGGTGTTAAGCAAGAGAATAAATTCTCCACCACCAAACATATATAAATTTAGCAGAGATCAACAATACAGTTCGAAATACAATGTCAGACATGTAATCCTGTCTTTAACTGGGTTAAAGAATCAATGTCATTTGAAACACAGTTCACTATGAACCCAAAATCACATTCCATTAATTTTGGAATCTTCATGGAAAATAGATCAATATATAATTGATATCAATTATTGTATCGGACTATTAACATAAATGGAATAACGACAAAGCCTTTTAAATTCCATATATACTAACAGTCTTCCTCCACAGAAGCTCTTTTCGATTATTACCAAATCGAATTCCATTCCAATTTATTTTATTAAATTGGAAAACATTACCTTGGAAAATTCCATTAAATCTTAGAATATAGATTTATAAATTCCAAATATTAACTTCACTGTTAATCGGGTTAAAGAACAAGTAAACCATTCATGATAAACCCAAAAATCCAGTTCTTAATATAATTCCAATTAAATATTAATTAATTGGTAAACTTCTCTAAATCTTAATTAAGAGATTTATTCCTTTCTCAACTGGGTTTAAGAATAGTGTTACTAAAGACACCATTCACTACAAACCCAAAATCCCATTTGATATTAAATACAAGTCTCTGAATAGAAATTACATTAGCTTATATTCAATATCAAATTCTGAAACCAACAAATATCGTATTGGAAATAATGATATATAAATATATATCATCCAAATTTCCATAACAATATCAGTATAATCACGGAATCCAATATCAAAATATTCCGAAGATTATTTCCGTTCCAAATGCATTCCAATTTGTTCGTTGGAAATTTCTGGTTATGTTAAAACCATTCACAAATCCAATTTATTTTATTTAAAAATTATTGGATATCGAATCTAGTTAATAACTAGTTCATTTTGATATAAATATATTTTTATCTTTACAAATGTGGAATTTTCTTCCCAATTCTTTCCAAATCATTCATTATGATTTTACACAAATTATTAATATTTTTAATAATTTTATTAAGGCCCTTTCAGTCTATTTCCATAAACGGTCATCGAACTGCACTTACAACGACATTTTCCAAATTTGATTTAGACATAATTACAAGTCCAACTGTTAGATTTCAAATCTCTTATATTCTTTGGAAAGCTCTTTTCGATACGAACCCAACGGTTCCGGTTTTAGGAGAATCCGACGGTCGGATCTCCAGTGATGTCAATTCGAAGTCAATAGTCGAAATTCGCGAACGGTCGCGGCGCGGCACGTTCTATTCAGGCCATTAAATATATATTATATATATTTTATCAATTTTCATTTAAAACGTATTTTATAAATCGTTTATAAATTCGATTTAAAAAAATTCTAACTTCATTTTCAATTTTAAATCAAAATTGAATAATCCTTATCATTATAATATATAAATGAAAATATCTTCAAAATATCAGGTTTTGAAATCAATTACTTTTTGATATTCATTATAAAGATGTATAAAATAGATATAAATATCGTTCGCGTTAAAATGACGCAAATCTAAACAACGTGGCTTTACACATTTAGATAGTTTCGTGCCCATCCTAAATCGAACATCAAAATCATACTTTTATCCATTACAGAATATTATTTAAAAATATTCATTATTTTAAAATATTCGTTATTTCTGAATTGGAATCAGACATAGTCGATTACCATATAATTTTATTTATATGGATTTCATACACACATGTACACAACAATAATCATACACAGTCAACCATTATCCAGAGTGCATTACACAACTGCATAAGCATTAAATATAAATAATTAACGCTTACAACAGTCTATCAACCAATCGATTGACATAGGACTAAACATTTGGGATTAGTGTGCGTCAAATATCATCCCAATACCCGTGTGGGGTTTCAACCAACAAATACTGAATATTATTTATGCAATTGGGCGATGTATAAATTTATCGACCCAATCGATATCACAAAAATAGGTGAGCATAAACAAGCCGTCTGACTTGTAAATGGATGTGTAAACTTATTTTTAACTATCCAATAATTATTTTATTTATCGCAGTTATAAGCTAAAAATAATATTTTCAACTAACTAAATTTTTCTAACACTTTTTAGAAAATTTCAGCAACACAACGGCACGATACTAGAACCGGAATAAGGTCAAGCCTTATCCCTCGCCTAATATTGGCTCGCGCCATACACAAACCAATTTTAATCCAGTTCACATCCAAATCAAATTCAAAAAAATAAATCAATTTCCACTATCATAATCAAATCACGTAGAACATCCAAATAGATTAATACTCAACTACCCCAATGCCATTTACAGCGCCATAAGTGGCTATTCGCGGAGTATGGAATCCGTGTGTCGGTAATATCCATATATCGCTTTCAATTTATGTTATTGTGCGAATTCGAGTGTTGAAATCCATATAATTCAAATCAAACAATATGGTTTGTATAATAAATAATGTCAGGGGCTTCTAAGCCCCGTCTGCAACCTAAAATATTTTCAATGTAAAAATAAATTAAGTGAGAAGGAGTTCTCACCTTTGGTTTCCACTCCGTCATTCTTTTATCTGGCAGATTTTGGATTTGGATTTGGATTAGTTTCAAGGCGTCGTGTTCTTCTCCGTGATTTCAACGCAATCTGTTTCACGCAGTTTACATTAAAAAAACATATTTTTAACAACGTTATTTATATTTTAAATTCACATTTTTATAACGCTACTACATATATAAAAATCATATTTTTATTTTGCTACTACATATATAAAAATCATATTTTATATCACTACTACATTATAAAAATCATATTTTTATATTGCCACTACATATATAAAAATCATATTTTATATTGCTACTACTTATATAAAAATCATATTTTTATATCGCTACTACATATATAAAAATCATATTTTTATATTGGTACTATATATATATAAAAATTGCATTTTTATATCGTTATCATATATATATATAAATCAAAATTTTATCATGTTATTATATATATAAGAATCAAATTTTTATCATGCTATTATATATATAAAAATCAAATTTTTATCATGCTATTATATATATAAAAATCAAATTTTTATAACGCTATTCTATATATAAAAATCATATTTTATATCACCATTCATATAATAAAGATCATATTTTTATATCGAAACTATATATGCAAAGATCATATTTTTATTTCAAAACTATTTTATATAAATTTAAAATCAGATCTTAACATTACTAATTAAACTAACTAAATTAATAAACTAAGTAATTAAGTTAATTAATTACCCTTTTAATATCTTAATCACCCTCCTGACCATACACTGCGTCGTTCGTCGGAGACCGCGGGGAAGACGCGGCATTGGAGGTGGAGCCAATGGGTGGCGGCGGTGAGGTCTGGGTGGTCTAGCGGCGGCTCCTGCTAGGGTTTGGGGTGTGATGACCCGAAAATCCCCACCCTTTGAATCGACCATAAACCTCACAGGTCTGACCCAAAAGTTGGAAATCTTCGAATGCATCGACTCTGGGCATACAACTCGTCAGAACAACAACACAGACTTTTATAACATCAATAATAAATGTTACATCAGAGTACAGAATATATCAGAGTACATTGGTATAAATTACAGCGGAAGATAAATTACAACAAAAGTAATACAATGCAGCGGAACTAAACTCAGCGGAAGGCCGTCAATATTCTGGACCCAGCTTCAGGCTTCTATCCAGGACCCTGCTTTCGAGATAAATATCTGCAAAAAGCTACTTGACTGTCCGTGTGGAAAGAGGGCACCCGAGTTTGCAAAGTGAAACAAACTACAGGTCAGTCGTGGGACTGGTGTGAGAAATCTAACCTAACTTATCTAATAAGAAAGCTAATCACAGGACCATGCCGCTAACGCGGAACGGGTTTACTCCATTGGATTGCCAGTGCATAAAATAAGTAAATCATTAAATAACGAAATGCTTTTTAGAAAAATGAAACCATTATAAGACCCAAGTCCCATCACACAATGCAACGCAAACCGGAGGATAGGGTTTTACCTTATAATGGTCAAAAGATGCTTGATACGTAAAAACGATATTATTATTAGTGTGTATATATTTCAATAAAAACTTTTCAAAATAAATGTATTAATCCTAGACGGCATAGCTACCATCTACTATGTCGCCATACTAGTTATACAATCAAAACCGCAAAAGGCGTATTGGAAATTGGGTTTCCATCATGAATCAAGGCTAAGGAGGAGATCCTTACCGATTCGAGACACTCTAGCAATGTCTCAGGATTCGGACGCTCGCGAACCCTTGGATCCTGCAGGGCTGGTCCACAGATACTTTAGTGGATTAGTTATGCCTAAACACACGCTTCCCGATCCTATTGGACCTACAAATCGGCCGTGGGCGACCGATAAGAATAAACCGAGGCCTCGTAAAAATTCCATCATCCACATAAGTAAATGTCAGCCGGTTTGAGCACTGACACCACTTCTAGCTAGAAAGAAACGTGTGCACTCCCTACGTTCCCTTCTCCCGTTTTAGACTCAACCGGTGTGTGAGGTTCGCGAAGTCATGATATACACAAAGCTATGCCTAAATAGGCTATGCTTTGATCATCAACCATAAGGCCTGCTTTTCAACAAGAGCCTTGATCATTTGCATCTTAGCATGCCACATTGTCAGACCCTACCATATCACCGATCATCTACCAATATATATATATAACCTCTAAGCTCATACGTCTTAGAGAAGGGTGATAAGTAAAGAATAAATTCTTCACCACCAACCAGAAATATATAATTAGTAGCGTTCAATAAATACAGTAGAAAGGAATACAATGTCAGACATACAATCCATTTACAAGCCCGTTCTAGGTCAGAACGAAACCGGAGGAATTATACCTCGCATATCCGAACAATCAACAATACGTCCGGATAACAACCACTTTATCCCAGTCCTGGGAGCGACCCAGTCCAGAGCATCAGTAGTCCTCATCCATTCGATGTGAAGATCGTCGGTCTTCAACCATCGTCTTCATCTTCGACTCTTCATCGTCGTGATAAATATTCGGAATGGGTTAAACCCTGTCTTTCCGAATAATTCACGTATTTTATAATTAAAAGTCAAATGCTATAAAAACACATCCAACGTCTCATTCCAATTCAGAATATTTTTTTAAATAGAATATTCATATTATTAGGGAAAAATTCCCACTAATTTTATCAAAGATAAATTCCTTTAAAATTTACCTTTTATCATCTTTTTAAAGATTCATTAAACTCCAATGTGGGTTTAATATCAAAATCATTATTAAATGATTATTACAACTTAAGAAATAAGTCTTGTCTTTAATTTGGGTTAAAGAATCAATGTCACTTAAAAACATTGTTTACGATAAACCCAAAATCGTCTTCCATTAATTATGGAATTTTCACAGAAGTCAAATCAATGAATAATCGATATAAATTTCTGTATCAGACCAATAATATAAATGGAGTAACGGCAAGGCCTTTTAAATTCCATATGTATTATCAGTCTTCTTTTACAGAAGCCTATCTCAAATATTATCAAATCGAATTCCCATTCAATTCCAATTTAATTTATATTAAATTGGAAAACTAAACTTTGGAGTATTCTTTTTAAATCTTGATAAAAAGATTTATAAATTCTAAATCACATTTCAATGTAAATTGGGTTAAAGAACAAATGTCGTTTATAACATATTTCGCGATAAACCCAATTCGCATATCGTTTTATTTCAATTACTAAATACGATGGAAACTCTAAAATCTTAATTAAAAGATTTTATTCTTTAATATGGGGTTTAAGAACAGTGTTATTTAAGACACCATTCATGATAACCCAAATCTAATTCATTTATTTACATCCAATGAAATATTATTCAATTTAGAAGACTTCATTAAATCTTAACTTAAAGAATTATCCTAGTTAATGACTAGTTTATTTCTTTAAAATATATTTATCTTTTATCCATCTAAGGACGGACATAGAATTATTCTTTGTTAAATATCGTTTAAAATATTTACTATTAAAAATAATCTTTATATAAAAAGATTCTTGATATAAAATATTCTTTGTAATACAATACTCTTTATTTTAAAATACCTTTACATTACAATGTTTTTATTTTAAAAGATACTCTTTATTTAAAGGAAATCCTGAAATGGAATGCGACTCAGACTTTTACCCTATAACTTTGGTTACAGGGATTTCATACATCGAATGTACATAACAGTAATGATGAATATTATCCAACCATCCATTTAACATCCAGTGTGCAATCTATAACTGTGTGAGCATTGAAATGAAATAATAACGCTCATCGCAGTCTGTCGATCTATCGATCGACATAAAAATAAACATTGGGATTAGTGTATGCCAATTTTTATCCCAACACCTGTGTGGGGTTTGAACCAACAAAAGAATAATAAATTATTTGTGCACTTGGGCGATGTGTGAAAATTATCGACCCAATCACATAAACAAGTCGGGTAACTTGTAAATGGAGGTGTAACATTTCAGCATCAGAAACATATATAATGATGGATCATTTCATATATAATAACAATGTAAATTCATAATTTATCAAAACAATGAATCCTTTTTACTGATTCATTTATCCCGAAAATGTAAATTCTAATGTTGACTCACTTACAATGAAATGTAATCTTTTTATATTACATAAAAATGATATTCTTTTTACGTTGTATACAATGCAATCTTTATATTACATTGTTCACAAACAACCCATAATTAATTTCATTTTTATTTCAAATAAAAAAAAGATTTGGAAATCTCATTTAAATCTTAATAAACCGATTATTCTTTACTCACATGGATTTAAGAATAATGTTATTTAAGACATTATTCATGACAAACACAAAATCTAACTTGATATTAAATATAAGGCTTTGAATAGGAATTATATCGACTTATATTTAATTTCAAATTCTAAAACCAACGGATATCATATCAGAAATAACGATACTAAATATCTTCCAAATTCCTAAAATAATATCTGTATGATTACAGAATCCAATATTAAAATAATCCGTAGATAATTTCCATTTAAATCCAATTTAAATATTCTAAATGTTTCTCATATTGAAATAATATAATTTTCAAAATATTCATTTTGAAATTATTCCTCTTTTAATATTCATTATAACATGGATAAAATAAATTGATAAACTCGTTCGGGTTAAAAAATGGCGTCGCTATTTTAAATCAGATTGAATAGCCCAATTCATTATCTTATCCATATTTTTTTTATAATGGGTTAGACCCCTCACATTAAGCCTACGACTTGTGGATGCTGGATGTGCCGGTCGGTTCCGGGCAGACTTATCCCACAAGTTGGGCTTAACCTCGTGTCATGGCCCGTTTCGTATTTGTGCACTAGGACCTCTTACATTAGGTTCAACATTTGTGGCTGCTGGATATGCCGGTCGGGTCCGGGCAGACTTCCACCACAAATATAACCTAACCTCGTGTCCAGGTACAATTATAATTAATAATTGATTATTTTACTAAAGCATATTATTTCAAAATATTCTTTATATTATAAATGATCTTCCTATTAAACTGTTTCTCATCCATTTATGTTTTATAATGGGCCAGACCCCTCACATTAGGCCTACAACTTGTGGATGCGGGATATGCCAGTTGGTTCCGGGTAAACTTATTCCACTTGTTGGGCTTAACCTCGTGTCTTGGCCCAATTCGTATCCGTAACCGATTTTTCTATGTTATTCATGTGACAAATAAATAGTCATTTATTTGAAATCAAATGTCTATGTTATACAAATGACAAATAAATAGTCATTTATTTGAAATCAAATTTCTATGTGTATTCATGATACATAAATGTATATTTCATTTATAACAATTTCCTATAAATTTTAATGACACATAAATGCTTATTTTATTTATAAACAATTTTCTATGTGTGTTAATGACAATAAATGCTTATTTTATTTATAAACAATTTTCCATGTATGTTAATGATAATAAATGCTTATTTTATTTATAAACAATTTTCTATGTATGTTAATGACAATAAATGTTTATTTTGTTTATAAACAATTCTCTATGTATGTTAATGACAATAAATGCTTATTTTATTTATAAACAATTTGCTATGTATGTTAATGACAATAAATGCTTATTTTTACTTTGTCATGTTTTAGGTAGAATTTTGTGTAATTGAAAATTCACATATTTACTTGTCATGTTGAAGATAGATATTTGTTTACCAATATGGCATGATTAATTAGAATTTATAAACATAAATGTCATGCATGTTTGAATTGACAAACATAAATGTCATGCATGTTTAATTAAAATTGACAAAATATGATTTGTCATTTATTCGAATTAGATCATTCAGTTCTAATATGTCCATTCTAATTTCAAACAAGAAGGAAATTTTATATTGTCTACATACATACCTATAATCCTAATAACCAAATAAAAAAATGATTCTCCTTACTCGTACACAAATTTCAATGTTTAACTTGACGAATAAAGAATGAATATCTATATTGTTTACAAATTCAATGCTTAATGTTAACATTTCACTGCAACTAAAATGAAAAAAAAATGTAACTTTTAAATACTATCTTTTATTTACATCTAAATGCAAATAAAAGGGTAACTTTTTAAATCATGTTTTTATTTAAAATATGCTTCTTTTTAGTGAATCAAACATGCAATGAAAATGTAACATTTCAGGTTTTAACGCTTTATTTTAACCACGATCCTTTTATGAATCAATCATACAATAAATATATGATTTTTATTGTATTAACATAATATATGACAAATGCACATTTTTAATGAAGTGAACATGTAATAAAAATGTGAATTTTCATGTTTAAATATTTTTAATAACCTACGAACATTTTTCATAACATAAACATATGATAAAAATGTGAATTTTTATCATACAATATTTTCAATGGCTTATGAACATTTTTAATGGCATAAACTATGATAAAAATATGAATTCTTATCATACAACAATTTTAGTAACTAGTGAACATTTTTATAAAACAAACATACAATAAAAATAAGATTTTTCTTGCATTAGTAATATATTACATGACATATTAACATTTTAATGACATAAACATAGAAAAAATATGATTTTTGTTGCGTTAATAATATACTAACATGTGAATCATTTTTGTGACATAAATGCACAATAAAAATATGATTTTTATTGCGTTAATAATCTACTTAACATTTAAATCATTTTCATGACATGAATACACAAAAAAAAATTATTTTTATTGTTCAACAAATTCTAACATATACATATTACAATAAAAATAATATTATTATTGTAAAACAATTCCTACCATTGGCATGATTATTTCAACTACATATATACAATAAAAAACATGGTTTTTATTCTATAAGCAAGTTTAAATGAATAAACAAATTCTAGATCTACACAATTCAATCCATTTTCACAACATGTGAATTCACCACAAATGCAATCGATTTCGTCGCAACCAATATCAACCATTCATAACCACAATAATTCAATCAAGTCGTCGCGATCACAATGATTTTTTTTTTACCACAAATATATTTTCTAAATTCAAAATTGAATTTTAGAGATCTCACATCATTTTAGAACGCACCACCAATGCCACCATCGGACCGCCATCATCCACCACTACGACGCGCTCCTCGGGGAGCTTCACCACCACCCCAAAAAGCTTGCAACTTGCACCCCCATCGGACTAGAAAAGCGTGTAAACGCAGCGCCTTTGAGTGTTGAGAACTCCCCAAACTTTGAACGAGAAACGATCATAGTGGTATAAAATCGAAGAGTGGAAGAATCTCTTTGATTCCCTTTTTATATTTTAATTCGCAGTGGATAAAAAGAAATTGATGCATTTGAATCGGAGGTTCATGGCCATTGAGGAATAAGAGTGGCGACTGGGCAATTAGAATTAGGTTTAGAGTGTATAGGATATTTTATAGTGGAGAGGAAATTTCCCCCTTGTATGTTTAATTTTTCTCATATTAAATTTCCGTTTACTTTCCTTTAAAGTTGAAAACACTTATTATGTTCAAATTAACTGTAACCTTTTGAATTTCAAATCACGTTCACATTTTCTATAGTTATAATCACATATTACCATTTACTACATTCAATTTAATTTCAAAAAAAAAAATCTTTTTATTTATGTTTATAAAATGACAGTAAATATATAGCATGGATGCATGCGCTTGAAATAAGGAAGGGAAAACGCATTGAAAACTTGTTGCAACTTTCCACATTGATGAACATTATAGTTAAAACAACTAGGGAAAGTATTATATTTAAGAAATATTCTTATCATTAAAGAATTCTGATATTGAATATTCAAACTTGTTAATGATGTAAATTATGCTAGAACATTACATTAGAAAAATAAATTTTCAAAAGTATTTTCAATTCCAGAGTAAATACTATGTTAAAAATAGATGTTTCAAATATAAAACCAGTAAATACAATGGTTTACAACACAAATAGATTTGAGTTGAAATAGATAAATATGTTAAGTAAGACAGCAAAATTAAAGTATTAAAATTTGTCAAATACAAGTAATGTAATCGAAGGGCAGAATGTTAGGCATAAATACAAAGGAGCATGAACAAACAAAGAATTAAATTATATAAAGCTAAACACACTAATTCCATACTAATTTATTATTACATTTACTTCTCTCAAATCTACAAGGTTATAATTATTAATATTCCTTTCCATATTATTAGGTAATTTATATGCATTGTGTTTTAATTGCATCATACCTTTACATTTTTATTACATTTTAATTTCATGTAACTTCATTACATTACTGGCAAAATTATATCTTTATTATTTCATAATTACTTTTATTTTTTAAAGTACGTCAGATTGAAAAGGAAAAGGAAACTAAAATTTATGCCATGCATTTAAATTGAATGAAACGTTCTAGCTAATATATACAAAAATAATAATAATAAAAATAATGTTAGTGAGACAATAAATGTGCATTAGATTTATCTATTCTGACATCCCAATATTTAATTTTGGACATATATTCTTTATAATTAAATTTAAATTTATTCGTTTTAACTTCGATTAAAATAAATTTTTATCCATTACTATTTAAATAAATTATTTTATATTCTCCAAATTCATTAAAATTTTATAAAATAAAATTTTTAAATTGGTTCAGAATTTGCGGGTTGTTACAATCTCCTCCACTTAAAATCTTTTCGTCCTCGAAAAGGAAATGAGCTAAAAGTTGTTTATTTAGTAAATTTAATTTTCATTCTTTTATTGTTTGCTAATTTTATTAGTTGAATTTAATATACACACAATACCATCATCAATCAATTAGTTGATTATATTTTCAAAAATATATAACTTTCATATATTCAAAAATCATATTTGCTAAAATCGAATCATATATATAATTACAAATACGTTAATTATAAACTTTTCACTCTAACTCATTCTAGGGCATTACTAACCCCATCTCTAATGAGTTTTCTCATTCTAGGATGCTACTGATCCTATCTCTAGTGAGTATTCTTATTGGATATTGCTAATCCAATCTCTGATGAGTCCTTTGTTTAGTCCTAACGAGTTGTACCCCAAAGATTTGAGCTAACCAAAGCTCTGATACCAGCTGTGATGACCCGAAAATCCCCACCCTTTGAATCGACCATAAACCTCACAGGTCTGACCCAAAAGTTGGAAATCTTCGAATGCATCAACTCTGGGCATACAACTCATCAGAACAACAACACAGACTTTTATAACATCAATAATAAATGTTACATCAGAGTACAGAATATATCAGAGTACATTGGTACAAATTACAGCGGAAGATAAATTACAACAAAAGTAATACAATGCAGCAGAACTAAACTCAGTGGAAGGCCCTCAATATTCTGGACCCAGCTCCAAGCTTCAATCCAGGATCCTGCTTTCGAGATAAATATCTGCAAAAAGCTACTCGACTGCCCGTGTGGAAAGAGGGCACCCGAGTTTGCAAAGTGAAACAAACTACAGGTCAGTCTTGGGACTGGTGTGAGAAATCTCACCTAACTTATCTAATAAGAAGGCTAATCACAGGACCACGCCGCTAACGCGGAACGGGTTTACTCCATTGGATTGCTAGTGCATAAAATAAGTAAATCGTCAAATAACGAAATGCTTTTTAGAAAAATGAAACCATTATAAGACCCAAGTCCCATCACACAATGCAACGCAAACCGGAGGATAGGGTTTTACCTTATAATGGTCAAAAGATGCTTGATACGTAAAAACGATATTATTATTAGTGTGTGTATATTTTAATAAAAACTTTTCAAAATAAATGTATTAATCCTAGACGGCATAGCTACCATCTACTATGTCGCCATACTAGTTATACAATCAAAACCACAAAAGGCGTATTGGAAATTGAGTTTCCATCATGAGTCAAGGCTAGGAAGGTGATCCTTACCGATTCAAGACACTCTAGCAATGTCTCAGGATTCGGATGCTGGCGAACCCTTGGATCCTGCAGGGCCGGTCCATAGATACTTTAGTGGATTAGTTATGCATGAACACACGCTTCCCGATCCTATTGGACCTACAAATCGGCCGTGGGCGACCGATAAGAATAAATCGAGGCCTCGCAAAAATTCCATCATCCATATAAGTAAATGTCAGCCAGTTTAAGCACTGACACCACTTCTAGCTATAAAGAAACGTGTGCACTCCCTGCGTTCCCTTCTCCCGTTTTAGACTCAACCGGTGTGTGAGGTTCGCGAAGTCACGATATACACAAAGCTATGCCTAAATAGGCTATGATTTGATCATCAACCACAAGGCCTGCTTTTCAACAAGAGCCTTGATCATTTGCATCTTAGCATGCCACATTGTCAGACCCTACCATATCACTGATCATCTACCAATATATATATAACCTCTAAGCTCATACGTCTTAGAGAAGGGTGATAAGTAAAGAATAAATTCTTCACCACCAAGCAGAAATATATAATTAGTAGCGTTCAACAAATACAGTAGAAAGGAATACAATGTCAGACACACAATCCATTTACAAGTCCATTCTAGGTCTAAACGAAACCGGAGGCATTATACCTCGCATATCCGAACAATCAACAATACGTCCGGACAACTACCACTTTATCCCAGTCCTGGGAGCGACCCAGTCCAGAGCATCAGTAGTCCTCATCCATTCGATGTGAAGATCGTCGGACTTCAACCATCGTCTTCATCTTCGACTCTTCATCGTCGTGATAAATATTCGGAATGGGTTAAACCCGGTCTTTCCGAATAATTCGCGTATTTTATAATTAAAAGTCAAATGCTATAAAAACACATCCAACCTCTCATTCCAATTCAGAATAATCTTTTAAATAGAATATTCATATTATTAGGGAAAAATTCCCACTAATTTTATCAAAGATAAATTCCTTTAAAATTTAACTTTTACCATCTTTTTAAAGATTCATTAAACTCCAATGTGGGTTTAATATCAAAATCATTATTAAATGATTATTACAACTTAAGAAATAAGTCTTGTCTTTAATTTGGGTTAAAGAATCAATGTCACTTAAAAACATTGTTCACGATAAACCCAAAATCGTCTTCCATTAATTATGGAATTTTCACAGAAATCAAATCCATGAATAATCGATATAAATTTCTGTATCAGACCAATAATATAAATGGAATAATGGCAAGGCCTTTTAAATTCCATATGTATTATCAGTCTTCTTTTACAGAAGCCTATCTCGAATATTATCAAATCGAATTCCCATTTAATTCCAATTTAATTTATATTAAATTGGAAAACTAAACTTTGGAGTATTCTTTTTAAATCTTGATAAAAAGATTTATAAATTCTAAATCACATTTCAATGTAAATTGGGTTAAAGAACAAATGTCGTTTAAAACATATTTCACGATAAACCCAATTCACATATCATTTTATTTCAATTACTAAATACGATGGAAATTCTAAAATCTTAATTAAAAGATTTTATTCTTTAATATGGGGTTTAAGAACAGTGTTATTTAAGACACCATTCACGACAACCCAAATCTAATTCATTTATTTACTTCCAATGAAATATTATTCAATTTAGAAGACGTCATTAAATCTTAACTTAAAGAATTATCCTAGTTAATGACTAGTTTATTTCTATAAAATATATTTATCTTTAGTCCATCCAAGGACGGACATAGAATTATTCTTTGTTAAATATCATTTAAAATATTTACTATTAAAAATAATCTTTATATAAAAAGATTCCTAATATAAAATATTCTTTGTAATACAATACTCTTTATTTTAAAATATCTTTACATTACAATGTTTTTATTTTAAAAGATATTCTTTATTTAAAGGAAATCCTGAAATGGAATGCGACTCAGACATTTACCCTATAACTTTGGTTACAGGGATTTCATACATTGAATGTACATAACAATAATGATGAATATTATCCAACCATCCATTTAACATCCAGTGTGCAATCTATAACTGTGTGAGCATTGAAATGAAATAATAACGCTCATCGCAGTTTGTCGATCTATCGATCGACATAAAAATAAACATTGGGATTAGTGTATGTCAATTTTATCCCAACACCCGTATGGGGTTTCAACCAACAAACAAATAATAAATTATTTGTGCACTTGGGCGATGTGTGAAAATTATCGACCCAATCACATAAACAAGTCGGGTAACTTGAAAATGGAGGTGTAACATTTCAGCATCAGAAACATATATAATGATGGATCATTTCATATATAATAACAACGTAAATTCATAATTTATCAAAACAATGAATCCTTTCTACTGATTCATTTATACCAAAAATGTAAATTCTAGTGTTGACTCACTTACAATGAAATGTAATCTTTTTATATTACATAAAAATGATATTCTTTTTATGTTGTATACAATGTAATCTTTATATTACATTGTTCACAAACAACCCATAATTAATTTCCTTTTTATTTCAAATAAAAAAAAGATTTGGAAATCTCATTTAAATCTTAATAAATAGATTATTCTTTACTCACATGGATTTAAGAATAATGTTATTTAAGACATTATTCATGACAAACCCAAAATCTAACTTGATATTAAATATAAGGCTTTGAATAGGAATTATATCGACTTATATTTAATGTCAAATTCTAAAACCAACGGATATTATATCAGAAATAACGATAATAAATATCTTCCAAATTCCTAAAATAATATATGTATAATCACAGAATCCAATATTAAAATAATCCGTAGATAATTTCCATTTGAATCCAATTTAAATATTCTAAATGTTTCTCATATTAAAATAATATAATTTTCAAAATATTCATTTTGAAATTATTCCTCTTTTAATATTCATTATAACATGGATAAAATAAATTGATAAACTCGTTCGGGTTAAAAAATGGCTTTGCTATTTTGAAACAGATTGAATAGCCCAATTCATTTTCTTATCCATATTTTTTTTATAATGGGTTAGACCCCTCACATTAAGCCTACGACTTATGGATGCTGGATGTGCCGGTCGGTTTCGGGCAGACTTATCCCACAAGTTGGGCTTAACCTCGTGTCATGGCCCGTTTCGTATTTGTGCACTTGGACCTCTCACATTAGGTTCAACATTTGTGGCTGTTGGATATGTCGGTCGGGTCCGGGCAGACTTCCACCACAAAAATAACCTAACCTCGTATCCAGGTACAATTATAATTAATAATTGATTATTTTACTAAAGCATATTATTTCAAAATATTCTTTATATTATAAATGATCTTCAAATTAAATTGTTTCTCATCCATTTAAGTTTTATAATGGGCCAGACCCCTCACATTAGGCCTACAACTTGTGGATGCTGGATATGCCAGTTGGTTTCAGGCAGACTTATTCCACTTGTTGGGCTTAACCTCGTGTCTTGGCCCAATTCATATTCGTAACCAATTTTTCTATGTTATTCATGTGACAAATAAATGGTCATTTATTTGAAATCAAATGTCTGTGTTATACAAATGAAAAATAAATAGTAATTTGTTTGAAATCAAATTTCTATGTGTATTCATGATACATAAATGTATATTTCATTTATAACAATTTCCTATGTATGTTAATGACACATAAATGCTTATTTTATTTATAAACAATTTTCTATGTATGTTAATGACAATAAATGCTTATTTTATTTATAAACAATTTTCCATGTATGTTAATGACAATAAATGCTTATTTTATTTGTAAACAATTTTCTATGTATGTTAATGACAATAAATGCTTATTTTATTTATAAACAATTCACTATGTATGTTAATGGCAATAAATGCTCATACTATTTATAAACAATTTTCTATGTATGTTAATGACAATAAATTCTTATTTTTACTTTGTCATGTTATAGGTAGAATTTTGTGTAAATGAAAATTCACATATTTACTTGTCATGTTGAAGATAGATATTTGTTTACCAATATGGCATGATTAATTAGAATTGATAAACATAAATGCCATGCATGTTTGAATTCACAAACATAAATGTCATGCATGTTTAATTAAAATTGACAAAATATGATTTGTCATTTATTCGAATTAGATCATTCAGTTCTAATATGTCCATTCTAATCTCAAACAAGAAGGACAATTTTATATTGTCTACATACATACCTATAATCCTAATAACCAAATAAAAAAATGATTCTCCTTACTCGTACACAAATTTCAATGTTTAACTTGACGAATAAAGAATGAATATTTATATTATTTACAAATTCAATGCTTAATGTTAACATTTCACTACAATAAAAATGAAAAAAAAATGTAACTTTTAAATACTATCTTTTATTTACATCTAAATGCAAATAAAAGGGTAACTTTTTAATTCATGTTTTTATTTAAAACATGCTTCTTTTTAGTGAATCAAACATGCAATGAAAATGTAACATTTCAGGTTTTAACGCTTTATTTTAACCACGATCCTTTTATGAATCAATCATACAATAAATATATGATTTTTA
This sequence comes from Allium sativum, assembly GCA_030737875.1. NCBI lineage: Eukaryota > Viridiplantae > Streptophyta > Magnoliopsida > Asparagales > Amaryllidaceae > Allium > Allium sativum. Next base: position 99,543,999 of record CM060909.1, read on the forward strand.
TTGTATTAACATATTATATGACAAATGCACATTTTTAATGAAGTGAACATGCAATAAAAACGTGAATTTTCATGTTTAAATATTTTTAATAACTTACGAACATTTTTCATAACATAAACATATAATAAAAATGTGAATTTTTATCATACAATATTTTCAATGGCTTATGAACATTTTTAATGGCATAAACTACAATAAAAATGTGAATTCTTATCATACAATAATTTTAGTAACTAGTGAACATTTTTATAAAATAAACATACAACAAAAATATGATTTTTCTTTCACTAGTAATATATTACATGACATATTAACATTTTAATGACATAAACATAGAAAAAATATGATTTTTGTTGCGTTAATAATATACTAACATGTGAATCATTTTTGTGACATAAATACACAATAAAAATATGATTTTTATTGCGTTAATAATCTACTTAACATTTAAATAATTTTCATGACATGAATACACAAAAAAAATTATTTTTATTGTTCAACAAATTCTAACATATTCATATTACAATAAAAATAATATTATTATTGTAAAACAATTCCTATCATTGGCATGATTATTTCAACTACATATATACAATAAAAAAAACATGGTTTTTATTCTATAAGCAAGTTTAAATGAATAAGCAAATTCTAGATCTACACAATTCAATCCATTTTCACAACATGTGAATTCACCACAAATGCAATCGATTTCGTCGCAACCAATATCAACCATTCATAACCACAATAATTCAATCAAGTCGTCGCGATCACAATGATTTTTTTTACCACAAATATATTTTCTAAATTTAAAATTTAATTTTAGAGATCTCACCTCGTTTTAGAACGCACCACCAATGACACCATCGGACCGCCATCGTCGACCACTACGACGCGCGCCTCGGCGAGCTTCACCACCACCCCAAAAAGCTTGCAACTTGCACCCCCATCGGACTAGAAAAGCGTGTAAACGCAGCGCCTTTGAGTGTTGAGAACTCCCCAAACTTTGAACGAGAAACGATCATAGTGGTATAAAATCGAAGAGTGGAAGAATCTCTTCGATTCCCTTTTTATATTTTAATTCGCAGTGGATAAAAAGAAATTGATGAATTTGAATCGGAGGTTCATGGCCATTGAGGAATAAGAGTGGCGACTGGGCAATTAGAATTAGGTTTAGAGTGTATAGGATATTTTATAGTGGAGAGGAAATTTCCCCCTTGTATGTTTAATTTTTCTCAAATTAAATTTTCGTTTACTTTCCTTTAAAGTTGAAAACACTTATTATGTTCAAATTAACTGTAACCTTTTGAATTTCAAATCACGTTCACATTTTCTACAGTTATAATCACATATTACCATTTACTACATTCAATTTAATTGCAAAAAAAAATTCTTTTTATTTATGTTTATAAAATGACACTAAATATATAGCATGGATGCATGCGCTTGAAATAAGGAAGGGAAAACGCATTGAAAACTTGTTGCAACTTTCCACATTAATGAACATTATAATTAAAACAACTAGGGAAAGTATTATATTTAAGAAATATTCTTATCATTAAAGAATTCTGATATTGAATATTCAAACTTGTTAATGATGTAAATTATTGTAACAACCCGAAAATCTGGGCCAGTTTAAAAATTTTATTTTGGCAATTTTAGCGAATTTTGATTATTTAAAATGAATTATTTTAAATAATATCGACAAGAAATTTATTTTGAATATAATTCGAACGTATATATTATATACGTCGTCGATAGAATATAAATATTTATTTATATTTATAAAAGGAATTGAAAATGGCGTGGTAGTTCGATAATTCGATTTCAAACTTCAATTGAATGTACCGGGTGCAAAACAATCCGGATTTTAGTGAAACCAAAAATAATAGAATCTAATTGTGAATATCTTTCCAATGAATCCGAAAAATCAAGATTTCATAGCGGGAATCAAAAGATATGCCCAGTTGAAAATTCTGAATAGTCACTATGGAATTCAGGCCCTTAAAAATGGAAATTTTGCAAACGAACTCGGATTTCGACGAAACCTCTTTTGTTGGGTCCGTGATGTTAAGTTATTGCTAGATTCCAAATTTCATAATTTTTTGAATCAATATGTGAGCGTGGTAAAGGAAAACGCGTTTGACCAGTTTCGGTTGATTTTAATCGACTGGAAAATGACCATTTTTCAAACGGTCTCAGATTTTGACAAAATTAGTTTTGTTAGGACCGTATCGTCATTACGAAGTTAGAAAATATTTTTCGGGAATTTTTAGAATTAATATGTGACCTCAGTAAATTGAAAAGTACGTTTAAAAATTCAATATAATGATTTAAATATTAAATCTAACGAAAACTGATCGTAACGGCCGAATCAACTTACGATACATATCCCATTGTGTTCGGAATGGGGGTAATTAGCTAAGGGCGACAGTCGTCGGGCCTCGTTTAGAGTTCGTATACAAAGTCAACTTTTCATGGATTAAAATAAATAAATAATAAATAAAATATATATTTTCAGAAAGCCCCCTCCCTCTTTCATTTGCCCTCCACGTTGAATTCATTACCAAAAAAAAAAGAGAGAAACGACGAACGATCATCGGCGCCCCTCCACCCACCGTCGACCTCGCCGAGAGCCGCCTCCCTCCGCCAAGCCCCAGCTCCCTCGCTCCTCCACGTGCCCCTCAGTCCTCTCTTCCCCCGCTTGGAACCACCGCAACCCCCAAATCATCACCCAACCACCACCGCACCTCGTCAGCCACCCCCCTCCTCCACATCGCCGTCGAGGCCACCCCCTCCCTTCCCTTCCGTCTCTCCGTTCCCTCCCCCCCCTCCCTAGAACTGCAACCCTAGTCCCCTGAAGTCCTAGAAACCCGCCGTGCCACCAGACCAGACCACCAGTCCTTGAGCCATCTCACCGGATCTGACGCAGCGCACACCCCTTCTAGCCTGGGATCGACATACAGTGAGTTTTAATTTTGTTTGATTTGTTTAGGGAATTAAAATGGGATTTTTGTATGGAAAATTTTAGAATAGAAAACTAGATTTTTTATACAAGAAAGCCTTGATTTCTAATACGAGATAATTTAGATTTTAAATAGCGAAGTAAAAATTCGATTTTTATATATTGAATAGAAAAGTAAAAATTCAATTTTTATATATTGAATAGCGAAGTAAAAATTCGATTTTTATATATTGAATAGCATAGTAAAAATTCGATTTTTATATATTGAATAGAAAAGTAAAAATTCGATTTTTCTATATTGAATAGCATAGTAAAAATTCAATTTTTATATATTGAATAGCATAGTAAAAATTCGATTTTTATATATATTGAATAGCATAGTGAAAATTCGATTTATATATATATTGAATAGCGAAGTAAAAATTCGATTTTTATATATGTAGTGGCTACGGGCAACGAAGTTGACAAAGATGCGATAACAATGAAGATCTCTCTCAATGCAGTGTCGTGGTATTGGATAGCTTTTAGTGAGAATTTCTCACCTTTCAATTTAATTTTTCTAGTTATAAATATATACTAGGATGCAGACGGTGTTTAGGAGCACCCGACACCCGTCATCCACAGACCATGGATGGCTTGTTTGTTTAATTGTGTAGTTGGTTGGATTATTTGGTTTGGAATTGAATTGTTTGGTGAAATGAAATTGATTTGATTGATGTGTGAATGGCGTGGGCCTTCACTAGACCGGGGATAAAGCTAGGCCTTGTCCCGTTTCTAGTATCGTGCCGTTATGCCGCCGAAATTTTCTAAAATAAGTTAGAAAAATAAACATATCATTTTTATTTTGTAAATGAACTGAATAAAAATTCATGTGTTAAAATAAAATATTTGATCGTTAAAAATATAATTTTTAACGTGAATGTGAGTAAATAAATATTCATTTACAAACCGGACGGTTTGTTTATGTACACCTATTTGAAGGACATTGATTGGGACGATAAATTTTACACATCGCCCAACTGCACAAATAAAAATCTGTGTTTGATTGCTTGAAACCCCACACGGGTATTGGGATGATATTTGACGTACACTAATCCCGATGGTTTAGTTGTATGTCGATCGATTGATTGACAGGCTGTTATAAGCGTTGAATATTTATATTTGATGCTTATACAGTGTAGAATGCACTTTGGATGATGGTTGATTATTCATCGTTGTTGATATATACATGTGTTGTAGAAAATCCATATAATTAACATTATATGTTAATTGATTGGGCCTCATTCTAGTTTCAAAATAGAAATATTTGAAAAAGAAATATTTGAAATAGAATATTTAAAAATAGGAATATATGAAGCCGTATTGATTAGATTGACGCCATTTTGACGTGAACGATATTTATATCGATTTTATTCATTTTATAATGAATGTCGAAAGTGATTTCAAAATCTGAAATTTTGAAAAGAATTGAAATTCAAATTGAAATTAAATAGAAATGAATTCGAATTGAAATTAAATAGAAATGAATTCGAATTGAAATTGAATATAAATGAATTCGAATTGAAATTGAATATAAATGAATTCGAATTGAAATCGAATTGAATTGAAAACGAACTGCAATTGAATTAGAAATCAATTTGAATTGAAATCAATTTGAAATGAATTTAAAACGAATTTATATTTGAATATTCAATTTGATTTGAAATTGAATATGAAGTTGAAACCGTTTTGAAAATGAATTTAAAAACGATTTATAAAGCACGTTTTGAATTGAAATCGACGAAGTATATATAATATATATTATATATACAATATAATGGCCTGAATAGAACACGCCGCGCCGCGGCAGTTCGCGAATTTCGACCATTGACTTCGAACGGATATTGCGGGAGATCCGACCGTCGGATTCTCTTAAAACCAGAACCGTTGGGTTCGTATCGAAAAGAGATTTCTAACGAATATTAGAAATTTGAAATCTAATGGTTGGATTTGGAATTATGTCCAAATCAAAATTGGAAAAGGTCGTTGTAAGTGCAGTTCGATGGCCATTGATGGAAATCGACTGTACGGGCCTTGATAAAATTATTAAAAATAGTAATAATTCGTGTAAAATCATAAGAAATGATTTAGAAAGAATTGGGATGAAAAACTCCATATCTGAAAAGACAAAAATAGATTTTTATCAAAATGAACTAGTTTTGAACTAGAATTATAATTCTATTTATTTTTAAATAAATAAATTGAATTTGAAATGGTTTTGAAAATGACCAGAATTTCCAATGATTGCATTGGAATGGATTTGAATCGAAATTGTCTTCGGAATATTTCGATGTTGGAATTCGTGATTTTACAGATGTTGTTATGGAAATTTGGAAGATATATTTATATCGTTATCTCCAATACGACATTTGTTAATCGTAGAATTTGATATTGAATATAAGCCGATATATTTTCTATTTAGAGCCTTGTATTTAATATCAAATGTGATTTGGGTTTGTCGTGAATGGTGTCTTCATTAACACTGTTCTTGAATCCAGATGAGAAAAAGATTGAATCTTTTTATTTAGATTTAATGAAGTGTACCAATTAAATAATATTTAATTGAATTGATATTGATTTTTGGGTTTATCGTGAACAGTGTTTTAAATAACACTTGTTCTTTAACCCGATAATTAATGTGATGTGATTTTGGGTTTATCGTGAACCGTGTTTTAAATGACACTGATTCTTTAACCCTGTTAGCGATTAAAACTAAGTGGAGTTTTAATGAATCTTTAATTAGATTGAAATAATCGAAATGGAGTATCACCAGTTTTGCTCCAGACGTTAGTTAAATCTTTAATTAGATTTGAACGTGAAATGGTAATTGAATTTACCGATAACACCGTGGTGTTAGATATGAAGTATAACCAGTTTTACTTCATGGGATGAATAGGTTGGGATTGGGAAATTAAAACAAATGATTACTTCGGTAAGGTTTGTTAATCCCGACTAGTTGAATCAAAATTCAAAAGAAGATTAAAGAATAAATTCAAGGAATATATCTTGGATAAAATTAATGGGAACCTTTCCCTATGAATGTGAAATTTAGAAACTAACTGTCGGTTAGCCAGGCAGAATGATTTTCTGGATATTGATCTGATGTTGGTTTCGACCTTCGGGGTTAATATTTGGGGAATTATTCTCTTGATTAATTTACCGTTAGTGACTGATGAATTGGAATGAGGCGTATGTTGTGTTTGTGTAACACTTATTTACAATATACGCGAGTTATTCGGAAAGACCGGGTTTATCCCATTCTGAATAACTGATACGACGATAAGTCGAAGATGAAGACGATGGTCGAAGACCGGAGGTCTTCACGTCGTTTGGGTAATTACTGATGATCTTGATTGGGCTGTACACCCAAGAAGATGGAAACAGTTGGTGATCGTCCAGACGTACTTGGAGATCGATGGATATGCGGGGTACTAGGTGCCTCCGGTTTCGTTCAGACCCAGAACGGACTTGTAAATGGACTGTGTGTCTGACATCGGATTTCATTCTGTGTGACTGATATCGGTTGCATAAAGTGGTTTGCTTGTGTGGCATGCTAAGATGCAAATGATCAAGGCTTCTGTTGAAAAGCAAAGTCTTGTGATTGATGATCAAAGCAAGGCCTTTGTGGCGTAGCTTTGTGTAACGTTTACTTCGCGAGTTTCGCACCCCGGTTGTGAACCAAAAACGGGAGAGGACCTCAGGGAGGGCATGCGTTTCTTTCTAGCTAGGGTGGTGTCAGTGACCTACCAGCCCTGACATTTATATACTTTTCACCTATGTGGTTGTTGCCGTTGCGAGGCGCCTCAGTTAGATCGGACGATCCGGGTCCGATGGAGCCATTCGTTGGCTCATTTACACCCCAAAGGGTGGGGAAACGCATGTTCAGGCATTTTAATCCACATCGGTGGACCGACCCTGACGATCCAAAGGCTTGACTGAGTACTTGCCTGAAGGGCGGGCTAGAGCGTCTCGAATCGGTTGAGGACTATCTTTTGCCTCGGTTCACAGACGGAAATCCAATTTCCAAATACGTGACATTTGCGGTTTTAATTGTAGAACTAGTATGGCGACATGATATATGGTACCCATGCCGCCTATGATTGATACTTATGATTTGAAGTTGTTTTATACACTATGCACTTATAGTAGTATCAAATGATTTGTTTTAAAACGTATCAAGCATTCTTTGGCTGTTATAAGGGAAAACCCTATCCCCGGCTTGCGTTGCATTGTGTGATAGGACCTGGGTCTTATAACAGCTTCATTTTTCTTTATTTAGTATTGCGTTGTTTGTTTTATGCACTGGTATTCTTGGGAGAAAACCCGTTCCGTGTTATACGGCGTGGTCCCTTGATTTATCTAACTTCAGAAATAAAGATTAATAACTGTTTTAGTTCTCACACAGTCACATGACTGACCTGGAGTTTATTGTTTTAACCTAAACTCTGGGTGCCCCTATTTTGACATGGGCAGCTAGTAGTTTTGGTTTTGCAGATTTATATTCACAGGATCCTGGTTTATAGCTGGAACGATATCCGGAAAGCTTTGTATCCGTATATCTCCTTCTAGTTGTGTATTGTATTATTTTCCGCTGCTATGTAATTTATTGTAATCTCTGATATTTTCTATGTGATATTTATTCATTTATACTCTGTATATTCTTGTAATCTGATGGAATTGTTGTAATATACAAGGAAATGTTCTTTTGTCTGCGTTCTATTTTGTCGTGTTTTCTAAACAATTCGTTCTTTCTCCTTCTCTTCGGAGACCGGGGAAGTTCGGGTCGTTTCATCGTGGTATCAGAGCTTTGGTTTACAGAGCTCGAGAACAAGACACATTAGAACCATACGAAAGAATTCATCAGATATTGGATTAGTAATATCCAATTAGAATGACTCGTTAGAGATAGGATCAGTAGTATCCTAGAACGAGTGTGAAGAGTATATTTTTAAAATAAAACCAATTTTGTTTTGAAAATTTAAATCAATTATTCGTATTTGATTATTTATTTATATCGAATTTGGACAGTCCAGTATATAAAGATTTTGCATATACGCCTTGCAAACGTGTATTTGAAGTTTTAATATACTGGATAGATATAGAATTACACTCGAATCGCTCGGAGATGATTTTGATGATGGAGCTCCATCATTAGAATACATGTTCGAGTGACGAAAGTGGACTTTCTATATATTTCCTATTGACTGGTGTGAGAACCAAAATTAGATAGGGCATATTGTTGTGATTTGGCATCAAAAATCTGATTTTGACTATGTATCAAAGTTATGAATTTCAAATGATAATCAACTAATTGATTGATGTTTGTGTTGCTTGTTTAGTTGTTTGATAAATTTTGAACCATTTAGTTCATTTGAATCAAATATTGAATTATATTGAAATTAGTCGCATTGGATTGCATATACATGTACTTACATTGGAAGGTCATAGCAAGGAGGCTAGAGCAGAGAATAAAATTTGTTTGCCCGACAAATAGGTACATGTTTACTACATAATTTACTGTTTTGTTTGGGTGATGATGATTTTATGAGCCGATTGGCTTTTTCTTTTTCTTTTTGAGATCAGAAGGCCTATATGGCAATTTCGGGATTTTCCCGTGGCTCCCGGTGCAGGGGAGGTTATGGCGAAATTTTTCGAAAATTTAGGGTGTTAGCCAAATTTTTGAAAATTTGAAAAAACTGAAAATTTGGAGAATGGAAGCCAGATCGAACATAGAGTTAATTGATCAAACCACTTTCGACTTTGTTCCTTTTCGGGGACGAAAAGTTTTAAGTGGGGGAGATTGTAACAACCCGAAAATCTGGGCCAGTTTAAAATTTTTATTTTGGCAATTTTAGCGAATTTTGATTATTTAAAATGAATTATTTTAAATAATATCGACAAGAAATTTATTTTGAATATAATTCGAATGTATATATTATATACGTCATCGATAGAATATAAATATTTATTTATATTTATAAAAGGAATTGAAAATGGCGCGGTAGTTCGATAATTCGATTTCAAACTTCAATTGAATGTACCGGGTGCAAAACAATCCGGATTTTAGTGAAACCAAAAATAATAGAATCTAATTGTGAATATCTTTCCAACGAATCCGAAAAATCAAGATTTCATAGCGGGAATCAAAAGATATGCCCAGTTGAAAATTCTGAATAGTCGCTATGGAATTCAGGCCCTTAAAAATGGAAATTTTGCAAACGACCTCGGATTTCGACGAAACCATTTTTGTTGTGTCTGTGATGTTAAGTTATTGCTAGATTCCAAATTTCATAATTTTTCGAATCAATATGTGAGCGTGGCAAAGGAAAACGCGTTTGACCAGTTTCAGTTGATTTTAATCGACTGGAAAATGGCCATTTTCAAACGGTCTCAGACTTTGACGAAATTAGTTTTGTTAGGACCATATCGTCAATACGAAGTTAGAAAATATTTTTCGGGAATTTTTAGAGTTAATATGTGACCTCAGTAAATTGAAATGTACGTTTAAAAATTCAATATAATGATTTAAATATTAAATCTAACGAAAACTGATAGTAACGGCCGAATCAACTTATCCCATTGTGTTCGGAATGGGGGTAATTAGCTAAGGGCGACAGTCGTCGGGCCTCGTTTAGAGTTCATATACAAAGTCAACTTTTCATGGATTAAAATAAATAAATAATAAATAAAATATATATTTTCAGAAAGCCCCCTTCCTCTTTCATTTGCCCTCGACGTTGAATTCATTACCAAAAAAAAAAGAGAAACGACGAACGATCATTGGCGCCCCTCCACCCACCGTCGACCTCGCCGAGAGCCGCCTCCCTCCGCCAAGCCCCAGCTCCCTCGCTCCTCCACGTGCCCCTCAGTCCTCTCTTCCCCCGCTTGGAACCACCGCAACCCCCAAATCATCACCCAACCACCACCGCACCTCGTCAGCCACCCCCCTCCTCCACATCGCCGTCGAGGCCACCCCCTCCCTTCCCTTCCGTCTCTCCGTTCCCCCCTAGAACCGCAACCCTAGTCCCCTGAAGTCCTAGAAACCCGCCGTGCCACCAGACCACTAGTCCTCGAGCCATCTCACCGGATCCGACGCAGCGCACACCCCTTCTAGCCTGGGATCGACATACAGTGAGTTTTAATTTTGTTTGATTTGTTTAGGGAATTAAAATGGGATTTTTGTATGGAAAATTTTAGAATAGAAAACTAAATTTTTTATACAAGAAAGCCTTGATTTCTAATACGAGATAATTTAGATTTTAAATAGCGAAGTAAAAATTCGATTTTTATATATTGAATAGAAAAGTAAAAATTCGATTTTTATATATTGAATAGCGAAGTAAAAATTCGATTTTTATATATTGAATAGCATAGTAAAAATTCGATTTTTATATATTGAATAGAAAAGTAAAAATTCGATTTTTCTATATTGAATAGCATAGTAAAAATTCAATTTTTATATATTGAATAGCATAGTAAAAATTCGATTTTTATATATATTGAATAGCATAGTAAAAATTTGATTTTTATATATATTGAATAGCGAAGTAAAAATTCGATTTTTATATATGTAGTGGCTACGGGCAACGAAGTTGACAAAGATGCGATAACAATGAAGATCTCTCTCAATGCAGAGTCGTGGTATTGGATAGCTTTTGGTGAGAATTTCTCACCTTTCAATTTAATTTTTCTAGTTATAAATATATACTAGGATGCAGACGGTGTTTAGTAGCACCCGACACCCGTCATCCACAGACCATGGATGGCTTGTTTGTTTAATTGTGTAGTTGGTTGGATTATTTGGTTTGAAATTGAATTGTTTGGTGAAATGAAATTAATTTGATTGATGTGTGAATGGCGTGGGCCTTCACTAGACCGGGGATAAAGCTAGGCCTTGTCCCGTTTCTAGTATCGTGCCGTTATGCCGCCGAAATTTTCTAAAATAAGTTAGAAAAATAAACATATCATTTTTATTTTGTAAATGAACTGAATAAAAATTCATGTGTTAAAATAAAATATTTGATCGTTAAAAATATAATTTTTAACGTGAATGTGAGTAAATAAATATTCATTTACAAACCGGACGGTTTGTTTATGTACACCTATTTGAAGGACATTGATTGGGACGATAAATTTTACACATCGTCCAACTGCACAAATAAAAATCTGTGTTTGATTGCTTGAAACCCCACACGGGTATTGGGATGATATTTGACGTACACTAATCCCGATGGTTTAGTTGTATGTCGATCGATTGATTGACAGGTTGTTATAAGCGTTGAATATTTATATTTGATGCTTATACAGTGTAGAATGCACTTTGGATGATAGTTGATTATTCATCGTTGTTGATATATACATGTGTTGTAGAAAATCCATATAATTAACATTATATGGTAATTGATTGGGCCTCATTCCAGTTTTAAAATAGAAATATTTGAAAAAGAAATATTTGAAATAGAATATTTGAAAATAGGAATATATGAAGCCGTATTGATTAGATTGACGCCATTTTGACGTGAATGATATTTATATCGATTTTATTCATTTTATAATGAATATCGAAAGTGATTTCAAAATCTGAAATTTTGAAAAGAATTGAAATTCGAATTGAAATTAAATAGAAATGAATTCGAATTGAAATTAAATAGAAATGAATTCGAATTGAAATTGAATATAAATGAATTCGAATTGAAATTGAATTGAATTGAAAACGAACTGCAATTGAATTAGAAATCAATTTGAATTGAAATTAATTTGAAATGAATTTAAAACGAATTTATATTTGAATATTCAATTTTGATTTGAAATTGAATATGAAGTTGAAACCGTTTTGAAAATGAATTTAAAAACGATTTATAAAGCACGTTTTGAATTGAAATCGACGAAGTATATATAATATATATTATATATACAATATAATGGCCTGAATAGAACGCGCCGCGCCGCGGCAGTTCGCGAATTTCGACCATTGACTTCGAACGGATATTGCGGGAGATCCGACCGTCGGATTCTCCTAAAACCGGAACCGTTGGATTCGTATCGAAAAGAGATTTCTAACGAATATTAGAAATTTGAAATCTAACGGTTGGATTTGGAATTATGTCCAAATCAAAATTGGAAAAGGTCGTTGTAAGTGCAGTTCGATGGCCATTGATGGAAATCGACTGTACGGGCCTTGATAAAATTATTAAAAATAGTAATAATTCGTGTAAAATCATAAGAAATGATTTAGAAAGAATTGGGATGAAAAACTCCATATTTGAAAAGACAAAAATAGATTTTTATCGAAATGAACTAGTTTTGAACTAGAATTATAATTCTATTTATTTTTAAATAAATAAATTGAATTTGAAATGGTTTTGAAAATGACCAGAATTTCCAATGATTGCATTGGAATGGATTTGAATCGAAATTGTCTTCGGAATATTTCGATGTTGGAATTCGTGATTTTACAGATGTTGTTATGGAAATTTGGAAGATATATTTATATCGTTATCTCCAATACGACATTTGTTAATCGTAGAATTTGATATTGAATATAAGCCGATATATTTTCTATTCAGAACCTTGTATTTAATATCAAATGTGATTTGGGTTTGTCGTGAATGGTGTCTTCATTAACACTGTTCTTGAATCCAGATGAGAAAAAGATTGAATCTTTTTATTTAGATTTAATGAAGTGTACCAATTAAATAATATTTAATTGAATTGATATTGATTTTTGGGTTTATCGTGAACAGTGTTTTAAATAACACTTGTTCTTTAACCCGATAATTAATGTGATGTGATTTTGGGTTTATCGTGAACCGTGTTTTAAATGACACTGATTCTTTAACCCTGTTAGCGATTAAAACTAAGTGGAGTTTTAATGAATCTTTAATTAGATTGAAATAATCGAAATGGAGTATCACCAGTTTTGCTCCAGACGTTAGTTAAATCTTTAATTAGATTTGAACGTGAAATGGTAATTGAATTTACCGATAACACCGTGGTGTTAGATATGAAGTATAACCAGTTTTACTTCATGGGATGAATAGGTTGGGATTGGGAAATTAAAACAAATGATTACTTCGGTAAGGTTTGTTAATCCCGACTAGTTGAATCAAAATTCAAAAGAAGATTAAAGAATAAATTCAAGGAATATATCTTGGATAAAATTAATGGGAACCTTTCCCTATGAATGTGAAATTTAGAAACTAACTGTCGGTTAGCCAGGCAGAATGATTTTCTGGATATTGATCTGATGTTGGTTTCGACCTTCGAGGTTAATATTTGGGGAATTATTCTCTTGATTAATTTACGATTAGTGACTGATGAATTGGAATGAGGCGTATGTTGTGTTTGTGTAACACTTATTTACAATATACGCGAGTTATTCGGAAAGACCGGGTTTATCCCATTCTGAATAACTGATACGACGATAAGTCGAAGATGAAGACGATGGTCGAAGACCGGAGGTCTTCACGTCGTTTGGGTAATTACTGATGATCTTGATTGGGCTGTACACCCAAGAAGATGGAAACAGTTGGTGATCGTCCAGACGTACTTGGAGATCGATGGATATGCGGGGTACTAGGTGCCTCCGGTTTCGTTCAGACCCAGAACGGACTTGTAAATGGACTGTGTGTCTGACATCGGATTTCATTCTGTGTGACTGATATCGGTTGCATAGAGTGGTTTGCCTGTGTGGCATGCTAAGATGCAAATGATCAAGGCTTCTGTTGAAAAGCAAAGTCTTGTGATTGATGATCGAAGCACGGCCTTTGTGGCGTAGCTTTGTGTAACGTTTACTTCGCGAGTTTCGCACCCCGGTTGTGAACCAAAAACGGGAGAGGACCTCAGGGAGGGCATGCGTTTCTTTCTAGCTAGGGTGGTGTCAGTGACCTACCAGCCCTGACATTTATATACTTTTCACCTATGTGGTTGTTGTTGTTGCGAGGCGCCTCGGTTAGATCGGACGATCCGGGTCCGATGGAGCCATTCGTTGGCTCATTTACACCCCAAAGGGTGGGGAAACGCATGTTCAGGCATTTTAATCCACATCGGTGGACCGGCCCTGACGATCCAAAGGCTTGACTGAGTACTTGCCTGAGGGGCGGGCTAGAGCGTCTCGAATCGGTTGAGGACTATCTTTTGCCTCAGTTCACAGACGGAAATCCAATTTCCAAATACGTGACATTTTCTGTTTTAATTGTAGAACTAGTATGGCGACATGATATATGGTACCCATGCCGCCTATGATTGATACTTATGATTTAAAGTTGTTTTATACACTATGCACTTATAGTAGTATCAAATGATTTGTTTTAAAACGTATCAAGCATTCTTTGGCTGTTATAAGGGAAAACCCTATCCCCCGACTTGCGTTGCATTGTGTGATAGGACCTGGGTCTTATAACAGCTTCATTTTTCTTTATTTAGTATTGCGCTGTTTGTTTTATGCACTGGTATTCTTGGGAGAAAACCCGTTCCGTGTTATACGGCGTGGTCCCTTGATTTATCTAACTTCAGAAATAAAGATTAATAGCTGTTTTAGTTCTCACACCAGTCACATGACTGACCTGGAGTTTATTGTTTTAACCTAAACTCTGGGTGCCCCTATTTTGGCACGGGCAGCTAGTAGTTTTGGTTTTGCAGATTTTATTCACAAGATCCTGATTTACAGCTGGAACGATATCCGGAAAGCTTTGTATCCGTATATCTCCTTCTAGTTGTGTATTGTATTATTTTCCGCTGCTATGTAATTTATTGTAATCTCTGATATTTTCTATGTGATATTTATTCATTTATACTCTGTATATTCTTGTAATCTGATGGAATTGTTGTAATATACAAGGAAATGTTCTTTTGTCTGCGTTCTATTTTGTCGTATTTTCAAAACAATTCGTTCTTTCTCCTTCTCTTCGGAGACCGGGGAAGTTCGGGTCGTTTCAATTATGCTAGAACATTACATTAGAAAAATAAATTTTCAAAAGTATTTTCAATTCCAGAGTAAATACTATGTTAAAAATAGATGTTTCTAATATAAAACCAGTAAATACAATGGTTTACATCACAAATAGATTTGAGTTAAAATAGATAAATATGTTAAGTATGACAGCAAAATTAAAATACTAAAATTTGTCAAATACAGGTAATGTAATCGAAGGGCAGAATGTTAGGCATAAATACAAAGGAGCATGAACAAACAAAGAATAAAATTATATAAAGTTAAACACACTAATTCCATACTAATTTATTAGTACATTTACTTCTCTCAAATCTACATGGTTATAATTGTTAATATTCCTTTCCATATTATTAGGTAATTTATATGCATTGTGTTTTAATTGCACCATACCTTTACATTTTTATTACATTTTAATTTCATGTAACCTCATTACATTACTGGCAAAATTATATCTTTATAATTTCATAATTACTTTTATTTTTTAAAGTACGTCAGATTGAAAAGGAAAAGGATACTAAAATTAATGCCATGCATTTAAATTGAATGAAACGTTCTAGCTAATATATACAAAAATAATAATAATAAAAATAATGTTAGTGAGACAATAAATGTGCATTAAATTTATCTATTCTGACATCCCAATATTTAATTTTGGACATATATTCTTTATAATTAAATTTAAATTTATTCGTTTTAACTTCGATTAAAATATATTTTTAGCCATTACTGTTTAAATAAATTATTTTATATTCTCCAAATTCATTAAAATTTTCTAAAATAAAAAATTTAGATTGGTTCAGAATTTGTGGGTTGTTACATGGGGTGCTCTGGGGTTCGAGGAAGAAGGATGGAGGCGGAGGAGTGGAGGGCGGCGGCGGCCATTAGGGGGCGGCCTAGAACTACGGCGGCAGGGTCTGGGCGACGCGGGTTAGGGCTCCATCATTTTTTTTCTTTTCCAGCGTTGAACGATGGAGTGAGGGAGAGAGAAAGGGGCGTTGACCCTATATAATTATATTTATTTTGTATTCAATTTATCTCCAAAAGGTTGAATTCTTGTCTAAACTGCAAATCGAACCCAACAACTGTCGCCCCTAGCCAAATACCGCCATTTCAGACACAATCAGATATGTTCGGTAAGCCAATTCGACTGCTACGATCAGTTTTTCTTTAAATTGAAATACTAATCCGTTTATATTACATTTGAACGTACATTTTAATTTACTGGGGCCACATACTAACATCCAAAATTTCCAGAAAAATAAATCTAGTTATGTTTTGATGATACAGTCCTAACAAAACTAATTTCATCGAATTTGGGGACCGTTTGGAAAATGGTCCTTTTTTAGTCGATTAAATTCAAATTGAAATTACCAAACATGTTTTCTTTTGCCATGCTCACATATTAATTCCAAAAAAAATGAAAATTGGAGTTTAGCAATAATTTGACATTCCGGATCCAACAAAAGTGGATTCGTCGAAAATGGAGGTAGTTTGCAAAATGGCTATTTTTCTAAGGCCTATTTATTATATTAAATATATATAAATTCCATAGCGACTATTCTGAATATTAAACTGGACATAACTTTTTATTCCCATTATGAAATCTGAATTTTTCACATTCTTAGAAAGATATTATTAAACAGATTCAAATATTTCTTGTTTCACAGAAATATGATTTATTTTGAATCATGGACATTCATTTGAAATTTGAAATCAAAATTTCAAACTACCGCGCCATTTCAGGCTCGTTATGTAATTAAAATAAATTTATTCGTTCTAACTTCGATTTAAATAAATTTTTAGTTGTTATTACTTAAAATAAATCAGTTTAATGTTAGAAATCCATTAAAATTGCTAAAATAAAAATTTTAAATTGGTTCTGAAAATCCGGTTTGTTACAATCTACCCCACTTAAAATCTTTTCGTCCTCAAAAAGGAACGGAGCTTAAAGTTGTTTAAATAACCAACTCAACTTTCATTCTGGCGTTCATTCTTCAACTTTTCGGTTTCTAAGAATTTCCAATTTTTCAAAAATTTAGCGAACACCCTAAATTTTCAAAAAATTTCGCCATAACCTCCTTTGTACGGGGAGACCTTTAAAACTTCAACTTGCCTCATAGGGCCCTTACCAATCCAAAAAGAAAAAGCCAAGTGGCTAGCTAATCGGCTTATAAAATCATCAAAATCCAAGAAATACAATAAACATGTACCTATTTATCGGGCATACAATTTTATTCTTTTTCTTAGCTTCCCTGCTATGACCTGTTCACACATATATATGTACATATATGCAATTTCAGTCAATATTCAATTCAGTTCAACATTCGTTCAATTTGGCTAAATTTGCCTTCATTCACATATTGGTTAAATTAATTATCATTCCAATATATTTTTATTAGTTAAACTAATAATCAAACATCACAACCAGCAATCAATTAATTGATTAGCTTTTTAAACACATAACTTTAATACTTAGTCAAAAATAATATTTCTAGTGTCATATCATAACAATAACCCTATCTAAGGTTTTGGTTCTCACACCAGTCTATTGGAAATATATAGATATCCCACTTTCGAAGCTCGAACATAAATGTTGATGATGATGCATCAACCATCAGAATTATCTCCGGGAAACTAGAGTGTGATTCTATATCCATCCAGTATATTTGAGACTTCGAATATACATTCATGACGTGTATATGCAAAATCTTTATATACTCGATTTTCCAAATTCAATATAAAATAATATACTCAAATACGTATAATTATATTAAATTTTCAAAACTGAATTTTTTTATATATATAAATAATACTCTTCCAACTCATTATAGGATACTACTGATCTCATCTCTAATGAGTCATTCGCCTTGGATATTACTAATCCAATCATTGAAGAATTCTTCCGTTCGGTTCTAATGTGTCTTATTCTTGATCTCTGTAAACCAAAGCTCTGATACCAACTAAAACGACCTGAACTCGCCCATAAGGGAAAGCCCGGATTGAGTTGAGAACACGACAATCACCACACAAACATAAGAACATTTCATTGCTTATTACAACAATTGCATCAGAGTACCAGAATATAACAGAGCATGAATAAATAATATACATTTGATAAATATCAGAGATTTAAATTTCAAAGCAGCAGAAAATTAATACATAACACAACTGTAAGAAATAAACGGATACAGAGCATTCCGAATATAGCTCCAGTTGTAAATCCAGGATCCTGTGAGAATAGTAATCTGCAAACCAAAACTACTAGCTTCCCATGTGGAAAATAGGGGCACCCAGAGTTTAGGTTAAAATAATAAACTCCAGGTCAATCATTTGACTGGTGTGAGAACTAAAACAGTTATTTAAAACTTTACTTCAGAAAATAGGTAAATCAGGGGACCACGACACATAACACGGAACGGGTTTCCTCCCAAGAATACCAGTGCATGTAACAAACAGCGCAAGGCTTTTTGGAAAAATGAAGCTATTATAAGACTCGGGTCTCATCACACAATGCAACGCAAGTCGGAGGATAGAGTTTTCCCTTATAATAACCAAACATGCTTGGTACGTTTAAAACAAATCATTTGATACTATTATAAGTGCATAGTGTATAAAACAACTTCAAATATAAATGTATCAATCATAGATGGCATGGGTAACATATATCATGTTGCCATACTAGGCTCTACAATCAAAACCAAAATGTCACATATTGGAAATTTGATTTCCGTCATGAGTCGACGCAAGGGATCATCCTTGACAGCTTCGAGACACTCTAGAAAATGCCTCAGGGTTCGGACGTTGGCAAACCCTTGGATCTTTAGGGCTGGTCCACACTTAGCGGATTAATTATACCAGAACACACGTTTCCCGGTCCTGTAGGACCTATCCATCGGCTCCGTAGTAACGGATATATTCGAGGCGCCTCGCTATCCATCATCCACATAGGTAAAAATATAATAAATGTCTGGGCTCCATACCATGACACCACACATAGTTAGAAAGAAACGTCGTGCACTCCCTACAGTCACGATCTCGTTTTTGACTCATATCGAGGTGTGAGGCTCGCAAATTAATGCTATACACAAAGCTATGCTATTTAAAGCCGTGCTTTGATCATCAACCATAGGACTTTGCTTTTTAATAGAAACCTTGATCATTTACATCTTAGCATGCCACACTGACAATTAACGCCATGAAACTGATGTCAATCTATGTATAACCTCTGAGAACCACCAAACAAATATATGTTTAATAGAGATCAATCAACACAGAATAAAATTCAATGTCTGACACACATCCATTTAATAGTTCGTTCTGGGTCTGAACGAAACCGAAGGCACCTTATTCCTCGTCCCATATGTCCAATATAGAAGAGAGGTCCTCGCATATCCGGTTGATCTCCATGTACATCTGGATGATCACCACTTATTACCTTGTCCTGGGTGTACAGCTCAATCGAGACATCAGTAATCATCCAAACGATGTAAGGACCACTGGTCTTCAACCACCGTCTTCATCATTGACTTATCGTCGAATCAATTATTCCGAACGGGTATAAACCTGACCTTTCCGAATAATTCACGTATTTTATAATCAGGTGCTATAAAACACATCATATACCTCATTCCAATTCTGAATATTCTTTTATTTGAATATTCATATCCTTTCGGAAAGGTTCCCATTAATTTTATCAAAGATAAATCATTTAAATTTATTCTTTAATCTTTCTTTGGATATCGATTTAAACCAAATTAAAGTTTATCCAAACTTGTCAGGATTAGCACACCACACTGAACTAATCATTTATTTAATTTCCCAATCTATTGTCCTATGGAGCAAAACTAGTATACTCCATATCTAACACCATGGTTTTATCGGTAAATTTAATTACCATTTCATGTTCAAATCTAATTAAAGATTTAACTATCGCTTGGAGTAAAACTGGTGGTACTCCATTCTCGATCATTACCCAAATTTGATAATTTAAATTACCACATTCTCATTTTAATCTAATTAAAGATTCATTAAAACTACATTTGTTTTAATCTTCCCAAAAATCAGTACTAATGATTATTTAACTTTGGGAAATCAAACATGTCGCATCGACAATCAACACTGTACCATTGATTTCTGCCGATATATAACCTCTAAGCTCGTACGTCTTAGAGAAGGGTGTTAAGCAAGATAATAAATTTTCCACCACCAAACAGATATATATTTAGCAGAGATCAACAATACAGTTCGAAATACAATGTCAGACATGTAATTCCGTCTTTAACTAGGTTAAAGAACCAATGTCATTTAAAACACAATTCACTATAAACCCAAAATCACATTCTATTAATTTTGGAATCTTCACGGAAATAGATCAATATATAATCGATATCAATTTACGTATCCGGCTAATAATATAAATGGAATAACTACAAAGACTTTTAAATTCCATACATATTAACAGTCTTCCTCCACAGAACCTCACTTCGATTATTACCAAATAGAATTCCATTCCATTCCAATTTACTTTATTAAATGGGAAAACTTTACCTTGGGAAATTCCATTAAATCTTAGAATAAAGATTTATAAATTCCAAATCTTAACTTCACTGTTAATCGGGTTAAAGAACAAGTGTTATTTAAAACACCGTTCCCGAAAAACCCAAAAATCCAGTTCTTAATCCAATTCCAATTAAATATTAATTAATTTGTAAACTTCTCTAAATCTTAATTAAAAGATTTATTCTTCTCTCAACTGGGTTTAAGAACAGTGTTACTAAAGACACCATTCACGACAAACCCAAAATCCCATTTGATATTAAGTACAAGTCTCTGAATATAATTATATCGGCTTATATTCAATATCAAATTCTGAAACCAACAAATATCGTATTGGAAATAACGATATATATATATATATATCTTCCCAATTTCCATAACAATATCCGTATAATCATGGAATCCAATATCAAAATATTCCGAAGATTATTTCCATTCCAAATCCATTCCAATTTATTCGTTGGAAATTTCTGGTTATGTTAAAACCATTCACAAATCCAATTTATTTTATTTAAAAATTATTGGATTTCAAATCTAGTTAATAACTAGCTCATTTTGATAAAAAAAATTCTTTACAAACGTGGTATTTTTCATCCCAATTCTTTCCAAATCATTTATTATGATTTTACGCAAATTATTAATATTTTTAATAATTTTATTAAGGCCCTTTCAGTCGATTTCCATAAACGGCCATTCAGACCTTTTCCAAATTTGATTTGGACATAATTCCAAATCCAACCTTTAGATTTCAAATCTCTTATATTCTTTGGAAAGCTCTTTTTGATACGAACCCAGGTTCTAGTTTTAAGAGAATCCGATGGTCGGATCTTCCGTAATGTTAATTCGAAGTCAATGGTCGAAATTCGCGAACAGTCGCGGCGCGTTCTGTTCAGGCCATTAAATAAATAATATATATATTTTGTCGATTTCCATTTAAAACGCATTTTATAAATTGTTTATAAATTCGTTTTAAAACGATTCTGACTTCATTTTCTATTTTAAATCAAAATTGAATACTCCTTATCTTTATAATATATAAATGATAATATTTTCAAAATAACATGTTTTAAAATCATTTCCTTTTCGATATTCATTATAAAAATGAATAAAATCGATATAACTATCGTTCGCATTAAAATGGCGCAAATCTAAACAACACGGCTTTACATATTTCAATATTTTCGTGTCCATCCCAAATCGGACATCAAAATCATATTTTTATCTTTTACAGAATATTATTTTGAATTATTCGTTATTTTAAAATATTCGTTATTTCTGAATTGGAATCAGACACAGTCAATTACCATATAATTTTATTTATGTGGATTTCATACACACATGTACACAACAATAATCATACACCGTCAACCATCATCCAGAGTGCATTACACAACTGCATAAGTATTAAATATAAATAATTAATGCTTACAACAGTCTGTCAACCAATCGATTGATATACGACTAAACAATTGGGATTAGTGTACGTCAAATATCATCCCAATACCCGTGTGGGGTTTCAACCAACAAATACTGAATATTATTTGTGCAGTTGAGCGATGTGTAAAATTTATCGACCCAATCGATATCACAAAAATAGGCGAGCATAAACAAGTCGTCCGACTTGTAATTGGATGTGTAAAATTATTTTTAACTATCCAATAATTATTTTATTTATCGCAGTTATAAGCTAAAAATAATATTTTCAACAATCTTAATTTTTCTAACACTTTTTAGAAAATTTCGGTAGCATAACAGCACGATACTAGAACCGGAATAAGGTCTAGCCTTATCCCTCGCCTAATGCTGGCTTGCGCCATACACAAACCAATTTCAATCCAATTCACATCCAAATCAAATTCAAACAAATAAACCAATTCCCACAACCATAATCAAATCATGCAGAACATCCAAATAAATAAATACTCAACTACCCCAATGCCATTTACGGCGCCATAAGCGGCTATTCGCGGAGTATGGAATCCATGTGTCGCTAATATCCATACATCACTTTCAATTTATGTGATTGTGAAAATTCGAATGTTGAACTCCACATAATTCAAATCAAACAACATAGTTTGTACAATAAATAGTGTCGGTGAAACGACCCAAACTCGCCCTTATGGGAAAGCCCAAATTGAGTTGAGAACACGACAAATCAGAATACAAACAATAAACATTTCATTGTTATTACAACAATTACGTCAGAGTACAAGAATATCCCAGAGTATGAATAAATATTACACATTGGAAATACAATATCAGAGATTTAAAATTACATAGCAGCGGAAAAATAATACATAACACAACTGTAACAAATACACGGATACAGAGCGTTCCGAATATAGCTCCAGTTGTAAATCAGGATCCTGTGAAGATAATATCTGCAAAACCAAAAATACTTGCTGCTTGTGTGGAAAATATGGGCACCCAGAGTTTAGGTTAAAACAATAAACTACAGGTCAGTCATGGGACTGGTGTGAGAACTAAAACAGCTATTAACTTTTTACTTTAAAAGTTAGGAAATTATGGGACCACGCCGTATAACACGGAACGGGTTTACTCCACATGAATCTTAGTTTAAAATAAAACAACGCAATGCTTTTTGGAAAAATGAAGCTATTATAAGACTCAGGTCCCATCACACAATGCAACGCAAGACAGAGGATAGAGTTTTCCCTTATGATAGCCAAACATTCTTGGTACGTATAAAACAAAATTATTTTGATATTACTATAAGTGTATAGTGTCAAAATCAACTTCAAATATAAACATATCAATCATAGATGGCATGTGTACCATATATCATGTCGCCACACTAGTTCTACAGTCAAAACTGCACGATGTCGTATTGGAAGTCGGATTTCCATCTATGAGTCGAGGCTAGGGATCGTCCTCACCGAATTCGAGACAATCTAGCCTACCATGTCTCAGGCTCAGAGCTCGAGTGAGCCTTGGATCTTCAGGGCCGATTTACAAATACTTTAGTGGATTAGTAATTCCTGAACAATACGTTTCCCTGCCCTATGGGGCATAAAATTTGAGCCACTAGGGACTCAATATCCGAGGCACCTCATTCCATCATCCACATAAGTAGAAATGTCTGGGCTCCATACCATGACACCACTCCTAGCTAGAAAGAAACGCATATTCTCCCTGCAGTCCTCTCCCGTTTTTGACTCCACAAGACTCTGCTATTCAACAAAGGCCTTGATCATTTGCATCTTGGCATGCCACACTGACAATTCATGCCATACAACTGATGTCTATCAATATATAATCTCTAAGCTCGTGCGTCCGAGAGAAGGGTGTTAAGCAAGAGAATAAATTCTCCGCCACCAAGCAGATATATATTTAATAGAAATCAATTAGCATAGAATGAAATCCAATGTCAGACACACATCCATTTACAAGTCCGTTCTGGATCTGAACGAAACCAGAGGCATCTTATTCCTCGTCCCATATGTCCAATACAGGAGAGAGGTCCTCGCATATCGGTCGATCTCCAAGTACGTCTGGACGATCACCACTTATTACCTTGTCTTGGGTGTATAGCCCAATCAAGACATCAGTAAACATTAGTAATCATTCAAACGTTGTGAATAACTCCGGTCTTCAACCACTGTCTTCATTGTCGACTTTAGTCGTAGTAGTAATTATTTAGAATGGGTTAAACCCGGTCTTTTCGAATAACTCGCGTATTTTATAATCAATAATCAAGTGCTATAAAAACACATCATATGCCAAATTCCAATTAATTTTATCAAAGATAAATTCTTTTAAATTGATTCTTTGATCTTCCCTTGGATATCAATTTCAAAAGATTTTATTAACTAGTCGGGATTATCGAATCTTACCGCAATAATCATTTATTATTTTCCAATCCCAACCTATTCAACCCATGGATCAAAACTAGTAGCACTCCATATCTAACACCCGTGGTGTTATCGGTAAATTTAATTACTATTTCATGTTCAAATCTAATTAAAGATTTAACTATCGCCTGGAGTGAACTTGGTGGTACTCCACTCTCAATCATTTCATGAATTCGATAAATTTAATTATCTCATTCTCATTTTAATCTAATTAAAGATTCATTAAAACTCTAGTTCAGTTTTAATCTCAAAAATGATTACTTAATGATTATTCAAATTTAGGAAAATAAATCCTATCTTTAATCGGTTTAAAGAACCAATGTCATTTAAAACACAGTTCACGGTAAACCCAAAATCATCTTCCACCAAAATGGAATCTACACGGAAATCATACCAGTACATAATCGATATAAATTCCAGTGTCAGACTAATAATATAAATGGAATAGCGGCAAAGCCTTTTAAATTCCGTATATAGTAGCAGTCTTCATTCACAGAAGCTCATCTCGATTATTACCAAATCAAATTCCATTTAATTCCAATTTATTCTATTAAATTTAAAAACTTTACTTTGGAAAATTTCCATTTAAATCTTAATAAAAGATTTATAAATTCCAAATTATATTTTCACTGTTAATTGGGATTAAAGATCAAATGTTGTTTAAAACACAGTTCACAATAAACCCAATTCACATTTCATTTTATTCCAATTAAATATTAAATAATTGGTAAACTTATCTAAATCTTAATTAAAAGATTTATTCTTTACTCAACTCGGTTTAAGAACAGTGTTATTTAAGACACCATTCACGAAAACCAAAAATCCAATTTATTTATTCAATTCCAATTAAATATTAATTAATTGGAAAACTTCATTAAATCTTAATTTAAAGATTTTTTCTTTTCTCATCGGGGTTTAAGAACAGTGTTATTGAAGAAACCATTCACGACAAACCCACAATCCATTTTGACATTAAATAAAAGGTTCTGAATAGGAATTATATCGGCTTATATTCAATATCAAATTCTAAAATCAACAAATATCGTGTTGGGAATAACGATATTTATATCTTCCAAATTCCCATAACAATATCTATATAATCACAAAATCCAATATCGAAATATTCCGTAGATAAAATCCATTCTAATTTATATAGTGGAAAGTTCGAGTTATATTAAAACCATTTTACAAATCCAATTTATTTATTTAAAAACATTGGATTATTATTTCTAGTTAATAACTAGTTCATTTCGATAAAAATATATTTTTATCTTTCCAAACTTTAGAATTTTCATCCAAAATCTTCCCAAATTATTAATTATGATTTTACATAATTTTTCCATATTTTTAATAATTTTATCAAGGCCCATACATTCGGTTTCTAATAACGGCCACCGAACTGCATCCATAACAACCTTTTTCAAATTTGATTTGGACATAATTCCAATTCCAACCATTAGATTTCAAATCTCTTATATTCGTTGGAAAGCACTTTTCGATACGAACCCAACGGTTTCGGTTTTAGGAGAATCCGACAGTCGGATCTCCCGTTAAATCAATTTGAAGTTAATGGTCGAAATTCACGAATGGTCGTTGTGCGGCGCGTTCTATTCAGGCCATTAAATATGTATTGTATATATATTACATATATTTCATCGATTTCCATTTAAAACGTATTTTATAAATTGTTTATATATTCGTTTTAAAACGAATCCAGCTTCATTTTCATTTTTAAATCAAAATTGAATACTTTACATCTTTATCATATTAAAATGATAATTTTATTTATATTAGAATTTGAAATCACCTTTTTTCGATACTCATTATAAAATGAATAAAATCGATAGATAAACCCGTTCGGCTTAAAATGGCGTTTGCTACTTAATTGGGTTACGCAAATTTCAATATTTTTGTGTCCATCCAAAACAGATATCAAAATCATAATTTTATTCTTCACTGAATATTATTTAAATATTCTACACATAAATATTTGTAATGTTTTATACATTCAATAAAAATGATATTTTTATTGTTTAAATATTTTATTCATCACATGAATATTTTATATAGTTTATACATTCAATAAAAATGATATTTTTATTGTTTAAATATTTTATTCATCACATGAATATTTTATTTACTTCATTAACATGTTAAAAATATTTTTATCTAACCAAAAATATTTTAACCTATGATTCTTTTATTCTTTATTAACATGTTAAAGATGACATTTTTTATCTAACAAAAATGTATTTTAACATATGATTCTTTTATTGGTTTATACATGCAATAAAAATGTGATTTTTACTATTAAAACATTTTATTTTAAAATATTCTTTATTTTAAAACATTCTTTATTTAAAATATTCTTTATTTCAAAATATTCTTTGTTTTGAATCGGAATGCGACTCAGTTAATTACCATATAATTTCAGTTATATGGATTTCATATATCGCATGTATTCAACAATAATGATAAATAATCATTAAGTAGTCCATTCACACCTAGAGTGAAATTTACCACTATGTGAGCACTAAAATAAATAAATAACGTTCATCACAGACTGTCAATCCATCAATTGACATATAACTAAATTCAGGGGAGATGTGAATAAATTATCATCCCCAGACCCGTGTGGGGTTTCCAAACAACAACAGTTTATTTAAATAAATTATTGGTTAACAAATTTAACCAATTCTAATTCATTTTGAATTATTTTCCTAGTTAGCCAATTTTCACTGTTTTAATTAATTATAATTTAATTTCAACTACCACATTAATGTTAATATTATTTTTAATACGTTAAACATTCCAGCATCACAAACAACACACAATACAGTCAATTTAATCAAAACAAATAATCGCGGTCTGTACAATAGATGGTGACGGGTGCTACTAAGCACCGTCTGCATCCTAGTATATATTTAACTGTAATATAAATTGAGTGAGAAAGAGTTCTCACCTTTAGTTTCCACTTCGTCATTCTTTAGCGGACGATGGTTTGGATTCCGTTCTTCTTCCAGTCGGTTCCATCGCAATCTGTTTCACGCAGTTTATGTTAAAAACCACATTTTTAAACAACGATCTTTATAAATAAAAATCATATTTTTAACTATGTTATATATATTAAAAATCATATTTTTAATCTAAAACTATTTTTATAAAATCATATTTTATTGTTGTTCTTTTTATATAAAAAATCACATTTTTATCACAAAGTCTTCTATATAAAAATTACATTTTTATCACAAAGTCTTTTATATAAAAATTACATTTATATATATATATATATATATTCTATCTTACTATAAAAATCTCGTTTTTATAACTATGTTATTATACTTTAAAAATCATATTTCTACAATGCTATATATATATATTAAAATTTCATTTTAAAACTATGGTATATATATACACTAATCAGAATTTTTATCTAAGGTATTTCATATAAAAATTGCATTTTTAAAACCATGTTATATCATATAAAGATCACATTTTTGTTGTACTATATACATTTAAAAATACACATTTTTAAAGCAAAGTTATTTATAAAAATCATATTTTTAATTTACGAAGCTATTTTATAAAAATCATATTTTTAATTATAATTATATAAATTAAAAATAATATTTTTAAAACTGTTACCATTTATAGTGATTAAAACTGATATAAATCTAGCAATTTTATATGTTTATACATGAATATAATAACATGATAAAATAATTTTGAGTGAGAAGGAGTTCTCACCTTGATCGGTTTCTGAAATTGTTTGAATAACGATTGCATTTAATAAAATTAAACAACGTTTAATTTAATCAAAAATCCATGTGGCTTCTGTTTCAGTTCTAGTTAGTTTTGAAATGTAGTCTCTGTCAAGACGATCTCAACACATCTTGAATCGTTGGATTCTGACCATCTGGGCACACGTTATTTACATTTTAATATCACAGTTTAATTAAAATTAATTAACTTTAATTAATAAATATATTTATTAATCATCCTTGCTTAAGAAAAATGTTGGCCGCCCTTCACTGTTATTCATCATCTTCTACAGAAAAAGGAACCCAATGCAAAAAGTGAACATCCACCGTCGCACCTCCAAATACTCCGCTTGAACATGATCCGCCGCCACCATGAACGAGCTCCGGCCCCTCTCCCTTCACCAGCTGACGTGGCGAACTCGACGGCTCCTTGACCTTAAGATTTGGGCTCGAGCGCAGTAGGTTTAGGGACCAGAATCGAGAACGATACCCTATGAAACTCAATCTTGTCCATATGGTTGTAAAGGTCTTGACTGGCACTTTGATTTTTTGTTTTGAGAATCATAATTTAATTCGGGATGTATGTGGAGAAATTAACGATTTAAAATCCAACATTTCGGGCCATTGAAACTTAATGAGGGCGGCGGCTCTGTATATGCCCTAGGGTTCAGAGATTAAGGGTATTTATAATAAAATATTAATTTTAGTTTTTAATTCAATTTTAATTAAAAAAAGTGAATTTAACATCCGAACTCCGATTTAAACCCAAAGACTATCGCCCCTACTAAAAATCCCCATTCAGGACACAATGGGATATGTTTCGTAAGCCAATTCTATTGTTTGGATCAGTTTTTCTCAAAATCAAAATATAAATTAGTATATATTGAATGTAAACGTACATTTTAATTTACTGGGACCGCATACTGACTCCAAAAATTCCAGAAAAATTATTTCTAGCTATGTTTTTTGATGATACGGTCCTAAAAAAAACTACTTTCATCGAATTTGGAGACCGTTTGAAAATTGTTCATTTTCTGGTCGATCCAATTTGACTAAAATTGACAAAACACGTTTTCTTTTGCCACGCTCACATATTAATTCCAAAAATTATAAAAATTGGAATCTAGCAATAATTTGACATTCCGGATCCAACAAAAGTAGTTTTATCGAAAACGGAGGTTGTTTTCAAAATGGCTATTTTTAAGGGTTATATATTATATAAAATATATATATAAGTTCCATAGCGACTATTCTGAATTTTAAATTGGACATAACTTACAATTCCCATTATGAAATCTGGATTTTTTACATTCGTTAGAAAGATATAATTAAACAGATTTAAATATTTCTGGCTTTTCTGAAATCCGATTTATTTTGAATTATGTATATTCAGTAGAAATTTAAAATCGAATTTTCAAAGTACCACGCCATTTCAGGCTCGTTATATAATTAAAATAAAATTATTCGTTCTAACTTCGATTTAAATAAACTTTAGTTGTTATTATTTAAAATAAATCATTTTAGATATTCAAAATTCATTAAACTTGCTAAAATAAAAATTCTAAATTGGTTCTAAAAGTCCAGTTGTTACAGTCGGGGGCTTCTAAGCCCCGTCTGCAACCTAAAATATTTTTAATTGTAAAATAAATTAAGTGAGAAGGAGTTCTCACCTTTGGTTTCCACTCTGTCATTCTTTTATTTAGTGGATTTTGGATTTGGATTTGTTTCAACGCGTCGTGATCTTCTCCGTGATTTCAAAGCAATCTGTTTCACGCAGTTTACATTAAAAATCATATTTTTAACAACGCTATATATATTTTAAAAATCACATTTTTATAACGCTATTACATATATTAAAATCATATTTTTATATTGCTACCACATATATAAAAATCATATTTTTGTATCGCTACTACATATATAAAAATCATATTTTTATATCGCTACTACATATATAAAAATCATGTTTTATATGGCTACTACATATATAAAAATCATGTTTTTATATCGCTACTACATATATAAAAATCATGTTTTTATATCGCCACTTCATATACAAAAATCATATTTTAAATCGCTACTACATATATAAAAATCATATTTTAATATTGGTGCTATATATATATATATATATATATATATATATATAAATCGCAATTTTATATCGTTATCATATATATAAAAATCAAATTTTTATCATGCTATTACATACTTCAAAATCAAATTTTTATCATGCTATTATATATATAAAAATCAAATTTTTATCATGCTATTATATACATAAAAATCATATTTTTATAACGTTATTCTATATATAAAAATCATATTTTTATATCGCTATTCATGTAATAAAAACCATATTTTTATATCGAAACTATATATGCAAAGATCATGTTTTTATTTCAAAACTATTTTATATAAATTTAAAATTAGATCCTAACATTACTAATTAAACTAAATAAATTAATACACTAAGTAATTAGATTAATAAATTACCTTTTTAATATCTTAATCACCCTACTGGCCATACACTGTGTCGTTCGTCGGAGACGGGTTTGAAGATGCGACATCGGAGGCGGAGCCAATGGGTGGTGGTGGCGAGGCTTGGGTGGTCTGGCGGTAGCTCCTACTAGGGTTTGGGGTGCTCTGGGGTTCGGCGAAGAAGGATGGAGGTGGAGGAGGAGGAGTGGAGGGCGGCGACGGCCATCGTGGGAAGGCGGAGGGGGTTGGAACTGCGGCAGGGTCTGGGCGACGCGAGTTAGGGCTCTGTCAGTTTTTCTTTTTTTCTTTTTCAGCGTTGAACGATGGAGTGAAGGAGAGAGAAAAGGGCATTGACCCTATATAATTATATATATATTTATTTTATTTATCTCCAAAAAGTTGAATTCTTATCTGAACTCCAAATCGAACCCAAAGACTGTCGCCCCTAGGCAAATACCCTTATTCCAGACACAATGGGATATGTCTGGTAAGCCAATTCAACTGCTACGATCAGTTTTTCTTTAAATTAAAATATAAATCCATTTATATTACATTTAAACGTACATTTTAATTTAATAGGGCCACATACTAACTCCAAAAATTCCAGAAAAATAAATCTTGCTATGTTTTGACGATACGGTCCTAACAATACTAATTTCGTCGAATTTGGAGACCGTTTGAAAAATGGTCATTTTCCAGTCGGTTAAGTTCAAACTGAAATTATCAAAAACGTTTTCTTTTGTCACGCTCACATATTAATTCCAAAAATTATGAAAATTGGAATCTAGCAATAATTTGACATTTTGGATCCAACAAAAGTGGTTTCATCAAAAAACGGAGGTCGTTTGAAAAATGGCAATTTTTTAAGGCCTATTTATTATATTAAATATATATAAATTCCATAGCGACTATTCTGAATTTTAAACTGGACATAACTTTTTATTCCCGTTATGAAATCTGAATTTTTCACATTCGTTAGAAAGATGTTATTAAGTATATTCAAATATTTCTTGTTTCACTGAAATCCGATTTATTTTGGATCCTGGACGTTCATTTGAAATTTGAAATCGAATTTTCAAACTACAGTTACATTTCTGGCTCGTTATATAAATAAATAAATTTATTCGTTATAACTTCGATTTAAATAATTTTTTAGTCGTTATTATTTAAAATAAATCATTTTAAATATTAAAAATACATTAAAATTGCTAAAAAAAAATTAATTGGTTCTGAGAATCTAGGTTGTTACAATAAATATGGGAATACGTCTCGACTCCGGCTCCTCTCCTGGAGCTCTAAGTAAAACCTAACCTGGAAATATACTCGATCTTACCCAAGCTATTTTAAAGCAAAGCAAAATCAACCCAGATCAGTTTGGAATACTTTCAATGACAAAATTCATTACAAATAACTTGCTTAACTTTTAGAAAAATTCTTTGAAAGAATGGAACTCTCATAAGACACGACCACACATAAACATGACATGTTTTTTACCTTATGTTAACCAAATCTCTTTTATGTTAAAATCTAAGGATATTATAATAATGTCTATCAATTCACAAGGAATATAGCCGGAAAGCTTGCATCTCACTTTCAAACATAGTTGGTTTACAACTAAAAACATATAGCTTGATTATATTGGAGTTTGCTTTCCAACATGACTATGTATGGAACCACCTTCCAGTTAGTGTCCTCTAGAGATATAGCACTACGGTTTAACAAGAACATCTTGCAACCCGGCCACACACGACCAACCACTCATTTAACTTAAGTGTACTTAATATATCATCGCCACGGTTAGGATTAGCAACAGTATATTCTGAAGCATACAAAAATAGGGACAACCGGTTTCTCTGGATCAGGTAATGATATACTCTAATGGGTATGACCCATATAACCATGTTACCTGCCCAATTTCATTCATTTCCTGGTTGATGAGGCTTGAGGTCACGATTACCTTTTTAGGACATCACATTCAAACTTTGAATGTCACATTGTTAGATCCATCCAATCACTAATTGATTTGCATAAATATACTCTGGGTATTAGCTAAAATAAGTTACCTTCTCTGCCACCATACTTGGTATATTTGTAGAAATCAACATACATGGTCTAGTAAATACTCTGCCATACGTTCGTCCATACAAGTTCGTTCTAGGACTGAACGAAACCGTAGATACCTAATAACAAATAGGTTTACTCCTACAAGTTTGATCCTGATAGTTAACCAGAGACATCAGCAGGCAATCCTTTCACTTCGTAGATCGAAATATTCAAACTCATAATCATCCTTGCAAGTTTATTTTGAATGCAAAATTGGTTTGAATGAGTTTTGGGTCTAGTTCCCATTCCGGTCTCCTCGAAACAACTCATCAAAGGTCCAAAAAATATTTATTGATAGTCGGGTTTTTAACTATCAAGTCAAAAATAGCATAGATCGGTATTTTTGCAGCTCAGACCCTTTTTAGCTAAAACCATTCATTAAAATCACTTCATCAAATTAAATCTTATCTCAACAAAGCTCATTGTTTTTGCTACTTTGAAATCAATAACCAACATTCATGCCTTTTCAAAATAAATGTATTCTCATAACCCCCTTATTATTTCCTTAACTTTGGAAATATTGTCATATATTCACAAAACCTCTTTTCATTTCCTTTTCTTTGGAAATATCGCTATATATTTTTAATGGTATACATCCAATTACCAATTCTTATACGAGCCAAAACAACGTCAAGCGACATATTCTTTATTATGAACCCCAACGACCTTTATTTGATTTCAAAAATTTACAGATTAAAGTTTACAATAGCGATTGTGGAAATAAATATTAAATTTCCAACTCCATTTCTGGTCCCAGTCTGCATAACTTCTCATTTCATTTCTTCAAAAACCATAGCCATTTAATTATTACTTAGAATAAATGTATTCATATAACCTCACTATTTTCATTACTAAGAAAATAGTGTATTTCATTTCTTCAAAAACTGTAGCCATTTAATTATTACTTAGAATAAATGTATTCACATAACCTCACTATTTTCATTACTAAGAAAATAGTGTTATATACTTAGCCGAATGGTACAAGTATAATCACACTTCAAATTTGGGCCAAACAATGTTAAGTGATACATTGTTTACTACAAGACCCAATGGTTTTCTTAAATTTCTAAACTTTGCAAAATTGTTGCAATATATCTTTATTATGGAAATAATATAAATATTTCTAACATTACCACCTTCACAAACAAGTATTATCCCTTGGTAATAGTGAAGTCGTTCATATTAGGATGTTTTATTTTCCTCTCAGACCTTGATCGACAATGTTCTTATCTTAAGATTGATACGTAATCAAAAGCTGATATTAAAAATGATATCATACCAATTTTCATTTAATATATGGTTTTAATAACCATTCTTTTCTTTTGAAAATCTCCTTTCAGTTTATAGTGACTTTTACTTAATTCGTTCATTAAGTAACTCTTACTAAAACACAACCTTTGGTTTTATTTCTCTTTAATACCATTGATTTGCAAATTTGGATTTATTACATAAATCCATTTACCAAAATTCTTTACACCAATCCAATAAGCGCCTCGTTATAAAACTTAATTTGGATTTCATTACCAAA
Source organism: Allium sativum (assembly GCA_030737875.1). Classification (NCBI taxonomy): domain Eukaryota; kingdom Viridiplantae; phylum Streptophyta; class Magnoliopsida; order Asparagales; family Amaryllidaceae; genus Allium; species Allium sativum. Next base: position 99,578,254 of record CM060909.1, read on the forward strand.
ATACATTTCCCAATTTTTTTATACAAATCCGTTAAGAAAATTCCTTTGTATTCTTGAAATATTTCCTTCAATTTCAATTAACCCTTCTTAATTCAATTATTAAGTAAACACTTATTTAAAACCATCACATCACTTTAAATCTCTTTATAACCCTTCTTATGAAACTTTGATTCTCTATCAAATCAATTTACAAAATCCTTATAACATTCATTTAAAATCTCATTACAACATCGATTACTTTCTTAAACGAATTCTCATTAAAAAGTAATCACTTCAATTATTTTTAGTTAAAAGAACAATTAACTTCATCATTAACTACAACAGAAGTAGCTAACTTACTTATTAATTAAAAATAGAATAATTAATTCCTTTTAAAAGATCATTAATTTGATAATGACTTTACTAACAATAAAGAACTTGATACTTATCTTTATATACAATTAGTTAAAATATTATTTTTCTTTTGTAAACATTTATTAATTTTAAATAACTATTTGTAAAGACCTGGAAATTCCCGCTCTTTGAATCGACCATAAACCACACAGGTCTGACCCAAAGGTTGGAAATCTTCGAATACTTTAACTTTGGAAATACAATACATCAGAACAATAACAGCAGACTTTTATTACATTACAATAATGTTACATCAGAGTACAGAATATATCAGAGTACATTGAAATAAAATTACAGCGGAAGATAAATTACAAAGGATTTAATACATTAAATAAAATACAGTAAACAGCGGAAGACTACTAAGCTCTGGACACAGCTTTAGGCTTCGATCCAGGATCCTGCTAAAAGAATAGATATCTGCAAAAAGCTACTCGACTGCCCGTGTGGAAAAGAGGGCACCCGAGTTTGCAAAGTGAAACAAACTACGAGTCAGTCATGGGACTGGTGTGAGAATTCTAAACTAATTTAACTAATAAGACAAATCCAAGGACCACGCCGCTAATGCGGAACGGGTTTTATTCCAATGGATTGCCAGTGCATAATTAAAGTAAATCGTTAAACAACGCAATGCTTTTTGGAAAATGAAACCATTATAAGACCCAAGTCCCATCACACAATGCAACGCACACCAGAGGATAGGGTTTTACCTTATAATGGTCAAAAGATGCTTGATACATAAAAAACGGAATTGATACTATTAGTGTGTGTGTGTGTGTGTGTGTATATATATATATATATATATATATATATATATATATATATATATATATGTTTTAAAACAATTTGAATCATAATGTATCAATCCTAAACGCATGGTTACCATATAGCATGTCGCCAATACTAGTTCTACAATCAAAACCGCAAGGTCGTATTGGAGATTTGGATTCCATCATGAGTCGAGGCTAGGGGCAAGCTCCTCTCCGATTCGAGACACTCTAGCAAATGCCTCAGGATCCCCCGCAGTGAACCCTTGGATGCGGTAGGGCCGGTCCCGGCCTATGGGCAGTGGATTGGTTATGCCTGAACACACGCTTCTCGGTCCCTTTGGACCTATAGTATGACCACTAACGGCCTATAAAACACGAGGCGCCTCAAAATCCATCATCCACATAAGTAAAATGTCAGCGCTGGTAGGTCCCTGACATCACTCTAGCTAGAAAGAAACGTGTGCACTCCCTACGGTCTGTATCCCGTTTTTGACTCATACCGGGGTGTGAGGCTCGCGAAGTCACGCTACACAAAGCTATGCCTAAACAGGCCGTGCTTTGATCATCAACCACAAGGCCTGCTTTTCAACAAAAGCCTTGATCAATGCATCTTAGCATGCCACATTGTCAGTCCATACTATACCATTGATTTCCTGCCAATATATAACTTCTAAGCTCATATGTCTCAGAGAAGGGTGTTAACCACCAAGCAGATATATATTAACAGAGATCAACGAATGTAGTATAAAGGACTACAACGTCAGACATACATTCCATTTATAAACTTATGCTCTGGGTCTGAGCGAAAGTCAAATCCGTACAAATCAATACTACGTCCGGATAACTACCATCTTAGCCCCGTCTTGGGAGAAAATCAATCAAGGACCTGAACGCTAGCTACCCATTCGATGTGAAGATCGTCGGTCTTCAATCGCCGTCTTCAACTCTTAGATTTAGAACGTCGTATAATCATTTGAAAGGAGATTGAACTCGGTCTTCTCAAATGATTCTCGCATATATATATATATATAATTTGAAAACATTTCATATCATTATTAATATTTGATAACGACCTATCGCTATTTTTATTTATATAAAAATAGCCTAAATAATTTAACGACGCTTCGGGTCGATGGGCGACCCTGGCGCTGTTTTCAGCCAATTTTGATTTACACATATCCTAAAATCTAACCGTTGGATTTTGACGAAATTTATATCGTTGGAAAGATCTTCCCAAAGCGGTCCTAACGGTTCCAGTTTTGGGAAAATCCGACTGTCGGGTCTTTCGGTATAACCGTTTAAAGTTATGATTTCAAAACGCGAACTACCGCGCGTGTTTCGCTTAGTTTTAATTTATATTATATATATATATATATATATAAATATATATAGACCATGAAGCGCTTTCCACTATTATAATTTATTACTTTAAATCATTACATTTATATTTTTGTCCGCCGATTCTAATGCGGCAAAAATAAAGTTTTCACCTAAGTATATTTTATATTTATATAAAATGCTATTTTGTCCGCCAAATTCTAATGCGACAAAAACAATGTTTTTAACTATGCATATTTTTATATTAAATAAAAATGATATTTTTGTCCGCCAATTCTAATGCGACAAAAACAATGTTTTTAACTATGCATATTTTTATATTAAATAAAAATGATATTTTTTGTCCGCCAATTCTAATGCGACAAAAACAATGTTTTTAACTATGCATATTTTTATATTAAATAAAAATGATATTTTTTGTCTGCCAATTCTAATGCGACAAAAACAATGTTTTTAACTATGCATATTTTTATATTAAATAAAAATGATATTTTTGTCCGCCAATTCTAATGCGACAAAAACAATGTTTTTAACTATGCATATTTTTATATTAAATAAAAATGATATTTTTGTCCGCCAATTCTAATGCGACAAAAACAATGTTTTTAACTATGCATATTTTATATTGTATAAAAATAATCTTCTCCTTTATATTAACAAATAAAATATAAATGTCTTTTATTTCTTCTTCCTTTACATTGAAAATGTAACTCTTCCTTTTTATTTTTCTTTACATAGAAAAATGTAACTTTTCTTTTTATTTTCCATAGAAAATAATGTTTCCTATTTATTTCCTTAACATAGAAAATAATGTTTCTTCTATTTTCTTAACATAGAAAATAATGTTTCTTTTCTATTTTCCTTAACATAGAAAATAATGTTTCTTTTCTATTTTTCTTAACATAGAAAATAATGTTTCTTTTCTATTTTTCTTAACATAGAAAATAATGTTTCTTTTCTATTTTCTTTTTAATCTTTACATTGGAAAAAAATGTAAATTTACTATTTCTATGTAATATTTGCATTTTAGGATGCAAATGCAAAGGCAAACTTATTTCTAATGTAAACGTCCTTTCTAGTGTCAACATTTCAAAAATAACTATATTTCCCAATGCCAATATTTGATTCACTTCAATCATATAACATGACGATGAAATTTTATGTCATTTCAACTAAATTAACACAACGATGAATTTTGTGTCATGATACTCATATTTACACAACGATGAAATTTGTGTCATAATACTTAATTTAACACAACGCTGAAATTAGGGTCATAATACTTAATTTAACACAACGCTGAAATTTGGTGTCATAATACTTAATTTAACACAACGCTGAAATTGGGGTCATAATACTTAATTTAACACAACGCTGAAATTTGGTGTCATAATACTTAATTTAACACAACGCTGAAATTCATAATATTTAATTTAACACAACGCTGAAATTGGTGTCATAATATTCATATTTACACAACGATGAAATTTCAAAGTCATACATACAACACACATATGGGTGTATAATTGGACAATCTCAACAAAAGGCCTTATCTTCATTTTATTTTATAAATAAAAAATAAAGATTAAAACTTGCATATTATTTAATAAATAAAAATAAAAATTAAACTTGCATTTTACTATGTAAACAAAATAAAGGTAAAAATTTGTCTTTTATTTTGTAAACAAAAATAAAGGTAAAAAACTTGTTATTTATTTTGTAAACAAAATGAAGATAAAACTCACGTCTTATTATGTTAATAAAAACAAGGTAAAAACTTGTTAACAAAATCAAGTAAAAAAAAAACTTGCTTTTTATTACATTAACAAAATTGAAGATAAAATTGGTATTTTATCTTGTTTGCAAAAATAAAGGTAAGAATTGGCATTTTGGTTTGTGCATAAGAATAAAGATAAACACTTGCTTTTTATTTTTGTAAACAAAATAAAGATAAAAATTGCTTTTCATTTTGTAGACAAAACGAAGATAAAAATTGTCCTTTTATTCATGGTAACAAAATAAACATAACAATTGTACTTTTATTTATGTTAACAAAATAAACATAACAATTGTTCTTTTATTTATGTCAACAAAATAAACATAACAATTGATTACATGGTTTTAATTTTAAAATGAGAAATAAAATAAAATAAAATAAAATAAAATAAAACAATAACGATGAGAACTTCGTTGAGCATACATCCAGAATTACAGATTTAAACAACAGGCCACAACATGATATCATACAACATATCAATCACACAAACAGAAAATAAATCATAATCACCACATCAAAGATTACATGCAGGGATTCACATAACAACTTTTAAATAAATTATTATTTAATAAAAGCTAGAGATCTCACATATACAGATTTATTATCTAAGAAAGATAATTAAATTTAATTTAATTAAATTAAATTCAGAATATCTCACATTGATTTTTACTCCATTCTGATCTGCTCGAAATCACAGTTCTGTTAGTTCCATGTTGTAGATCAAGAAATTACGATTTCACCTCTTCTGAGTTTGCTCGATTCCGTGTTCGTTCGAACAATTTATGGCTTGAACTAATCCTTCTTCCTGTTATGCTACATCACCGAAATCCATCGTTCTTCTCCCAAAACCTCCACCATCGCCATCTGTCAGAGGCCGCCACGATGATCAAGAACTGATCATCACCGTTGGGATTGTAGAGCTCATGGAGCTCTTTGATTTTGTCGTTGGAAGTGCTTGAATTCATGGTGTAGATTTGAAGAAAAGAGGAGGAGAAGGCTAGAGCACGTCGGCCATTGGTTTGAAGAACATGGCGGCGGCTGATAAAATATAGATTAGTGTTTGTTTATTTTTTAATACTTATAATAGTGTTATATTATTAATTCAACCTTTAAGGCCCGTTCCTCCTATTCAAATTTCAAAATAAGAAAAGAGAAAAAATGGGAAGGTTTTCAATTGGATAGATAGGAATAGAAATATACACGTAGGTCCATTACAATTTATATTTATAACTTCACTCCTATGTAAATTGCTAATTTTTGTCTTATCCGATTTATGTGAATTACTATTTATATCACAATTGTTTAACCATTAGTGTAAATAAATACGAAATGTACAAATTTACATTTTACTACGAAATCAACTTGATTATTGTCATTCATAATTATTTACTTAGTCGACTGTTTTCTTTACATTAATTACAACACTAATTTGTAACCTGTTTCATTACCCTTCCTTAATTCTTTCGTCATATATTTACCTTTTATTTATATTTACAGAATTCAAACTTCAAATATATAAGACTAATTAACATTATATATTCTTGTGGAAATTTCCAATTCCATTCTTTCTTATTTTGACATACATTAATTACTAGCTAAGGTACATTAATTTCATTTGTAATGTATGTTAATTAAAAAATGTAACGTACATGAATTATTTAGTTGAAATTAAAATTAACAATAAAATGTAATATTTGTTGAAACTAAAATTTACAAAAAAAAATGTAATATTTTGTTTTCAAAAGAAAGTGACAACGAAACTTGTAATCCTAATTTGAAACACAAATCAAAACATGTAATTTAATTTGACACAAACATGTGATTTTATTTTGAAACAAAACGTGTAATTTTTGAAACTAGATTACATGAAAACATTTATTAGTTTTAAATTAAAATAAAGATTAAAACTTTATTTCCCTTTCAATGTTTCATAAATAAAGATTCCAACTTTACTTTCAATTTCCATGTTACATAAAAATCCCAACTTTATTTTATAATTGCATCGTTCCATAAAACCAAATAAAGATTGTACTCTATTTTCTCAAATTTCATTATTTCACAGAACAAAACAAACAAAGATCCAATTTTTTTTTTTTTTTTGAATGCATAGTGAGTTAAGAAAATGAAAAGTTACCAGGTTGAAATAAAGATACATGCAGGCATGATTTGGAAAGAATAAACATGGCATTTATGATATGAATGTGCATGATTTATTTGTTTATTAATGTCAACATTAATTAACGAACGTTACTTTGTCTATCACATGCGACATGAAATTTACTATATAAATAAACAAATAGATTTTATCATTTAATTTCTCAAATCAAACATATCTTATAGTTGACACTCAACTTAGTGTCAATTTCTTATTAAAAATTATATTGAACCTTTAAAATAAAATCAAGGATTCAACTACTATTATTATTTTAATTTAAAAATAAAATTTTTAAATTCTCCCGTATTTTCTAACAAAATTTTATGAAATAAATTTTTTAAATTTATCCTCAATTTCCGGGTTGTTACATTATTTGTCACAACCATTTTTATTAGATTAACAAAAAATGAATCAATCTAATAACCAATTTCAATTCAAATAGTTAGCTTGGTTATCTTGAAACCATCAGTTACCTTATTAACTGATTTCCATGAATCCTTCCTCTAAAATTATTTAACAACCTAATTAATTTAAGAATATCACTTAATTGTTTTCAAAAAAAATAATTATTTCAATTATTAACTTGTAGGTTAATTTTTGGCTTATTCGCTTATAAACTTATTTAAAACATACAATTTTAATTATATAATCATTTTATATTACTTTATAAAAACCCAATTTATAAATATCGATTTATTTATAAAACTTCAGTTTTACATAAAATATAAAAATATAATTGGAAATCTTGCTTTAATTACAAAATTAAATTTTATACCTTAACTTCTTCAATTCAACTAACGACAAATCGACGTCTTAAAAAGATGGATTTTTAAGCCATCTACTGCCAAATACTAAATCATATCGTTTATTGATCAATAAAACATCAATGTTGAATCCAATTCAACAATCAACATCCAAACAGGTTTAACATTAAATTGTTCACATATAAATAATATGAAATCATAACATACAAAATTTTTGGGGAATCCAGTTGGATCCCTCCAATCTATTTTTTCCCTGCATCACAGCTCTCCATATCATTTAATAAATGCATATGAGATAAGAATTTTAATCTAATGCATTTAAAATAAAGGGAATTTGATTAACGTCAATCAACAATCAAACTTAAACATCCAACACATCCAATTTATACTATTTATAATGAGTTATAATTATATGAATTAAATCACATCATAGAATTACAGAAGGCGTGAGAATTAAATCACATTTCAATTTCAATTCGATGATTATGGTCGATTTATACAATTTCAAACGAGCATTTGAAATTATATAAAAATTCCACTAGCTCCAAATCATTCTGAACTAGCTCGACCGCGTTGTATTTGTACATGCGATCCATTTCGTCCGATTCTACTCACGTATGTAGAAGTTATAACCATTACAAAAAACTGAATAAGTTGAATGATCATTAGCCATTTAAGTAAAAACTAAATTAACCTTAACTGTATACTAGGTCGTTAATTTTCCTTCTTCCTCCATTATCGTGCTCCCTCTAGTGAAGAAACCTGCATTCGACCATCCTTACTCCCTCCTACCGACCTCCCTACACCATGAAAATGAGTATTGACCTCACCACCACACTCCTCACCTAAACCTTCATCCCCAGGTCATGACCACATCGAGCTCGAACTCCTCCATATCGTCATGACTCCGACCAACACAGCAGCTCCTCCACATTAAACGTCGATATAATTTTTGTTGAATATCCACGAAAACCCATTAGCAGCTACGCCTAGCATCCAGGACTCCATGCCACCCTCCTTATCTGCCAGACCACCGTTGTTCTAGTTTTCCCTATCCCTTATCACGCTGGGTTAAAAATTGAGCTTTAGACAAATAATCGCACCTTACAAAATTTATATGAGAATGAAGCTCTCGAGTAGGGAAGCTTAACGGATCAAGTTTCATACAATTTTGTTTGGTTTTCGATGTGTTATGATTTTCTGAAATACAAGTATGGTGGAGGCCTGAAAATGTTTTAACTGAAGAGATGAGAATGAAAGGGTTACAAGCATTTAGGATAATTTATACAATAAGGTTTAGGAATATTATTAGAATATTCTATCGTTATTTCCATTCGACGTTTCTTATGATCACATACGAAATCCAATCGTAATGAAAATTTACATCCTGGTATAGTTTGACATTCCAGCCCGATGAAACTTGTTTCGTTGACTCCTGAGTCCGTTTGCAAAAACAACACTATTTTAAATTTAAATTGCTAATCGATATGTGTTTATATCACGCACGCTCACATAACGACTCTAATTGATATAAAACTTGAAATCTAACAATAATTAACCATTACGGATTTTATAAAGTGTAATGGCGCGTTTTGTTAGCTGTCAAATAATTAATTTATTTAATTATTTATATATCGATTTGGCGATATCGATAACGTAAAGCACAACGTTCGAACTTTTAAATGGTGAATATTTAATTTAAAATAATAAATTTAAGATTTTATTTAATTCTGAAATAATCAGAATTGGCTGAAATGGCGATATGGTATGAACCGGATCATCTGTGATATTTAATTCAGCTTGGAATTGAGTTTGAACAACGAATATATTCAATCGTCGACAGTTGAACGTATAGTTTATAATATAATTATAATCGAGCTCGAAATGGCGCTGCAGTTCGTAAATTGGTGATTCGAACTTCAACTGAATGTACAGGATTCGTTTTAAATCAGATTTCTGTGAAACAAGAAACGTGTGGAGCTGGCGGAATATATCTTTCTAGTGGAAGAGAAAAATCGGGATTTCGTCGTGTAGATTTTGAGGTATGTCCAAATCAAATTTCAGAAAAGTCGCTGTAGAATTCCTTTATAATTTGCGACGCTTTATTTACGTTATAAAAGGGTTTTTCAATATAACTAGATATGGGGTTTGAATTTAGACGTGGTTCTTTTGAGACGTAGTGATAATTTAATTTTTAGAATTTTACTGTAATTTTTAATTAATTAAATAAACAACTTTTTATTTGAAGTATTTCGCACCCTGAAATCAACATTTTTAAAGTTTTAAAATATGAGTCCACCTACCGGTATTTTTATATCTTTGGGATCGTGGTAAGTTGGTCGTCACAATGGTATGATCAACTCTGTCTATATCCGTTCGTAAACAAACGAAATTTAACGAAATAAGGTACCCCTAAATAAGTAAAACATATTCCTTGATGCTTAACCATCCACGTTTCACCCTTCAAAAATCTCCGTCCTTTTGTGGTATCAAAAACAAGTAACGTGGGCCTTTGAAAATTCATACAAAAGGAAACAAAGATCCTATAAATATTGAGAACATTCTTAAGACCTAACCCCTCTCTTCTATCTCCAATAACAAAACGAGCCGCCACTCTATCTTCCAGTGAGAAAACAAACTTACTTACCTTTTCAAAAATCATGGTAATCAAAGAAAATCTCCTCACAACGGAAAAACACCAAAACCGTGACTTGGGAAAATAAGATCAAATCAAATAAGCGATAAGAGGTCGAGATGAGGACGGCGTGATGTTCATGAGAGGGAGACGCATCGTTGGAGGGGGGTTTGAAGTGACTCGGGGTTGCCTGGGAAAGTGCGACGGTCCACTGTAGCGTAGTGAAGCTACAGGTAGATTTCGAGCTGGGTGTTCGAGTTTGGATTGGAGGATGTCATTGAGTAGAGGAGGACGGGCTGGATCGTTTGACAGCGGCGGTGAAGTTGGTCGTTGACCCAGGAGGTAGCGGTATGGGGTCAAACGTTGGTCAAACGGTTGGGAGGAAGCGGACAGGTTTTTGTCTGGTTGATCGAGTGGTGAAAGATGGCGATGAGCAAGTTGAGTTCGAGGTGGGCGACGCGTTGGCGAAGACCGTTCGTCGAACGGAGTGTTGTGGCTCGATATCCGTGGTGAAGTTGCACGGGTGTGCACAGGGGAAGGAGGAGCCGAAGTAAATTTGGGGAAGAAGGAATTTGGGCGTGGTAAAGCTGGGCTGGGGGGTTCGTTAATGGGCCAGGGAAAGATTAAAAGGTTAAAGCCCATTTAAAACCTCTTAACTAGTTTAATTTTAAATTTAAAATTAGTTCAAACTTATAAATTTGTATAACTTGATCATATGAAATCAGAATCACGAACCGTCAATCACGTTGGGATCGTATGGACGGGAGCAACACAATGAGACTGACCGGGAGTGAATCCGAGCTAGTTACAATTTATGGCGAAATAAATTGTCCGTCGCAAATCAAATAACGCAAACCGTTATTTAACGATTAACGCGCAAAGTGAGTAAAACTCACCAACTCTGAATAGTTCTATTTTTACAGTGTATTCTTAGGACTGTTAATTATTGTCTGTTTGACTGTATGTTGACTGTTTGATTGAACTGCTAGTCAGTTAGTAGAGATTATATATATATATATATATTACGTATATATATATATATAAACCGTCAAATAGCTATATGTTGATTATGCTTATCAGAACATTATACTATTGTTGTCTAACATCTGTGATGCAGGGAAACAGGTTGGAGGAATCCAACTGGATTCCTCAACAGTTATTTTACTGTGATTTTTATAGTGTGATATATAATGTGAAGTATATAATCTATATGACTATGTGTGGTGGGACGATATTTATCGTTGTTATATGGTGTGTTGAAGACCATGAGAAATACCAGACTGTAGGAGGGGGGTTTTCAAAGTATATTTTGAAAATAGTTTATTTATATAAAATCAAGGGATTTTATATATATATATATAAGAAAAAGGATTTTTGAATATTAAGGAATATAGTTGGTAAAACAAATATAAAAGAGTTTTATTTGTAAATCAATATAAGGGAATATATATGTTAATCGAATATAAGAGGATATATTTGTTAGTCAAAATATAAAGGAATTATATTCGTTAGAACAAATATAAAGGATATTTATTTAGAGATTAAATAAATAGAATATTATAAAGGGTATTTATTTAGAGATTAAATAAATAGAATTAAACTAAAGAAGATATTTATTTGTTAAATAAATAGGAGTTAACCAAGTGAATTGGTCGAGTTAACCAAGTGAATTGGTTGAGTTAAACGAAGTGAATTAGTTAAGTTAAACTAAGTGGTTAATCAAAGTGAATTTGTTAAGTTAAACTAAGTGGTTAACCCAAGTAAATTAGTTAAGTTAAACTAAGCGGTGAATCAAAGTGAATTTGTTAAGTTAAACTAAACGATTAATCGATGTGAATTAGTTAAGTTAAACTAAAGGATTAATCGATGTGAATTAGTTAAGTTAAACTAAAGGATTAATCGATGTGAATTAGTTAAGTTAATTAAGTGGTTAATCGAAGTAAATTAGTTGAGTTAAACTAAGTGAACCGGCTAGAGTTAATCAACGTGAATTAACTAAGTTAAACTAAGTGGGTTAGTTCAGTTAATCGAGACAAGTAAATCAAGTTAGGGTAAACCATTTGAGTTAACTAGTTAGAGTTAACCATTTGAGTTAACCAGTTTGAGTTGATCAGTTAGAGTTGACCAGTCAGAGTTGACCAGTTAGGGTTGATCAGTTAGAGTTGATCAATTAGAGTTGACCAGTTAGAGTTGACCAGTTAAAGTTGACCAGTAAGAGTGGATCAGTTAGAGTTATCCAAGTAGAGTTAATCGAGTAGAGTTGTCGAATATCACATATCCGAAGTAGAGTTATCGAATATAGGGTATTCGAGAGAAGAGTAATCGAATATAGTTTATTCGAGTGGAGAAATCAAATGTTATTCATTTGAGAAGAGTTATCGAATATAGTTTATTCGAATGGAGAAATCAAATGTTATTCATTTGAGAAGAGTTATCGAATATAGTTTATTCGAGTGGAGAAAATCAAATGTTATTCATTTGAGAAGAGTTATCGAATATTATTCATTCGAAGAGTTAATCCGAAGGAGTTATTCGAAGTTAGTTAATCCAAAGGAGTTATTCGAAGTTAGTTAATCCAAAGGAGTTATTCGAAGTTAGTTAATCCAAAGGAGTTATTCGAAGTTAGTTAATCCAAAGGAGTTATTCGAAGTTAGTTAATCCAAAGGAGTTCTTCGAAGTTAGTTAATCCAAAGGAGTTAGTCGAAGAGTTAATTGAATATTTGTTATTCAATTTGAGTTAATCGAATGTAGTTATTCGAGAAGAGTTAAATCGAATTTAGTTATTCGAAAGGAGTTAATCAATTTGAGTTGAGTTAATCGATTTGAATTAAGTTGAATCGAAATGGAGTAAATCGATTAGAATTAAGTTAATCGAGTTAGAGTAAATCGAATATTGGTTATTCGAAGGTAAGTTATTCGAATTAATTATTCGAAGGAGTTAATCAAATGAGTCGATCCAAAGGAGTTAGTCGAATATTAGTTATTCGAATAGAGTTAAAGGAGTTATCGATTTTAGTTTGATCGAAAGGAGTTATCGATTAGTAAATCGAAAGGAGATTTTCGAATATAGCATATTCGAAAGAAAGAGATCGAATATTGTTTATTCGAAAGAGAGAGATTTCGAATGTGAGTTATTCGAAGAGAGATAATCGAATATAGGTTATTCGAAGAAGAGTTAATCAAATAGAGATTACTCGAAAGAGAGTTATACGTCGAATTCGATTATAGCGAATTCGGGAAAGTACTATTTACTTTCCAGGGTTTAAATCAAGATTTAGTTATTGATTTAGAAATTAGGTGTCTGTTAAATTATTCGAGTTAGGAAATAAAATATATAGGGGTAGGAATTATAACGTTATAGTTATAATCAAACACTGTCATATATGAAGTGGATTCGTAACCTGAATCCGAGAATTTGCATAAACAGATGATTGTAAAAAGTGAGGGATGAGCTTCATCTATTTCACAGTAAAGGACGTTGTTCAATTAAGGTCTGAGAGGTAATTATACCCCAACTTGATTGACTTCAGAATTGACAAAGGAATAGTTGTGGTTCGATCTAAAAGGTTGATTTGAAATATAGTTAAGTAATAAGCGATTAATGGATTAAGCGTAACGATGTTTTATACAACGTTCATTGGAAATCCGTAAATGAGTTTTGGAAACGTTTTCCAAATATAGTCAGATATGTTTTCTAAACATAGAAAATGAAATGTCTTCATGATAAGAATTTAAGAAATAGAGTTAAGCAAATTTAGAAACTGACTGGAGAGGGTAAGTTGAACGGTTTTCTAAGTGACGATCTGATGTTGGTTTCGACCTTCCGGATTGATACTTAGAGAATTGTTCTCATACTAGTTACAGTTAGGGACTGATAGTTGCGAAAAAATAGTAATGTGAAAATAAGCTATGGAAATGTTTTCCAATGATTAATAACATATATTTTCTAAATATATGAAATAAGGAAATATGAACATATGATGATTGATCGATCGAATTTCCATTTGGAAATAAGATCGTTGTTTGTACACCGACATGTTTTCATTTGATAGTTAGATCACAGACTATCAAAGTTTTTACCATTTTAACGTTGTTAATATGGAGAGACCGGTTGGATTATTATCCAAAGAACCACTCTGTATTGGCATAAGCGTTGCGAGCAATATATGCCAAAGATAAATTGAAGACGGAGTAAAGTGCAAGGGCTGTTGTATAAGTCTTAGATAACAGTGACTAAGATGGATATACTGAATAGTGCCTTCGGTTTGTCCAGTCCCAGGACAACGTATATGGAAGAAGGTCTGACAGAGTATATCCAATGGATCGCGTAAGTTGATCTGTTTAAACGTATTCACGTTTGGTGGCGGAGGAATTCGTTTCTCTTAGCTATATACCCGTGTTATTTTTGTATAAGTCAATTTGTGATTTGGCGGGTATGACGATGTGGCATTCAAAGTGAATGGTGATCAGATGTTCTGAAGATAGACGTAGCTTCTAGCCTCACACCGGGAAGTAACAAAAGTTGGGCTAGGCAGCATGGCTAGTTGGGTCATCCCCAAGCAGGGTGTATTGTCACCGATCTAGTGAATATTCATATTTATACTTCTTTTTGATTTTGTATCTTCGGATGACGGTTTGATGGCCTACAACCGTGGTGGCAATATATTCGCGACACTCAAGCTAAATGAGTGAGCAGTCATGTGTGGCCGGGTTGCAAGACGTTCTTGTTGAACCCTGAGTGTATCACCTCTAGAGTACACTATTCAGAAGGTGCTCCCATACCTTGTCTGTTGGAATCCAATCTTCAAATAAGCGCCCTGCGGTTTATGATTTATACTATGTATGTAGAACGTGAGATGCAAGCGTTTCTGCTAGATTGATATCTATTTGTACTTAGACATTATTATAATATCACAATGATATTGCTTTTCAAAGTTTTTCAGATACTCATAAGGGAAAAACCCGTTCCGTATTCACGGCGTGGTCTTATGAGATATCCTATACCTGTTTTAAACTATTTTACTCATACCAGTCCCATGACTGACCCGGAGTTTACTTTGTTGTTTTCCCTAAACTCTTGGGTGCCTAAATTTGTACGGGCAGTCAAGTAGTCGGGATTTACAGATATACTTGGAGAGCTTGGAGCAGGAGACTTCAAGATTCTATAGCTATAGTTATTTCCGCTGTGTTGTAAGTGTTGTACTCTGATAAGTGCTGTTGTATATATATAACTGTTTACTTCAAAGTTATGATATATATTATATGTTATTCGTTCCGCTGTGAGATTCATGTTACTCTGATGATTCTGATGTTCTTCTTCTTCTTCTATTCTATTAGTTCTATCTTTTCTTTCTCACCTTCTAAATTCTTTCACTAACGTCTCGGAATTTCCGACTCTCGAGGAGTCGGAAATTTCCAGCCGTTACATAAAGGGTGCGTTTTTTACAGGTCCCTATTAAGTTTCAAAATTAGGCTCACATCCGGTCATAAACTTACTGTAAATTTAGTCCTTATTTTTTGAAAATTCAATAAAAAAATATGAAAAAAAACACGTAAATTCTTATTTAAATAAAACATGTTAACGCAAAAAAAAACAAATCAAAAAACATTAAACAACGCATCAAAAACAAAAAATACCAGAAATCAGCTAAAATGCAGTTAAATGCATACATCTGTGCAAGTTTTGCATATTTCTTGCATACAAATGTGCAAAAAAACACTCGCATGCAAATCAATTAACATTTATTTGCATTCATGAATCATGCGTGCAGTAAAACAGAAAAGGTGCACACATCCGTGCAACAATTTGCAGGCATAAAATCAATTAAGTTTTCTACATGCAATACTTGCGTACATATATGCAAGTATTTCAAAATATTGCACATATGTTTGCAAGTTTCTGTCCAGATTTTCAATAGAAAAAGCATATGCAATAGTTGTATATATGTATGCAATTATTGGTAAAAGTTGCATACATGTATGCACCTTTTTTTTACATGGACTTCTAAGAATATTTCTTAATTTTTTTTTAATCAGACAACACAATTTTCTGCAGAAAAACAAAAAAGGCGGAAAAAAGTAGGGGGCGGGTTTATGTATAAAACATGGGAGGGATGTGAGCCTAATTAAGTTTCAAAATAGGGATGTGATCCTAATTTTCACTTTTATAAAATTGGTTTCATTAAAATTAAAGGTCATTTGAAAATTAGCAATTCTTAAGTGTTAAATTAAATCAATATAATATAAATTGATTTCAAATAATCAAATCTATTGATAGAAAATTATTATTATTGTATATATTCAAATAAAATTTATATGGCACGAACACCTAATATGGCACGAGATGAGGGCTGGACTGAAATACCTGAAGTTCGCCTTCGATCCCAGCATTTTTGGAAACATATGGTGCTTGTAGTTTTTGTATTTACGTGTATGTTTAGATTCTGTTAGCATTGATATACCGTGTCGTCTCTGTCTTTCTTTTTGGTGTTAGTCTGACTTTGTTTCTTTGTAATCGTCTTCTGGTATATTAATAAAAATGGTAGGGGCCCATCCAACCCCGTCGGCTTTGCCAAAAAAAATTTTATATAGCTTCACAATAAACTAATTCAGATTTTAAACTTGATATTTTCCTTTTCAAGTTAGATCGATATTCAATTTATTTAATATCCATCTATTTTATTTAATAAATATAGTTCATAAACGATTTTCTAAAAAATTGATTTGGGCATACCTCAAAATCTATAAGATGAAATTTCAAATTTTCTCTTCCATTATAAAACTGTAATTACAATATATCCAGAAGATTCTTGTTTCAAAGAATTCCGACTTATATTTGATCTTGTACACTCAATTAAAGCTCAATTTGTAAAACTACGATGGCACTGCGAGCTCATTTTAATTAAATTTAATTTATATATCCAAACTTTGTTTAATAATAAGTCCCTTATTATAATTCAAATCTGAACTTAGCTGAGTCTTAATAAATTGTCCAATTCATTCTATACCTCAAATCCAGTTTATTCTCAATTATTTCAGAATTAATTTTATTATTTTACTATTCAAACTAAATTTTTTTCTCAAAATCGTTGAATTCAAGTTATTTAAATTTTCAAATCATCATTTAAAACCAATTTTAAATGTTCAACTTAATATCTAAAATATGGGTGGTTAAAATAGGAGGCACAAATGACATAATACACAATTGTTTTACTTGAGTAGGTTCTATGGAAGAAATACCAGGCTAGCACCACAGCTAAACCAATGCGCCATTTACAATGAAAAGACTTCACTTGATGTAGTAAGAAAGAGTAGCCGGACTGTAACATCAGTAGTGACCAACACCAAGTCACCGTAGCATAATAGCTATCACTTTAGCATGCATAACTATGATATTCCTTGAATTCGTTATATAAGATTAATTAATATTAGTCTCTTTTACACATGTAATGTAAAAAAGATGATTAATTAATTTTCAAATATTTGGTTTTACTTCCAGTGAACCTTTTTGCGCATCCGCTATATGCATGCTATTTCCTTGCTTTATCCCCACTACACCTCCGCCGTTGTAGAACCGCTAAGCGCTTTAACTGCACAGATATGGGTAATGTAAGTTAAAGCACTAAGATTCCGCGGAACCTCATGGGTCAATGGTAACCCCCAGATGATGGCTCACACTAGGGAAAGGTTGCTAGAATTTGAGGCTAGGATATTACTGGTGGAGGCAGTTGATGAATTTCCTCTCATGGAAACCCTCCTGACTGATGAAGACTGTAGGGTGTTGGAAGAAGGGAGGAAATTGTTACATGAGGATGCCAAGAGGGTGAGGCTGGCGGAACTTGTTGCTGCAAAAGGGAAAATTATGGCTACTGAGAGTGTAGTTGTCGCTCATCAATTTGTAAGGGGAAGCTCCCATCAATAACAAGTTACGCAATCTGCCGCTATCTACAGTCCAATGGTCCCAGCCCTTGTTCCTACTGAGTATCATCCAGATTTTCCGGGGTTGGGAATAGAAAGCTCCTTTCAAACAACAACCATGAGCACGCCGCCTACTGCCTCCGCACCGCAAGCTTCCAGAGATAAATTCTCATTATTACAAACACTCGAAAAGGACATAAGCACTAAGTTAAAAGAGACTAAATAACCCTTTTCCTTATTGTGCAAGCCCCTTTGGAGAAGAAATGACAACGGGCTTTTCCCCGACACTTCCCCAATTACTTGAGACTGGACTGGAACGGCAAGGGATACAGTTTTCACAGGGAAGCAACCCAATGGATACATTCTCAGATGTGAACCTAAATGCTAATATATATATATAAAGATATCCTCTTTGAGGAAGAGGAAATAATCGATGGACAGAGTAACCAAGTGAGGGGCCTAGTGGATCAGGCTATAAATGATGTACGACTTGGTGGAGGCGCAGAAGGCTAAAGTAGTGGCCAAGTCTGAGGAGCAAGAAGAGAAAAGGAAGGCTAATGAGGCTGCCCTCTAGGAGGCCTAAGTGAAGGCAAGGAAGGATGCCAAGGAGAAGGTTAGGGCCGAGATAGCAAGGAAGAAAGTGTCTGATGAGGCGAAGACGAAGAGAGCCGATGATGATGCCAATAAGAATGAGGCTAACGATGCCGCCAGGAAAAGGGGTGAAGAGGAATTCGAGAAGCTTTAGGAAGAGGCGGCTAAACAACTTAAGGGTGGGAAGTTAGCCAAGAAAAAGTCCATAGGGGATGCTAAGAAGGAGGAGTTGGAAGCGAAGATGGCCAAGGGGACTGGAGAGAAGGGAGGCACCAAGGCTATGCTAGCGCTTGCCACCGATCACCTCGAAATCGCTGCGAATTACCCCACCTAGAGATATTATAGAGGTCATGAGTGGCGAGGATGATGATGGGAATCATAAGTTGGTATCTCATGAGTCCATCTCCCCAGCCAAAGGTGAAGGTGGAAGAGGCGGAGGTAGCTCTAGGATGAAGATGACTGGTGATGACCCACCCAATGCTGAGTCTATTAAGAAGAGGAAGAAGAAAAGGATGAATCATCCTAGTGATGGTTATAGATATTTTGGTTATGTAGGTCGATAGTATATGTGAGTACGACGCTCGCTTTTGGAGGCATGGTGTAGTTTTCAAGTACACCATGTTGTTAGAAAGAAAGATAGATATATGTAGTTTTCGTTTGGTTGTGAATAAAAGTGCTAGCTGGCTTTTCTTATATCACAATTTATGTTAAGTGTCCAAATGTTCGTCTACGCTTTCCAGTTTCTGTACTTTCATAAACCTACTTTTTGTTACACTTAAGCAAACGTGATTTGAGGCATCGCTCTTGAGATTCCCAAGCGTGCAAAGTTGTATATTTCGACTCCGCCCTCGGGATTTCCCTTGGTTGGGAGTCTCTCAAGTCGTGCGGAGGTCAGGCTCGGTGTATTCCCTCTCAGGACCTCCCTGAGGTCGTTGGTCCTGAGTCGTGAGAAGGCATGGACGTCGTTAATTCATCCTTTAGACTCTCCAGTCATTTCATTTGGGTTAGATTACGAGGGCGTCGTTGATTCTCCAGTTGTTGCCCGAATCTGTACCCTTCGGGTCGGATGGAACTAAACGAGTGGTCGATGTCATGCTCATTCGGCTGATGGGCTGCCCTCAAGTCCAAAGACTTAGAAATGGGGTTGGATGCTCAAATGAATGAGGGTCCCCGGTTATTTATACTCGGCCTCGCCGTTGATTCGTGACTCAACTTGAGTTGTTTATACCCTGCCTCATCGTTGATTCGAGACTCCAATTAGGTAGGATCGATTCCAATCTTCGAGGTGTTGATCCAGTTTTATGCTCTCGTGTATGCAAGTTGGTTGTAATAGTTGATCAAACATGCTATGCAAAAGCAAACATACCAAGAACATAGACATTTGGAATGATTTTTTCTAATAACTTTGGCAGTAGTGGTCTTTAACTTACAATGCCTTGAATTTGAAGAAAACAAAACATTGTTGGAAAGAAGTAAACCTGTACACTAATCTATGTGAAGTAGCGGCGAAGATGTTCACTATTCCATGCTCTTGGGAGTTCGGCGCCATCAACGGTCATTAACTTGAAGGTTCCATCTCCAACTCTCCGTTGTATGACGTACAGACCTTCCTAGCGAGCACCAAAAACAGTCGATGCGGGAATGATCCACTTTAGGATGAGGTCGTCGATGTTGAAGAACGGGCTTTAGAGTTGAAGAATCAAGCGACTCATTGTCGTTGGGCAGTAGCTCTAAGTTCATCTTTGTTTCTTTTCTCTTCGAGTAAGTTGAGTGACTCAAAGAGTAGATCTTGGTTGGTCTTTGTACCATAATAAGTGACTCGATGAGATTGGAGTTTGAGCTCAACGGGAACGACAGTTTTGGATCCATAGGCCAGAGTGAAAGGAGTATGGCCAATCGCCGACTTATGGGTGGTCCGATAGGCCCATAGGCCCGAAGGGAGCTCATCTACCCATAAGCCCCCGGCTTTTTCTAGACGCTTCTTGATAATGGATTTTATCAATTTGTTAACAGCCTCAACTTTCACATTGGATTGAGGAAGAGCTATTGCCGAGTATATTTTTTCAACGTTGTGCCATCGTTAGAAGGTCTTGAACTATGAGCTTTTGAATTGGGTCCCATTGACGAAGATGATAGCTTGGGGACTCCATATCAAGTGATGATGTTGCGGACGACGAAATTGATCACCTTCTTTATAGTAATTGTGGTGAGAGCCTCAGCTTAGGCCCATTTGGTGAAGTAATCAACTGCGACAATAGCATAACGTGCAGCGCCTTAGGTCATTGGAAAAGTTCCGCTGATATTTATTTTCTACATGGCGAATGGCCAAGGACTGACCATCTGTGTTAGCTTGGTAGATGGGGCTCTCCAAATCTTGGAAAACCTCTGGCATTTGTCTCACTTGCAGGCATAGTCCACGACATCTTGATCGAGTGTGGTCCAAAAGTGACCATATCTGACAATCTTCCTTGCCAAAGTTTGCCCCTCGGTTGTGGTCGCCGCACTCGTCTTCATGCATATCCAGCAGCACACAGTCGGCGTTGTTGTGGGCTACACACTAAAGTAGCGGAATGGAGAATCCTCATCGCTAGAGCACTCATCTTGAATGATGTAGCGAGATGACTTATGAATGAATGCTTGTCTTTCGTTGTAGTGTTCAGGGAGGATTCCATGTTGTAAGTAACTCTTGATCGATGTCATCTAAGATTCGGGCTCGGTCTTCGTCGTTGCAATCGAATCAATTTGCATCTGATCTATGCTCGAAGAGTAGAGCACTTTGACTAGGGCTAGTCCCAAGAGTTTTGCATCCCCAGTGCTTGGCAGCTTGGGTAATGAATCAGCTTTCTCGTTTTATTCTCGAGGGATGTGTGTAATGACATAGTGGTCGAAGTTGGTGAGAATTCCACGGACCCGAGCAAGGTAGGGAGCTAGTCGTGCTCCCTTGTCTTGATATTCTCCCTGTACCTAGCGTACAATAAGCTGTGAGTCGGAGTAAGTTTGGAGAGCCTTGATGTTAAGTTTGACCGTGATTCTGAGTCCAACAATCAAGGCCTCGTATTCTGCATCGTTGTCGATGGCAGGGAAGTCGAGCTTCAGAGCATAACAGATCAAGCGTTCCTCAGGAGTAATGAGTATGATTTCGGTGCCAGAACACTGACTATTATATGATCCATCCTCGAACAGCTTACATTAGATGTCTGGAGTCTCACTGTCTTCC
The DNA here is from genome assembly GCA_030737875.1 of Allium sativum. Taxonomy (NCBI): domain Eukaryota; kingdom Viridiplantae; phylum Streptophyta; class Magnoliopsida; order Asparagales; family Amaryllidaceae; genus Allium; species Allium sativum. The sequence continues at coordinate 99,599,808 of CM060909.1, forward strand.
ATAAGAGATTCTTAGGGATATGTGAACTCCACTATGAAGTCTGCAAGGACTGGTTCGAGGACGGCTTAAATAGGGATGAAAGTAATTTTGAATTAGCTTAGTTCTATGTTCCACTTCAAAAGTCGCCCAGACGCCTCAGGTCGTTGCAAGACTTATCGTAGCAGCTGGTTAGTGTAGACTTTGGTTGGATTGGACTAAAAATAATGTCGCAGCTTCTGAGAAGAGACTAACAGGCAGTATGCGAGCTTCTCAAGCTTCAGATAGTTCTTTTTTGCTCCTATTAACCTCTTACTGATGTAGTAAATGGTCCGTTGGACACGATCTTCGAAGCGCACAAGCGCCAAGCTAATTGCCATCACAGAAACAACCAAATAGAGATATAAGTCTTCATGATCCATGGGTTTGGATAAGATACATGGTCGTTCTAAGTGATTCAAGAGGTCCTGGAATGCATCAATGCATTTTAGTGTCCATGTAAAGTTGTGCTTCCCTTTTTTGAGCAAGTCGAAGAAGGGAATGCATTTATTAGTTGCTTTATAGATGAATCGATTTAGGGCGGCCACTTTCCCGTTTAAGCTTTGAACATCCTTGATGCTCCGAGTGGATTAGATATCCCAAATAGCCTGAATTTTCTCTGGATTGGCTTCGATGCCCCATGAATTAACAATGAAACCTGGGAATAATCTCGACGCAATGCCAAAAGAGCATTTCAAGGGATTGAGTTTCATGCCATATTTATGTAGGACACCGAACATTTCGGTGAGGTCATTGATGTGGTCGTTTGATACCCTTGTTTTCATAAGCATATCATCCACATAAACCTTTATGCATCTCCTGATACGGTCCTTGATCATGCGGTTGACCAGTCGTCGATAAGCGGCTCCAGCATTCTTGAAACCAAAGGGCGTGAGGACATAGAAGTAGAGCTATAGGTCGGTTATGAAAGAAGTGTAGCCCTGATCTGGAAGCTACATTGGAATCTGATTATATACTGAGTATGCATCCATGAAGGATAGGAGAAGGTAGCTGGCGGTTGAATCAACAAGCTGGTTGATTTTTGGAAGTTGGAAATTGTCCATTGGGTGGGTTTTGTTCAAGTCTGAGTAGTCGACACATGTTCGCCACTTGTCGTTTTCTTTTTTGACCAAAACTGGGTTGGAGACCCATTCGGGGTAGACGGCGTCGCAGATGAATCCATTATAAAGCAGCCTATCCACCTCCTCTTTGAGTGAAGTCGATCTTTCAGTTCCCAAGCTTCAACACTTTTTTTTTACTAGAAGATTCTTTGGATCGATGCTGAGCATGTGACAAGCGATTCCTAGTTCGATGCCACACATGTCTACGTGGGTCCAAGTAAATACGTCGAGGTCTTCCCTTAAGAAATCCACAAGCTCTTCTTTTATTGCAGGGTGGAGTTGCGATTCAACTTTTAGGACCTTTATCGGGTCGTCGGGGTTGGTCGAAAGATCAACCGTTAGTTTTACCAGGGTAGCCCTCTCGAAGTGGGGCTCTTTGTCCTCCCTTGGATAGAGATCGTCGAAAAGATGGCAGTAGCGTCTGAGTCGGGACTCAAACACCTTTGATTGCTATGCGGAGGCAGTCTTGGCACAAGAGGGTGGAGGCTATGTCTTCCTTTCACCCAGTTGACAACTTCTTTTCACTCGGTGAGGTAGCTGGCCCTCACAGTTTCTTGGTCTCCTTTGACTATACCGATCACGTTCTCTGTCAGGAATTTCGTCAGAAGGGACCATGGCGACATGAAGGCTCGGAACTCTGTAAGGAATGGGCATCCAAAGAGGATGTTGTAGGGAGAGATGACGTCGATGATCACAAAAGTGAGGATTCGGATCCGGCTTTGATCCCTGTCTCTAGGTTCAACTGATAGGTCGAACATTCCCATGGGTTGGGATGAAGAACCGTTGAAGCCATGGATCGTGGCATGGTAGGGCTTCAAGTCTTTGGCTTCAAGTCTCATCTGGTCATAGGTCGTCTTGAAGATGATGTTGACCGAGCTTCCCGAATCAATTAGGACCCTTCGAACAAAGGTGGTCCAATCTGAGATGAGATGACGAGAGCGTCTATGGTCGGGATCTCAATTCCCGTAGACTCTCTCTCTCTCATAGAAGACGATATCATCCAGCATAGTCTTCTGGAGCTTGGCAGGGACAGATACATCCAAGGAAAAGCATGCTTCATGGGTGACGTGCTTGTGGAGTTGGCATACTTCTCCATCTTTTGGAAGTTTCATGTGTGGGGTGAGACCCGCCACAGATAGTGTCGATCAGGATGCCATGTAGTCTTTGATTGGACGGACCCGGAGCCGCATTAGCTGGAGGGAGAGCGAGCGTTGAAGGGGCCGCGAATACTTCAGAAAGAGCTGGGTTCTGAACGTATTGTTCAAGACGTTTCTCATGGATGAGCTTTTATATTGCATCCCTAAGGTGGCGACAATTGTTGGTATTGTGCCCAAACATGCCATGGAATATGCAATATTTGTCGGAGTTCTTCTCGTGGTCGGTAGATTCCCTAGTGTTGGGCTTCTTGTATTAAAGTGTGTTATAGGTTTCTAGGTATATGGCCTCCAACTCTCGGTTGAGCGGAGCATAATTCCTGTAATTGGGATAGCGTTCATGCTTCTTGGGATCTCTGGGAGCTTGGTTGTTGCTGCGACCGCCAGGTTTCCCACTGTTTTGCATGGGATTGTACGGGGACGCCCCATACTCATGTCAGAAGATTATCCGACTTGTTTTCCTTTGAAACGGTCTTAGACGGTGTCAGTGTGTAGGTTGTTGGGGTGGCTTCCTTGGGCAGCCGTGTTGCATTGAGTTTCCTTTTGACACAAGAATTTTCCGGCCTTTTCATAGAAAACTTCCAGAGTTTTTGGTTGCTTTCTGTCTATCTATGCTCCAAACTCGGTGCTAGCATGGACACCTTTGGCAAGCTGGACGATTTTAGATCATCAACCTCAGCGAGGGTGGTGTTGAAACGCTCGAGGTAGCTTTTGAGGGTTTCTGTTGGGCAATGATAGAGGTTGGAGATAGTGAGCGTATTTTTTGGGGTAAGCACATGCATCCTAAAATGTTTGACCATTTCCGTAGCAAGTTGGTCAAAGTTGGAGATGGAATTAGCCGGGTTACGGGTGAAACAAAGTAAAGATGGGCCTTCCAGGAAAACCGGGAAGCATTTGCGCCCGAAGGCATCAGTGGCCCGACTGGAGTCCATGTGCCACTCGTAGCGGTTCAGAAAGCCACAAGGATAGTCTTCTCCCCGTAGAGTGCGAGCTGTGGCATGTTAAAGCATCGGGGCCACTCGCTTCGTGCACGACCCTAGTGAAGGGGCTACATCTCACTTTTGTTTGCCACATGTCGTTGATGTTCCCTCGCATATCCCTCATGATCCTTCGGATCATGTCGGGGAGATATGCAGGTTGAACATCCATTGGTGGAATCTAGCGATTGTGATTCACCTCAAAGGTCTTAGGTCGTGGATGTTTTTGGGGATGGACATCGGGCTCATCCTCATCCATGTCATCGGCATTGTTCGCTTGATTATGTTATGGTTGCTGAGGCTGAGCCGGTTGATGTAGATTCTGATTAGGAGGAATTTGGTCCCATTGGGTTGCCGGATGAGTAGGCCCCAAGTTGAGAGCAGCGATGATTGAGTTCTGCCGAGGAGGGGGTCGGTTACTCAGACCTGGTTTATCGTTAATAACCAATCAGGAATGGTTTCGTTGACGCATTACCTCTTTGAAAGTTACGGTAGTTTCGCTACTATTTCCGTTGTCGTTTCGTTGATATGGGATTTAGTGTTGGCAAGGGCATTGGCATTGAGAGTCATCCTCCTACTTTGGCTCGGGCCTCGAGTATCATAAAAAGAAATTTCCGAAGTGTTGAGCTACGGCAGAACGTTGTTCTGAGCAAGCTGAAGTTGAGCGACGAGACGTTGACTTTCCTGGAGCTGACTCATAAGTTCGATGTTGGTTTTTAATGTGTCGTTGAGCTCTCGAGATCTATCTCCAATTTTTTATTAAGTGCGTAAAGTTACGCTTCAGTTGCAGGAGCATCGAGGTCCGTAGGAGGAATGATATCCATGTTGGTCGGGTTCCCCACTGACTGGGGCTGTTGAGAAGAAGCGGTGTCGATAACTACGGAGGTTCCGAGCATTGGGTTCTTTGATCGCTTAACCATCATAAGCGGACATGAGCGGTAGGTTAGGAAGAAACCTAAGTAGTGTGTCGAAGTCGAGAGGGAAATGCGCAAAAAGAAGCGAGCTCAACTTCTCAGTGAAAACACCCGAATGTTGACGACAAAAATGATCATCACACCGAAAGATTCTCAATTAGTCGAGAATAGAGTTTCACATGAGAAAATAAAGTGCAAAATGCAGTAAATGACACATGGATTTATAGTGGTTTGGTCCGTGAGGGGCCTACGTCCACTTTGAAGGATTTTTCTAATTCTTTATTCACAAACAAGAGTTACAAGCATTGAACTTCGTCATGGCGTTCGTTTACAAGTTGTTTTATGTATTTGGTGGTCATATTAGTCATATGTCAAGTCTTGGAAAAAAAATGATGTAAGCTTCTTCTTCCTCAAGAGCTATGCTGCCATTAATGGAGTTCTAGGAACCTGTAGAGGTATTAAATCATCCAAAACCCAACCCTTGTGAAGAATAGGTAAGGGGTATTTATAGGTAGCGGGTTAGGTTGGAGTAGGTGAGATTTGGGGACCACATAGCTGAATTTCATATCCTTTGAAGTCCAAACCGTGAATTTCGCACCCCTCACTAGTGTGAAAGAAGAATATGTACCCCCTTTGGAGGGCTATGAATTTTATATTCCAAGGGATACGGAATTTGTATCCCTTAGGATACGGTTGCTTTGAATACCCTGGGGGATACAGTGATTTCGTATCCCCTAGGGATACAAAATTTCATATCCCCTGGGGGATACGTTGAGAAGGCTTCTAAGGGGAGGGATTCGAAATGCACGAAGCAGTGGTAGAGGGATTCAAATTTTTTTGTTGCATGATGCGGGAGTCAAATTTGGCACTGCGGAGCTGAAGGATTCGAAATATACAGTGTTAAGGGATTCAGATTGTATGTGAAGCACATTTTGGAGGATGTGAAGTGTATCTCTTTGGAAGGATTCGAAATCGCTGAAACAAGGGATACGAAATGTACTTTTTGGAGGTGTTGTGAGGCCTACACTCGCATGACTTCTCTCGGGCTTGAATCCTTAGTGCTATGGAGACACTTCGGGCTTCGGTGTCACGCGATGTGTTGAGTCGAGCAGGACTGGTAGTTGGATTGTGATATTCAATTCTATCTTCTTCTTCTTTTAACTTTAATGAATTGATTTTCCAATAGTTGGATGTTTGGCATGTGAATACCATGGATGTATTAGTAGCACTTGAGGGTCGAAAAGTCGGACCTATTACACTATATAATTTTGGTTTAAATTTTTTCCCTTATACTTATTTTTGTTCATTATGAATTGTAAATGCCTAAAATTAATTCAATTTTTATTATTATACACTTTTTTATATTTTTGGCAAGGTTAACCAGTTTTTATAGCGACCCGCAATACTTTTTACATTAAAATAAATAATGAAAACAACAAAATATAAGAGATAGGCAGACTGCCCACCTGCTACCTGCATTTAAAGAGATAAGCCATAATTGATACTACCTAGATTAACTAGAATATCACCACATTGGGTGATACTTAGCACATAGAAAATGGAAACACAGCGTGAGACTTAGCAAATAGAAAATGCAAACACAAATTACATACACGGATTTGCACTACCACTAGAACTCTGAAACACTTATAGCTGCTTGCACAATATCTACAACAAAATCACATCAAGTAGCAAGAAATCAGTAAGGTGAACTCACTACCACCAACTAGCAATCAGCTACAAAGAATGCCACCACAAAGAGAAGCATGCACTGAAGAAATAAATCGCTTCAACCAAGCCAAAGTGCTCTCGTACCAATGCTCCTCGCACACACAAATAATGAAAGGAATCACCACAGAAAAATTTCAAAAGAAATAATAGGATTCACTCAAATTCTCGCCACCGATAGAAGACCAGAAGGGGCCAACTTGACACCCCCGAATCCATATCTAAAGAAACAACCAAGGAAAGTAAAAAAAAATGAGTACCAGGTAAAACACACATGCGCAGAGAAAATATAATAAACCACAATAATGAAGCACACAAACTTAAGTCGATACACTCTCGATGTAACACAAAAACCCAATAAATTGACCGCACATATAAAAATCTAACCAATCTATAAAATAGCCCAAACCCCCCCCCCCCACAAGCACCAGATATACTGACTACACTCACCAGCACGTCGAAACAACTTCGATCCACAACCACAACAGTCTGCCTTTCGGTGAGAGCATGACAGAAACCTAAAAAGTAAGGGAGCGACAAATCTAGGAGTCACGAAATGTTCCAAGCGTAGTGGACAATCAGGAAGAGGAAGGAGAAAGGAACACAAAATCTTACGATTAGGGTTTACAAAAGAAGATCCAGGCTGGAGTTGTTTGATAACGAAGGATAAGGATAAAATGGAAGCATATATGGTTCGGGGATAAAATAATACTATGCCGCAACGGCAAAAGCTGTGCTAGAGGAGATTTGATTGAAAAGATGGAAGTGAAGGAAGCTAGATTAGCAGGCGAAGGAGGAAAAGGAAGAGGAGGGCGAAGCGAACGAAGAAAATGGAGGGTTAAAATTCAGTCACCATTGAAATACAATGGAAGCTTTTTTTTCATTTGTTCTTAATATTTAATGATCATATGATTCGATGAATTCATATAAAATTATTAAAGTTTCAAATTTCAATTTATTATTTTTTATATTACTACATTACATCATAAACTTTCATAATATATTCCATATTTCTTTAACATTATTTTTACTTTTAATAATTCATTCAATTTTTGGCCAAAGTAAATATTTTAAACCGGTTTTTTTCCAAATGTTTCATAACCTTTGTAAAGCGATTCAAGATTTTCGAAAATTTTGAAAATTAAAATTGTGTTTACAAATAATTTTATTAATTAATTTATGCCGAAATTATCTAGTGATTTATAATATATATATATATAATTAAATACTAAAATTATAATACTTTCAAATCAAAGATAATTTTAAATTGGAAAACTGATAGAAAATATGTTTTGCATGTATATATATAATTTTATTATTATCTATATATATATATATTAATTTTATTATATATATATATATATATTATGAAGTAATTTATCATTAATCGTTATATTTACTTACATACAAACACACACATACGCACACCCGCACACACATGCACACGCGCACACACACACATAGTTTATTTTAATTTTGCATACATAAATTATATATATATATATCGCTACTATTTATAATATAACATGTAATTATATATCTATATATATGGAAAGTCTATTCAGAAACAAAATTAGACATAAGAAATCTCAACAATTAGTTCTTCCCCTGAATTTCACCTTCTACATAAAGACAAAGAAATCCAATGATTCACAGTTTATGTGCCTAATTTTATGTCCCAATAGTCACTCCCTATATATGTATGTATATATCTATGTATGTATGTGTGTGTGTGTGTGTTTGTATGTATATGTGTGTGTGTATATACATATATATAATCATAATTACATTCATAAATTTATATATACTTATACACACAAAATCACTTGGAATTTAAAACCATGTATACATGTACATATTTGGACATCATACAAAATATATAAGAAGTTGTGTCCGCTGCGGTGTAAATCGCAACATCCATATATGGGCATGTTATACCCTTCAAGGGTTATTATATCACACATGCACACACAACTATTTATATATGTGTGTATATGTTTGATAATTGTATATATAATTAATTCCAAATACTTTAATTTCATATTACAAAAAAAATATTTAGACAATACATGATTTTACTTAAATCATACTTATAAATGTTCTAAATATATTAGACTTTGTAGGCTAAATAAATGTCCAATAGGAATTTTAAAAAAAAAATCACCTGTAGCTTCTATTGTGGTCTCGCTTAGGTCCAAGATTCACCCCCGGTAGATCTTGAGGTGGTAGATGTTCATGTTGTTCCTTCAGACATAGAGTCTCCTCATATTCCTGTTTCTTGAGAATTTTAGGAATAAACTTGGATTTATGTTCCACTATTTGAAACTCTAAGGGGCGATGCTTTCTTAAGTGTGCTACTAATTATAGTTTTGTAAGGGGCGACGGTCTGGCCTATAGTCCAGATGAAATTGGTCAGGTAAAGAAGAATATATTTTGAAATACTAGTTGGGATAGAAAATTCATTTATACCCATGTCTTTGTTGGTTTTTTCCTTAACCTTGCTATCTTTTTTTCAGAGTCTGTTCTTATCATTGGCCCTAACTTGGCTGATGATAGTAGCAGTTCCTCCTCTTTTGAAAGAGGATAGTAATGGCTATTAGTGTTGGGGTTTTGTGCACGGTGGAAAAGACTGAACATCAAAAAAATGATCTTTTTCACTCAATCATTTGAAGGTGAATTTGATTGAAAATAATAACGTAATAGATCGGAAATAATAGCAATACGCAAATATTCCACCGAACCATCCACTTTATTGATTCACTGAAATTTTGTTTACACTTAATGGAATAAAGCCATAATAAACAAAATACAATTCAATCAATAATCAAATCGAGAAAGGGAAAGAATATCTAGATGACTACAAATATTGTTGGAGAAAAAGAGCAATGAAGAACGACGACAAACCCTTGAATCAACCTGGAGGCACCAACTGCGTCTATCAACAGCAAATAGAAATACTTCTCTTAGCCCTAATTACCTCGTTTTCTTCTCCAGGGAGAAACCCCTAGAGGCGCACAACATCTCTAGATATTCTCACATGCTTTATTATATTTTGATCTAACCAAGAAGACTGCTTATAAAGGAGAATAGAAGACCTAAATATCCAAATTTCTTCTTTAAAACAATCTCTAGAATATAATCTTTTATTTCTTTCCTTCTATGATAAAAACAGTAAATCAATCAAATCAATTAATTGATCAATCAATCAAATCAGTTAATTGATTACATTAATCTTCAAAAAATATTTAGTTAGTAGTTTATGCATGTTGCATGTCTCCTGTGTTGTGTTTTTATTTTAGTGGTATGACCCTTATAAATCCATTATAGTTATTTTGTATGGGTGCAAAATCCTTGTTTACATTTATTAATACAAGTGTTATAACCTAATGTAAAGCCGGTTTGCATCGCTATACAGTATATGTTGTTTATATAAAGTGCTACAAAAAGCAAAGTTAAAACTATTTTATATTAAAATTAAATTCTTTAAGGGTTATGAATATATTTCAAAATTGATTTAAATTGTTTTTATAAAGGTAAAAAAATTAAATTTTATGTATAAATATAAATGTTTTGTTTATAATTAATCAAAATGTGTAATTAATTAAAGGATGCAAGTGAATACAAATGCACATGCAGAAGTGTGTAATAAATGAATTATACATGTTATACTAAGTTAAAAATGTATAAACTAGTGAATTATAAATATTATAATAAATTAAATTATTCAAATAAAATTGAATTAAATATTAAAGGCATTATAATTTATATATTCATACCTTGAAATACACACACAGATATAGAGTTTCCTCATATTCCCGTTTCTTTAAAATTTTAGGAATAAACTTGGATTCGTGTTCCATTATTTGAAACTAAGGGGCGATGCTTTCTTAAGAGTGCTACTTATTATAGTGTTGTAAGGGGCGATGGTTGTAACAACCCGAGAAATCAGAGCCAATTAAAAAAAATTATTTTAAGAATTTTTGTTGGAAAGTGTGTCAGAATTTAAAAATTCCATTTTTAAATAATATTAAAGCTATTAAAAATAGCCATTTTGCAAACGATCTTCGTTTTCAACGAAACCATTTTTATTGGATTCAGAATGTCAAATTATTGCTAACTTTAAATTCTCATAATTTTTGAAATTAATATGTGAGCATAGTAAATTAAAATGTATTTGGTAATTTTTGTTGAATTGGATCGACCGTTAAAAAGTCATTTTTCAAACGATCTCCAAATTCGACGAAATTAATTTAGTTAGGACCATATCGTCAAAACATAGCTAGATTTATTTTTCGGGAATTTTTGGAGTCAGTATGTGGCCCCGGTAAATTAAAATGTACGATCAAATTAAATAATTAAATATTTTATATTTTAATTTAAAGAAAAATGGGCTGAAACGATCAAATGGGATGATGAGACCTAGTCCATTATGTCCGGAATAGGGGTGTTTGGCTAGGGTAGACATTCGCTGGGCTGAATTTGGAGTTAGTATCAGTTAACGGACTTTTTGTGAATTAATGAATTAAATATTATTATATTATAAATATAGATTAAACTAAAGCCTAATCCTATACAGTAGTTGTCGCCTCTATAAGTTTCATGGCCAGAAAAGCTCAAACCTTCGACCATCAAAATCATTCGATTCTCTCAGTAAAATCCCTCCACCCTTTTGAGAATATTGAAGCACTCTTTGCACTCTTCGCATCTGTACGGTGGAAGTGTCTGGAGCCCTGTATTTCGACCGCACCATCACCTCAAACCGCCACCGTTCTCGTCGCCGCCCTACCCCCTAGCCACCGTCGAACTCCACCAGACCAGCACCGAAACGTGCGCCGTCCCTCCCACTCCGTTGTGGCATTGTCTGATCGTCATGAAGTGAAGCGTGTGGATCAAAAAGCTTAGACCTAGTTTTGAACGAATAGGAAAAACATGCGGCTTTGTTTCTGGAAGAAGAAGAAGAAAGGTGATATTTTTATTTTAGTTAATTAAATCTAAAATATTATTAACACAATAAAATTCATAACTCATGCATATGTTATCGGAATCTCATGAAACAGGAATCGTTTGGATCGTGGCGGAGTCTACTTCATTTTAGAAGTGACCTGAGAATTTTAGATCGATCTATAATTTCTGAAGAATTCCAAAGCACTGTGAGATCTCATATTTAAAAATTAAAAATTAATTGTTATTGCATTGGAAAAATTTTATATATCCGCTGTTAAGATTCAGTTGTGTGTTGCACGCGATTTGAATTGAAATATTTTGTTTGTGGTGATCTGTTGGGTTTAATTGGATATGATAGAATTGATCAAAATTGTTAACACAATAAAAATATCTTTTTTTTTAATGTATATACATATATGTTAGAATTGATCAAAATTGTTAACATAATAAAAACATCTTTTTTTTATTGTATATACATATATGTTAGGATTGATCAAAATTGTTAACACATAAAAAAAATTATTTTTATTGCATATACATATATGTTAGAATTAGACAAAATTGTTAATACAATGAGATTCTTTTTTTTTAATTTATTTATACATATGAAATATAGAAATGGTTGTGTAAATAAAAATATTCTTTTTATTTTAACATGTTATTGTTAGAATTTGTTTAACAATAAAAATATTCTTTTTATTTTAACATGTTAATGTTAGAATTTGTTAAACAATAAAAATAGTCTTTTTATTGTACATGTTAATAATAGAGTTTGTAAAATTTGTCATACAATAAAAATGTTCTATTTTATTGTACATGTTAATCATAGATTTGTTAGAAATGTTCATATAATAAAATATCCTTTTTATTGTATATGTACATAGAATTTGTTTGAAATGTTCATACAATAAAATTATCCATTTTATTGTATATGCAACATAGAATTTTGTTAGAAATGTTCATACAATAAAATTATCTTTTTTATTGTATATGTTACATAGAATTTGTTTGAAATGTTCATACGATAAAATTATCCTTTTTATTGTGTACGTAACATGGAATTTTGTTAGAAATGTTCAAACAATAAAATTATCCTTTTTTATTGTGTATGTAACATAGAATTTGTTAGAAATGTTCATACAATGAAATTATCCTTTTTATTGTATATGTAACATAGAATTTGTTAGAAATGTTCATACAATGAAATTATCCTTTTTATTGTGTATGTAACATAGATTTGTTAGAAATGTTCATACAATGAAATTATCCTTTATATTGTGTATGTAACATAGAATTTTGTTAGAAATTAATGTTCATACAATAAAATTATCCTTTTTATTGTGTATGTAACACAGAATTTTGTTAGAAATGTTCATACAATAAAATTATCCTTTTTATTGTGTATGTAACACAGAATTTTGTTAGAAATGTTCATACAATAAAATTACCCTTTTTATTGTATATGTAACATAGAATTTTGTTAGAAATGTTTATACAATAAAATTATCCTATTTATTGTATATGTAACATAGAATTTTGTTAGAAATATTCATACAATAAATCTATCCTTTTAGTTGTATATGTAACATAGAATTTTGTTAGAAATGTTCATAAAATAAAATTATCCTTTTTATTGTATATGTAAACATAGAATCTGTTAGAAATGTAAGTACAATAAAGTTATCTTTTTATTATATATATGAATCATAGGATTGGACAAAAAAGAATTTTGTCATACAATAAAAATACCTTTTCTCTACTCTGTGTGTGTGTGTGTGTGTGAATTACAGGAGTGGACAAATTTATTTATACAAATAAATTACTTTCTTTTGTATTATATATATTTATGATTCACAAAAGAAACATGTTTAGGGAAAAATGTTGAAACATTAAAAATGATAATTTTTAATGTATATTTGGATTTATTATTAAAAGAATCATGTTTAGGGAAAAATGTTGAAACATTAAAAATGATAATTTTTAATGTATATTTAGATTTATTATTAAAAGAATCATGTTTAGGGAAAATGTTAAAACATTAAAAATGACAATTCTAAATGTATGTTTTGATTCATTATTAAAAATGATATGTGCATTAGAAATTGTTTAGAGATTAAAAAGGACATTTTAATGTATATTTAGTTTCATCAAAATGTTACATTGTATATGTTCATTTAGAGAAAAAGGATTATAGGTTAAAATAGGATTTGTAATGAAAACTGTTAAATTTTACCTGTTAGCAAAATAGGAAAATGTTTATATGTTGAAAACATCCCTTTTAACATGTTAGTGAAATCGTCGAACGATTTATATATATATATATATATATATATATATATATAATATAAATTAAAATTAAAAGAATCGCGTGCGGTAGTTCGCATTTCGGAATCGTAACTTTAAACGATTATACTGAAAGATCCGACCATCGGATTTTCCCAAAACTGGAACCGTTAGGTCCGCTTTGGGAAAATCTTTCCAACGATATCAAATTTGTTAAAATCCAACGGTTAGATTTTTTGAGAAATGTGTAATTCAAATTTGAAAAAAAAAAACAGCGCTAGGGCCACGTAACGACCTGAAGCGTCGTTAAATTAAATAGGTTATTTTTATATAAATAAAAATAGCGATAAATCGTTATAAAATAATATTAACGATATGAAATGATTTAAATTACATATATTCGAGAATTATTTGAAAAGACCGAGTTCAATCTCATTTCAAATAATTATACTACGATTTAAGTCAAAGATATTGAAGACGATGGTTGAAGACCGGCGATCTTCACATCGAATGAACGACTACTGATGCCCTTGATTGGAGTTGCTGCCTTGAAAGGGTTACAGTGGTAGTTGTCCGGACCTACTTGTTGACTGTCCGGATATGCGAGAATCTCTCTTTCGTGTTGGACATACGGGACGAGGAATAAGGTGTCTCCGATTTCGTCCAGACCCAGAACGGACTTGTAAATGGATGTGTGTCTGACATTGGATTTCGTTCTGTGTTAATTAATTTCTATAAATATATATATGTTTAGTGGCGGAGAATTTATTCTCTTGCTTAACACCCTTCTTTGAGACGTACGAGCTCAGAGGTTATATATTGATAGACATCAGTTACATAGCGTGAATTGTCAATGTGCCATGCTAAGACGCAAACGATTGAGGTTTTTGTTGAAAAGCAGAGCCTTGTTGTGGATGATCAAAGCACAATTTTAATTAACATAGCTTTGTGTATAGCGTTACTTCGTGAGCCTCACACCCCGGTATGAGTCGAAAATGGGATAAGGACTGTAGGGAGAATTTGCGTTTCTTTCTAGCCAGAAGTGGTGTCACGATATGGAGCCCAGACATTCTTACTTATGTGGATGATAGTTTGCGAGGCCTCGATATATTAGTCGCTACTGGCCAAGTGATAGGTCCGATAGGATCGGGAAACGTATTATTCAGGAATTGCCAATCCACTAAAGTATTTGTGGACCGGCCCTACCGCATCCAAGGGTTCGCCAACGTCCGAGTCTTGAGGCATTTGCTAGAGTGTCTCAAATCGGTGAGGAGTCATCCCTAGCCTAGTCTCATGATGGAAACCCAATTTCCAATACGGCATTACGGATTTGATTGTAAACCTATATATGGCGACATAGTATATGGTAGCTATGCCGTCTAGATTGATACATTTATTTTGAAAGTGTTTTAAACTGAGTAGACACTAGTAATAATATCAAATGATTATTGTTTTATACGTATTTAGCATGTTTGATCATTATAAGGTAAAACTCTATCATCCAGTTTGCGTTGCATTGTGTGATGGGGCTTGAGTCTTATAATGGTTTCATTTTTCTAAAAAGCATTGCGTTGTTTTAAAGGATTTACTTATTTTATGCACTGACAATCCAATAGAGTAAACCCGTTCCACATTAACGGCGTAGTCCTGTGATTAGCCTTATTATTAGATAAGTTAAGTAAAGATTTATCATACAAGTCCCATGAGTGACTCGTAGTTTGTTTTCACTTACAAACTCGGGTGCCCTTATTTTTACATGAGTAGCCAAGTGACAGGTAACAGGTTTATTTTGGATATGTATCGAAGCGAAGTATGCTCTTCGGCAGAAGATGAAGATTATCTCTATCTTTTATTTCTATTTTGGAACATTTAGACATCATTTATCTATGTTGTACTTGATGATGTTTTAGAACTATTTCTATTTGCTGAGACTTTTTATGTGCTAAGTTGTATCATGTATCATGTGCAACTCTGATATGGATGACATTTTAATTCTGTTGTGATAATGATATTATTCTATGATTTCATGTGTTATGTTATTATTTGTAATATGTTGTTGTGATAAATGTGTTATATTCCAATGATTATCCTTACTTCCGTGGATTATAATTAGGTTATAACACTTTTGTTAATTTTATATTCATAACCCTTAAAGTTAAAGCTATTTTATATTAAAATTAAATTCTTTAAGGTTATGAATATATTTTAAAATTGATTTAAAGTTGTTCTTATAAAGATAAAATTATTTAAATTTATGTATAAATATAAATGTTATGGTTATAATTAATCAAAATGTGTAATTAATTAAAGGATGCATGTGAATATAAATGCACATGCAGATGTGTGTAATAAATGAATTATACATGTTATACTAAGTTAAAAAATGTATAAACTAATGAATTATAAATATTATAATAAACTAAAATTATTCAAATAAAATTGAATTAAATATTAAAGGCGTTATAATAATTTATATATTCATACCTTGAAATACACACATAGAAAGACTTTTTATGAGATTAGTAATTCAGTTTATTCTAAAATACTTTTTAGGACCGTTAATTTCGTACGAGTGTTCGATATTCGTTCGGATTCGTGATCGGAATATGTCCATTCAAGTCTGTCTGATTTTCATTTAGAATACGAGGAAGGATAACAAAATTTATACGAGAAAAAAAAACCTCGTTCGACCTGTCCGTTCAAGTTTATCTGAGTGTCTTATAATTCGGTATATAGTTGGTGGAAACTCTTCTAAAAATCATAAAATTTCAATATCAATAGCAACGTTAGTCCGTGTTCATTCATGTCCTATCCCAAAACCGTACGTTGGTATCCATGTGATTTTATTTAGGGCACGAGTTAGAATAACAAAATTTGTATTAACATATATATCGTTTGATCCGATTTCATTTAAAACAGAAATTGATCAGACCTCCATTCAATTTAATCTGTCCGATATACATTCTAGCTGCACATGGCAATTAGTGTGTTGTTAGTTTCTCATGTAAAGCAAATGACATACAAGTTAATTCAATATTAGCTAAATTGTTTAAATAATTACCAGTTCGTATGTTTGCAAGTCATAAACTAATGCAAGCTAACGTTTCAAGGCATGCTGCATTATGGGTCACCTCATTTTTTTTCTCCATTGCAAGTCAACTAACTTTTATAGATAAATTATTCTTCCAAGTAGGAACGAATTAGCTGTTCAAAATTGTTTAATAACCCCTTGATAGTATGCTAATTCAAAATTGTAGAATAACCCCTTGATAGTATTTTAATTCTTGGGGGGGGGGGGGGGGGGGGGGGGGCGAAAGTAGTGTTTGTTATTTGATTAGTTGACCGTTAGGCAAGTAGCAGTTGCCATAAAGGAAAATAAAGAAATTCAAATTAATGTGAAGTTGGAGTGAGTTGGTAGGAATTGAAAAGGGTTAGTTGTTGCGTAGGTATACCGCATACGCTTTGGATCCATATATAGTTGGTAAACAAACGTGGGATTTGACCACAAATAAGGTGGGATCTGACCAAGAAGGAATATTGTAGATACACGAGTTTTTCCTGAGAACATATAAATTGACCATCGTGCTTGAATGCAATTTCTAGACTATAGGCGCATTTTCAGGTAGTAGCCCCGTTTTCATCAGAAAATACAAAAACGAAAATACCATTCTTATGTTATATATATATATATATATATATATATATATATATATATATTATTTTTTTATAAGTTTTTAGGGTATCCCGTAGATGTCCTACGTGATTTCTCAGTATACCACGCAGTATGCCTACTTGGTTTCTTAAGGAATTACTTAAGGCTACTACGCGATAAACTGAGGAATCACGTAGGCATCTATGAAATACCCTGAAAATTCAAGTGAAACGTTTACGTGGAATAGTATTTTTAGATTTTTTTTTTTTTTTTAATTAATTCAACGGAGGAGTGCTCACTAAAATTGAGGGTTTGTCTTTTTTTTCAAATTGTAGGAGACAACCATCTAATTCCGGGAATTGGAATAAAATTTCTATTTATTTTTAATTTTTTAATTCTAAACGGTAAAATGAAATACCATTTCATTTCTAAATGCTTTTGAGTTTATCGTTTGGGGATCCTAATCCACAAAAAGAGTGGGAAGTTCCCACTTATTCTACTTCTCCACACTCAAAGTTACATTGGTGTAGCACGAAGGAGAGAAAAATAGAAATTCTCCATTTCTCACCAAATTCGCATCGCTAGGCTCTGAGGAAAATGAAACCCTGTGTATGCCGGCTGGTATGTACAAAATAGGCATTAAAATATGTACGTACGTTCTATGAATTTCTAAGGAATATATTACTTGCACAGTAACAACCAAAATTCATGCTTCAAAATATTATCTACTCTCAACAGCAAATCATATTCTTCCAAAAATGAACTGCCATATTTGATTTCGTTTGGAAAATATTAATAAACGTCTATTGATGAGACAGTATTATCTTGGGTTTTCACGCAATTGAAAATTATATACTAACTTTGGCTAGAGCAAGCAATGAGCGGTCCCGCTATTGGGTTTTCACGCAATTGAAAAATATTTTCCTTTAACCACGTGGGAAGCAAGGATTCATACCAGCATATATAATACACACACACTAAAACACACTCAATAAATTAAGTTCAATAATAGTAGCGTTTGAGCGACTGTCAATTCTACTCACCCAGCTATTGGGTAAAACATTTGCATATAGAGCCAATTGTCACTACCACCTACCAATTACAAAGTGCTAAGTGCATCTAATACGTCTCAAACACTCATTCTCCTACGTCGCAGATGTGAGTGCAGACTCAGGCATGGACGGAGGCACAGTGCATCGCACCATCAGCTAAGATGACTTTTGCTTTTACATATCTGTTGTCTCATATAACTATAACATTGCCCTCATCTTAGCGTATAGAATTTTATGTCAATTTATATTCTCGACTTCTTGAGGATTCCAACCTAAAACTTGAATCTTTTAGAATGTGTTATCATTTATCACTGAGCTAAATGGTATTTGACTAAATATAATTCGAATATTATTATTGGAAAAGATTTTAAAATAAATATCAAACCTCCCTTTTTTTTATTGTGATGCTAGGAGCATCCAACTTTACACTTTCTAATATCACACACAAAAATAATAAACATAATAAATTTTATTTACTTCCTAATACTAAACACATTTCACATGACAATCTACCAACATTCAAATTAAAATCACTTTGCATGACGAACCGCCAACCAATACCGTTTTCCACTGTTTTTTTTTTTTTTTTGCTTTTTTAGACAAAATCTGACGATGGAATTAAGACAACCGTTTTCCACTGTTGTCAACCACCGAACAACTGTTATTCGGTGGTTGATCGTCATGCAAAAAATAAACGAAAATAATGTATTTGGTAATTAATCCTTTAAAATATTGTATTAGGAAGAGTGTAGTGCAAAATTACATGATGTTTTTTAGTAATTGTATTAAAATAAAAAGAAGAAAATGAGGTGACCTTGGGAACACACTATTTTTTAAATCTCATTAGTATATAAGATCATCACTTAAATCATAGTATTTGGGTCACTCAACCTTCCACCAACACCCGAGGTCAATGAAACCATACAAGATTTCTCTTTCAAATTTCGCATAATCATTTCATTTCATGTAAATAATCTAGGTCCGTAATGTACTCCCAAGGAAATTCATGGAGTTCATAAAAGACGTCCTTACACCTCAAACATTCCTTTCGTCATTTTTAGCCTTAAAATAGAAAATCCCAAGCCTTATCAATTCATGTTTGAACGATTGAAATTGTTGTTTCCTACCATTAAATGTTGAAAGTTTAATGTCACAATACTTCTCAACTGTCAATTTTACAAATAAAAAGGGTTTAAAATCATTTTGACATCAGTTGGTATCAAAGTATCGCGTCTCTCTTTTTTCAAAAGATTGATGTTTCCTTCATGCTATAATTAATTCCTCTATAAAATCAATGCAATCATTGCATATTTTGTTCATAAACATATATCAATAAACTAAAGAATGATAACATCATACGTACTGATAATACTCAACTGCATATATACAAATTTTCTGATCAAAACTGTTCTGGGATGACAGACATAAGAAAACTATTGAAGGGTGATACAAATTTCTAGAAGATTAGAGAGTATCAGAATCATCTAGAATATTAAAGAATTGCATGTAATAAATAGTTGATGGAATATTCTATCTAGATTATTCTCTCTAGAGTATTCATTGTAGAATGTTCATTCTAGAATATTCTATTAGCATATCTCTTGTAAATTGAAGCCTATAAATAGAGGCTCTTGTGCACAATGTACTCAACAAGTACTACTACAACTATGTACTAAATCTTGTAGCAAAAAACTATAAGCAATAAAATTGTTGTTTTACAAAAACCATTGAGTAATTTCTCCATCAAACTTTCTTTCAACTATTCAACTATTTCAATCATTTATCCACAACAACTATTCAACTATTTCCTCTACTACAACTACTAACAAGTGGTATCGGAGCTTCGTTCGTTCGCATATTGGGCGAGAAAAAAAATACAACCATTATAAGCTATGGCAAACATTGCTCAATCTCCATCACCTTCTGTCCCTATTTTTGCCAGTGAAAATTATGATTTTTGGAGCATAAAAATGAAGACATTTCTTAGCTCTCAAGATCTATGGGATATTGTAGATGAAGGGTTCACTATTCCTGAAGATACTTCAACTCTTAGCCAAGCTCAGAAAAAGGAGATAAAGGAAAATAAATTAAAAAATTCAAAAGCGTTAAGTTTTCTACAACAAGCGGTGACCGACGCTATCTTTCCTAGAATAATGGGAGCTTCAAACGCCAAAGAAGCATGGACCACATTACAGGAGGAGTTTCAAGGAAGTGCAAAGGTACGCGCCATTAAACTTCAAACATTAAGGCGTGAGTTTGAATTAATAAAAATGAAGGAGTCGGATACCGTAAAGGATTATTACTCCAAAATAAAAGAAATAGTTAGTCAAATAAGAGCTTATGGGGATAATATTCCTGACAAGAGGATTGTTGAGAAAATTTTAATTTCAATTCCCCGTAAGTATGACTCAATCGTGACTACGATCGAGCAAACTAAAGATTTGTCTACCTTATCGGTGACTGAATTAATGGGCTCCCTTGAAGCATTTGAACAAAGAATGAGCAGGCATGATGAAGACTCGATTGAAAATGCTTTTCAGTCGAAACTCAAGCTATCATCCCAAAATAAAGCATATGGAGAAAATAAGAATGATGGAGAAGATTCTAGAAACAAAGGAAATGCTAGAAATTTCTCAAAGAATAAACAAGGCAAATATCCTCCATGTGGAATTTGTAAGATGACAAATCACTTGGAGAAGTTCTGTCGGAATCGTGGAAAGCCGCAATGTCGACACTGTAAGAAATTTGGACATTTGGAGAAGAATTGTTTCAGCCTAAATAAGCATCAAGCAAATTTCATTGAAGAGCATGACAGAGAACAACATCAATATGATCGAGATCAACATCTTTTTTATGCTACCCAAGATTCTAGTGAAGAAAATGGAGGAAACTGGTACTTGGATAGCGGTTGCAGCAATCACATGGCTAAAGATGGAAGCATCTTCAAGGATATTGATGATACTGTCAAAGTAAAAGTACGATTGGGGAATGACACCGTCGTGGAATCAAAAGGCAGAGGCACTGTTATGGTGGAAACAAAGAAAGGTACAAAATTTATCAAAGATGTTTTACTTGTTCCAAATTTAAAAGAAAATTTGTTGAGCATTGGTCAGATGATGGAGAAAGGCTACGCTCTTCACTTCGAAGGAGACATTTGCAAAATATATGATAAAAACAATAAAAGACTAGAGATAGCTCAAGTAAAAATGGAGAAGAGAAATAGAAGTTTTCCAATAAGTTTTAAATATGCTACTAATATAGCCATGAAAGCACAAGTTGATGATTCATGGTTATGGCATCGAAGATTTGGCCACTTCAACATTCAAGCCTTGAAATTGTTGTATCAAAAGAATATGATAAGAGATTTTCCATGCATAAAAGAAAATAATGAAGCCTGTGAAGGATGTCTTCTCGGAAAGCAACACAGATCATCATTTCCATCACGAAGCACTTGGAGAGCAAAAAACTTGTTGGAGTTAATTCACACCGACGTTTGTGGACCAATGAGAACACCTTCACTTCATAACAACAGGTATTTCATTCTCTTTATTGACGATTTTTCTAGAATGACATGGGTCTACTTCATTAAAGAAAAATCAGAAGTCTTTGGAATATTCAAGAAGTTTAAAGCTCTTGTCGAAAATCAAAGTGGAAAACGTATAAGGAAGCTGCGAAGTGATCGTGGTAAAGAGTACAACTCCCATGAGTTTGATAAATTTTGTGATGATGAAGGCATTGAGAGGCAACTTACAGTTGCATATACTCCACAACAAAATGGAGTATCTGAAAGAAAAAATCGCACAGTCATGGAGATGGCAAGATCAATGCTGAAGGAGAAGGGCTTACCCAACACTTTTTGGGCAGAAGCAGTTTATACTGCTGTCTATATACTCAACCGATGTCCCACTAGAGCAGTTGAAGACAAGACTCCTATAGAGGCATGGAGTGGACGAAAGCCAACAGCCAATCATCTAAGAATTTTTGGATCGATTTGCTACATACATGTTCCAGACCAAAAGAGACACAAACTAGAAGAGAAGACCATACGAGGAATCTTTTTGGGGTATAGCACACAATCAAAAGGATATAGAGTTTATAACTTGCAAACAAAGAAACTGACGATTAGTCGAGACGTCGAAGTTGATGAGAATGCTTCTTGGAATTGGGATGAACAAAAAATTGAAAAAAGAAACATTTCTATTCCAGTACATCAATCTCATGAAGATGTAGAAGTGGAAGAAATGGAAGAACCAACAAAAGAACCAGATATATATGAAACTTGCAACACAGCCATAGTTGAATCACAAAGCTATAAATCATCATCAAAACAAGAAGTTTGTGTCAAAACAAAGAAAGAGACTGAGAAGATGGATGAACAAAAAGGTGAAATAACTAAAATCTACAAAGACAACAAATTAGCAACAATAATGAAGAAGAATCTTGTTCATCATGATCAAGCAAAACCTACCAACTATCACTTCATCAAAGAAACGGAAGCTGCTAGAGAAACTGAGTTTAAGTACTGCAAGACAAGGGATCAAGTTGCAGATGTATTCACAAACGCATTGCCAAGAGCAAAATTTAAGGAGTTGCACACTATTCTGAGATTTTAGGAAATTTGCATCAAGGAGGAGTATTGAAGGGTGATACAAATTTCTAGAAGATTAGAGAGTATCAGAATCATCTAGAATATTAAAGAATTGCATGTAATAAATAGTTGATGGAATATTCTATCTAGATTATTCTCTCTAGAGTATTCATTGTAGAATGTTCATTCTAGAATATTCTATTAGCATATCTCTTGTAAATTGAAGCCTATAAATAGAGGCTCTTGTGCACAATGTACTCAACAAGTACTACTACAACTATGTACTAAATCTTGTAGCAAAAAACTATAAGCAATAAAATTGTTGTTTTACAAAAACCATTGAGTAATTTCTCCATCAAACTTTCTTTCAACTATTCAACTATTTCAATCATTTATCCACAACAACTATTCAACTATTTCCTCTACTACAACTACTAACAAAAACTAACAAAACGTTTAGAATACTCCTCATGTTTGACTGCAGAAATGGACTGCAGGCTGAACGTAAAAGATTTGAAAGTGTGCTCGACTTTCTTTTTCATATTGTAATCCTGCAATGTGTCGATGATTCCTAAGTACAAAACTAGGTCGTATACCTCAAACAGATCACTTTCTGATGCTGGGTCGTCGTCGCTGTGTACGAGTTTCCGGTTTGCTTTTGCTGGCATGTTCACTCCCAGTAGCACCGGCAGTCTGTTCAAAATATGGCGATAGGTTAGTGAATGTGTGAACTGACTCATGAATGTAGTGTAGCTCCTTTCTCTTAGCTCTCGGGGTTTATTTTGTTGATCAATCTTTGTATACTGTTCATGTTTCTTGAGCCTTGCTTAAAGGATTTTATGATTTAAATCTTATTTCTAATCAGACCGTTTCCATCATGATACAATTTACATTTCTGTTCAAACACGGTTTAAACTGCAGTTGAGGAAAGCCTTCAATCCATACTCATACCTAAAATGCTTACTTAGGTCCATGACTCCAACTTTAATAATTGCTAAACAAAATCAAAATGAAACATGAGAGACAACTGAGTATTAGGTGTAGCTGTAGAAGTTCAAGCATCTTAATCAAATTTTGAAAATTTTACAATATTGTAATATAGATTTTTTGAATCTACGATTTACGATTTAGGTTGTGCTCCGATCTAAAGTCTGGACTCTACAGTTTTGCCATTTTAATTACACTTTGAAAACGCTACTACTCAGAGCTATCTTTTTATCTTGTTAGTCTGTTTGAAAAAAAGAAGGAACAAGTGATCCTGGTGGTTGAAAATTACCGGGTGGACAATGTTAACTTAGTCAACCCAAGAAGGTCAAGTTTATTGTGGAAGGCAAAATATTACCAAGTGAACAAATATTGAATGTGATATCATACATGTGATTATTTATTTATTTATATCTGAAACGGTCAAAAGAGAGGAACACTAAATCGTACCCTTAGCAACATTTTTTTTTCTAACACAATCAAACCGACCGTTAGAGAGGTTTGCTTACTGCTACTAGCCAAAATGGAATTCTCTGAAGCCAAATAACACTGTCTGTTCTCCGCTGACTGTTTTCCCCTTCAGCTCCGATGCCTCAGATTTCGTTAATATTTGTCCTTCTGTATTTCGCTGATATTTCTTTCTTCACTGACTGTTTCTTCTCCGACTCCAACGAACCACAGTCTTCATCACTTTAAATTCCAAAAATCCCAAACTGACCACAATCTCGCAAATCACTTCCCCGTCCGACTATTTGCTCAGTTTTTGCAAATTTATAGCAGCAACAAAGAGGACCCAAAACAATTTTTGTAGAACCCTAAAAGATTTTGATACAAAAGGATAAAAGGAGAAGAAGAAAAAAGGATCACTTTTTTCTGCTATTGTTGAAGGTGAGATCCGAACTCTTTTCAAATCCTACATTTTATATTGTTAATTTTCTTTGATTGACCTTTACTGCGAACTATCACGAAATCAAAATCACGACCAAAAATCAGCCGAAACAGAAACCCAAGAAAACAAAAAAATAGGTCGAACAACAAAAATCCATTGGAAATCACAATTGAATGGGAAAAAAAAAAATCAAACTATGGAAAGCACAATTGAAGAAGTCGAAATTGTTGAAACAATTTTTTTAGATTGGAAATGTTTTTTTTTTTCGTAACTAGTATAGCAGTTCGTGGGTATCATTTTGCTATTTTTTTAGGTATCATTTTTCCTGTTTTAACTGTAAAACATAGCAGTAGTTTTTAGGTATTATTTTTTTATTTTTCTAGGTATCATTTTTCATGTTTTAACTTTAAAACATAGCAGCAGTTTTTAGGTATCAGTTAGTATCATTTTTACAGTTTTAACTGCATTATATGTTTTTTTCATGAGATTTTGTTGCTGTGTTAATTTTGAAGTTATATTGTTGTATCAGCTTTGAAACTAAGTCGAACTTATTTCATTTTAATCAATCAAACTGTGATATAATTTTTTTTCCATTATTTTATCTTCAAAACATAAGCAAGATTTGTGTTTATCACATCAATCCAGCCATTACACAAATGCAAAACAATATCAACTACTTTCATTTAAAACTGAAATTGTATTGTAACTGGAACTGGGCATCAGTTTTAAATCATTCTAAGTATCATTTTTTTTAATTATTTTCTGTGCAGTTTATAGGTATCAGTTTTATGTCACAGAAGGTATCAGTTTTAATTATTTTATTTTTTAACAGTGTTTAGGCATCAGTTTTAGGCCATGGTAATTATCAGTATTCTGTTTTTTCTATAGTGTATGAGTATCAATTTCAGGCATGAATTAATGCATTTATTTTTACTTGCACTCAATCCAGTCTTGAATTCAAGTAAATTCCAGCAGCATGCAGTATCTGCAAGTATTTCATACACAATCAAAACTGATACCAACATAATTTTGTAACAGTACACCATCACAAAAATTACCACATAAAATAAGGACGTATATAAACATAACATAGAAATTACACTAAAAATGATACCTTAAAAAAAATATAAATGATACCTTAAAACTGCTGTGATGTTTAACATAACACATAAACTACAGTAAAAATGATACCTTAAAAAAATATAAATGATACCTTAAAACGGCTGTGATGTTTAACAAAACACATAAATTACAGTAAAAACGATACCTTCAAACTGCAGTAATGTTTAAAATAACAGAGAAATTACACTAAAAATGATACCTTAAAAAATATAAAAATGATACCTTAAAACTGTTGTGATGTTTAACATAACACATAAGCTACAGTAAAAATGATACCTACAAAAATAGCAAAATGATACCTAAAAACTGCAGCTATGTTTTAAAGTTAAAATAAGAAAAATGATACCTAAAAAAATAGCAAAATGATACCTACGAACTGCTATACTAGTAACGGAAAAAAAAAACATTTCCAATCACGAAAAAATTGTTTCAACAATTTCGACTTCTTCAATTGTGTTTTCCATCGTTTGAAAAATATTTTTATTCCATTCAGTTGTGATTTCCAATGGATTTTTGTTATTGGACAATTTTTTTGGTTTTCGAGGGTTTCTGTTTCAAGCGATTTATGGATTCGAATTTTTGGGTTCGATTGCAATTTCGATTCTGATGTCCTTTTGATTTTCGTGATTTATGAATTGTGATGGATTCGAATTTTTGTGATTTTTGGGTTCGATTGTTTTAAAGATGCAACGGACGTGAATCGGGAGCGAAGGAAGAAGAAATAAGCGCACGTGAAGAAGAAGAGAAACAGTGTATTGTCCTTCTGAATAAAATTTTAGTGGGCTGTCCTTATGGATAAAAAGGCCTTCACTTTTGTCCTTGTAAATATTTTCCTGTTTTTTAAATGTGTAGTATAACTTACATTATTTTATTTCTAATTTCAGGTATTTGATCATGGCTAATCTCGATATCGTGTGGAATTACTGCACGGCGGTCGGTGTCGATAAAAAGAAAACAAAGTGCAACTATTGCAACAAAATAATTTCCGGTGGAGGCGTAACACGTATGAAAGAACACTTGGCGGCAATGAATGGCGATGTATTGCAATGTTCGAGCGTTCCTAAAGAAGTTAGAACACTTGTGCGGGAACATCTAATTAAAAAGAAAAATGACCGGAATAAAGAGCAGACTGAAAAACAGCGGGTGCAATAAGAATTGATGAGTATGCCTGAACAACAAAACCCAGACACTGATAATGATGGAAACGAATACAACAGAGAAGTTCAACATGCTTTACAGACAAGTAAAGAAACTTTCATAAGCGATGAGAGGCGACGAGCAGGTGTAGGATCCAGTGGAATAAAGCGCAGTGATCATTCTAAATCTCTAATAGTGGATGATGATTTTGACACGCGTGCAGCCGCAAGGATAGATTCATATGTGCAAAAACGAGGAGGTAGATCTCAAGCTTCAATTAAAACTGCAATAAAAGGTATTAAGGATGCCAAAAAACAAATAGGATGAGCAATATCATTTTATTTTATTTTAATCACATTCTACATATTGCTGCTATTAGCCCATATTATGAAACGATGGTAGATGTCATTGCAGAAGCTGGTCCTGGAGTTAAACCACCCACTGCACATGAACTATCTTACACATATTTAGATGTAGAATGTGCTGAAATCAATCAACATATTGAAAGTTATTCCAATTATTGGGATGAGTATGGTTGCACATTAATGTGTAACGGTTGGAGCACTCAAAATAGGAGAAAAAATATAATTTTTTTGGTGTATTCTACCCAGGGAATTGTCTTTCTTAAATCTATAGATGTCATGGACAAGTTTCAAAGTGCTAAGTATATTTGTCATTTAATGGATGATATGGTTAATATTATCGGAGAAGATAAAGTAGTGCAAACAGTTACCGATAATGGTGCAAACTACAAAGTCGTTGGTCAATTAATGATAGAGTAAAGGAATCAACTATATTGGACACTGTGTGCAGCACATTGTATCGATCTTATCCTTGAAGATATCGCAAAGGAAACTGAGGTAAAAACTATTATCTCGAGTTGTTAATCATTAACAGGATTCATATACAATCATGGTTGGTTACTCAGTGTAATGAGAAAAGAAACAAAAGGTAAAGAATTGATTCGTCCAGTGGTAACAAGGTTTGCTACTGTGACGGCCCGCCCGCACCAGCCGGCATTTCCTCTGAAGGTGCGTTGTACACCTGCCCGACTAGCACGGGACGGTCGTCGGAAGAAAAGGGAAGAAGGGAATTAACTAACGAGGAACCTGCAGAATGTCTCACAGCGCATGGAGTAAAATATAATGATAACATACTTGACATAAAACAGGTGAGACAGTGCATAAGCTGATAACTAAAATCAACATCAACATCAGAGCAGCGGAAATCCAAATACAGCTTATTACAACTTTCCAAAATTTACTGTCTCTAAAACAAAAGAAAGCTAAAGTAGAAGATGCACTACTAATGCCCAAGCAGTGATCTTCAACAACACAGGGAGAATACTATATATATCATATGTGGAAGCCTCCTGCTCGTCTCCGGATCATCTACCCATGCATCACCAGCTAACCTGTCTCTAGTCTGATCGTGTGAGCACCCAGAGTAATAAGAGGAGACATAAAACTCTGGGTCAGACATAAAGCCTGGTATAAGCGATAAGCATCTAAACAGAACAATAACAGGTATACTAAACCATACCTGAACCTGGACCTGCAACCAAAGAGTTAGCACTACATACCGTACAATACTCTAAGGTGCCATAACAGATAGTGTAAAGAATACGGGGGTGGGGTGTGCATGTCATAATGATGGCAAACAAATCAACCATAGCAACCATCCTCACATCTCTCACTCAGTGCGTAAAGCATACGATGTCCACCACTCTCAATCACTAGACCCATCGAAGTAGTGACAGAGTTTAACTTGTACAACTACTGCTACTACCAAGCTTACCACATGGAGTCATGACCAAATCTTTACAAATGACCCCACTTCATTGGTCTATAGCCCTTTAGTCGTACCTAGGCCACTGCGGCCCTGAATCCGTTCACGTACCTCCCATACATAGTGATCCAAAGTCATAGACATCGATAGCCCCTTGGCACACGTCCCGCAGCAAAGCCCAATCATGAAGCCCACTCATTGGTTCCCAACTGGATCCTGAGTCAAAGCTCCTCATTTGGACTTCCTTTGCATCTCGGGTTTTAATCGAATTGGAGTTGGTCTTCAAAAGAGTCATCGCGTAGAAGAGATGGAAGTCTAATTCGGTTCGGTCCTATTTGCTTCAGTCGGTTCGGTTCGGGTGCCATACTTCCTAGTATGCTCCTGAGTGCGGTTCGGTTCGGTGCTTCCCTTCTAGCTCGGTTCGGTTCGGATGCCTTCTGCCTGGATTTGGTTCGGTACTTGCTCTCTCGCTTCGGTTCGGGTCGAGATGTCATGGCTCTAGTCTGATCCTCCTCCCTACCTCCGATCCGATCCCCTGCCTTTATTTAACTCATGTGGTCTTTCCATCTGATCCCACGCCTTCCTGCCGTTCCGATCCGATGCTTCAGTTTGACTTGCTTGCCTGTTCCGATCCGATCTGCTCCCTTGCTCCGATCCGATCCTCTGTCCAACTCCAACTCTAAGCAATGGCCTTCCTTCCTGCCAAACTTCCTTTGTGCCAGACTTCAGTTCGAATTCCTTACCCAGCTCTCCTATCTGATTCGAGCCCATACCCGATCCGATCCGATCCGAAACCCTGCACAACTTTCTGCAACTTTTTCCAGCAACTTGTTTACGCCATTCGACGACGTTTTCGACCAATCTACCCATTCTAATTAACCACAAATCATCCCAAATAGTCATAGCAACATAGCAAACTAACCACTAACACCAAAATAATGAATTTACATGTCAAAATGGATCAAATATACCCAAAACCCCATATTCTCCCTTAAGCATGTTTAAGCAAAACTAATCATAGGGTTAACAAAACTTACCCAAATTAAACCAAATTTCTAACAGAGCCATAAAATATTATTTTCGAATTTATAGATATTTTTCCAGAATTTATTAGTGTATAAATTCGCTAATCTTCACTAATTACGCTTAATTAACCGTAATTAGTGCAAAAACTATGCAAATCACTCACCTTGGCCACAAATAAAATTCTCAGAACTGAAACCTCGCTGATTTTGGGTGAATACTGACGTCTAACAGCAGCTCTAACCTTGCTTTCGTGTTTTCTCTCCTTAATTTGATGTAGAATAAGCCAAAACTTGATTAGAAAGTGATTTGGGGATGTTTCTAGATGTTGGCGGCCATTGTTAGGGTTCAGGAATGAAAGTGGCGGCTGGAAAATGAGGATAAGATCGTTCTCTAACTGATTTCAGCCTCCTCATAACCCTGATCCCGAAATCCCCCATTGGGCCTAGCTGTTAATCACCCGGTTAAGCCCAATTAAGCTGTTTTTCACTATCTGAAACTTGTTTCAGCCATATCTCCCAAACGGTGAGTCCGTTTGGCTAATGTGACCACTCTACGGAATTGTAAACCATCATCCGGAGTCAATGGAAGCGGTTTCAGGTCAAAATTCCTTCAGTCAAAAGTTATGGCCAAAACAGTACCAACTAGGAGTAAAATAGTCATTTAAAAATCGACAAAAATCATGAACATGGGAAATGACCCCAATAGTCGTCTCCCAAAGTTACATGACCATACGACTTCATATGTGAAAGAAATAAATATTCTACGATCCTATGATGCGTAGAATGCACGTCGTTACACTCTCCCCCCTTTAGGAAATATCGTCCCCGAAATTCCTTAACCCAAAACATACAAAGGATCCCGCATGCCTAACAGCCACATACAACAATCAAACATGCAAAACAAGCAAACAAGCCTACCCTAGCATGCGGAAAACTAAATCGAAGTTAAAATCTTACCAGGTGAAGAGTTCTGGATACATCTTTCTAATACTCTCCTTAGTCTCCCAAGTACAGTCATTCTCGTTCTCGCCCCACTGAACCTTGACTAGCTTCACCGCCTTCCTTCCAAGTTGCTTCATATCGTGCTCGACAATACGGATCGGCTTGCGGTTCCCAACCGCCTCGGGTTCTACTTCGAAGTCCTCTAACTAATCAGGTGAAATAGTTATATCTGGGTCGTAAACGAACTTTCTCAGTTGGGAAACATGAAATACGTTGTGAAGTCCTTCCATCTTCTCTGGTAAGTCAACTCTATATGCCAAATTCCCGACTAGTTCAAGAACAGGGAATGGGTCAACAAATCTTGGTGCCAATTTGCCTCTCCTGCCAAATCGTATCATGCTCTTCAACGGAGAAATCTTGACAAACACCAAATCGCCAACGGAGAATTTTAAGTCTCTTCTCCTCTTATCAGCATAACTCTTCTGCCTATCTTGGGCAGCCTTCATTCGTTGTTGAATGATCTTGATCTTATCTGAAGTTTCCCTCACCACATCTGGTCCAAGCATAAACTTCTCGCCAGTCTCTATCCAACATGATGGTGAGTTGCACGGTCTTCCGTACAAAGCTTCAAATGGAGCCATACCGATACTGGATTGGTAGCTATTATTATATGCAAACTCTACTAGATGCAAATGGTCATCCCATGATCCACCAAAATCCAGTACACAAGCTCTCAAGAGGTCTTCCAATATACGATTCACCCTCTCCGTTTGACCATCGGTTTGAGGATGATACACGGTAGTGAGATGTAATTCTGATCCTAACGCCTCTTGTAAGCTCTTCCAAAATCCACTAGTGAACAACGGATCTCGGTCACTCACAATGCCCTTGGGTATTCCATGAAACCTCACTACCCACTTTATATATAGTTCGGCTAACTTAGCTGCCGTCCTGTTTGACTTGACGGGTATAAATCTCGCACTCTTAGTCAATCGGTCCACAATCACCCAAATGCTATCATGACCCGATCTAGTCCTTGGTAACCCATCAATGAAATCCATTGACACTTGTTCCCATTTCCATTCTGGAATTTATAATGGTTGCAACAACCCACTAGGCTTCTTTTGCTCGAATTTAACTAGCTGGCAATTCATGCATTTGGATATAAACTTCCCAATGTCTCTTTTCATCCCTTCCCAGTAGTATGTCCACTTCATGTCTCGATACATCTTGTTACCACCGGGGTGTATCGTCAGTTTTGAGTGATGACATTCTCTAAGCACTTCATCTCTCAATCCATTGAAACTGGGTACAACAAGCTTTCCATTCTTTCTAAGCCATCCATCTCGATCAAGCCCATACTTGTTCATCTCATCATCGATACCCATCTCTAACTTGGAGATGATTTCCAATAGGTTAGGATCGTCCCTCTGACTAGAGCCGATCCGCTCAATCTAAGTGGGTCTGATCGTCAAACTTGCTAGCATTTCTGGATCCAATTCGCACTTTGGTCTGAAATCATACCCAGCGATGTACTCCAGTTGCTTCCATTCAAGAAACATAGCCCCCAAACTGGCATGTCTTCTACTCAATGCATCGGCTGCGTCATTGCCCTTTCCTGGTGTATATGCGATGTCAAAATCATAGGAAGCCAAGAATTCTAACCACCTTTGTTGCCGGAGATTTAGATCCTTCTGGGAGAAGAGATACTTTAACGATTTATGATCGGTAAACAACTCGAATCTTTCTCCCAAGAGATAATGTCTCCACATCTTCAACGCGAACACGATCGCTGCCAATTCCAAATCATGGGTAGGGTATCTTCTCTCGTGCGGTTTCAATTGCCGACTTGCATAAGCTACAACCCTACCGCCTTGCATCAATACAGCACCCAGTCCGGTACCACAGGCATCCGTGTATACCGTCATCTCTTCATTCCCCTTAGGAATGACTAACACTAGTGCGCACGTCAACTTGTCCTTTAGACTCTTGAATGCATTCTCGCATCTTTCATCCCAGACAAAAGATTGATTCTTCTTGGTCAACTGGGTCAATGGTGCTGCTATCTTGGAGAAACCTTGGATAAACTTACGATAATATCCAGCTAATCCCAAGAAACTTCTTATGTCCGTTGCATTCTTGGGCGTAGACCAATCTTGTACCATAGCCACCTTTGCAGGATCCACGGCGATACCATGCTCTGAAACAACATGGCCCAAGAACCTCACTTCCCTCCTCCAGAAGTGACACTTAGAAAACTTTGCTTTCAATTGGTGTTTTCTCAACACCTCCATCACTATTCTTAAATGTTCCTTGTGTTCTTCCTCTGTCCTCGAATAGACCAAAATATCATCAACGAACACAAGGACAAACTTATTCAACTGATCTCTGAATACCCTATTCATAAGATCCACAAAATAAGCTGGGGCATTGGTCAGCCCGAATGGCATGACCAACCACTCATAAAATCCGGACGGCGTCCGAAATGCCGTTTTAGCTATACTCTCAGCTTCCACTCTAAGCTGATGAAAACCTGTCGCGAGATCCAACTGGGAAAATACTCTCACGCCACTCAACTGATCGAACAAATCATTTATCCGCGGTAGAGGATACTTGTTCTTCCTCGTCACTTTATTCAACTCGCGGTAGTCTACACACAAACGAAGGGAACCATCCGCCTTGGTAGCAAACACAACTGGTGCTCCCCACTTAGAAACACTCCTTCTGATAAATCCCTTCTTCAAAAGATCGCTGACTTGCACCCCGAGCTCTCGCTGCTCCCTTGGTGCCATACGACGAAGTGGCATCACTATAGGTCTGGCATCTATCACCAAATCAATACGGAACTCAATCTCTCGATGTGGTGGAAGCCCAGTCACTTCTTCGAAGACATCCGGATACTGGACAACCACGGGCAAACCTGACAACTCACTATGCGGAATGTCGAGGGAGTTTAGAAACTAGCCAATACCCCCTCACTGGGTAGACCACCAAACACTATCCTCCGTCCATCATCCGCTCTAGCTGTCACCAAAAAGCCCTCACAGTCTACCACCACCCCGTATCTTTGGAGCCAATCTACTCCCAAAATAATGCCAAACCCAGTGAAGCCCAAAACAAAGCAATCACAAACAAACATGCATCCATGACTCGATAAGACCACATTACGACAAATCATGCTAAGGCTAGTCAAACCACCAATCGGGTTCGTCACTACTAAAGGTCTATCGACAATCTCGGGCTCCAATCCCAACCTATCTACCAGGTCACTAGATATGAAAGAACTAGAAGCTCCGGTATCAAACAAAAATCTAACAGGAACATCATAAACAGAAAGCATACCTTGAATGACGACATTCTTTCCCTTCTCCGCCGCGGTTGGGGCATTCGACGAAGAAGGAATGGCATTAAGGGCATATGCTTTCACCATTTGCTTTTCTCTAGGGGGTTGCGGACACTTGTCCTTATGATGTCCTATTTGGCCATAGTTGAAGCACTTCCTATCCGCTGGCTTGGCCCGACAATTACTAGCATAATGGCCATTCTTACCACAGCTGAAGCACTCAACATCTTGCTTATTCTTTTTCTTCTGACCATCCTTAGTCTGATTCTGCTTCCTCTTATTCTGGGTACCACCCTTGCCTCCACCACTTGCTTGTGGCTTTGGCTCCTCTGCAGATGCAACCTCAGTCTTCGGCTTAGGGTAGAGACTTTCTGATCTCAATGCTTTCCCCACAATCGATTCAAACGTCTCATCGATGTGGTTAATAAGTCTTTCTCCCAAGTACTGATCCAAACCAGTTATGAATTTCTCATTCTTCTTCTCGGCAGTATCAATAAGAGATAACCCATACTTCGACAAAGTGTCGAATTCAGCAATATACTCCGAGACAGCTCTGCCATTCTACTTGAGCTCCAAGAATTTCTTAAACAACACTGACTTCTGAGCAGCTGGAATGAACTTCTCGCTAAAGCGAACCTTAAACTGCTCCCAAGTAATCTGATCTTCGGGAGTAGCTGCCTTTATAGCATTCCACCAATTCATTGCCCGCCCTTGCAGCTGACGGGATGCTAGCTTTCTCTTCATCGCATCCTCGATACCCAGATCCTCGAAGATACGTTCGCAACTATCCATCCAATCCTGAACATCCGTAGCCGACTCCGTTCCGTGGAACGGCTTCCCACCAAGACTAGTATAATCTTTATTCAGCTTGGCGAAATCGGCCCTAGGCGCCTGCACTATTGGACCACCACCATTACCACCATTGGGAGCTGCCCTCTGCACATCTCTAAGCATCTCTCTCATGAGGTCAGTAAACATCGTCCTCATGTCAGCAGCATTCCCATTATTAGCTCCCTTACCAGCACCTCTAGCATATCGGCTCATCGTCAATCTGAAAAGGGAAACGATTAACGACCCCATAGTGGTGCTAGTGCAGTACGACTTCATTCTAATACTACTAATAGTATATATATAGCTTTTGAAAACCAAATTAATCACAAATACGCGCTCTCATATACGTATTATCTCTCCCTAGTGTCTTTCCCTAGGTTAACTACGCAACCTAGAGCTCTGATACCAAGTGTGACGGCCCGCCCGCACCAGCCGGCATTTCCTCCGAAGGTGCGCTGTACACCTGCCCGACTAGCACGGGACGGTCGTAAGAAGAAAAGGGAAGAAGGGAATTATCTAACGAGGAACCTGTAGAATGTCTCACAGCGCATGGAGTAAAATATAATGATAACATACTTGACATAAAACAGGTGAGACAGTGCATAAGCTGATAACTAAAATCAACATCAACATCAGAGCAGCGGAATTCCAAATACAGCTTATTACACCTTTCCAAAATTTACTGTCTCTAAAACAAAAGAAAGCTAAAGTAGAAGATGCACTACTAATGCCCAAGCAGTGATCTTCAACAACACAGGGAGAATACTATATATATATATCATACGTGGAAGCCTCCTGCTCGTCTCCGGATCATCTACCCATGCATCACCAGCTAACCTGTCTCTAGTCTGCTCGTGTGAGCACCCAGAGTAATAAGAGGTGACATAAAACTCTGGGTCAGACATAAAGCCTGGTATGAGCGATAAGCATCTAAACAGAACAATAACAGGTATACTAAACCATACCTGAACCTGGACCTGCAACCAAAGAGTTAGCACTACATACCGTACAATACTTTAAGGTTCCATAACAGATAGTGTAAAGAATACGGGGGTGGGGTGTGCATGTCATAATGATGGCAAACAAATCAACCATAGCAACCATCCTCACATCTCTCACTCAGTGCGTAAAGCATACGATGTCCACCACTGTCAATCACTAGACCCATTAAAGTAGTGACGGAGTTCAACTTGTACAACTACTGCTACTACCAAGCTTACCACATGGAGTCATGACCAAATCTTTACAAATGACCCCACTTCATTGGTCTATAGCCCTTTAGTCGTACCTAGGACACTGTGGCCCTGAATCCGTTCACGTACCTCCCATACATAGTGATCCAAAGTCATAGACATCGATAGCCCCTTGGCACACGTCCCGCAGCAAAGCCCAATCATGAAGCCCACTCATTGGTTCCCAACTGGATCCTGAGTCAAAGCTCCTCATTTGGACTTCCTTTGCATCTCGGGTTTTGATCGAATTGGAGTTGGTCTTTAAAAGAGTCATCGCGTAGAAGAGATGGAAGTCTAATTCGGTTCGGTCCAATTTGCTTCAGTCGGTTCGGTTCGGGTGCCATACTTCCTAGTACGCTCCTGAGTGCGGTTCGGTTCGGTGCTTCCCTTCTAGCTCGGTTCGGTTCGGATGCCTTCTGCCTGGATTTGGTTCGGTACTTGCTCTCTCGGTTCGGTTCGGGTCCAGATGCCCTGGCTCCGGTCCGATCCTCCTCCCTACCTCCGATCCGATCCCCTGCCTTTATTTAACTCATGTGGTCTTTCCATCCGATCCCACGCCTTCCTGCCGTTCCGATCTGATCCGATGCTTCAGTTTGACTTGCTTGCCTGCTCCGATCCGATCTGCTCCCTAGCTCCGATCCGATCCTCTGTCCAACTCCAACTCTAAGAAATGGCATTCCTTCTTGCCAAACTTCCTTTGTGCCAGACTTCAGTTCGGTTCGGATTCCTTGCCCAGCTCTCCTATCCGATCCGAGCCCATACCCGATCCGATCCGAAACCCTGCACAACTTTCTACAACTTTTTCCAGCAACTTGTTTACGCCATTCGACGACGTTTTCGACCAATCTACCCATTCTAATTAACCACAAATCATCCCAAACAGTCATAGCAACATAGCAAACTAACCACTAACACCAAAACAATGAATTTACATGTCAAAATGGATCAAATATACCCAAAACCCCATATTCTCCCTTAAGCATGTTTAAGCAAAACTAATCATAGGGTTAACAAAACTTACCCAAATTAAACCAAATTTCTAACAGAGCCATAAAATATTATTTTCGAATTTATAGATATATTTCCAGAATTTATTAGTGTATAAATTCGCTAATCTTCACTAATTACCCTTAATTAACCGTAATTAGTGCAAAAACTATGCAAATCACTCACCTTGGCCACAAATAAAATTCTCGGAACTGATACCTCGCTGATTTGGGTGAATACTGACGTCTAACATCAGCTCTAACCTTGCTTTCGTGTTTTCTCTCCTTAATTTGATGTAGAATAAGCCAAAACTTGATTAGAAAGTGATTTGGGGATGTTTCTAGATGTTGGCGGCCATTGTTAGGGTTCAGGAATGAAAGTGGCGGCTGGAAAATGAGGATAAGATCGTTCTCTAACTGATTTCAGCCTCCTCATAACCCTAATCCCGAAATCCCCCATTGGGCCTAGTGGTTAATCACCCGGTTAAGCCCAATTAAGCTATTTTTCACTATCTGAAACTTGTTTCAGCCATATCTCCCAAACGATGAGTCCGTTTGGCTAATGTGACCACTCTACGGAATTGTAAACCATCATCCGGAGCCAATGGAAGTGGTTTCAAGTCAAAATTCCTTTCCAGTCAAAAGTTATGGCCAAAACAGTACCAACTAGGGGTAAAATGGTCATTTAAAAATCGACAAAAATCATGAACATGGGAAATGACCCCAATAGTCGTCTCCCAAAGTTACATGACCATACAACTTCATATATGAAATAAATAAATATTCTACGATCCTATGATGCGTAGAATGCGGGTCGTTACAACTACCTACTTTATTGCTTTGGAATCTATCTACGCACATAGAGATAACCTAAGAAGAATGATTGCATCAAGGGAATGGAGCGTTAAGGTTCCCAAACTCAGTCATAAAGATACAATGACAGCAGGTCTTGTCTATAACTTAATCTATAGTGATACATTTTGGGCTAACATTGCTGCCATTATTCTCGTATTTGAGCCACTTGTAAAAGTTTTAAAAATGGTAGATAACGATGATAAAGCAGAGATGGTATATCTATATGAAGCAATGGATCGAGCAAAGGAATCAATCAGAAAAAAATGTTGGTGCCAAAAAATGTCAGAAATGGTGGAACATGATTGATAAGAGATGGGAGAAACAATTGCATCGACCTATCCATGCTATTGGTATTTTTTCCCTCTTTTTTGCTATTTCAATATAATAATGCAAGTGAATAAAATGTCAATCGTTTAATCTTTAATGAGAAACAAAATAATTTTATTTCAAGTTATTTTCTCAATCCAGATATTAAATATAACAGTAATGTAACAAATGATAATGAAGTTTTAAATGGATGGAAATGTGTTCTTGAAAGAATGGTACCTGATATTTCTGCACAGATTGATATTTTGAATAAGGTAAAACATAGCACAAATGATTCTTCCAATTATATTTGACGTAAATAATATGTTATAATAATAAACATTGTGCAGGTGGAACAATATAGAATGAAAGTTGGTATATTTTGTTCCACAAAGGCAAAAAAAGCTATAAAATCATGTCCTCCTGCTATGTGATGGTCAATAATCGCCAGGGAAGCAGCTCCAAATTTGACACGTTTAGCAATGCGTATTCTTAGTCAACCAGTCTCGTCCTCAAAATGTGAATGAAATTGGACGACATATGCGATGATTCATACAAAAATATGAAATAGAATTAAAATAGAGAACTTGGAAAAACTAGTATTTGTACATTATAATATGCGATTAAGAATACGACATGCTACATGACAAAATACATCTAGTCAACTTATTGATTTGAATTATATTTTCCATGAAGAGGATCCGCTAGCAGAGTGGACTAGAGAAGTTGAAAATCCTTTAATTGATGATAGTAGTGACAATCCTTGGTCAAATGATGATGAAGTCCCTACACAAAGAAGAAATCAAAATATTGAAAGAAGCAGTTCGTCAAATGATGGTTCCGATAATGCTGGTGGTGAAGATACAACTAGCGACTACGGTGTGGGTTCCAATGTTGGTGATTCTCAAAGACCTATCCGGACTTATTCTATGAGAGGTGTAAATGAATATCATGGACGAAAAGACGGATACTTGCAAATTGATCGTGATACCAACATAACTATGACAATACATATGTTTCAGATGATGTTCCCGATTATAGGTATTCTACATCTGATTATGATGGAAAATATCTATATTATAGACGAAATCAGTCATATGCAGGTGAAACATCAAACACTCAGGATGAACCCTCGGCATTTGATAACATGATGACAACCTTTTTAGGTTCAGATCAAATGCAATAGTACGCTTATCCAGCATACTACAATTCAACACAAGATGAAAATAACGACGACTATTATTTATATGATGCTCAAAGAAACAGTTTCTGGTATTGAAATTATTTTATGTTGTATATTGTTTCATCAAATCTATCTTTTATGTAATCCCTTTTATGTAATCCGAAGAATGTAATATAAACTTATGTCAATATTGAATATTTGTTGTATATTTATATAAAAACAAGTACCGGAATTTGAAAACTGGAATTTTAGCAGAATTTCCAAAATGGAACCGAAATTCCAGAAATCATCAATGACCGGAACGGAAACGGGAATCGGAATTTAGAACCTTGGTTTATAATATATATGTTTTATAGTTTTATATTGTATAATTTTATAAATATGTTTATATTATGTATCACTATGTTTTCATATGTTTTTACAATTTAGAAATTTCATTTGAAACACTTGTTTTGATTCAAGAATCTCCAAAATATATACATATATATATATATATTAATTTAAACACTTTAAAAATGTTTTAGAATTCAAAAACCGTATATATGTCGACATACAGGTTTGGACATGTCGATATATAACTGTCATATTTTTAAATTTCAAAGGAAGGTCTTTTCATTATTTGAAATGCTTCAGAAACGTTACAACCTTTCAAACTCTATTAATATGGGTTAAATTCGATTTTTTTTCACTTCTTCATCTTCTTCCTCATCCCTTCTTTTACCACCATTATCATACTTTAATTTCTTTATTTCTACACTTATACTCTGTCGGTTTCTATTCAAATTATATCAAACTTCTTCTTTTCTCAATCTTTATCAAATACTCTCTGATTGGAAGTGCTATTCAAGAGTTCTACGGTTATTGTAATCATTTGAGAATTGTTTGGGAAATAGTGTGTTCCTTGTAGCCCGAAAATCAAGGAAAGAGAGCGGTGTTAACCTTGTAGCCGTGAAATCAAGGGTGGTGAAATCGGTGTTAACCTTGTTGCCATAAAATCAAGGGTGCTGTCATTGAATTATGATATTATTAAAACTTTGCGCAGTCCAGCGTTGCTTGGGACTGGACGTAGGAGTAATTTGAACCAATATAAAATCCGGTGTGTTCTTTCCTTTTCTGCATTTTATATTTACTTATCTCTGTGACTGTTTCTGTGTTTGTGATCATTTCTGGTGTAATAATCATTGTGTGGTTCATATAGTAATTTAAGATTGTTTAAATTTTGCATAATCTCTTTAAAACACTATTCACCTACCCTCTAGTGTTAGTTTTGCCTTAAGATCCTTAATCTGAATTCCTTAACATATATTCCTAAATGGAATTGTTTTAATAGTTAAATATCCTATCTATGAATGTTTAAAGAGTACTTATAAAAGATTCAAGAATATATTTAAGAAATTATAAAAATGGTATAAGTGGATCTAATTGTTTAAGCGTAATCTTATTTATTAAGTTTAAAGTCCTTAATATTTATTAATGATGATTTAAAGCTTAAGAATTGTTTACTAATGATATTTTGATTTACTAATTACCGATAATGATGTTTAAGTACAATTTATACTTAAGTTTTAATTAAAAAGTTAATTAAAATTATTATAATTAGTCAAAGTCTAATTATTATTTAATAATTTATTGAAGGATAAATTACTATTTAATTTATATAATTAAGATTAAATACTAACCATTTATTTAAAAATGCTTTTAAATATTAATTTAATCATAAAAAAGAATTTAAATAATTAATTCATTATTAACCAAAGATTGTTTGAGTTTTAATTATTTATTTAAGGATTAATTATTATTTAATAATTTATTTTTAAATAAATACTAAATCATTTATGTAAGGATTATTTATTATTTAATAATTTATTTAAAATTTAAATAAATATTAAATTATTTATTTAAGCATCAATAATTATTGAATTATTATTTAATAATCAATAATTATTTAATTAATAAATTATTTAAGATTATTATTATCTTATTTTAAAAGTGATTAAATTGGTACCATTTTTTAAAAGAAGCGGCTATTTAGACACAAAATTAAACACAAAAAGAAAGACACAAAGGCTTGAGCATTTGATCTTTTTGTCTTTATATGGAAGAGTGGAATTCATGGGGTGATCCAACGGTGCAAATCAATTATGTCAAAGTTTTGTTTCTAAATCGACTTTCTCTTTTTTAATTGATTATCTAAAGTAAATTAATTTATTAATTAATGATGTTTTAAAGTTAAATAAGGGGTTTAAACTAATTAATTAATTATTAAATGTGATTTAAAGATTAATTGATTTATTTAGTGATGAGGTTTGGATTTAAATAAATAATTTTATTAAATGTAATCAAGATAACTAGTTAGTTTATTAACTAGCAGGGTTCAAGTTATATTTTTTTTGGCAAGGCCGACCATTTTTAAAGTGATATGTAACACTTTTTATTATAACAAATCATAAGTACATATAGTTACAGGATACAGACATATTATCAATCTACTCATTCGGTTTTTAAAGTGGACCGATCACTATGTTCAGTTTTTAAGGTGGGCAGTCCACCACTTCTCCACGCAGAGAGCAAACACAACCCAATAAGTCACCAGAGGCAAACTAGCCTTACGCAGTTCATGACATAGATGTAACAACCTAAGAACATATGGCTTACCCGATACGTTACATAAAACTAACATTCAAGCATTTTATAATACTAACATAACTGTGTGCACATGAGGCACAAATGGCATATTACACAATTGCTTTACTAGAGTAGGTTCCGTGAAAGAAACACCATGCCAGCACCACAACTAAACCAATGCCCCATTTACAATGTAAAGACTTCACTTGACGTAGTAGGAAAGAGTAGCCGGACTGTAACATCAACAATGACCAACTCGAAGTCATCGTCACATAAGAGCTATCGCCATGGAGGTGGGTAAACAAATGCAACAGCAAAAGACAAGCCAACAACCCACTTGCCAAATCCCATACAACCCCAAATGGAAAACCATAGCCCCAATAAGAACAACACCAAATCGCCAAAACAGCAAACCGAATACAGAAGTCGACAAATCGACGAATCACCACACACTATTAGATTCAAAACAACTGACTGATTATCCAATGAATACTGACTTACCCCAGCGATTAGACGTAAAATTTAATAACTTGCGGTTGCCAAGCGTGTCAAGAAAATGCTCCTACCATGCGGATCTGAACAAGTGGAAGAAAAACAGCTCGCTTTCGGTGGACCAAGTTACAAAAGATGAACGTCAGATCAGGGCAAGTCAGGGTTTTGGCAGAGTCACGAGTAAATAGGAAGAAGTACAAAAAAGGTAGTGAGAAGGAGACCATAGGGGGCATAATGTGATGAGGTCAAATTGTCGATTTGAGGAGCAGTTCGAGAAGGAGGCGGACTTGGAATAGACAAAAGGTGTAACGACCGGGATTTTCGGCGACTTTGGTTATCGACATAAGCTCGATGTCGATAACCAAAACATCGAAAAATCCTGGTAATTAGTGAAAGAAATTAGAGGGTGAGGAAAGATAAGATAGAAAAATAGAATAGAAGAAGAAGAAGAACACAACATCAGAGTAACACGAATCTCACAGCGGAACGAATAAATATATTTCATAACATAACTTTGAAATACAAATCTGTACTTGAATATACAATAATATCAAAGTACATTACTTACAACACAGCGGAAATAACTATAGCTATATGATCCTGA
This sequence comes from Allium sativum, assembly GCA_030737875.1. Classification (NCBI taxonomy): domain Eukaryota; kingdom Viridiplantae; phylum Streptophyta; class Magnoliopsida; order Asparagales; family Amaryllidaceae; genus Allium; species Allium sativum. Next base: position 99,642,580 of record CM060909.1, read on the forward strand.
AGCCTCCTGCTCCAGCTCTTCAAGTGTATCTGTAAAATCCCGACTACTTGACTGCCCGTACAAATTTAGGCACCCAAGAGTTTAGGGAAAACAACAAAGTAAACTCCGGGTCAGTCATGGGACTGGTATGAGTAAAACAGTTTAAAAACAGTTCGAACAAGTAAATGATATCTCATAAGACCACGCCGCATAACGGAACGGGTTTTTCCCTTATGAGAATCCAAAATATCTTTATATCAAAAACCTTTTGATATTATAATAATGTCTATCAACCACAGTATATATATAATCATCCAGCAGAAACGCTTTCATCTCACGTTCTACATATATAGTATACAATCAAAACCGCAAGCACGTATTGGGTAATGGATTTCCAACTATGACAAGGTATGGAATCACCTTCCGCTTGTGTACCTCTAGAGAGGAATACACTGGGTTCAACAAGAACATCTTGCAACCCGGCCACACATGACCGACCACTCATTTCGCTTGAGTGTATCGAATGTATATCACCAACAGTTGGGATCAGCAACCGTTTCCCGAATGGGACAGCATCAACAATAGATTTTTAGAAGTAAATGAAACTCTAGATCAGGTGATTATACACCCTACTTCGGTGCGACCGACTTAGCCATGCTGCCTGCCCGATTTCTGTCATTTACCGGATGTGAGGCTAGAAGCTACGCTTTATCATCATACCACATGCACTTCGAATGTCACATCATCAAATCCATCCAATCACCGATTGATGTCCTCAACCATACATTATGTGTTAGCTAAGTGAAGTTTCCTTCTCCGCTTCCACTCTTGGTACAGTTGGAGAAATCAATATACGTGATCGTCTGGACATACTCTGTCAGACATCCGTCCATACAAGTCACCCAGGAACAGGATGAACCGAAGGCACTATTCTGTAAACAGGATAGCCCTTGCATAACTCCGTCTTCAATTTCCTTTGGCATATATGATTCGCAATGCTTATGCCAATACAGAGTGGCTCTTTGGATAATAATCCAACCGGTCTCTCCATATTAACAACGTTAAAATGGTCAAAACTTCGATAGTCTGTGATTTAACTATCGAATAAAAACAAGTGTGCAAACAACGATAATATTTCCAAATGGAAATTATATCGATCAAACATCATTTAACATTCATCTCTTTATTTCATTAATTTACTTATTTCCTGTTTCCCTACGTTCAATATTCCTTATTTTCTAAATTGGGAAAATATACGTTATTAACAATGGAAAACATTCCCATTTCTCGTTTTCTTTATTAGAAACCATTTCTGGTTTCTTATTTGGAAAACATTTCCAAAGCTTCTTCATTGGACTTAGGCAGATGTTTAAACAAACCATCGCGATGCCAACTCAAACCATTTCCTTTTACTGCCCAACATTAACTATTCCTTAGTTAAAACGAAGCCAATTAAGTTGGGGTAGAACTACCTCTCAGACCTTAACTGAACAACATTTCTAACTTTGAAATGGGCAAAGTTCACTTTGTATTCCATTTACTGACTTCCTTACTTAACTCTCGTTCGAATAAATCTCTATTTGATTAACCCTATTCACTTAACCCCTTTCGAATAACTATATTCGATAACTCCCTTTACTTTCTTCGAATAAACTATATTAGATTAACTCATTTGCTTTAACTCTAATCGATTCAACTAACATCGATTAACTCCTTTATTCTAACTCTAATCGATTAAACTAACATCGATTAGCTCCTTTACTTTAACTCTAATCGACTAAACTAACATCGATTAGCTCATTTTACTTTAACTCTAATCGATTAACTAACATCGATTAACTTCTTTTAACTTTAACACTAATCGATTAACTAACATCGATTAACTTCTTTTACTTTAAAACTAATCGATTAACTAACATCGATTAACTTCTTTTACTTTATCACTAATCGATTAACTAACATCGATTAGCTCCTTTTACTTTAACACTAATCGATTAACTAACATCGATTAACTCATTTGATAAACTACGTTTTCCGTTACAACTATTTCCTTTTTATAACGTTTACTTACCGTTACAAATATATCCTATTTATAACTTCTATTTACCGTTACAAATATATCCTATTTATAACTTCTATTTACCGTTACAAATATTTCCTATTTATAACTTCTATTTACCGTTACAAATATATCCTATTTATAACTTCTATTTACCGTTACAAATATATCCTATTTATAACTTCTATTTATTTTCTAAATAAATATCCCTTTTATAAAACCGCGTTCGTTTTATAAATAATTCCTTTTATAAAATCCTGTGATTTTATAAAATTCCTTTATTTCAATATACATTGAAATACTTCTTTTTTTTTTCATCCCAGGGTTTCTTATGATATTTAAAATATCGAATAACAATGATCAACATCATTCCAACACCCATAATCCATAACAGATTATATAACACATCATATATCACAATATATGAAAACAGTAAAATAAATGTTGAGGAATCCAGTTGGATTCCTCCAACCTGTTTTCCTGCATCACAGATGTTAAACAATATAGATAACATCACTTTTAGTTCTATATGATACATTCTGTTAAACAGAATCAAATATAGAAATCAACTAACTGACTAGCAGTTCAATCAAACAGTCAACATACAGTCAATCAGCCAATATCTAACAGTTCTAAAAATACAACATGAAATTATAAACTGTTCAGAGTTAGTGAGATTTACTCACATTTGGACGATCATCGTCAATGACGATAACCATCGCTTGATTCAGACAATTTATTTTGCTATAAATTGTGACGGACTCCAATTGACTCGCGGTCAGTTCCAGCATGTAGTGTCCGTCCATACGGTCCCAACGCAACTTACGGCTTGTGATTCTGATTTTATATGACCCTCCTATCTCCTCCTTTCGCCATCCATCGACGTCCCTGTTGTTTCAAATACCATACACAAGACCCCTTCTTCTTTGTGGGAATGGTGTGAAAATGCTGCTCCACCCTACACGTTATAACCAGAAAAGCCTCCCTTCCTTTTGCCAACGCAGCCTGTTCTTCGTTTACACTCCACCTTCCCACTTCACAAATGTAAATCATCTTTCTCGCATGTATAAACTTCCTTGCGTGCTCAACCGCACAACAGCAAATCCGTCCTCTCCTAGATTCAAAACCTGAAACAACTCTCCAGAATACGTTCACCCAATATCACCCCACTGTCCTCCCTTTTGCCTGCCATTCCAGTCCGCAACCTCTTCGAGATGGCCCATTTCCAATCACCAATACTCCCAACTCGTCCGCCAAACTCCTCCACGCACCACCGCCCACGAGGCTGACCCCCCCTTCTTCGAACTCAACTCGAGCTCACGCTCGAACGTCGGCAAAAAGGGCTCCCTTTCAAGCGATACAGATCCGTCGAACTCAGAAGGATTAGCACCAGCGTTGGAGATTCTTGGTCGTAGGAAATCAATTCAGCAGACGTTGTGGATTCTGGAGTTTTTTTATTTGACTTTTAGGGGATTTTCAAATTCTCGTTTTGGCTGAAACGTTGAAGAGGAGTGGCGGCCTGTTTTTGCTGTGAAATGATTTTGGGTTTTTAGGTTTTAAAAGGTGGTGAAGACATTATTTAGGGGATTGTTATTTTTGTTGTTCGCGTCTTTTGTGGCTGTGGTTTAAAAGGAGTCGTGGCTTTATTTGGGCCTAGAACCAGTTAAGATATTTTAGAGTAGAGATTTAATATATATATATACACATATATTCAACTTGTTATAAGCACCTCGCTACATAAAATTCTGATCACGTACGTACTGCTATGGACAGAAATAACATTACCGTCGTGTCGACCAAGGCATCATGATTCCAAAAATATAATAATATCGGTAGGTTGACTCATATCCTGAAACTTCACAAATGTTGATTTCAGGGTGCGAAATACTTCAAATAAAAAGTCGCTTATTAAATTAATTAAAAATTACTATAAAATTCTAAAAATTAATTTATCACTACGTTTCAAAAGAACCTTGTCTAAATTCAAACCCGATCTTTAGTTATATCGAATAAACCGTTACGGTCGATAAACGATTCTATAGCGACCATTTTAAAATTTGATTTGGACATAACTCAAAATCTACACGACGAAATCCCAATTTTTCTCTTCCACTAGAAAGATATACTCCACCAGCTCCACACGTTTCTTGTTTCACAGAAATCCGGCTTAAAACAAATCCTGTACATTCAGTTGAAGTTCGAATCGCCAATTTATGAACTGTAGCGCCATTTCGAGCTTGGCTTTAATTATAATATAATTATACGTTTAAACTATCGTTCAAATAAATATATCTGTTATTCAATTTCAAGCTGAATTAAATATCACAGATGATCCGGTTCACACCATATCGTCTTTTCGGCCAATTCTGTTTATTTCAGATTTAAATATATTATTTAAATTATTATTTTAATTAAATATTCATCATTATTTAATTCCATGACCATTAAATTCACTAACCTACCATTTATACAATTAAATAAATTAATCAAAATACCTCTGCCAATGCGGGTCATTACAATCTTTCCCACTTAAAATAATTTCGTCCTCGAAATTGCTAAAAGGTAGAGGATGACCCTATCGATTGGTTAGAACATATTTGTTCACTTCTTAACTCCAGTTTCCAACTGAACCAATTCAATCTCAATTAAATTATTAATTAATTCTTATCAACGAAAATTTTCAAAAATCCTGAAAATTTTCTAACACCTTAACTCTTCGAAAAATTTCGCCAGCACCTCCTTTGTACTGGTCAATCGGTCAAACTCCAACTCGCCTCTCTGGGCCATCTCCAACCCAAAAGAAAATCAAACAGCCAAGCGGCTTGCCACTTTGGCTCATAAATCTTATATCCAATAGAAATATAAACTTGTACCTTTTGTCGGCATATCAACTCTATCACTTCCATATGCTATCAATTCAGCGGATACAAGGGTCATCCTCGTCAAATCCCCATCTTCTTTTATCCATGACACAACCATTCGCTTATATCCTAAGTCGAATTTTATTTCAAATTCGAGTTCCATTGTCGATTTCAAACTCTTAACTTCCCAATCAAATTTTCATTTCAGATTTCTTATCTCGACAATCCAATTTTATTCAAGAATAAATTTTTCCTGATATCGTTCTATTTCCATTCAGTTTTCACTTAACTGTTTCAATTCAATTTCAGCTTACTTCCGCAAACTTCTATTTACATTTGTTCTTAATTCAAACAGTCTCTTCCTGGGAATTTTAAACAGTTTACTTTTTCAAAAAAAATCAAATTTTCCTTTTTGAAATTCAACTGAGCCCAAAATCAATATTCCATTAGTTAAATCACTTCTCTATTTCTTTATCAATATTTGTTAACCAAATATTTTCAATGATCATATTGGCCCTTTTATGTTATTTGGAAAACATTTCCGAATATCGCCTTCCTTTATTTTCTAAATTTTAGAAAATATATGCTATTTAAAATTGGAAAATACTCCAATTACTTATCTCTTTTCCGATCTCGTTTATTTCTATACATAGGAAATATTCATTATTTTATTTCCAAGTTACACTCATTTGGGTTAAAACAGATGTTGTGTAAAACATCGTTACGACAACCCAAATACTATACTCAACTAACTCTTATTCAACATTGATCTTCGAGCCTGAAATCTTACTATTTATTTGTTAATAATGAAATCAATCAAGTTGGGGTATAACTACCTCTCAGACCTTGACTGAATAACATTTATAACGTCAAAACAGATACGACTACTTATTCGAATAATCAATACCATACAACTACTGATTAACCTTTAAACACGTACACACTTCCTTTTTTTAATCTTACTAGATTTTATTCTTATACTTCCTTTTTGATTATACTATTCTATTTCTAAGTTCGTTTCCTTATCGACTTCTATATATATCGATACGTTGATTTCTAACTATCAAATTATCTTAACAATATTCTAACTCCTTAAATTCCCGGGAAAATTCGCCATAACCTCCTTTGTACCGGGAGCATCGGGAAAATCCCCAAACTGCCACACAGGCCTTCTCCAATCAAAAAGAAAAAGAAAAGCCAAGCGGCTAGCCGATACGGCACATAAAATCTCATATATGAATTAAATACATACCTTTTCGTCGAGCATTCTATTTGTATACCTTCATACCTTACCCATACATATCTCATGTATATTTATACATTTCTAATTCATTTCAACTTAATCCAATCATTTTAACTTATTTCGTTAAGTGATTTTCAAATTACTGGTTTGCCCATTTCACCTTTTTATTTGAATATAACATGTTCAAATATAATTTAACTTACTTATTAACTAATTGAATTCCATTTCAATTTTATTTGAATTTCCTATATTCAAATTCCATTTCAATTCCCTTATTCAAATTCAATTCTATTTGAATCTTCTTTATTCAAATTTCCTTTTTCAATTCTATTTGAATCCTCTACATTCAAATTTCATTTCACTTCCGATATTCAAATCCTATATTTGAAATCTCTTATATTTTCTATATCCAAATGCCATTTGAATTTCTATATTCAAATTCTGTATCACTTCCATTGAATTTCATATATTCAAACTCCCTTTGAATTTCTATATTCAAAACCTATGTTTGAACTTCCTTTATTCAAATTCCTTTAAATAAGTCTCGATTTCAATTCCTTTTGAAATCGATATTTCTACCTTTGGAAAATAGATTTCCCTTTCAATTTCACACTCGTATTTTTTTTAGTTTTGAATTATCCAATGATAATTCTTTTCACTTCATTTATAAACTTCGTTTGTAAAAGAACTACTTATAAACTTTGTTTTATAAAGGAACTTCTCGTTTTTATTTCTTTTAAACAAGTTAATATTTCAAATCTATTCAAAAATTCAAATTCTATATTTTAAATCCCATTTGAAATTCAACACAACTTGTCTTTCCCAAAACAAATTCAAAACATTATCTTTGGTAGTAATTCGTCACTTACAACTCGAAAATGAATACTGATGATGCAGCTGTCATCATCAGAATCTATTTTCCAGCGATCGAAGTGAGTTCAATACTATAAAACCATTTTTAACCTTTTCCACTTTGAAATTCATTTCAAAATATAATTCACACTGCTTGTAAAACAATTCAAAATCTCCCAAGATCTTAAATTTTCCTCATTTTTAATCCAAATCCGTTTACAAACACTTATCCGATTCTCCAGAGTTTTAACTCAATTTCTGATTTAAATTTCAGATTAACTCATCTGATTTCACGTATTTTACATATGTGAATTCTGATTGGTTATCTACATAACCATTTAATTAATAATCTTACTTGATTATAATCACAACCAATATATACACTATATTAAAATTTTGGTATATATATCTTCTCTATGTCAAGACATACCTTGGGTAAACTTATTTTAATTTACCCTCTTTTCGAAACATACCATGACGGTTCATCGTATTCAAGAGTTTAGTAACTCCTACCGATACAGTGGATCAAACTGATCGACCAGAACTCATAAACAACTCAACCAATGAATCTCCACAATATAAAACAAATTTTTATATCAATAACAAATACGTTCACTCGTATATATACACTCAATCTCAGTCTAGGTTATTACTAACCCTATCTCTACCGAGTCACGCCACAGAGCCAAGTAATTCTAAACTTAAGCTCTGATACCAACTGTAACGACCCGGATTTTCGGCGACTTTGGTTATCGACATAAGCTCGATGTCGATAACCAAAACATCGAAAAATCCTGGTAATTAGTGAAAGAAATTAGAGGGTGAGGAAAGATAAGATAGAAAAATAGAATAGAAGAAGAAGAAGAACACAACATCAGAGTAACACGAATCTCACAGCGGAACGAATAAATATATTTCATAACATAACTTTGAAATACAAATCTGTACTTGAATATACAATAATATCAAAGTACATTACTTATAACACAGCGGAAATAACTATAGCTATATGATCCTGAAGCCTCCTGCTCCAGCTCTTCAAGTGTATCTGTAAAATCCCGACTACTTGACTGCCCGTACAAATTTAGGCACCCAAGAGTTTAGGGAAAACAACAAAGTAAACTCCGGGTCAGTCATGGGACTGGTATGAGTAAAACAGTTTAAAAACAGTTCGAACAAGTAAATGATATCTCATAAGACCACGCCGCATAACGGAACGGGTTTTTCCCTTATGAGAATCCAAAATATCTTTATATCAAAAACCTTTTGATATTATAATAATGTCTATCAACCACAGTATATATATAATCATCTAGCAGAAACGCTTTCATCTCACGTTCTACATATATAGTATACAATCAAAACCGCAAGCACGTATTGGGTAATGGATTTCCAACTATGACAAGGTATGGAATCACCTTCCGCTTGTGTACCTCTAGAGAGGAATACACTGGGTTCAACAAGAACATCTTGCAACCCGGCCACACATGACCGACCACTCATTTCGCTTGAGTGTATCGAATGTATATCACCAACAGTTGGGATCAGCAACCGTTTCCCGAATGGGACAGCATCAACAATAGATTTTAAGAAGTAAATGAAACTCTAGATCAGGTGATTATACACCCTACTTCGGTGCGACCGACTTAGCCATGCTGCCTGCCCGATTTCTGTCATTTACCGGATGTGAGGCTAGAAGCTACGCTTTATCATCATACCACATGCACTTCGAATGTCACATCATCAAATCCATCCAATCACCGATTGATGTCCTCAACCATACATTATGTGTTAGCTAAGAGAAGTTTCCTTCTCCGCTTCCACTCTTGGTACAGTTGGAGAAATCAATATACGTGATCGTCTGGACATACTCTGTCAGACATCCGTCCATACAAGTCACCCAGGAACAGGATGAACCGAAGGCACTATTCTGTAAACAGGATAGCCCTTGCATAACTCCGTCTTCAATTTCCTTTGGCATATATGATTCGCAATGCTTATGCCAATACAGAGTGGCTCTTTGGATAATAATCCAACCGGTCTCTCCATATTAACAACGTTAAAATGGTCAAAACTTCGATAGTCTGTGATTTAACTATCGAATAAAAACAAGTGTGCAAACAACGATAATATTTCCAAATGGAAATTATATCGATCAAACATCATTTAACATTCATCTCTTTATTTCATTAATTTACTTATTTCCTGTTTCCCTACGTTCAATATTCCTTATTTTCTAAATTGGGAAAATATACGTTATTAACAATGGAAAACATTCCCATTTCTCGTTTTCTTTATTAGAAACCATTTCTGGTTTCTTATTTGGAAAACATTTCCAAAGCTTCTTCATTGGACTTAGGCAGATGTTTAAACAAACCATCGCGATGCCAACTCAAACCATTTCCTTTTACTGCCCAACATTAACTATTCCTTAGTTAAAACGAAGCCAATTAAGTTGGGGTAGAACTACCTCTCAGACCTTAACTGAACAACATTTCTAACTTTGAAATGGGCAAAGTTCACTTTGTATTCCATTTACTGACTTCCTTACTTAACTCTCGTTCGAATAAATCTCTATTTGATTAACCCTATTCACTTAACCCCTTTCGAATAACTATATTCGATAACTCCCTTTACTTTCTTCGAATAAACTATATTAGATTAACTCATTTGCTTTAACTCTAATCGATTCAACTAACATCGATTAACTCCTTTATTCTAACTCTAATCGATTAAACTAACATCGATTAGCTCCTTTACTTTAACTCTAATCGACTAAACTAACATCGATTAGCTCATTTTACTTTAACTCTAATCGATTAACTAACATCGATTAACTTCTTTTAACTTTAACACTAATCGATTAACTAACATCGATTAACTTCTTTTACTTTAACACTAATCGATTAACTAACATCGATTAACTTCTTTTACTTTATCACTAATCGATTAACTAACATCGATTAGCTCCTTTTACTTTAACACTAATCGATTAACTAACATCGATTAACTCATTTGATAAACTACGTTTTCCGTTACAACTATTTCCTTTTTATAACGTTTACTTACCGTTACAAATATATCCTATTTATAACTTCTATTTACCGTTACAAATATATCCTATTTATAACTTCTATTTACCGTTACAAATATTTCCTATTTATAACTTCTATTTACCGTTACAAATATATCCTATTTATAACTTCTATTTACCGTTACAAATATATCCTATTTATAACTTCTATTTATTTTCTAAATAAATATCCCTTTTATAAAACCGCGTTCGTTTTATAAATAATTCCTTTTATAAAATCCTGTGATTTTATAAAATTCCTTTATTTCAATATACATTGAAATACTTCTTTTTTTTTTCATCCCAGGGTTTCTTATGATATTTAAAATATCGAATAACAATGATCAACATCATTCCAACACCCATAATCCATAACAGATTATATAACACATCATATATCACAATATATGAAAACAGTAAAATAAATGTTGAGGAATCCAGTTGGATTCCTCCAACCTGTTTTCCTGCATCACAGATGTTAAACAATATAGATAACATCACTTTTAGTTCTATATGATACATTCTGTTAAACAGAATCAAATATAGAAATCAACTAACTGACTAGCAGTTCAATCAAACAGTCAACATACAGTCAATCAGCCAATATCTAACAGTTCTAAAAATACAACATGAAATTATAAACTGTTCAGAGTTAGTGAGATTTACTCACATTTGGACGATCATCGTCAATGACGATAACCATCGCTTGATTCAGACAATTTATTTTGCTATAAATTGTGACGGACTCCAATTGACTCGCGGTCAGTTCCAGCATGTAGTGTCCGTCCATACGGTCCCAACGCAACTTACGGCTTGTGATTCTGATTTTATATGACCCTCCTATCTCCTCCTTTCGCCATCCATCGACGTCCCTGTTGTTTCAAATACCATACACAAGACCCCTTCTTCTTTGTGGGAATGGTGTGAAAATGCTGCTCCACCCTACACGTTATAACCAGAAAAGCCTCCCTTCCTTTTGCCAACGCAGCCTGTTCTTCGTTTACACTCCACCTTCCCACTTCACAAATGTAAATCATCTTTCTCGCATGTATAAACTTCCTTGCGTGCTCAACCGCACAACAGCAAATCCGTCCTCTCCTAGATTCAAAACCTGAAACAACTCTCCAGAATACGTTCACCCAATATCACCCCACTGTCCTCCCTTTTGCCTGCCATTCCAGTCCGCAACCTCTTCGAGATGGCCCATTTCCAATCACCAATACTCCCAACTCGTCCGCCAAACTCCTCCACGCACCACCGCCCACGAGGCTGACCCCCCCTCCTTCGAACTCAACTCGAGCTCACGCTCGAACGTCGGCAAAAAGGGCTCCCTTTCAAGCGATACAGATCCGTCGAACTCAGAAGGATTAGCACCAGCGTTGGAGATTCTTGGTCGTAGGAAATCAATTCAGCAGACGTTGTGGATTCTGGAGTTTTTTATTTGACTTTTAGGGGATTTTCAAATTCTCGTTTTGGCTGAAACGTTGAAGAGGAGTGGCGGCCTGTTTTTGCTGTGAAATGATTTTGGGTTTTTAGGTTTTAAAAGGTGGTGAAGACATTATATAGGGGATTGTTATTTTTGTTGTTCGCGTCTTTTGTGGCTGTGGTTTAAAAGGAGTCGTGGCTTTATTTGGGCCTAGAACCAGTTAAGATATTTTAGAGTAGAGATTTAATATATATATACACATATATTCAACTTGTTATAAGCACCTCGCTACATAAAATTCTGATCACGTACGTACTTCTATGGAAAGAAATAACATTACCGTCGTGTCGACCAAGGCATCATGATTCCAAAAATATAATAATATCGGTAGGTTGACTCATATCCTGAAACTTCACAAATGTTGATTTCAGGGTGCGAAATACTTCAAATAAAAAGTCGCTTATTAAATTAATTAAAAATTACTATAAAATTCTAAAAATTAATTTATCACTACGTTTCAAAAGAACCTTGTCTAAATTCAAACCTGATCTTTAGTTATATCGAATAAACCGTTACGGTCGATAAACGATTCTATAACGACCATTTTAAAATTTGATTTGGACATAACTCAAAATCTACACGACGAAATCCCAATTTTTCTCTTCCACTAGAAAGATATACTCCACCAGCTCCACACGTTTCTTGTTTCACAGAAATCCGGCTTAAAACAAATCCTGTACATTCAGTTGAAGTTCGAATCGCCAATTTATGAACTGCAGCGCCATTTCGAGTTTGGTTTTAATTATAATATAATTATACGTTTAAACTATCGTTCAAATAAATATATCTGTTATTCAATTTCAAGCTGAATTAAATATCACAGATGATCCGGTTCACACCATATCGTCTTTTCGGCCAATTCTGTTTATTTCAGATTTAAATATATTATTTAAATTATTATTTTAATTAAATATTCATCATTATTTAATTCCATGACCATTAAATTCACTAACCTACCATTTATACAATTAAATAAATTAATCAAAATACCTCTGCCAATGCGGGTCATTACAAAAGGTGAGGATTGAGAGAGATGAAAGCTACTCTAAATGCAGTATTGGGAAACGCTAGGAGATGAGGGGAGAGAGTAGAGGAAAGAGAGCATTTTGAAGGTGGAAGAGGATTGAGAAGAAGAGGTTAAGAATGGAGGAAGATGAAGTGCCTTAGTCCCCATGACCACGCTGTAGAAGCTTTTGATTAGAAACCTTCATATAATTATGGGTTCAAGTTAATTCTATCAACTTCGGAATAGACTACAAATTTAATATTGGATTTTGAAAACTGGATTTAAACCTAATAAGAGCATTCCCAACGATGGGGTTGCTTGCGGTCGATTCAAAGAGAATCAACCAAGAGCAACCCCAACAGGGTATGTAGGGGAATTGCTTTAACCGGATTATTTTAAGCCAGCTAAAGCAATTCACATGGATCACAATCCAAGACCATTGGATTGCGATCCATGTTGTGAAGTGGAATTAAATGCACACCACAAACTTAGCCAGCTTTAAAAAAGCCGACTAAGCATATAAGCATATATATCCGACTTTACAGAAGCTGGAAATACCCCAATTCTCTTCCTCACCAATTCTGCGCCACCTCCCTCCTTCTCCACCCCATTTTAGCCATATTTCTTCCTATAAAAAAATTCTAAATAAAAATGAGACACATATGGAGAGCAATGCAAGGTAGTGGAAGCCCTAATGGAAATTTTGATCTGGCTGAGAGCACGTACAGGCAGAAGAGAACGTACCGACTGAGGATACGGGAGGTCGTGGTACGCCGATGGTTAGAAAAAGACATGGTGCTAGATGCAGTGATCAGATTCTCACAAAGACCCGAATTTGAGACTGGAGAAATAGTTGGCCAATTTTCTTGAGTTGTCTGGTACGGAAGAGCACGTCAGCACTTTAGTTGACGCATCTATAAGTTTTATTTATTTAATATTTACTAGTTTAATGTCGTACACAAAATAATCAAGTCTCGTTCGTAATATTAGGCTCGACGCAAGCGTACACGTGGCTCTTGGGTTAGTATTGTTCGTCTGTACAGACAGATTCGTGAGTATGACACAGAGGCTATTATTCATGGGTTTCTCCGTGCTATTGAGTTTGACGATTTTTTGAGTACGTTTTATAGTCATATCTACATATGAATTTTCATATTCATTATTTTTGCTGTTAATTAATTATTATTCGTTAAATAGGTATTGAAAACCTTTTAAATAATGATGTTCAATTATGTGGTGCATTGGCTGCTTGTTGATGGAAAACAACTCATCCATTCCACTTTAGTTTTGGGGAGTTGGGAATCACTCCACTAGACTTTACTATGCTTACTGGTATTGCCATAGGCGAAGGGGAAACCTTGTCGTGTGATGAGCAGTTCCTGGATTTCATCCTTTTGGGTAGTTTATTTCCACATCTTGATTTATATAGTGGTCTCACTACTAATTTACATATTAGATGCTCATTCATTAAACAGACAATCCAAACTTTATTAAATATGCATCCTAGAGTTCACCATTTGGAGATTGCAGATTATTTGTTCTATATATGATGGGGAATTTATTTTTTACAAATGCTTCGAGCACACTGCCTTGTGGTTATGTGGCAGTTGTTGAAGGGTTTTCGTTTGACAGTAGTTCTACTATGTATGATTGGGGGACACCTACATAAGCATACTTGTATAGGTCGTTGGATCGTCAGTGTGTCGTTAGGCCGAAGATTGCTTCAATTACAAGATTTGGGAGATCTTGCAGCACTAGTACTACGAGTACTTTCACAACATGACTTCTCCTATCTTGGATCCGACATTTCCCCTTTACTTTCCTAGAGTACGAGCGTGGAATCTCAATAACCGTAGACATGTTCCATGAGGACAAGCACAACATGTATTTGCCATAGCTCGCAACCAGATTGAGCTACGGACTATACGAGAGTCAGTTATTTGGCATCTGTTTGATGGTCCACCGTTTTTGATTGAACACGTCGCTGTGTAGGCTAATTTTCTTTTGAGGAGACGCTTCCCTCTAGTATCTTTTCCACCTATTTAGGCTGGTTATGGTACTTAGGGGAGCGTTGCTGGAGACAGATATTTGATGGTGATTTTGTTCCTGATGATCCTCACTCAGATATAGCTACTCCCAGGGTTTATTCTATCGGTGCCTTACAGGATCATGCCGGGGAGTGGTGGCCAGTTAGTGACTTGATTATTATGGGTCGGGATTATATATCTTTCTGACAGTAGTATCCCACCTCATACAGCGAGTTCTGTACATGCCGCGACATTTGATTTCGTTGGTCCTTCTGCTATTCGCAGTTGACTTATACCCCCTATTATTCAGGACATTTCGCAGGGCACCCAGGTTTACCATCCTCCACCGCCTCCACAGCCCCCACAACCTCCACAGTATACCCTGATGTCGTACTACGGTTGGTCTGTTAGCATATCCACTACATATAGGGTAGATAGATATATTGATATTCCACGCCTAGTAGTCTCGCAGTATCCAGATCCAACTGCATTTTCTTATGAGGATCTCTATCAGATGTAGCTGGGACTTCGATAGGTGATGTACGTTGAGCACCGACGGAGTACAGATGAGTTGACCACTCGTATGAGCGAGATTGCGACGGGTGATGAGGAGCGATACCGCCGTAGACGGAGAGTCGACGAAGGAGATGACGTGGGAGGCGACGATGATGGGGGCGACAACGAGGAAGCAACGAATATTTTTTATGATACATACTGGTTTGATGAGTCATAGTTCATTGTAGTATCTTTATGTCTTTGTATTATGATGTACCCCATTGTAGTAGCTTATTTGGTTGTATGTTCTGTATTTGTATTACTTTCCTAAATGTAATATAGCTGTACGTTCCAATGTGTAACTGATACGTTGTTATATGTAAACTACGTGTACGTTCTTATGTTGACCCGCTCTGTTCTTACTTGTAATATGCCATGTATATTCACTATTTATATCGTATTACGTCGAACAACCTAAAATTCAAGTCGTTTAGTTGATCAATTAAAATTGGTTCATGATTTAGACATTTTAATACTCGGAATAATATAAATTTTTATTATAATAATGAATTCATTTATTAGAAGCTGCATGACCTTACAAATTTAATTTAGTTAAAAACGAGCATGTAATGTCGCGGTAGTTCATAATTTTAAGTTCTGAACTTTAACTGAATGTACATGATCCAATATAAGTCGGAATTTCTTATAATAAGAATTATTAGAATCTATTGGATTATAATTTCTTAATGGAAAATAAATTTCATGTATTCATAATGTAGATTTTAAATTATGTCCAAATCAAATTTTTAAAAAGTCACTGTGGATTAGTTTATACACCATAACGTTTATACGCTAAAACGTCACTTAATTAATAGATTTAGCTACAATTGTTAATAATCATACATAAACAAGGGATCATGATCATAATGTTAGAACTAATATTTCGCATAACGATAAAACTAACAATAGGCATACATATATAACAGGTCATAAAGATACAACAACTAATGATAGTAGATGTCAACTAAAACATCAAAGCTAATGCAAGAAATAGTTACTTAAGCCAACTACATGTTACGTTCAATCTCATGGGAGTCTAAAGCAGTTCTAAGTCGCCTAAGCATTGCGGTCTAACCACAATTGTTCAATAACATTTTGGAGAAGTCTAATCTCTCGTTCGAGTTCGTTTGCATATGATGTTCCCCTTGAGCACAAAGGTTCGTCTATCCATTTCGTGTAATTGCATCTATTCGGGTAGGATGGACATTTCTAAATGTGCCGACTTATATTGTTGCCCTCTGCTCGAACCACAACTTCAACCACATAATCGCAGTAAGAACAAACTGCATAAAAATCAACTTCCTATTCATAAGAAATTTGACCATGTGGTACTCGATATACCTCTACTTCCTGTCGTGGTTGAGCAACCGACTGTTCATACAAAAGTTGAACATGTAGTACTTGAGCTTCATGGAGAGGTTGTACATTCCCATGTTCATACGGTGGTTCATCCTGCGGTCTCAATAGGTTTAGATGTGAGAATTCGTCTGCAAGCTCTTAAAGTATCATCTGTTCATATGCATGTCCATCAGAGTATGTAGATGATGGACAAGAAGGCATTTTGATTGAGTAATAAAAGAATGAGGTAGTTTAAGAATGGGAATTAGCTGGTCTATATATATAGTGTGTGGATGATCATTGCTATACCTAACGTGTGGATGAGGACATAAAGTAAAAGTAGTGAGTTGTAACATACCCAGTACAAACTTTATGATAACATAAAGCAGTGATATGATCGATCATTATTGTATTTGACAACTCATTAAAGATATTCTGACGTGAGGCTGTTGGATTTGATAACTCGTTGACAAGATGTATAGACTATTTGGTTTGGAGCGTACTGACAATATTTATTTCTGCTATGAAGAAGCAAATATTGAAATCATCACAAAAGACTAGCATACCCTATTGAACTATTGTCTCGGGATACTTAATTCATATCATGGGAAACACTAACAAAATTGAATAGTCCAATCATGGAGAAAGTTAGATAGTAAAACAGTGACAACGCTGGAATCAGTGACATAATGGTACAAGGAGATAGTAATATAGTGGTACATGGTTATAGTGATACACATTAATATACAACAATGCATTGTTGACTAGTCCAATTGTTTTTGAACGAAACATAACTCATTAATGAGTAGTCTATTCCCTTGAACTGTAGTCGCGTGATATCAACGGCATGCTATGGAATTATATTTCTTACTTATTCATACGCACCCCATCCTTTTAGATACTATATACTTGGTAGTTCATCCTAAAACTAAAATATGTGCAAACTCAAGCGTTCTAGTCGTTAGTGAGAAATTTATTTACTTGTTTGCATCAACATTAAGGTTTTTATCAGCAAAATTCGTACTTCCAAAAATTTAAGTAATTTTTTTGTATAGGTTAAATGGACGATTAGGAAATAAGTGATGAACAAATGGAAAAAATATTTTATGAGTACGAATGGAACCAAGTAGACGAAAAAGTGGGTGGATTCATTCCAAATACGCAAACAGAAGAGGTACCTGGAGAGGTTCAGCATCGAGTACTTCTAGCTCAAGTACTTCAACCAAATAATTGTGTTCAAGCATCAGGAATAAGTCGTTTTCCCGCTACTTTTAGCTCCAATTATGCAACTCTTGAATTTTCTTCCAAGGATTTACTGGCCCTCGTGAAAGCCTATATTGAAGTTGATAGAAGAGATGAGTTACTGATGCAAAGAGGAGGGGGTTTAACATATGAAGAAAGATGGGCAATGATAAGGAGGTTACACAACAACCATTGTTCCCGGCCGACCAGACGATCGTCATTTGAAATCCAAATGGCTCATCGTCGTTTTGCAGATGCTTGTGATCAGTACCGTAACATTATCGAGACAGTTGAAGATGAAGACATATTTATAGGAACTTATGATTCTCGTTACCTATTCAAATACAGTGCGGAATTTGTTGGCCATAAAGCGTATAAACTTCGCTACAGTTGGCTAACTCGATATGGAACAGAATAGGCTTATGGTATTATGATCTTGTAGTTGTTTGAACTTCTATTTTATTTGATGATTGTATGGAAAATATGGAGTCATATGTAAACGGCATGTACATTGTTATGTTTACCTGCTATGTATTAACTGGGATAAACTAATATTTTAGCCATTAAGTTAATCATTTATATATAGTTCATGATTAAGAAATTTTAATATTTTGCATTCTGTAAATGAGAAGAATAAAACAATGACAATTACAACATTAAGAAATGCCAAACTATAATCATACATACTAGAACAACATAGCATACAAACATCACATTCCAAGTACAATAACCCTACTACAGATTTCTGAGACATCCAGCTCTAGTTGCCTCAGCAACAATCTTGTTCAAGCGCCTTATTTCGGCTTATGCTTCCAGTGCATATTGAAGTCCACGTTCGCACATCGGAGGGTCAATCCATTGCATAAAATTACAACATTGAACTTCATTAGGGTAAAATCTATGGTCCTCGTAGCCTGCACAACCGAAAAATCAACGACAACATTTTTTCATTTTCGGCAACAACTACGACCGATTCATCTCCACAACGGCAAATAGGGTAGTCCCCACCAGGTAATGTAGTACCAATAGAGCATAGGGGCTCGAGTACTTGGCCTTCATATACGATCTGTTTTCCTGGTCTTTGATTTTCTACAGCTACGCATAAACGAGCATTCAAAGATATTTTTTTTGGCTTTGCCGATTTAGAATTACCTTCAATTTCTGGAACAAATTCTACCTTATTCTTGTTGTGTTGTAGACTTTGCCGTGACAGATCATACGCATTATAACATTTGTCCATCGCTTCATTGTCAACCTCCCGGTTGTCCATAGCTGAAATCGATTAAAGTGACTCAAAAAAAGGATTCAATTGAAAATTGTACGTTGTATTGGTTTGGTTAGAAGAAAAAAATAAGGGCATATATATAATTCATTTGAACACACACAAGTGCTATCTTTGGATACTCGTGATACATAATTGATGTCACTGGAATCCCTGCCATTAATGTATAATCCTATCAGGAGGAAAGTTATATAGCAATACAGTGATGCCAGTGGAATCACTGACAGAATGATACAGTAATAAAGTACACATAAATACATAATGAAACAATATGGAAACTGTATGTACTTATAATGTAAAATGTATTGTCAATTCGAACGGTCATTTTTCTATGACAAGAAATGAAGGAACTGACTCAAATAATGGTACCGACATAAATATATAGCGTTGAGCAAAAAACGAATCAATCTTCTCCTTTCAACGTGGATTGATGTATATACAGTGACCGTAGCCTTTTATAATCCTATTACTACATTATAAAATCACACTAAAAGACAAAAATTCTAATAAAGGAGTGTTGTTTATTTTTCTACTGACATATTCCAATTTCACTACATGGCAAAATAGGGAATAAGGAGCTAAAGGACAAATGGACTATAGGAACTCAAGTCCAAGTTCACAAGTAATTTGATTTAAATAGGTGTGCTCTTCTTTCTACCAAACACTTACTCTTGCAAATCAATTAGAATATCAATGAGTGCCTTAAAAAATTTGTGGTGATGTGCTTCAAGCACTTCTTCCTCATCAACGTCGGACGAGTATGTTGAACACCGTAACAAATAGCAACAATCATTTCATGAAGAAACAAGATACGCGATAGAACGAGATATTGCTAAAAGTTCGGCTTCATCCTAAGGTGGAAGCGTTATCGGTAGAAAAGAAATGCGATATGGACGTGACTATGCCGGTGGTCACAATCAACTAGTCAAGGATTACTTTGTGGCAAACCAAATATACGAAGATGTATATTTCCGTCGAAGATTTTGTATATCAGAAAGGGTATTTAATCGAGTGCTTAACAAAGTTTCCGCAACTAACATATTTTTCACACATAGAAGAAATGCCCTCAACAAACTAGGCATTTCACCCCAGAAGGTTACGGCCGCACTATGTATGATTTTTTATGGAAGTTCTGCTGATTCACTGGAATGAAAAAATAAGAATTGGGGACTCAATGGCAGTAGAATGTATGAAAGAGTTTTCCAAAACTGCCGTACGTGAGTTCGGTGAAGAGTATCTTAGATCTCCAACAACTCATGACATTGCGAGATTATTTGCAATGGGAGCTCAACGTGGATTTTCAGGTATGATGGGTAGCTTGGATTGTATGCACTGGACATGGAAAAATTGTCTAGTGGCATTGCAAGGACAATACAGATGTCATTGCAAAAAGGCTACGATGGTGTCAGAAGTTGTTGCTTCATTTGATCTTTACATATGGCATGCATTTTTTGGTGTTCCTGGTTCTCTAAACGATATTAATGTATTGCAGCATTCATATTTATTTAACGATTTATACAATGACCTTTCACCTTGTGCAACTACAAAATTGGAGACAAGGATCATTATGTTGGTTATTATCTTGTAGATGGAATTCATCCAAAATGGAAAATGCTCCTACAAACGTACAAAAGGCCGAACAATGCAAAAGAAGCCTTGTTGACCAAAGAGCAAGAGAGTTTGACTAAAGATGTTGAACGAGCATTTGGAGTACTCCAAGGTATGTTTCATATACTACGGAAGCAAATAAACTACCATGATAAATCAGTTATAGTTGACATCATGTATTGTTACGCACCAAACTTCGCCAGGTCCGAATCGATTGCTAAACCGAGCAAGACCGTCCGAGAATGCAGATTGTAATGAGAACACGACGCATCAGAACACAAACGTGAGAACATTTAATTTCTATTACAACAATTTACATCAGAGTACAAGATATCAGAATTTAAATAAAAAATATACAGCGAAAAATAAGATCAGAGATTTAAATTACAAAACAGCAGAAAATATAATACATGAATATAATGTGCAGTGGAAAACATCAACTACCATAACTAAAAGAAATACACGGATACAAAGCTTTCCGAATATAGCTGCAGCTGTAAAGCAGGATACTATTAAATAGAAATCTGCAAAACCAAAACTACTAGCTGCCCGTACGGAAATTATAGGCATCCAGAGTTTAGGTAGAAACAATAAACTCTGGGTCAGTCACGGGACTGGTGTGACAACTTAAAACAGTTATTAAACTTTACTTTAAAAGTGGGAAAAATCATGGGACCATGCCATATGACACGGAACAGGTTTACTCCACATAAATATCAGTTTAAAATTAAAACAACACAATGCTTTTTGATAAATGAAGCTATTATAAGACTTAGGTCCCATCACACAATGCAACACAAATCAGAGGATAGAGTTTTACCTTATAATAGTGAAACGTCCTTGATACGTTTTAAAATAAAACATTTTTATATTACTATAAGTGCATAGTGTATAAAACAAATTCGAATATAAATGTATCAACCATGGACGGCATTGTACCCCATCTTACTATGTCACCATATAGGTTTACAATTAAAATTGAAAAATGTCGTATTGGAAATTGGATTTCCATCATGAGTCAAGGCGAGGGATGTCTCCTTACCAGTTTCGAGCCATCTCTAGTAGGATGTTCAGGATCAACACACGTGAGCCTTGGATCTTGCAGGGTCGGTCCTTCCTTACTTTTGAGGATTGGTTATTCCTGAACAATATGTTTCCCGGTCCCACCAGACCTATCACTTGGCCATTGGTGACCAATCATATCCGAGGCACCTCGCTATCCATTATCCACATAAGTAAATATGTCTGGGCTTCATACCATGACACTACCTCTAGCTAGAAAGAAACGCATGCACTCCCTGCTATCCTAATCTAGTTTTTGACTTATACTGGGGTGTGAGGCTCGCGAATTAACGCTACAACACAATGCTATGCTATTTAAAATCATGCTTTGATCATCATCCACAAAGCTCTGCTTTTCAAAAAAAGTCTTGATCATTTGCATCTTAGCATGCCACATTGACAATCCATGCCACACAAAACTGATGTCTATCAATATATAACCTCTAAGCTCGTACATCTCAGAGAAAGGTGTCAAGCAAGAGAATAAATTCTACGCCACCAAATAGATACATATTTAATAGAAATCAATCAACACAGAACGAAATACAATGTTAGACATACATTCCATTTAAAAGTTCGTTCTGGGTCTGAACGAAACCGAAGGCACCTTATTCCTCGTCCCATATGTCCAATACAGGAGAGTGGTCCTCGCAAATCTGGTCGATCTCCAAGTACATTTGGACGATCACCACTTATTACCTCGTCTTGGGTGTACGGTCTAATCAAGACATAAGTAATCATCCATTCGATGTGAAGTTCTCTGGTCTTCAACCCACCGTCTTCATCGTTGACTTTTAGTCATCATAACGGTTATTCAGAATGGGTTAAACCCGGTCTTTCCGAATAATTAACGTATCTTTACAATCATGCGATAAATACACAAAGATAACACACATCTAATTCCAATCCAGAATATTCTTTTATTCAAATATTCACATTTCTATGGAAAGGTTCCCATTAATTTTTTCAAAGATAAGTTCTTTTGAACTAATTCATTATTCTTACTTTGTATATCATTTTCAAAAGATTTTATTTTATCTTTCCACAGCTTAAACCAAATTAAGGTTTAATAACTAGTCGGCATTATCAAGCCTTACTGAAGTAACCATTTATTTATTTATACTAATCCCAACCTATTCATCCCATGGAGAAAAACTGGTGATACTCCATATTTAACACCCAAAGTGTTATTGGTAAATTTAATTACCATTTCACGTCCAAATCTAATTAAAGATTTAACTATCGCATGGAGTAAAACTGGTGATAATTCATTCTCGAACACTTCTTGAATTCGATAAAATAATTATCCCATTCTCATTTTAATCTACTTAAAGATTCATTAAAACTCTAGTTCACTTTAATCTCAAAAATCATTACTTAATGATTGTTCAACCTTTGGAAATCTATCTTGTCTTTACTTGGGATAAAGAACAAATGTTATGTAAAAACATCATTCACAATAAACCCAAAATCCTCTTCCATTTAATATGAAATCTTTATGGAAATTTGCACAATTTATAATCGATGTAAATTTCCGTATTGGGCTAATATTATAAGTGGAATAACGGTAAGACCTTTTAAATACCATAAATAGTAATGGTCTTCTTTCACAGAAGCTCATCTCGATTATTATAAATCGAATTCCATTCAATTCCAAATTAATTTATTAAATTGGAAGCCTTTACTTTGGAAAACTTTCATTAAATCTCAATTAAAATATTTATAAATTTCAAACCATATCTTCACTGCTAATTGCTGAAGAAAAACAGGATTCAGACATCTATTTTAAAAATTCAGACGTTTGTATTTTCTTTGATTTGAACCCGCAAGAACTTGGTTCGGTTTGGTCCTATTTCAGATGTCTGTTTTTCTGAAGTCAAACGTCTGTTTTTGGTATGTTGGAATATTTTTGCTTCAGCTATCAGATGTCTAATTTTAAGGCTCAGATGTATGTTTCTAGAAAAGTTTGAAATATCAAAAGTTTAGTTTATTTTCAACCATTTTCAGACGTCTGTTTTTATTGGGGCAGACGTCTGTTTCTCTATGGAAAATTATTGCTCACCAGTATTCATACTTCTGAATTGCTCTATTTGTTTTTATAATTTTGTGTCCATCCAAAATCGGACATTAAAATCATATTTTGATTCTTTACTGAATATTATTTTAAAATACCCGTTATTTCTGAATTGGAATAAGACTCAATCAATTACCATATAATTTTATTTATATGAATTTCATACATCGCATGTATTCAAAAGTAGTGATAAACAAATATTAAACATCCAATTCACATCCAGAGTGCAATTTGCAACTATATAAGCATTAAATAATTAAATAACGCTTATAACAGTCTATAAATCAATCGCTTGACATACAATTAAATCCGAGTGAGATGTAAATTAATTATCATCCCCAGACCCATGTGGGGTTTTCAACCATCAAACACATATTATTATTTGTATACTTGGGCGATATGTAAAATAATCGTTCCAATACCTATGTGTGGTTTACATCACAATCCATGTGAATTTATCTACAGTTTAATAATAACGGCATCAAAACTGTTAACATCCATCAACCACCAAACAAATATTTCTGTCACAAGCAATCAACATATATTCAGTTATAAAAATAAATAACTGTACAAATTATTTAAGTGAGAGAGTTCTCACCTTTGGTTTCCACTCCATAATTCTTTAATTGACATTTTTTAAAACGATTTCGTAAGAATCGAGATGCTTAAATCTGTGAATTAGAGGAACTGAAAAGTCACATACAAAGGCGAAATGGACCGAAACTCGGCTGGGAAAGAGCCTGGATGGACTTAAATTGTTGACTGTAGTCTCCACCAGTCAACGGCAAAAAAAAAAGATTCAGATGTCTGGCCCAAAAATTTCAGAGTCTGAATGTTGTTTCCAGAGACGTATCTCTCTGTCTCAGATTCAGACGTCTGTTGCTTCGGTTCAGACATTTGACCTGAAGCAAATAATTATTTTGCTTGCCTTTTCATACATCTGTTGCTTCAGTTTAGACATCTGACCTGAAGCAACTAATTATTTTTCTTGCCTACGAATGTGCAATCGGCCTCGGACGAGCTCGGATCGATAGTGATGGCTTATAATGTTTCCTAAGTGAGAATAAAGCCTCTTTGGCTCGCCAAAACCACTCAAGAACACATGCACATACGTATATACATGAGATTGCAATGATTTTGATTATAAACTCCAAAACGACTAAATTCTCTAACCAAAGCAATCAAATGCGATATAAGTGAATTGTGAAGTCTTAGAACTTGCTGGTACGACAACGGAGCTTCACAATTTCACCTAAACAACTCATAACATATGAATTAGATTGTGTGGACAATCCTAATCATAATTTTCAATTCAATGGAACATGAATACATGAAATCGACTAAGTTACACTTAACTACCCAATTTACTAGCATATGCAAACTCAAATGAATTATAAATTACACTTTAAAGGCTAAAAGCTGGTGGCTTAGATGTGGGTTCATAGGAACTCACGAAGAACTCACCTTTGATGGCTAGAAGCAATGAATCAATCTAATAACGAGCTAGAACGATCCATCTTCGATAAAACACTAGAATCAACAACTTATGATCATATGAACATATTTCCTAAGAATTAGGTCATAGGAAATTTCACAAATCAAAGAGAAAGCAAGCTAGAGAAGATGGAGAGAAGCTTTCCAAAGCTCTTCCTTGGATTTGTACACGCTATGGACCTGAATTGGATTCCAAAGATCAAGCTAGGGCTTAGGGAATTTTGATTTCCTATTCCCTCCCCCATTTTCTATTTTTTTTTTCTAAGTGGAAATGAATGAATGGAAGGAGAGGGCTGATTTGGGGGTTATAAGGTAGGCTCGGTTTAGCTAAACCAAGACCCAACCCAAGTGCCAAACTCCAAAGCTTGGAATATATCGAAGTTTATACTTAACGAGCACGTAAACGACATTTTGAACTCAATGGAAATGGTTTCTAGTCCAAATTCGTCCATATGTATAAAGTGATATTTTGGTCATACATCCAATGAAAAAGACCAAATTTCTTCAACTCTAAAGATATCGATGTTTATAGTTTTAAAAGTCACAAATGACATTTTGAACCCAATGGAAGTGGTTTCGTTGAAAACGAAGGTCGTCTGCAAAATGACTATTTTTAAGGGCTACATAATATATATATATATATATATATATATATATAAATTCCTTAGTAACTATTCTAAATTTTAATTCAGACATAACTTACAATTTATATAGTGAAATACCAATTTCTTACATTCGCTAGAAAATTACAATTCAAAATATTTCAACATTCCTTGTTTTATCAAATTCTGATCTATATTGAACTCTATACATTCATTCAAAGTTTAAAGTCAAATTTTCAAACTACCACGCCATTTCAAGCTCGTTTTAATTAAACTTTAAATCTATACATTCTAACTTCGTTTAAAATAAATTTTTAATCGTTTATTCTCAAAATAATTCATCTAAAATATTTAATTTCTATGAAAATCAATTAAAAATAAATTTTAAATTGGTTACAAAAATACGGGTTGTTACAACCTCCCCACTTAAAATCTTTTCGTCCTCGAAAAGGAAGAGGGAACTGAAGGTCATTTGCTTAAGCAGCTCAACCTTCGCTTGACTCAAGCTCTTCAGCTTTTGAGTTTCTAAGAACTTTCTAATTTCTCAAAATTTTCAAAATTTGGCTAATGCCTTAAATTTTCGAAAAATTTCATTATAACCTACTTTATACGGGTTGATCGGTACAACTATAAATGGCCTCTACAGGCTCTCATATATCAAAAGAAAATACAAAAGCCAATCGGCTCATAAAATCATCAAACCCAATCAATATAGTAAACATATACATATTTGTAGGGCATACAATTTTATTTCTCTTCTTAGCTTCTACGCAATAACCTGTACAATATATATATATATATATATACACTTGTGTATATATATATATATCAAATTCGAACTAATTTTCAATTTAGTTCAATATTAAATTCGATTTGACTAAATTTTACCCTTTTATTTTCACATATGTTTTATTAATCCAGTATTTTGTTAGTTAAACTAATGATCACACATCACAACCAACAATCAATTAGTTAATTAGCTTTTCAAACATATATCATTTATATATACTCAAAGTCATATTTTCATTGCCAAACCATAAACATTAAACTCTAACTAAGTTTTTGGTTCTCACCAGTCAATTGGAAATATATAGATGTCCCACTTTCGAAACTCGAACATAAACACTGATGATGTAGCTACAATCATCAGAATCATCTCCGAGCGACTAGAGTGTGATTCCATATCTACCTAGTAAATTTGAGACTTCGAATACACGTTAATTACGCGTATATTCAAAATCTTCTTATACTTGATAGTCCAAAATCAAATAAAATATTTAAATCTTTATAATAAGATATAATTTTCAAAACTCAATTCATTTTTTTAATTAAAACTCTTCAAACTCATTCTAGGTATTACTAACCATATCTCTAACGAGTCATTCTTATAGGATGTTACTAATCCTATCTCTGATGAATTCTTTCATCCGGTTCCAATGTGTCTTGTTATCGAGCTTTGTAAACCAAAGCTTTGATACCATACTGTTACGCACCGAACTTCGCTCAATCCGAATCGATCGCTAAACCGACCAAGACCGTTCGAGAACACGGATTGTAATGAGAACACGATGCATCAGAACACAAACATGAGAATATTTCATTGCTATTACAACAATTTATATTAGAGTACAAGATATCAGAGTTCAAATAACTAATATACAATGAAAAATAATATTAGATATTTAAATTACAAAACAGCGGAAAATATAGTACATGAATATAATGTGCAGTGGAAAACATCAACTATCACAACTGAAAGAAATATACGGATACAAAGCTTTCAGAATATAGCTCCAACTATAAACCAGGATCCTATTAAATAGAAATCTGCAAAACCAAAACTACTAGTTGCCTGTGTGGGAATTATGGGCACCTAGAGTTTAGGTAGAAACACTAAACTTCGAGTTAGTCATGGGACTGGTGTAAGAACTTAAAACAATTATTAAACTTTACTTTACAAGTGGGAAAAATCATGGGACCACGTCGTATGACACAGAACGGGTTTACTCCACATGAATATCAATTTAAAATTAAAACAATGCAATGCTTTTTGAAAAATGAAGCTATTACAAGACTCATGTCCTATCACACAATGCAACACAAACCAAATGATAGAGTTTTACCTTATAATAGCCAAATATGCTTGATACGTTTTAAAACAAATCATTTTGATATTACTATAAGTGCATAGTATATAAAACAACTTCGAATATAAATGTATCAATCATAGACGACATAATACCCCATCATACTATGTCGCCATATAGGTTTACAACTAAAACAGAAAAATATCGTATTGGAAATTGGATTTCCATCATGAGTCAAGGTGAGGGATGTCTCCTTACCAGTTTCGGGCCATCTCTAGCAGGATGCCCAGGACCAACACACATGACCCTTGGATCTTGTAGGGCCAGTCCTCTCTTACTTTTGAGGATTGGTTATTCCTGAACAATACGTTTCCCGGTCCTATTAGACCTATCACTTGGACATTGGCGACCAATCATATCCAAGGCGCCTGTAACACCCCGTAATTTTAAGAATTAAAATTAACAATTTTAAGAACACTTGATTTCTCGGAGAAGAATTAAGGGAAATGGGTTACGCCATTGCGTTCGCCTCGAAATTCTGCTTGGAGTAGAGTCCAAGTTTTCGTAAATCGGACTGTATGAGGAAGTTATGGCCCTAGGAAGTTTCAAAAATTTAAATAAATTAAAAACAGTTCATATTAAAATTCAAAATTCGAATTCAAACAAAGAAGCGGGCTGGGCGGGATTTTTCCCGCCCCAGGCCAGGTCGGCTAGGGGGTCAACCTCCCCTATACTGGTCGACCTACCCATCGGGCAGATCTGAACTGTGACTATTTCTGACTTGTAGCTGAGTTACTAGGGCTTATGTGGCGGTTTCTGGATGGCTCTAATTGGTCTGAATGGTTCTGATTGCTCCTATAATAATCTAACGGCTTATATTGATCTAAGCTTTTATATAAGCATGCATAGACTCAAGCTCTAAACCTAAACTAAATTAATCTCTTGGCCTCCATGCTGCTGCTAGAATAGTTCTTCTTCTTCTTAAAGCTTAGGAATTGCAAGTCAAGATCCTAATACAAATGACGAACGAATTATTCTCTTCTCTAATCCGTCTTTGTGAGTACAATTTCTTTCACAAAATAATTAATAAACTAATTATGATGAGTTATAAATTTGGATTATGAGAATATGCATGTTGAATCATGTGACGTTACTTAATTTTGTTATCGTCTGTTTGTGAACATATGACAGTTTTGTTAACTTATGTTAGTAGATCTATTCCGTATGTCCAATCACATATGTTTAACTTGATTCATTTTAGGACATCAATTTATATGCAAGTATGGACGTAAATCATATACTAGTTTGTATGTGAATCTTATGCAAGTCTATATGCGAATTATACACAAGTTTATATGTGAATCAAGTATATATATATATATATATATATATATATATATATATATATGCGAGTTTATATGTAAAACATGTGATATTAGTTTACATGTTTAAATTCATATGCAAGTTTAGGTGAAAACCATATTCACATATGCAAGTTTAGGTGAAAACCATATTCACATATGCAAGTTTAGATGAAAACCATACTCATGTATACAAGTTCACAATTTCATGTTTAGATCTATATTTAGATCCATGGCAGTACATAGTTTATGCAAATTTATGTTCTATATGTCCATTGCCTATGCAAGTTGTTGGCTATGCAAACTTATGTTATAATTCTTATTCGCAAGATAGATCTACTTTATGTGTTATGCAAGTTGTGATGTTTCTTTTCTTTTTATGAGTTAGACTATTTGCGAGTCTAACATATTTCATATTAAACGTACGAACGACGTGGGGACAATGGGAAAATATTAAATATACATATTGTGAATTGGCATAAAATGGATTTAAAGGCATATAATTAATTTGAGACACTAATTGGTATAATTTATATACCTGAAAACTATGGACATAATTTAGGTAACAATTATGGACATAGATTAATTTGGAAACTATTGACAATTTGAATAGGGATAATTAATTCATATTGGGGTGAAATAATTATGTGTAATAATAAACGCCTAAGACACGAGGTTAGATTCGTTTGTGGTATAAGACTGCCCGGACCCGCCCGGCAAATCCAACAACCACAAACGGTAGTCTAATGTGAGAGGTCGAAGGCATAAATTAAATGCGTAATAATTGTAAAGACACGAGGTTAGACTCGTTTGCGGTATAAGACTGCCCGGACCCGCCCGGCAAATCCAGCAACCGCAAACGGTAGTCTAATGTGGGAGGTCTTACAAGTTTACGGTTATAATGAATTAAGTAACACTTAATCAAGATAAACATGTGATGGAACATGGGGGTTAAGTAGGTAACATGGGTGACATGCGAAATACGATTAGAAACACTTTACCAAGTTGAAACATGTAAAAAGACATGAATAAGAAAGGGTTAAATGGGAAATCCTAGTGGGGACCAAGCATAGGTGGAAAGCTTGTGTCAAGTATAGGGACCCTTTTCAAACCAGTAACCCATTAAGTATCTTTGTGAGCTCGAGCTAGGTCAAGGACGGGACACGCTTACTGGGTTTGATTGTAAGAGGTCAAAATGGGTTAGCGGTGGCAACGCAAGTCCAACGGGGTCATGTGCGTGCGTGGGCCCGGGCTGGTAGGTAAGACGTTGTTGCATCGTGTAGATATAAGCCGTGCATCTTTAGTGGTATCGGGTTGCCACTTTGGAGGATGATACAGCCCACTGTGGGATCAGCACGGATATCTATGAGTTAGGGAGCCGATCACATGGGGATAGTGGGTACAACTAGTGGAGATAGGGGCAGGCGGCACCTATGAAGACAGCTAGGGGTACACGGAACTACCATTATCATTATTATGATTATTATGTTCAGTAGGCGGGATCAATTTTTAGGGTGACTAGTAATGGTGCAGTATAGTAATTATTCTATAGTGATTAAGAGCGCGATTAACGCCAGCACATTCCTCTTGTTTGTTTTGTCTTGCCCGTTTGCTTCACAGTCATTCCTTGTTTTACCAGTTTATGCCTTATCCTAATTACTTTAATAATTATATTGTTAAAGTTATTGTACTCGCCAGACTTTATGTCTGACCCCCTTTGTTTTCGCCTCTTTTCTTTCTCCTCCCCCCTCCCCCAGGTTCTCAGGGTGGGACTAGTGATAGTGGAGCTTGATTTGGACCTCTTTCTCTCTCTTTTGGAAGTCCTTGGATTGCTGAAAGTAAAGATCAGCTTATCTCTTTTATGGCTACTTATGTTGGGGTTATGCTATTTACTTTATGTACTCAGAAAACAATTTGTCAAGATGGATATTAAGTGTACTTGGTTTTATTGTTGGTTTTGATGTTGTTGTAATCAAACTATTTCTCCGCTACAATAAAAGTTGTTTTTAAAATTTTCAAGTACCAATATATGTATCTGTCTTGTTATATTCTGTTCTATAGACCAATAATACTCCATGAAAGTTAATGCATTCCCTTTGAGAGTGACACTAATGGACGTGGGGTGTTACAGCGCCTCTCTATCCATCTTTCACATAAGTAAATATGCCTGGGCACCATACCATGGCACTTCCTCTAGTTAGAAAGAAACGCATGCACTCCCTACTGTCCCTAATCCCCTTTTTGACTCATACTGGGGTGTGAGGCTCGCGAATTAACGCTACAACACAAAACTATGTTATTTAAAGCCATGCTTTAATCATCATCCACCAGGCCCTGCTTTTCAACAAAAGCGTTGATCATTTGCATCTTAGCATGTCACATTGACAATGCATACCATACAACTGATGTCTATCAATATATAACCTCTAATCTCATACGTCTCAGAGAATGGTGTTAAGCAAGAGAATAAATTCTCCGCCACCGAACAGATACATATTTAATAGAAATCAATCAATACAAAACAAAATACAATGTTAGACATACATCCCATTTACAAGTTCATTCTGGGTCTGAACTGTGATGACCCGAACTTCCCCGTAAAGGAAAGCCTGGATTGAATTGAGAACACGACAAATCAGAACACAAACAGAAGAACATTTCATTGCTTATTAAAATAATTTACATCAGAGTACGAGAATATAACAGAGTATGAACAAATATTATACATTTGGTAAATATCAAAGAATTACAATTTTTAATGTAGCGGAAAATAATACAAAACACAACTAAAAGAGATAAACGGATACAGAGCTTTCCAAATATCATTCCAGCTGTAAACCAGGATCCAGTGAATATAGGGGCACCCAGAGTTTATGTTAAAACAATAAACTCCAGGTTAGTCATGTGACTGGTGTGAGAACTTAAACAGTTATTTAAAACTTTACTTTAAAATCAGATATACCAAGGGACCACGCCGTATAACATGGAACGGGTTTCCTCCCAAGAATACCAGTGCATATAACAAAATAGCGCAATGCTTTTTAGAAAAATGAAGCTATTATAAGCAAGGTTTTAAATCTCGGATATCGATCGCGTTTCGTCTTGGGGATTTTATAGACTCAGTATCGTATCGGGGGAGATCTCGGACGAGATGAGTCTAACTCGGGAGCTTGTCTCGGATTTTCATATCGGGTCTGAAAGTTCATATCGGAACAATCTCGGGGTACATGATATGTTAAAAATGATATTCTGACAAAATGATTTTTATGAATGTTATCAAAAACATAGTAACTTAAACTTAAAATGAAAAATAACTTTGTTATTCTTTATTTTGCAAAAGATCGTTCATACTCTAAATCGTAATATGCTTAAAACAGGAATATTTTTAGACAAGAAACATTAAAAGGATCCAAAACATTAAAAAATTCAGCATAAATAGACCATAAAATACATAATTTCATAAGTAACATGTATGTAAAAAGACGAATATGAAAATCATAAGCATTATAAAACATATACGAACATACAATATAGTCATTTAACATGCAAAATGTAAAATAACAAACGATTGATATGGCTAGATTTGAGTTTTTTAATTATAGTTCTAGTTCAAGCACAAATTTAAATTTTAACCAAAAAAACTAAGATCTCGGACGATATTCCAGTATTTCGTCTCGGTCGATATATCGTTCGATATTGCAATATCTCGGGCGATATATTCGAAAGAAGATTTAGAGTGATATTTGCTGTTTCGTTTCGGAAGGAGCCCAAAACGAGATCTCGGAGGAGATCTCGGGCGATATTTGCGAGGTTTGAAATAGTGATTATAAGACCCAGGTCCCATCACACAATGCAATGCAAGCCGGAAGATAGGGTTTTCCCTTATAATAGCCAAACATGCTTGGTACGTTAAAACAAATCATTTGATACTATTATAAGTGCATAGTGTATAAAACAACTTCAAATATAAATGTATCAATCCTAGATGGCATGGTACCATATATCATGTCGCCAATACTAGGCTCTACAACCAAAACCACAATTGTCGCATATTGGAAGTTGGATTTCCATCTGTGAACCAAGGAAACTGATCGTCCTTACCGCTTCGAGACAATCTAGCCTATGTCTCAGGACCCAGACACAGGTGAGTCCTTGGAGCGTCAGGGCCGGTCCACTCGATGTGGATTAAAATGCCTTAACACTACGTTTCCCCGCCCTATGTGGCGTAAATTTGATCTATATAAATACCATACCATCCATCGTCTCCACAGAGACTGATATAACTGAGGAGCCCCGCTATCCATCATCCACATAAGTAAAACATCTGGGCGTGCAAAACCCAGACACGACTCCTAGCTAGAGGGAAACGCATGCCCTCCCTGAGGTCCTATCCCGTTTCTGGTTCACACCGTGGTGCGAGGCTCGTGAATTAACGCTACACAAAGCTATGCTATATTAAAGCCGTGCTTTGATCATCTACCGCAAGACTCTGCCTTTCAACAGAAGCCTTGATCATTTGCATCTCAGCATGCTACATAGGCAATTCAAGCTATGCAACCGATGTATATCAATCACACAGAATGAAATCCGATGTCAGACACATATCCATTTATAAGTTCGTTCTGGGTCTGAACGAAACCGGAGGCACCTTATTCCTCGTCCCATATGTCCAATACAGGAGAGAGGTCCTCGCATATCCGGTCGATCTCCAAGTATGTCTGGAATGATCACCACTTATTACCTTGTCTTGGGTGTACAGCCCAACCAAGACATCAGTAATCATCCAAACAATGTGAAGACCTCCGGTCTTCAACCACCGTCTTCAACCTCGACATATCGTCGAATCAGTTATTCAGAATGGGATAAACCCGGTCTTTCTGAATAACTCGCATATATAATAAACAAGTGCCATAAAAACACAACATACGCCTCATTCCAATCCAGAATATTCCCTTATTCAAATATTCTTATACTTTGGGAAAGGTTCCCATTAATTTTATCAAAGATAAATTCTTTAAATTTATTCTTTAATCTTCCTTTGGATATCAATTCAAACCAAATTATGGCTTATCCAAACTAGTCGGGATTAGCGCTCCTTACCGAAGTAATCATTTGTTTAATTTCCCAATACCAACCTATTCATCCCATGAAGCAAAACTAGTAATACTTCATATCTAACACCACGGTGTTATCAGTAAATTAAATTACCAATTCACGTTCAAATCTAATTAAAGATTTAACTATCGCTTGAAGTAAAACTGGTGGTACTCCATTCTCGACCATTTCTTGGATTTGATAATTTTAGTTATCAAATTCACCTTTCAATCTATTTAAAGATTCATTAAAACTCTAATTCAGTTTTAATTTCCAACAATCATTACTTAATGATTTTTCCAATTCAAGAAATAAATTCTGTCTTTAACAGGGTTAAAGAACTAATGTCATTTAAAACACAGTTCACGATAAACCCAAAATCACATTCCATTAATTATGGAATTTTCATGGAAAACAAACCAATATATATAATCGATATCAATTTCCGTATCCGACTAAAATTATAAATGGAATAACGGCAAAGCCTTTTAAATTCCATATATATTATCAGTCTTCCTCCATAGAAATTCATTTCGATTATTATCAAATCGGATCTCATTCCATTCCAATTTATTTTATTAAACTGGAGAACTTTACTTTGGAAATTCCATTAAATCTTAAAATAAAGATTTATAAATTCCAAATCACATTTCACTGCAAATCGGGTTAAAGAACGAATGTCGTTAAAACACAGTTCACAATAAATCCGATATACATTCCATTTCAATTCCAATTAAATGTTCATTAATTGGTAATTCTTCTTTAAATCTTAGTTAAAAGACTTATTCTTTTCACACGGGGTTTCAGAACAGTGTTAATGAAGACACCATTCCATCAGTCTCTAACCGTAAATTAGTAAGAGAACAATTCCCTAAGTATTGATCCCCAAGGTCGAAACCAACATCAGATCAATACCCAGGAAACCATTCAACTTAGCTAACCTCCAGTTAGTTTTTTCTTAACTCCATTGGGTTTAAGAACAGTGTTAGTGAAGACACCGTTCATGACAAACCCAAAGTCCTATTTGATATTAAATACAAGGCTCTGAATAGAAAATATATCGGCTTATATTCAATATCAAATTCTGAACTCAACAAACATCATATTGGAATAACGATATATATATATATTCCAAATTCCTCCACAATGCCTGTATAATCATGAAATCCAATATCGAAATATTTCGAAGATAATTTCGCTTCAAATCCGTTCCAATTCATATGTTGGAAATTCTGGTTATTTTTAAAACCATTTCAAATCCAATTTATTTATTTAAAAATAATTGGATTATAATTTTAGTTCATAACTAGTTCATTTCGATAAAAAACTATTTTTATCTTTTCAAATATAAAAATTTTCATCCCAATTCTTTCCAAATCATTTCTTATGATTTTACACAAATTGTTGATATTTTTAATAATTTTATCAAGGCCCGTACAGTCGATTTCCATAAACGGTCATCGAACTGCACTTATAGCGAGCTTTTCCAAATTTGATTTGGACATAATTCCAAATCCAACTGTTAGATTTCAAATCCATTATGCTCATTGAAAAGCTCTTCTCGATACGAACCCAACGGTCCCGGTTTCAGGAGAATCCGATGGTCGGATCTCCCGTAACGTCAATTCGAAGTCAATGGTCGAAATTCACGAACTGCCGCGGCGCGGCGCATTCTATTCAGGCCATTAAATATATATAATATATATCATATATATATTTCGTCGATTTCCTTTTTAAAACGTATTTTATAAATCGTTTTAAAAACGATTTCAACTTCATATTCAATTTTAAATCAAAATTGAATATTCCATATCATTAATATATAAATGATAAAAATTTCAAAATATTATATTTTGAAATCATTTCCTTTTCGATATTCATTATAAAAATGAATAAAATCGATATAAATATCGCTCACATCAAAATGGCGTTAATCTAATCAACACGGCTTTATATATTTAAATATACTCGTGTTCATCCCAAATCGGACATCAAAATCAGATTTTGATCATTTACTAAATATTATTTTAAAATATTCCTTATTTTAAAATATTCTTTCTTTCTGAACTGGAATCAGACACATCAATTACCATATAATGTTTATTATATGGATTTCATAAAATACATCTATACAACAACAATGATACACAATCAACCATCATCCATAGTGCATTCTACACTGCATAAGCATTAAATATAAATATTTAACGCTTACAACAGCCTGTCAACCAATCGATCGACATACAACTAAACAATTGGGATTAGTGTACGTCAAATATCATCCCAACACCCGTGTGGGGTTTCAACCAACAAATACTGAATATTATTTGTGCAGTTGGGCGATATGTAAAATTTTATCGTCCCAATCCATATCAGTCAAATGGTTGTACATAAACAAATCGTCTGATTTATAAATGAATATTTATTTTATTCATATACACGTTAAAAATTATATTCTTAATGATAAATAATTTATTTCAACACATGAATATTTTATACAGTCCATTGATACAACAAAAATGATATTTTTATTCTTCAAATATTTTATTCAACATATGAATATTTATACAGTCCATTTATACAATAAAAATGATATTTTTATTCTTCAAATATTTTATTCAACATATGAATATTTTATACAGTCCATTTCACAACACAATCAATTTTCATACAGAATACAATCAAACAAGTCGTCCATGGTCTGTGGACGACGGGGAGCAGTTCATATATGCAATTACAAAATAAATAACTCTACAGAAATAATTTTAGTCAGAAGTTCTCACATTTGGGATCCACTCCGCCAGTTTTATTTCTGAATTTCTGAACCGTTTGAATTTGAATTTGCCTGAATTTCCAACCTGCTCCGTTTTAGCTCTAGTCAGATTCATTGCGAAGCTCTCATTTTTCTGATTCCAATGTAACTGAAATTTCTGAATTTCGATTCCGTACAAAGAAGATACGCTAGTTAATACATTTCATTTCATAATTAAATTACTTAATTAATTAATTACTCATTAATCATTTATTTACCCCCTTACCCTTCGTTGTTGCTTGCAGGACTTCGAGCCCCGACGCCTGGCTAGGGCTCCGAATTGCGGGCCCCACAAGCACCTGTGTCACGATCAGACATCTCCACGCCCACCGGCTTCGACCACCCTCCGCGCGCCTCGAGAACTGCCCAGCTCGCACCCTCATATGGCGTGAAAAACCTCTCCAAAGACGACCACTTTGGACGCAGGAATCGCGAACACCACTCCACGATAGATGACCAAGCTTATACCATTTTGAAGATCTAACAAAGTACTATCATTTTTGTTTTGGTTTCCTGATTTAAATCGATCTGACTTGAGAGGAATTGGGGTTCAAAATTCGGATGATATCAGCCATAAATCGTGATTGGCGGCACACGATTGGGGATTAGGGTTTCTTTTGACTGGTCAAATGAGTATTTATGGGGGAATATTTTATTATTTAATTCAATTTAATTTTTAAAAGGTGAATTTCATATTCGAACTCCAAACGAATCGCAATGACTATCGCCCCTAGCTAAATACCCCCACTCCGGACACAATGGGATATGTTTTGTAACCCAATTTGACGGTTTCGATTAGTTTTCTTTTAGATTAAAATATATATCAGTATATATTCAATCTAAACGTACGTTTCAATTTACTAGGGTCATATACTGACTTCAAAAATTCCAGAAAATTAAATCTGGCTATGTTTTGACGATCCGGTCCTAACAAAACTAATTTCATCAAATTTGGAGACCCTTTGAAAAATGGCCATTTTCTAGTCGATCCAAATTGACTAAAACTGATAAAACACATTTTCTTTTTCCACGCTCACATATTGATTTCAAAAATTATGAAAATTGGAATCTAGCAATAATTTGACATTCCGGATCCAACAAAAGTGGTCTCGTCGAAAACAGAGGTTGTTTACAAAATCGCCATTTTTAAGAGCTATATTTCCGTAGTGACTATTCTGAATTTTCAACTGGGCATAACTTTTTATTCCCGCTATGAAATTGGGATTTTTCATATTCGTTGGAAAGATATTTTCAAATAGATTATAATATTTTTTGTTTCACTAAAATCCGATTTATTTTGAACATAGTACATTCATTTGTAATTTGAAATCGAATTTTCAAACTACCGCGCCATTTCCAGTTCCTTTTATAATTAAAATAAATATTTGTATTCTAACTTCGATTTAAATAAATTTATACATTCCAATTCTATTCAAAATAAATTTCTTATAGTTATTAGTTAAAATAAATCATTTTAAATATTCAAAATTCATTAAAATTGCCAAAATAAAAAATTTAAATTGGTTTTGATTTTCCGGGTTGTTACATGAACGAAACCGGAGGCACCTTGTTCCTCATCCCATATGTCCAATACAGGAGACAGGTTCTCGCAAATTCAGTCAATCTCCAAGAACGTTTGGACGATCACCACTTATTACCTTGCCTTGGGTGTACAGCCCAATCAAGACATCAGTAATCATCCATTAGATATGAAGAACTCCAGTCTTCAACCACTTTCTTCATCGTTGACTTCGTTATTCAGAATGGGTTAAACCCGGTCTTTTTGAATAATTAATCCATCTTTACAATCTTGTGATAAATACACAAAGATAGCACACATCACATTCCAATCCAGAATATAATTTTATTCAAATATTCAATTTTTAGGGAAAGGTTCCCATTAATTTTATCAAAGATAAGTTCTTTTTAACTTATTCTTTATTCTTACTTTGGATACCATTTTCAAAAGATTTTATTTTATCTTTCCACAACTTAAACCAAATTAAGGTTTAAGAAGTAGTCGAGATTATCGAGCCTTACCGAACTAACCATTTATTAATTTATCTCAATTCCAACCTATTCATCCCGTGGAGCAAAACTGGTGATACTCCATATTTAACACCCAAAGTGTTATTGGTAAATTTAATTACCGTTTCACGTTTAAATCTAATTAAAGATTTAACTATCACATGGAGTAAATCTGGTGATAATCCATTCTCGAATACTTCTCAAATTTGATAAATTTAACTATCCCATTCTCATTTTAATCTACTTAAGGATTCATTAAAACTCTAGTTCGGTTTTAATTGAAAAGATCATTACTTAATGATTTTTCAACCTCTGGAAATCTATCTTGTCTTTACTTGGGTTAAAGAACAAATGTTATGTAAAAACACCATTCTCAATAAACCGAAAATCCTCTTCCATTTAATATGTAATCTTTACGGAAATTTGCACAATTTATAATCGATATAAATTTCCGCATCGGACTAATCCTATAAGTGGAATAATGGCAAGGCCTTTTAAATTCATAAATAGTAATGGCCTTCCTTCACAGAAGCTCATCTCAATTATTATTAAATCAAATTCCATTCAATTCCAATTTAATTTATTAAATTGGAAGCCTTTACTTTGGAAAATTTTCACTAAATCTAAATTAAAATATTTATAAATTTCAAACCATATCTTTACTATTAATTGCTGAAGAAAAACAGGATTCAGATGTCTGTTTTAAAATTTTAGACGTCTGTATTTTCTTTGATTTGGACCCCCAAGAAATTAGTTCAATTTGGTCATATTTCAGACATCTGTTTTTCTGAAGTCAGACGTTTGTTTCTAGTATGTTGGAATATTTTTGCTTCAGCTATAAGTCGTCTGATTTTAAGGCTCAAACGTCTGTTTCTAGAAAAGTTTGAAACAACCAAGATTTAGTTTATTTTCAACCATTTTCAGACGTGTGTTTTTATTGGGGCAGACGTCTGTTTCTCTATGGAAAATTATTGTTCCCCAGTATTCAGACTTTTGAATTACTCTGTTTGTTTTTATAATTTCGTGTCCATGCAAAATTGGACATTAAAATCATATTTTGATTCTTCACTGAATATTATTTTAAAATATTCGTTATTTATGAATTGGAAACAGGCTCAATCAATTACCATATAATTTTATTTATATGGATTCCATACATTGCATGCATTCAAAAATAGTGATAAACAACTATTATACATTCAATTCACATACAGAGTGTAATTTGCAACTGTATAAGCATTAAATAATTAAAAAACGCTTATAACAGTCTGTCAATCAATCAGTTGACATATAATTAAATCCAAGGGAGATGTGAATTAATTATCATCCCCAGACCCGTGTGGGATTTTCAACCATCAAACAAATATTATTATATGTATACTTGGGCGATGTGTAAAATTATCGATCTGATACCCGTGTGGGGTTTACATCACGATCCATATGAATTTATCTATAGTTTGATAATAATGGCATTAAAACTGTTAACATCCATCAACCACTAAACAAATATTGCTATCACAAGCAATCAACATATATTCAGTTAAAAAAATAAATAACTATACAAATAATTTGAGTGAGATAGTTCTCACCTTTGGTTTCAACTCCATCATTCTTTAATTGACGATTTATAAAACGATTTCGTAAGAATCCAGCTGCTGAAATTAGTGAATTAGAGAAATAGAAAAGTCACAAACAAAGGCGAAATGGGCCGAAACTCGGTCGGGAAAGAGCCTGGATGGACTAAACTGTTGACTATGGTCTCCACGATCAACAGTAGAAAAACAGGATTCAGACGTCTGGCCCAAAAAATTGAGATGTCTGAATGCTGTTTCCAGAGACATATCTCTCTGTTTGAGATTCAGACGTCTGTTGCTTCGGTTCAAACGTTTGACCTGAAGCAAATAATTATTTTGATTGCCTTTTCAGACGTCTGTTGCTTCGGTTCAGACGTCTGACCTGAAGCAATTAATTATTTTTCTTGCCTACGAATGTTCAATCAGCCTT
Source organism: Allium sativum (assembly GCA_030737875.1). Lineage (NCBI taxonomy): Eukaryota > Viridiplantae > Streptophyta > Magnoliopsida > Asparagales > Amaryllidaceae > Allium > Allium sativum. The sequence goes on from CM060909.1 coordinate 99,683,809, forward strand.
GGACCACCCAGATCAATGGTGATGGCTTATAATGTTTCCTAAGTGAGAACAAAGCCTCTTTAGCTCGCCAAAATCACTCAAGAACACATGCACAAATGTATATACATGAAATTGCAATGATTTTGATTATAAACTCCAAGACGACTAAATTCTCTAACCAAAGCAATAAAATGCGATATAAGCGAATTGTGAAGTCTTAGAACTTACCGGTGTGACAACGGAGCTTCACAATATCACCAAAACAACTCATAACATATGAATTAGATTGTGTGTACAATCCTAATCATAATTTTCAATTCAATGTAACATGAATACATGAAATTGACTAAGTTACACTAGCCTACCCAATTCACTAGCACATGCAAACTCAAATGAATTCTAAATTACACTTTTACAAGCTAAAAGTTGTGGCTTAGATGTGGGTTCATAGGAAGGCACAAAAATCTCACCTTTGATGGCTAGAAGCAACAAATCAATCTAATAGCGAGCTAGAACGATCTCTCTTCAATAAAAACACTAGAATCAACAACCTATGATCATATGTACATATTTCCTAAGAATTAGGCCATAGAAATCTCACAAATCAAAGATAAAGCAAGCTTGAGAAGATGGAGAGGAGCTTACCAAAGCTTTTCCTTGAATTTGCACATGGTATGGACTTGAATTGGATTCCTAAGATCAAGCTAGGGCCTAAGGAATTTTATTTACCCATTCCCTCCCACATTTTCTATTTTTTTCTAAGTGGAAATGAATGAATGGAAGGAGAGGGCTGATTTGGGGGTTATAAGGTAGGCTAGGTTTAGCCAAACCAAGTGCCAAAACTTCGAAGCTCGGAATATATCGAAGTTTATACTTTTCGATCACGTAACGACATTTTGAACTTAATGGAAATGGTTTTGAGTCCAAATTCGTCCATATGCAAAAAGTGATATTTTGGTCATACATCCAATGAAAAAGACCAAATGTTTTCAACTCTAAAGGTATCATTGTTTATAGTTTTAAAAGTCACAAACGACATTTTGAATCCAATGGAAGTGGTTTCATTGAAAATGAAGGTCATTTGCAAAATGGCTATTTTTATGGGCTACATATAATATTAATATATATATATATATTCCATAGAGATTATTCTAAATTTCAATTTAGACATAACTTACCATTTATAAAGTGAAATATAAATTTCTTACATTCGCCATAAAATTACAATTCAAAATATTTCAACGTTCCTTGTTTTATCAAAGTCTGATTTATATTGAATTCTATACATTCATTCAAAATTTAAAATCAAATTTTCAAACTACCAGGCCGTTTCAAGCTCGTTTTAATTAAACTTTAAATTTATACGTTCTAACTTCGATTAAAATAAATTTTAAGTCATTTATTCTCAAAATAATTCATCTAACATATTTAATTTCTATGAAATCAATTAAAAATAAATTTTAAATTGGTTCCAAAAATATGGGTTGTTACATGTACTGTTGTATTATTTTACATAATATGAATGTTGAAGAAGTACAAGAAGGATATGGACTCCAACTTCGAAACTACCCGTGCATTGTAGCGAAATTTAGGAAAAAACCTTTTAAGGACCCAAATACATTTGCAGAATACTTGCAATGACGGTAGAGGTCCGAGATCACAAGCTCATCTAGAATTACGAGAAGAGCTAGTAGAGAACTATTGGGAGCACGCGGGAAACTAGTAGTTAATTAATTACTTAATGTTTAGAATCAAATCCTTATTATCTAAGTTTAAGTGCTAGTACATACGGGTCGTATCTGTTTTATTTTAAATTAATGATTGTATGCTTTGTTTTAATGTAAACTTTACTTCTTGATCTTGGTTTGTTATGACAATTTTTATGATGGCTACAGCTGAATTTTCATTCAACTTTTGATAATACAACTACTAATACAACTGCTAACACAACTTAATTAAAAACCTGAATTAAAACAACTGGATTAAAAAAACTAAAACAACAACAACGTCTACAACTCAACTAAAATGAAACTGCAACATACTCAAACAATGACACGGGCTAATATGCGTTACGTCTCTAGAACTCTTCAAGTTGCTTTACCATATACCTCATTTGTATTGGATTTAGATCATCTAGCTTGACACTCATAAGAGCAAAATCATCTGCACGTTGTTGTCGAGCTAACTCCTCTTTCTTAACTCCAATTTGTTGATTCTGGTTTGCTGAAGCTCTTCATGTCGTCGTTGTCTTTCCATTGCTCTCTCTTTTATTTCTATTCTAGATGTTTCCTTTGTTTCCATGTTGCTTATTTGACTCCTCCGCAGCTGCTAAACGTCCGTCAAGTTGTTCGTAATACTGATTGTAATCTTTCATGGTCTTTTTATTCCCTTTGTACCTTCCAAGTGGCCTTTCACCTGAACTGGTTGTAAAAGAGGTGTCTTCTTGTGAAACTAAGCTTCCGGGTCTAGCTTCTTCGGTCGACCTAAGTGGAATAAATTGTTGTGTTGTATGCTCCTGTCGAACTTTGCTTCATTTTTCTTCCCGAGAAAGTATGTCATAGCAATTGTGCAAATTGAAAGGTTGCTTGTTATGTTCAGACATATACACTTCATTTGCTTTGCTAAGCTGCTTAACATTAATTAGCGTAAACGAAAATATCATAAAACATGAGAAACAGAAAAGGCTTATTATAATTTAGTACCAAATCCGTGTCATTTGCACCACTTTGTTGTCTACTGTCCAACATGACCATTATCTCTTTCCAACATTGGCAACTAGAATTGATTCTCTTTCATGACCACTTCAAGGAGTCAACTGATCTTGGAGGCTTGTACGGACTTCGGCCATTGAATAACTTACAAAAAGAATTCCAAAACGAACTTTCAGTTTGACTTGTGCCTTTCCAGTTATCTTTGGAATAGTTAACCTAATAAAAGGCTAATTCAGCTTGTTGTGACCATTTTACCATTTTCGCAACCTTTGCAGGTGGGTGAGTAGTAAATGACTCGGGAATCTCATTAATATTAATTCACATTCCATTGTTTTCAACGCTATTATCACCATATAACATGTTTAGATTTCTGGAAATATTTAAAGATGTATTTGGAAAGGTCGATTGATGTTGGCTGCTAGGAGAAGAATAAGGTTGATTGTTATGGGATTGTTTAAAAGAGGGATTATGGCCGTAGGCAGAAACTTGAGTGTTTTGAAAATGATTTGAATTTTGCTGTGAACGGTAGAAGTTTTGGTTCTGCTGCGGAAGATAACAATTTGAATTGTTTTGCATTGTACCTGAATTAGAATGTTCGTTGCGTTGGTACGAAGTTTGCGTTGGAAACACTTGCTGCTCTTGAACAAAATTGTACGGATTCAAACTGCTTTGTGATGACATCTTCGCATTTCCTTTAATATTCTTGCTGCTTATATTCTTCGACATTGCAATCTGATGATAAATAAAGTAGTAGTTGGAAGGTTGAGTAAGATATGAGATAATGGTGTGTTATGAAAGTAGAAAGAATGTCGTATATATAGAAGAAGGTTAGGGTAGATAGAATGGAGCAGGGAGGGAGCAACGGCTCTAAAAATATCTGTTTCTTTTAGCTGGCTAATTTAAAGTCGGCTAAGTGGGCAACTGTAACAACCCGAAAATCTGGGCCAGTTTAAAATTTTTTATTTTGGCAATTTTATCGAATTTTGATTATTTAAAATGAATTATTTTAAATAATATCGACTGGAAAATGGCCATTTTTCTAACGGTCTCAGAATTCGACGAAACTAATTTTGTTAGGACCGTATCGTCAATACGAAGCTAGAAAATATTTTTCTGTAATTTTTAGAGTTAGTATGCGACCCCGGTAATTTGAAATGCGCGTTTAAATTCAATATAGTGATTTAAATGTAAATTTAACGGAAACTGATTGTAACAGCCGAATCAGCTGACGATACATATCCCATTGTGTTCGGAATGGGGGTTAAACGCTATGGACGACAGGTGGTGGGCCTCGTTTTGATGACGTATGTAAAAGTCAACTTTTATAAAACAATAAAATAATAAAATAATAAATAAAAATATATATAAACCCCCCTTTCTCGTTTACATTTCAGAATCAAATAAAATAAAAAAAATAAAAAAAAAAGAAAAAGGGAAAGGGGGAGACGGAGGAGCCGTCGCTCCTCCGAGAGAGCGCCACCGCGCCGCCACCAGCGCGGCTCCCTCCGACGTGACCACGCCCCCTCTGCTCCTCCCCGCTTCAGAAATCGCGAACCCAAAAGCCCCATTCGAACGCCCCCCTGCTGCGACCACCACCCCGCCCAAACCCACAACGCAGACCCCCCATCGAGCCGCCAGCCACCGCAGGCCCCACCTCCGATCCTCCGCCTGTCTTCCCCTCCTCAGTTGACGACCGACGTGGCCAAACCCCCCCCCCTTCAATACGGTACGTCCCCTTTTGCTAGTTTATTTACTTATTCCTTTTCTTTTTATTTATAGATATTAAAACATTGTTTTTTCTGATTTTTATATAATAGAAAAGAATTTTAAAACTAATTTCTGGATTTTTTTAAAATGAATTTAAAAACTGAATTTTTAAATATTAAAAACTGATTTTTCAAGGAAATAAAAACTGATTTTATTTTAAACTTTGAAATAGAAAAAGGTTTAATCTTTTAAAAGGAAAAAGATTTGAACTTGCAAAAAAAATAAAGATCATATTTTTAAAAAGAGAAAAGACGGAATTTTTGTTAAGTAGAAGAAGTAAGATATGATTCTTATATTTTTAAAGCAATAAAAATATAATTTTTACATCATAGGAATATTAAAAATATAATCTTTATAGGATAGAGAATATAAAAATATCATCTTTGTATATGTAGCGAAATAAAAATCTGATTTTTATTTTATATACGTTGAAGTAAAGTGATTATTTTTATAAAGGCGAAATCTTTATTTTTATAAAGGCGAAAACTTTATTTTTATAAAGGCGAAATCAATATTTTTGAAATGGAATTTTTATCTATATGACACCATAGTAAAAATTCGATTTTTAAATATATGAAGTGATTATAGAAATATGATTTTTAAATTGAAAGTGAACAAATAAAAATGTGATTTTTATTTTAAAGACATCGAAATATAAAAATGTGTGATTTTTATATATATAGTGACTACGAGCACAAGAAGATGATAAAAAGGCGAGAAGAAGAGTCAAGATAGTTGGATAGCTATTGGTGAGAACTTCTCACTCAAATTCTATTTTTCTAGTTATATATATACTAGGATGCAGACGGTGCTTATTAGAAGCACCCGACACCCGTCCACAGACCATGGACTTGTTTGATTGGTTGTGTAGTTGGTTAGATTATTTGATTTGGATTGGATTGTTTTGGTGAAATTGAAATTGATATGATTGATGTGTGAATGGCGTGGGCCTTCACTAGACCGGGGATAAGGCTAGGCCTCGTCCCGTTTCTAGTATCGTGCCGTTATGCCGCCGAAATTTTCTAAAATAAGTTAGAAAAATATAAATATCATTTTATTTAAAGAATGAACTGAATAGAAATTCATATGTTGGAATAAAATGTTCTTTATCGTTAAAAATATAATTTTTAACGTGAAGTGAATAAAATAAATATTCATTTACAAACCAGACGGTTTGTTTATGTACACCTATTTGAAGGACATTGATTGGGACGATAAATTTTACACATCGCCCAACTGCACAAATAAAATCTGTGTTTGATTGTTTGAAACCATACACGGGTGTTGGGATGATATTTGACGTACACTAATCCCGATTGTTTAGTTGCGTGTCGATCGATTGATTGACAGACTGTTATAAGCGTTGAATATTTATATTTGATGCTTATACAGTGTAGAATGCACTTTGGATGATGGTTGATTATTCATCGTTGTTGATATATACATGTGTTGTAGAAAATCCATATAATTAACATTATATGGTAATTGATTGGGCCTCATTCCAGTTTCGAAAAAGAAATATTTGAAATAGAAATATTTGAAATAGAATATTTGAAAATAGAAATATGTGAAGCCGTGATGATTAGATTGACGCCATTTTGACGTGAACAATATTTATATCGATTTTAAACGATTTCGAAATGAATTGAATTGAAAACGATTTCGAAATGAATTGAATTGAAAACGATTTCAAAATGAATTGAATTGAAAACGATTTCGAAATGAATTGAATTGAAAACGATTTCGAAATGAATTGAATTGAAAACGATTTCGAAATGAATTGAATTGAAAACGATTTCGAAATGAATTGAATTGAAAACGATTTCGAAATGAATTGAATTGAAAAGGATTTCGAAATGAATTGAATTGAAAACGATTTCGAAATGAATTGAAAACGAATTCAAATTGAATTGAAAGCAAATTGAAATGAATTGAAATTGAATTGAAATTTGAATTGAATAGAAATGAATTTTAAAACGAATTTATAAAGAAGAATTCAATTTTGCTTTGAATTGAAATGGAAGTTGAAATTGTTTTTGAAACGAATTTAAAACTATTTATATAATTCGTTTTAAATAGAAATCGACGAAGTATATATTATATATATTATATATATAATATAATGGCCTGAATAGGACGCGCCGCGCCGCGGCAGTTCGTGAATTTCGACCATTTATTTCAAACGAACATTGCGGGAGATCCGACCGTCGGATTCTCCTAAAACCGGAACCGTTGGGTTCGTATCGAAAAGAGCTTTCTAACGTATGTTAGAAATTTGAAATCTAACGGATGGATTTGGAGATACGTCCAAATCAAATTTGAAAAAGGTCGTTGTAAGTGCAGTTCGATGGCCATTGATGGAAATCGACTGTACGGGCCTTGATAAAATTATTAAAAATAGTAATAATTTGTGTAAAATCATAAGAAATGATTTGTGAAGATTTGGGATGAAAAAACTTCATGTTTGAAAAGATAAAAATAGATTTTTATCGAAATGAACTAGTTTTGAACTAGAATTATAATTCTATTTATTTTTAAATAAATAAATTGAATTTGAAATGGTTTTGAAAATAACCAAAATTTCCAATGATTGCATTGGAGTGGATTTGAATCGAAATTGTCTTCGGAATATTTCGATGTTGGAATTCGTGATTATACAGGTGTGGTTATGGAAATTTGAAAGATATATATTTATATCGTTATTTCCAATATGACATTTGTTAGTCGTAGAATTCGATATTGAATATAAGCCGATATATTTTCTATTCAGAGCCTTGTATTGAATATCGAATGTGATTTGGGTTTGTCGTGAATGGTGTCTTCACTAACACTGTTCTTGAACCCAGTTGAGAAAAGATTAAATCTTTGTATTTAGATTTAATGAAGTGTACCAATTAAATAATATTTAATTGGAATTGAATGGATATTGATTTTTGGGTTTATCGTGAACAGTGTTTTAAACAACACTCGTTCTTTAACCCGATAATTAATGAATGTGACTTTGGGTTTATCGTGAACTGCGTTTTAAATGACACTGATTCTTTAACCCAGTCAAAGATTAAAACTAAGTGGAGTTTTAATGAATCTTTAAATAGATTGAAAAGATCGAGAATGGAGTATCACCAGTTTTGCTCCAAGCGATAGTTAAATCTTTAATTAGATTTGAACGTGAAATGGTAATTGAGTTACCGATAACACTGTGGTGTTAGATATGAAGTACTACCAGTTTTACTTCATGGGATGAATAGGTTGGGATTGGGAAATAAAATAAATGATTACTTCGGTGTGGTTCGCTAATCCCGACTAGTTTGAATTGACATTCAAAGGAGATTAAAGAATAAATATAAAGAATTTATCTTGGATAAAATTAATGGGAACTTTTCCCAAAGTATGGGAATATTTGAATAAAAGAATATTCTGAAGTGGAATGAGGCGTATGTTGTGTTTGTGTAACACTTTTATAATATATACGCGAGTTATTCAGAAAGACCGGGTTTATCCCATTCTGAATAACTGATTCGACGTGGTGTCGAAGATGAAGACGGTGGTCGAAGACCGGAAGTCTTCACGTCGTTTGGGTGGTTACTGATGATCTTGATTGGGCTGTACACCCAAGAAGATGGAAACAGTTAGTGATCGTCCAGACGTGCTTGGAGATCGATGGATATGCGAGGTACTAGGTACCTCCGGTTTCGTTCAGACCCAGAACGGACTTGTAAATGGACTGTGTGTCTGACATTGGATTTTAGTCCGTGTGATTGATCTCTATTAAATATATATCTGTTTGGTGGCGGAGAATTTATTCTCTTGCTTAACGCCCTTCTCTGAGACGTAAGAGCTCAGGGGTTATATATTGATGGATATCAAACGCATGGAGTGAATTGCCTGTGTGGCATGCCTAAGTGGCAATTGATCGAGGCTTCTGTTGAAAAGCAAAGTCTTGTGGTGATGATCAAAGCAAGGCCTGTGTGGCGTAGCTTTGTGTAACGTTGATTCGCGAGTATCACACCCGGTATGAACCAAAAACGGGAGACGGACCTCAGGGAGGACTTGCGTTTCTTTCTAGTTAGAAGTGGCGTCAGTGGTTTTACACGCCCTGACGAGTTTGACTTATGTGGTTGTTGCTGTTGCGAGGCGCCTCGGATTGATCGGTCGTTCTCGAACCGATGGAGTCATTTAGTTGGCTCGTTTACGCCCCAAAGGGCGGGGAAACGTATTGTTCAGGCACTATAATCCACATCGGTGGACCGGCCCTGACGATCCAAGGGGCAGTTGCGGCTGTTCCGGTGGCTCGGGCTAGAGAGTCACGAATCGGTTGAGGACTATCTTTTGCCTCGGTTCATAGACGGAAATCCAATTTCCAAATACGTGACTTTGCGGTTTTATTTGTAAACCTATATATGGCGACATAGTGGCATGGGACGCTCATGCCGCCTATGATTGATACTTATGATTTGAAGTTGTTTTATACACTATGCACTTATAATAGTATCAAATGATTTGTTTTAAACGTATCAAGCATTCTTTGGCTGTTATAAGGGAAAACCCTATCCCCCGGCTTGCGTTGCATTGTGTGATAGGACCTGGGTCTTATAACAGCTTCATTTTTCTTTATTTAGCATTGCGCTGCTGTTTTATGCACTGGTGTTCTTGGGAGGAAACCCGTTCCGTGTTATACGGCGTGGTCCCTTGATTTACCTAACTTTAAAAATAAAGATTAACTGTTTTAGTTCTCACACCAGTCACATGACTGACCTGGAGTTTATTGTTTTAACCTAAACTCTGGGTGCCCTTATTTTGACACGGGCAGCTAGTAGTTTTGGTTTTGCAGATTTATATTCACAGGATCCTGGTTTACAGCTGGAACGATATCCGGAAAGCTTTGTATCCGTATATCTACTTCTAGTTGTGTATTGTATTTTTTTCCGCTGCTATGTATTTAAATGTAATTTAAATCTCTGATATTTCTGTGTAATATTCATTTATACCCTGTATATTCTTGTAATCTGGTGCATTGTTGTAATATACAATGAAATGTTCTTCTGTATGCGTTCTGTTTTGTCGTGTTCTCAAACGATAGGGCGTTTCGAACGGCCTGGATCGGTTTAGCGACTGGTTCGGACCGAGCGAAATTCCTTGCCGTCACAGTTGGTATCAGAGCTTTGGTTTACAAAGCTCAGAGAACAAGACACATTAGAACCCTACGAAAGAATTCATCAGATATTGGATTAGTAATATCCAATTAGAATGACTTGTTAGAGATGGGATCAGTAGTATCCTAGAACGAGTGTGAAGAGTATATTTTTAAAAGTGAAAACAAATTTTGTTTTGAAAATTTAAATCAATTATTCGTATTTGATTATTTATTTATATTGATGTGAACAATCCAGTATATATAGATTTTGCGTATACGTCTGATCCGCGTGTATTCGAAGTTTTAATATATTGGATAGATATAGAGTCGCACTCTAGTCGCCCGGACATGGCCCTGATGATGAAGTATACCATCACCAGCATTTATTTTCGAGTAACGAAAGTGTGATATCTATATATTTCCATTAGACTGGTGTGAGAACCAAATCTTATATAGCTAGAATACATTGTTGTGATTTGGCATCAAAAACATGATTTTTGTATATGTATCAAAATTATGAATTTGAAACGTTAAATTCACTAATTGATTGATGTTTGTGTTGTTTGTTCATTTGTTTGCTAATTTTGAACCATTATGCCTAATTTGATCGAATATTGAATTGTATTGAAAATTGGTCGCATTTGTTTGCATATACATGTATATACATTGAACAGGTCATAGCAAGGAGGCTAGAGCAGAGAATAAAATTTGTTCGCCCGACAAATAGGTACATGTTTACTACATAATTTACTGTTTTGTTTGGGTGATGATGATTTTGTGAGCCTATTGGCTAGCCGCTTGGCTTTTTCTTTTTCTTTTTGAGATCTGAAGGACCGGGGAAGCTATTTGAAATTCCCCGATGCTCCCGGTGCAGGGGACGTTATGGCGAAATTTTTCGAAAATTTAGGGTGTTAGCCAAATTTTTGAAAATTTTGAAAATTCTCAGAAACTAAAGAGTTGGAGAATGGAAGCCAGATCGAGCGTAGAGCTGAATAATCAAACCACTTTCGACTTTGTTCCTTTTCGGGGACGAAAAGTTTTAAGTGGGGGAGATTGTAACAACCCGAAAATCTGGGCCAGTTTAAAATTTTTTATTTTGGCAATTTTATCGAATTTTGATTATTTAAAATGAATTATTTTAAATAATATCGACTGGAAAATGGCCATTTTTCTAACGGTCTCAGAATTCGACGAAACTTGTTTTGTTAGGACCGTATCGTCAATACGAAGCTAGAAAATTTTTTTCTGCAATTTTTAGAGTTAGTATGCGACCCCGGTAATTTGAAATGCGCGTTTAAATTCAATATAGTGATTTAAATGTAAATTTAACGGAAACTGATTGTAACAGCCGAATCAGCTGACGATACATATCTCATTGTGTTCGGAATGGGGGTTAAACGCTATGGACGACAGGTGGTGGGCCTCGTTTTGATGACGTATGTAAAAGTCAACTTTTATAAAACAATAAAATAATAAAATAATAAATAAAAATATATATAAACCCCCCCTTTCTCGTTTACATTTCAGAATCAAATAAAATAAAAAAAATAAAAAATAAAAAGGGAAAGGGGGAGACGGAGGAGCCGTCGCTCCTCCGAGAGAGCGCCACCGCGCCGCCACCAGCGCGGCTCCCTCCGACGTGACCACGCCCCCTCTGCTCCTCCCCGCTTCAGAAATCGCGAACCCAAAAGCCCCATTCGAACGCCCCCCTGCTGCGACCACCACCCCACCCAAACCCACGACGCAGACCCCCCATCGAGCCGCCAGCCACCGCAGGCCCCACCTCCGATCCTCCGCCTGTCTTCCCCTCCTCAGTCGACGACCGACGTGGCCAACCCCCCCCCCCCCCCTTCAATACGGTACGTCCCCTTTTGCTAGTTTATTTACTTATTCCTTTTCTTTTTATTTATAGATATTAAAACATTGTTTTTTCTGATTTTTATATAATAGAAAAGAATTTTAAAACTAATTTCTGGATTTTTTTAAAATGAATTTAAAAACTGAATTTTTAAATATTAAAAACTGATTTTTCAAGGAAATAAAAACTGATTTTATTTTAAACTTTGAAATAGAAAAAGGTTTAATCTTTTAAAAGGAAAAAGATTTGAACTTGCAAAAAAAAATAAAGATCATATTTTTAAAAAGAGAAAAGACGGAATTTTTGTTAAGTAGAAGAAGTAAGATATGATTCTTATATTTTTAAAGCAATAAAAATATAATTTTTACATCATAGGAATATTAAAAATATAATCTTTATAGGATAGAGAATATAAAAATATCATCTTTGTATATGTAGCGAAATAAAAATCTGATTTTTATTTTATATACGTTGAAGTAAAGTGATTATTTTTATAAAGGCGAAAACTTTATTTTTATAAAGGCGAAATCAATATTTTTGAAATGGAATTTTTATCTATATGACACCATAGTAAAAATTCGATTTTTAAATATATGAAGTGATTATAGAAATATGATTTTTAAATTGAAAGTGAACAAATAAAAATGTGATTTTTATTTTAAAGACATCGAAATATAAAAATGTGTGATTTTTATATATATAATGACTACGAGCACAAGAAGATGATAAAAAGGCGAGAAGAAGAGTCAAGATAGTTGGATAGCTATTGGTGAGAACTTCTCACTCAAATTCTATTTTTCTAGTTATATATATACTAGGATGCAGACGGTGCTTATTAGAAGCACCCGACACCCGTCCACAGACCATGGACTTGTTTGATTGGTTGTGTAGTTGGTTAGATTATTTGATTTGGATTGGATTGTTTTGGTGAAATTGAAATTGATATGATTGATGTGTGAATGGCGTGGGCCTTCACTAGACCGGGGATAAGGCTAGGCCTCGTCCTGTTTCTAGTATCGTGCCGTTATGCCGCCGATATTTTCTAAAATAAGTTAGAAAAATATAAATATCATTTTATTTAAAGAATGAACTGAATAGAAATTCATATGTTGGAATAAAATGTTCTTTATCGTTAAAAATATAATTTTTAACGTGAAGTGAATAAAATAAATATTCATTTACAAACCAGACGGTTTGTTTATGTACACCTATTTGAAGGACATTGATTGGAACGATAAATTTTACACATCGCCCAACTGCACAAATAAAATCTGTGTTTGATTGTTTGAAACCCTACACGGGTGTTGGGATGATATTTGACGTACACTAATCCCGATTGTTTAGTTGTGTGTCGATCGATTGATTGACAGACTGTTATAAGCGTTGAATATTTATATTTGATGCTTATACAGTGTAGAATGCACTTTGGATGATGGTTGATTATTCATCGTTGTTGATATATACATGTGTTGTAGAAAATCCATATAATTAACATTATATGGTAATTGATTGGGCCTCATTCCAGTTTCGAAAAAGAAATATTTGAAATAGAAATATTTGAAATAGAATATTTGAAAATAGAAATATGTGAAGCCGTGATGATTAGATTAACGCCATTTTGACGTGAACGATATTTATATCGATTTTAAACGATTTCGAAATGAATTGAATTGAAAACGATTTCGAAATGAATTGAATTGAAAACGATTTCGAAATGAATTGAATTGAAAATGATTTCGAAATGAATTGAATTGAAAACGATTTCGAAATGAATTGAATTGAAAACTATTTCGAAATGAATTGAATTGAAAACGATTTCGAAATGAATTGAATTGAAAACGATTTCGAAATGAATTGAATTGAAAACGATTTCGAAATGAATTGAATTGAAAACGATTTCGAAATGAATTGAAAACGAATTCAAATTGAATTGAAAGCAAATTGAAATGAATTCAAATTGAATTGAAATTTGAATTGAATAGAAATGAATTTTAAAACGAATTTATAAAGAAGAATTCAATTTTGCTTTGAATTGAAATGGAAGTTGAAATTGTTTTTGAAACGAATTTAAAACTATTTATATAATTCGTTTTAAATAGAAATCGACGAAGTATATATTATATATATTATATATATAATATAATGGCCTGAATAGGACGCGCCGCGCCGCGGCAGTTCGTGAATTTCGACCATTTATTTCAAACGGACATTGCGGGAGATCCGACCGTCGGATTCTCCTAAAACCGGAACCGTTGGGTTCGTATCGAAAAGAGCTTTCTAAAGAATGTTAGAAATTTGAAATATAACGGTTGGATTTGGAGATACCTCCAAATCAAATTTGAAAAAGGTCGCTGTAAGTGCAGTTCGATGGCCATTGATGGAAATCGACTGTACGGGCCTTGATAAAATTATTAAAAATAGTAATAATTTGTGTAAAATCATAAGAAATGATTTGTGAAGATTTGGGATGAAAAAACTTCATGTTTGAAAAGATAAAAATAGATTTTTATCGAAATGAACTAGTTTTGAACTAGAATTATAATTCTATTTATTTTTAAATAAATAAATTGAATTTGAAATGGTTTTGAAAATAACCAAAATTTCCAATGATTGCATTGGAGTGGATTTGAATCGAAATTGTCTTCGGAATATTTCGATGTTGGAATTCGTGATTATACAGGTGTGGTTATGGAAATTTGAAAGATATATATTTATATCGTTATTTGCAATATGACATTTGTTAGTCGTAGAATTCGATATTGAATATAAGCCGATATATTTTCTATTCAGAGCCTTGTATTGAATATCGAATGTGATTTGGGTTTGTCGTGAATGGTGTCTTCACTAACACTGTTCTTGAACCCAGTTGAGAAAAGATTAAATCTTTGTATTTAGATTTAATGAAGTGTACCAATTAAATAATATTTAATTGGAATTGAATGGATATTGATTTTTGGGTTTATCGTGAACAGTGTTTTAAACAACACTCGTTCTTTAACCCGATAATTAATGAATGTGACTTTGGGTTTATCGTGAACTGCGTTTTAAATGACACTGATTCTTTAACCCAGTCAAAGATTAAAACTAAGTGGAGTTTTAATGAATCTTTAAATAGATTGAAAAGATCGAGAATGGAGTATCACCAGTTTTGCTCCAAGCGATAGTTAAATCTTTAATTAGATTTGAACGTGAAATGGTAATTGAGTTACCGATAACATTGTGGTGTTAGATATGAAGTACTACCAGTTTTACTTCATGGGATGAATAGGTTGGGATTGGAAAATAAAATAAATGATTACTTCGGTGTGGTTCGCTAATCCCGACTAGTTTGAATTGACATTCAAAGGAGATTAAAGAATAAATATAAAGAATTTATCTTGGATAAAATTAATGGGAACTTTTCCCAAAGTATGGGAATATTTGAATAAAAGAATATTCTGAAGTGGAATGAGGCGTATGTTGTGTTTGTGTAACACTTTTATAATATATACGCGAGTTATTCAGAAAGACCGGGTTTATCCCATTCTGAATAACTGATTCGACGTGGTGTCGAAGATGAAGACGGTGGTCGAAGACCGGAAGTCTTCACGTCGTTTGGGTGGTTACTGATGATCTTGATTGGGCTGTACACCCAAGAAGATGGAAACAGTTAGTGATCGTCCAGACGTGCTTGGAGATCGATGGATATGCGAGGTACTAGGTACCTCCGGTTTCGTTCAGACCCAGAACGGACTTGTAAATGGACTGTGTGTCTGACATTGGATTTTAGTCCGTGTGATTGATCTCTATTAAATATATATCTGTTTGGTGGCGGAGAATTTATTCTCTTGCTTAACGCCCTTCTCTGAGACGTACGAGCTCAGGGGTTATATATTGATGGATATCAAACGCATGGAGTGAATTGCCTGTGTGGCATGCCTAAGTGGCAATTGATCGAGGCTTCTGTTGAAAAGCAAAGTCTTGTGGTGATGATCAAAGCAAGGCCTGTGTGGCGTAGCTTTGTGTAACGTTGATTCGCGAGTATCACACCCGGTATGAACCAAAAACGGGAGACGGACCTCAGGGAGGACTTGCGTTTCTTTCTAGTTAGAAGTGGCGTCAGTGGTTTTACACGCCCTGACGAGTTTGACTTATGTGGTTGTTGTTGTTGCGAGGCGCCTCGGATTGATCGGTCGTTCTCGAACCGATGGAGTCATTTAGTTGGCTCGTTTACGCCCCAAAGGGCGGGGAAACGTATTGTTCAGGCACTATAATCCACATCGGTGGACCGGCCCTGACGATCCAAGGGGCAGTTGCGGCTGTTCCGGTGGCTCGGGCTAGAGAGTCACGAATCGGTTGAGGACTATCTTTTGCCTCGGTTCATAGACGGAAATCCAATTTCCAAATACGTGACTTTGCGGTTTTATTTGTAAACCTATATATGGCGACATAGTGGCATGGGACGCTCATGCCGCCTATGATTGATACTTATGATTTGAAGTTGTTTTATACACTATGCACTTATAATAGTATCAAATGATTTGTTTTAAACGTATCAAGCATTCTTTGGCTGTTATAAGGGAAAACCCTATCCCCCGGCTTGCGTTGCATTGTGTGATAGGACCTGGGTCTTATAACAGCTTCATTTTTCTTTATTTAGCATTGCGCTGCTGTTTTATGCACTGGTGTTCTTGGGAGGAAACCCGTTCCGTGTTATACGGCGTGGTCCCTTGATTTACCTAACTTTAAAAATAAAGATTAACTGTTTTAGTTCTCACACCAGTCACATGACTGACCTGGAGTTTATTGTTTTAACCTAAACTCTGGGTGCCCTTATTTTGACACGGGCAGCTAGTAGTTTTGGTTTTGCAGATTTATATTCACAGGATCCTGGTTTACAGCTGGAACGATATCCGGAAAGCTTTGTATCCGTATATCTACTTCTAGTTGTGTATTGTATTATTTTCCACTGCTATGTATTTAAATGTAATTTAAATCTCTGATATTTCTGTGTAATATTCATTTATACCCTGTATATTCTTGTAATCTGGTGCATTGTTGTAATATACAATGAAATGTTCTTCTGTATGCGTTCTGTTTTGTCGTGTTCTCAAACGATAGGGCGTTTCGAACGGCCTGGATCGGTTTAGCGACTGGTTCGGACCGAGCGAAATTCCTTGCCGTCACAGCAACGGTAATAATGTTTGCCTCCTTAGCCGGCTTATTTAAAGCTAGCTAGCCATAGCCGGCTTTAAATAGACCGACTATGGCCCCTTTTCAAAGCAACCGGTTGGGTTGCCTTGGCAACCTTCGTGGTTTCCAAAGCTACCCAGAAGTGGCAAGCTGACCCCCCGTTGGGTGTCAGTTGCTTCCCAACCCACACCGGGTTGGGAATGCTATAAGGAGTTGATCAAGACAAACGAATTTATTTGTGTGAAATAAATTATGTTAAATATGATATAAATTTGTAAGAGAATGAAAGAATGAATTATATAATTTATTTCGAAATAAATTTCATATAAAATCTATTCAAATTAAGTTAAGCTTTTTGAAACCAAAGATAGAAAATTTCTATTATTTCAAATATGAGGGCGGTGTCGAACCAAGGTATGAGAGGTAAATAAAATATCTCAACTTAAAAGGCTTCATTTTATCTAAGGGACAATATTAGTTTGAGATTTATAATTAAGTTTAGAATTTAAATCATTACTTATATAGATGATTTTTTACTTAAAACGAAAAAGACTTAGAAATTAGATAAAGTGATTTAGATTCTAGTAACTCACTAAAGGTGAATTAGAAATGAGAACCCATCTTAACTGGTATTGAAATACATACTTATACAGGAGGGCTAAGCATGTGAATGTTTAAGTCGTAAGAGATTTGACATTTAATTACTAATAAATTAACTAAAAGATGCTTAGTGATTTCTATGAAAAATAAACCATGGATTGTATTGCATGTGTTAACTGATAGTCAAATAACAACTATCAAATCTTAACCATAAGTCTTACTCTGGAAATGACTAAAGGAAATACGTGAGTTAATGCATATACGCTCCATTTTGTTCTCTTGGGACAAGCGATAAGGAAACCCATCTACCAAGGGTTAGGAGGTGAATTCTGCTTTTATCCTTAGCTGTTTATTTTCTAAAGAGACGGGGTTAAGTTTACCAAAAAATTGTCGAAAGTTGTTTCAAAGAGACCCGGACCAGTTATGTTACTTAAAAACCACTTCGATCCAACTCTAGCATTCAATTTTAATCAAATTGAAGAGCAAGAATCGAGGATGGAGCTTTAAAGTACAAGGATTTCTTGTTATTAATCATACAGATATAGTATAGGTAATGCCTTCGATTTGCTTTGTTCCTGAACGATTTGTATGGATGAATATTATTGGAACATTACTATTGAAGTGCAACGAACATTCAAAGTGAAATCCGCTGAAGAATGGTAAAAAGACATAGCATAGCCTCAGGCCTTATCAACCGGAAAAGGCTAAAAGGGGAAGATGCAGCAGGGCTAAGTGAGTTACCCTCAAGTAAGGTATTATCATCACCAAATCCAGATTGGATTACCGTTTCTGATTATGCATGCTTTGGTGCAGTTGTTGATCACAACCGCAGTGGTGAAATGGTCAGCATTATCAAGTTGAGTGATGGGTGATAGGCTGATTATACGTTAGTAGAAGGCCATAGGTCGAACCTTCAGTACATTTTTTCTAAAGATGTACTGATCAGAAGGTAGTACCTTACCTAGTCATTGCATGGAATCCGAACTCCAATAAATGTTGCACAGACTCAGTTGTGTCAAACTATGTTAAAATGGGAGATGCAAGCATTTTAGCTACATTTATATCTTATTTGTAATTTTGTAGATATTAAAATAATATCACTGAGTTTATAATAAAAGTGTTTTGGCTATCGTAAGGTAAAAACTGTTTGTGTTTATGTACGGCGTGGTCTTACGAGATACCATTTATTTCAAAGATTTTATGAGCTAATAAGAAATAAAGCTTTTTTGTTACTTGAGTTTCTCATGCTAGTTTTTCATACTGACCTGCGTGTTATTTCACGATAATGCTTGGGTCAGATCGAGTATATTTGATAGTTTAGTTAGATGATTGGAGCTTAGACGAGGAGTTGAAGCTTAGGTCGTGCATCCATAGATTCTTATTTTCCACTGTGTTAGTGTTTTTGTAGTTATCTATGTTGATTCAGATAGGTGTTGATAACTATCCAGGTCTGTATTAGTTGGTTACTCTGATGTTATGCATGTATATAAATAAATTAAGTTTGTTTTGTAAAGACTTGATATATATCGTATGTTATCCACTGTGATTGTGAGATTCGATTCTATCTTCTTCTTATTCTTTTAACCTTAATGATTTGATTTTCCGGTAGTTGGATGTTCAACACGTGAATACCATTGATGTATTGGTATCACTACGAGGGTCGAAAAGTCATGTCTATTACACTATATAATATTGGTTTAATTTTTTTTCTTATACTTCTTTACGTTCATTGTGAATTATAAATGCCTAAAATTAATTCTATTTTATTATTATGCATTTTTTTCTTAATGTTTTTGGCAAGGCCAACCAGTTTTTATAGTGATCCATAACACTTTTTTCGTTAAAACAAATAACGAAAACAGCAAAATACATTAGATATGCATACTGTCTACCTGCTATAGGCATTTTAACGAGCTAAGCTACAACAGGTACTACCTAGAATAAACGAAAATATCACCAAATAGAGCGAGACTTAGAAAATAGAAAATGCAAATACAAATTACATACATAGATTTACACTACCACTGGAACTCTGAAATACTTATAGCTGCTTATGCAGTATCTTCAACAAAATCACATCAAGTAGCAAGAAATCACTAAGATAAACTCACTACCGCCAACTAGCAACCAGCTACAAAGAATGACACCATAAAGAGAATGATTCACTGAAAAAATGACTTGCTTCAACCAAGCCAGAGTGCTCCCGTACCAATGCTCCTCACACATACAGACAATGAGAGGAATCATCACAGAAAAATTTCCAAAGAAAAAACATTATTCCCTAAGACTCTCATCACTAACTAAAAGACCGGAAGGGGCCAACTGAACACTCCCGAAACCATATCTAAAACAAAAACCAAGGAAAAGCACAAAATGTCTGCCAAGAAAAACACACACACGAATAGCAGATACAACAAACTACAACAATAATGTACACAAACTTAAGTCGATACACTCTCGACGCAACACAGAAATCTAATAAACTGACATGCGCATATAACAGTCCGACCAAACTATCAAATAGCGCAAACACCAGATATACCGACGACACTCACCAGCACGTCGAAACAAGTTCGATCCACAACCACAAAAGTCTGTCTTTCGGTGAGAGCATGAGAGAAACCAAAGAAGTAAGGGAGCGACAAATCAAGGAGTCATGAAATGTCACATGCGTAGTCGATAGTCAGGCAAAGGAAGGTGAAAGGAACAAAGTGAGTTGAATCTTAGGATTAGGATTTACAAAAGAAGATCCAGGCTCAAGTTGTTTGGTAATGAAGGATCGTAAAGATAAGGACAAAATGGAAGCATATCTGGTTTGAAAAGAAAACAATATTATGCCACAACGGCAAAAGCTAAGTTAGAGGAGCTTGGATCGGAGAGATGGAAGTGAAGGAAGCGAGATTAGCATGCGAAGGAGGAAAAGGAAGAGGAGGACGAATCGAATGAAGAAAATGGAGGAAATTCACTCACCATTAAAACATAGCGGAAGCTTTTTTGTCATTTGTTCATATGATTTGATAAATTCAAATAAAATTATTAAAATTTCAAAAATTCAGTTTAATATTTTTTGTATTACTACATTACATTATAAGCTTTCATAATTTTTTTCCATATTTCTTTAACATTATTTTTATTTTTTATATCTTACTCAATTTTTGGCTAAAGTAAAAATAATATTTTAAACCAAAAAAATCTCCAAATGTTTCATAACCTTTGTAAAGTGATTCAAGATTTTTGAAACTTTAAAAATTAAAGTTGTGTCTACAAATAATTTTATATTAATTAATTTATGCTGAAATTATCTGGTGGTTTATATATACTTATATATACATAATCATTTGGAACTTAAAACTATATATACGTGCACATATTTGGACATCATACAATATATAAGTTGTTGTGTCCGCTGCTGTGCAGTTAAAGCCCCGCAAAATCTCCACTATATCCCATAGCGTCCTTCAACCGCTACACTATTTTTATTTAGCACTGAAGAACAATAGATCTGATTTAATCCCCGCTATGTTCCGCTGCACCCGCTAAGTCTACGCTTTATAGCACCCGCTTTAGCAATATTAATATACGAAACTTGATTTGACTAGTTCTCTTTTAAAATAAACCAATAAAGTTAATGTAAAATGATAATATTAACACATAAATGTCTAATATATGGTAGAAATCTATTACAGTCATCAATTCTAATGTGTGTAACCATGATATTTTTTGATTTAATTATATAAGATTAATATATATCAATTTATTCTGTATAAATGATGTGAGAATGATAATAAATTAAGTTTAAAATACTTATTTTTACATCTAATGTACCATTTTGCACCTCTATTATATCCCTGCTATTTCCCCGATTTATCCCAGCTACTCCTTTTTGCACCTCCACCGTTACGGAATCGCTAAGCGTTTTAACTCAATAGGCCTGCTGCAATGTAAATCGCAACATCTATATAGGAGCATGTTATACCCTTCACAGGTTATTATATCATACATGCACACACAACTATCTATATGTGTTTTTTTTTATAATTGTATATATAATTAGTGTGTTGCTAAGGGCACCCCGTTGGTTGCTAGGGGTTACCAACGGGGTGTTCAGTCGGCGATTAACCGCCGGCCAAACAGGGGTTTGGTAGGCGGTTGTCCACTAACCGAGCCTTGGTCGGTGGACAACCGCCGACTAAACACTTGTTTGGTCGGCGGTTAACCGCCGACCGAAGGGCACCACGGTAGCCCTTAGCAGAAACCGCGGTGCCCTTAGCAACACACTATAATTAATTCCAAATACATTAATTTCATATTACAAAATATACATATTTAAACAATACATGATTTTACTTATATCACATTCAGAAATGTTCTAAATATTTTAGACTTTGCAGGCTCTATAAATGTCTTATAGGAATTTAAGGAAAAAAATCACATGTAGCTTCTATTGTGGTCTCACGCAGTTTCAAGATTCGCCCTCTGTAGATCTTGAGATGGTAGATGCTCATGTTATTCCTTGAGACATAGAGTCTCCTCCTGCTTCTATTTCTTGAAAATTTAAGGAACAAACTTGGGTTCATGTTCCATTATTTGAAACTCTGAGGGCGATGCTTTCCCAACGTTGCTACTTATTATAGTTTTGTAAGGAGCGATGGTTTGACCCATACTCTAGGTGAAATTGGAGAGGTAAAGAATAATATATTTTGAGATACTAATTGGGATAGGAAATTCATTTATACCCATGTCTTTGTTGGTTTTTCCCCTTAATCTTGCTATTCTTTTTTCAGGTTCCATTCTTATCATTTGACCTAACTTGGCTGATGATAGTAGTAGTTTCTCCTCTTTTGAAAGGGGATAATCGTGGTTGTTAGTAGTTTATGCATGTTGCATGTCTCCTGTGTTGTGTTTTTATTTAAGTGGTATGACCCCTATAAATCTATTATAGTTGTTCTGTACATGTGTAAAACATCTATTTACATTTATTAATAAAAGTGTTATAACCTAATGTAAAGTCGATTTGCATTGTTATGCAATATATACTGGTTTTATAAAGAGTTATAAAAAGCAAAGTTAAAGCTATTTTCTATTAAAATTAATTTTTTTAAGGGTTATGAATATATTTTAAAATTGATTCAAAATTGTACCTATAAAAGTAAAATTATTTAAATTTTATGTCATAATACAAATGCTATATTTATTATTAATCAAAATGTGTAATTGATGAAAGAATGCATGTGAATATCGTGTGTAATAAACGAATTATATATGTTATAATAAGTTAGAAAATGTAGAAACTAATGAATAAATATTATAATAAACTAAAATTATTTAAATAAAATTGAATTAATTATTAAGTGCGTTATAATTTATACTTTGTTCATAGCTTGAAATACACACAATAAAAACATTTACCGAGATTAGTATAAAATCCAATTTAATCTGAAATAATTTTCAGGACTGTTAATTTTGTACAAGTGTTCGGTATTCGTTCGGATTCGTGATCGGAATACGTCTATTCGAGTCCGTCACCACTTGAATATGTGTTGCGTGGTGATTGAGAGAGAGACGTGCGCCCTTCATAGTAGGGCTGTCGATTTCCTACACGACTCGAAACCCACACGGAAATTAGCAAGTTAATCCGACCTGTTTAGTTGACGGGTCATTTTCGGATCAACATGAATTTGATGCGTTTATAAACGAGTGGGTTTATGGTTGACCCGCTAACCCAATTTTGATCCGTCAAACCCGATTATATGATGTATATCTTTCATACTATTAGTCTTTTATGTGTGTCGTTAGCGTTAATTTTTTATGTATGCAATTATCAGTATGAAGTTCATAGCATTATTATTTGGTAAAAACCCTAAATACACACAATTTATGATCATTCATTTGCATATATTTGAGGTGCTCTTAATCCAGTGTGGCCATATCCAGACCCGGCCCAGTGGGCAGCTCGCTAAAATCTTGGGCTGAGGCAGCCAATAATTAATTTTTAAAAGTTGGGCATCCGCACTTTTATTATCTATGTCACATACGAAGTATGCTAAACAGAGTTTATAAAATTAGATACACTGGCTATTTTGATACGCTTTATAATCTGCAAGTTAGATGCAAGCAATTGTAAATATTTAATAATTTGCAGTATGAATCCCAAACATACGCACCAGCGAAGCTTTACCAAATTATATAACATAATTAAAAAGATATATGTTCTGCGCGCAGGGCACTAGGCAGAATATTGCTGTAGGTAAAAGCATCTTCAGACTCTTCCATGATTCTTTTATGAACATGATGCTTTTTAATTATGCTTGTATCGTTAGTCCTTCCATTCAATTGATTAATGTGATACACTACGAATGAATGTTTAGTTTAGAACTATGCACAGGTTGTTGACCTAGACAAAATATTGCAATGCATAAAACTGAGTAAGATTAAATGCACACAACAAGAATCAAACTTCAAATTTAGAAAATACTGGATATTTATATATGTTTTTAGTGATATACCAATTTAGAAAGAAAATACTGGATATATATTTTATATGCAATGAAATTTGAACTTTAAAAGGAAAAAAGAAAATATCTTTGTATTAAATCCTAATTTAAACAAAGAAAATTTATGAACTTGAACGTAGAACGATATAAGATAATTAAATACAACTTTTTATATATTTTAGTTATGCGAACTTGAATGAAAAATAATTTTAACCATCTTTGTCCATAAGAATGTAGCGTAAACATAGTGAATTGTCATTTTTATGATTTATTAGTCAAAAAAATATATTGGTACTTAAATATGTACTTAATTGCAAATAGTATAAGAAAACCTGAAAGAAATATTTACTCCATAAAATTTATTAAATATTGGTATATAAATGTAAAACAATAAAAGAGGAAACCAACATAAATATTGTTATAATTACAATAACAAATAGATATTCAAGATTTTAAGTAATACCTAGAGACAATCAATGAGAGGAAAAAACTTCTAAATTAATTAAAAAAAGCATAAATTTCTTCTGCTTTCGAGTACTAAATCGATGGTGATGTAAAAAGTCACTTATTATTATAAGCGTTACAGCACGCACTTCGCGCGTGATGATTATGTATGCTTCGTACATAAATTATTTTTCTACAACTTATGTATGATTAACACATTCAAGAAAATAATTTGCATAAATATTCGATCATATTTTCAAGTTGAAATCATGTGTACTTAATTTAAATTTTTATTTCTAAGTTACAACATCTAATTGTTTGCTAATTTGAATTTTTATTTATAAAATTAGTTAATAGACAATGACTTTGTAAATAATGTATATTTGTTTTAAGTGATGGATGTTATATGATATAACATAGAGAGTTAAGAAGAATATGATGTTGATTTTAAATTCAATACAAAAAATATCTTGAGAGTTTTAAGTTGAGAGTTTTAAGCTGAACAAAGATAACATAGAGAATTAAGGAGAACACTTTAAAAAGTTCTGGTTTACTATTATTAAATAGATTAATGACACAATACATCTGAATTGTCAAACCCTTTTCAAAAGAAAAGGAAATTTGAAATTCATTTGGACATCAATTGGTATCAAAGTATTGTCTCTCTTTTGAAATGATTGATGTTTGCTTCATACTATAACTCTATAAATATCAATGCAATCATTGCATATTTTGTTCATAAACATCTACCAATAAACTAAAGAATGATAACAGCATACGTATTCATAATACTCAACTGCGTAAATAACGCATATATACAAATTTTCTGATCAAAACTGTTCTGGGATGACCGACTCAAGAAAACTAACAAAACGTTTAGAATACTCCTCAGGTTTGACTGCAGAAATGGACTGCAGGCTGAACGTAAAAGATTTGTAAGTGTGCTCGACTTTCTTTTTCATATTGTAATCCTGCAATATGTCGATGATTCCTAAGTAGAGAACTACGTCGTATACCTCAAACAGATCGCTTTCTGATGCTGGATCGTCGTCGCTGTGTACAAGTTTCCGGTTTGCTTGTGCTGGCATGTTCACTCCCAGTTGCACCGGCAGTCTGTAAAAAATATGGCAATAGGTTAGTGTATGTGTGAATTGACTCATGAATGTAGTGTAGCTCGTTTCTCTCAGCTCTCGGGGTTTATTTTGTTGATTAATCTTTGTATACTCTTCATGTTTCTTGAGTCTTGCTTAAGGGATCGTAGGATCTTATGATCTAAATCTCATTTCAAATTGGATCGTTTCCATCATGATACGGTTTACATTTCTATTCAAACACGGTTTAAACTGCAGTTGAGGAAAGCATTCAAACCGTACTCGTATACCTAAAATGCTTGTTTAGGTCCATGATTCCAACTTTGAAAATTGCTAAACGAAATCAAAATCAAACATGAGAGACAACTGAGTATTAGGTGTAACTGTAGAAGTTCAAGCATCATAATCAAATTTAAAATGTGTACAATATTATAATATAGATTTTTCAATCTAAAGTCTGGACTTTACAATTTGCGATTTTAATTACACTTTGAAAACGCTGTTACTCAAGAGCTATCTTTTTATCTTGGTAGCCTGTTAAAAAATAAAAATAAAAAGGAACAAGTGATCCTAATTGGTTGAAATTACCGGGTGGACAATGTTAACTGTCAGTCACTACAAGAAGGCCAAGTTTATTGTGGCAGGCAAAATATTACCTAGTGAACAAACATTGAATGTGATATCATACAACGTGTGATTATTTATTTATTTATTTCTTAAACGGTTAAAAGAGAGGAATGCTAAATCGTACCCTTCGCAATATTTTTTCACTCTAACATAATTTACCAACTATGAAATCCAGTGCAAATTCTATTTAAAGTTTTACCCATAAACTTGCTAAGTTTTGCTTATTATTATTCAAAATCAATGCTAATTAAATTGCTGAATTGACTCCCAAAATAAGACTGATATTTTAAAATCATCCCTAATCATTTCGAACTTCATTGCATCAAGACATTGATATCTTTTGCTGCTTCAATTATTTCGTTTTCAAAGCTCAATTCCAAAATTATTGGATTCTCTTTGAGATAATTGTTGAGGTATCTTTTTGGTCTGATATTTTATTTTAATTTCAGTTTCAGCTGAGAAAAAGAAACATTGGGTTGGGTTACCTCGCAGGACAATTGATTGGTAAACTTAGACTGTATAAAGAATTCTGTAGCCGTCCTACTGCAAGATTTCAACTATATTGTATGAAATGAAAATCTAAAAAGAAAATAATTCGAGTAGTTCTTCGTAATGTCATAGCAACTTATTCTGTTGATCAAGATTCATTATGTTGAAGAAGATTTTGATTCACTTTCATTATTATTGTTTCTTTTTTAAATTATTTGTCTAGAGTTTTAAAAGTGGGCAAATAATTTGGTAAAATGTAGAATAGACAGAAGAAAATGCAATCTGTTCAGACATATTTTATTAAAATAAAAAGGTTTTTTTTTTTTTTTTTTTTTTTGTGAAAATTGGGGAGGGAGAGAGGGGGGGGGGGGGGGAGGCTCAACAGTTTAACGGGTTCAAATAGAATTAGGTTGTAATAACCAAGTCCTAAGTATGTACTAAAATAAAGGTGAAAGAAATTGTGTACCTTCCAACACCAGGCAGAAGAAGGTCCACTTCTTGATCACCAGTAGATGACGCTTTCAACATACTTCCTCTGATGTGAGAACCGAACACATTACTTGCTGAGCACGCTTCATGTGTTACTAAAAGCAGCCCTTTTGGTGTAATTGTGCTCTCGTTATCCAAGGCTACACCAACTAATCAAAATCAAAGATGTCTCGTTAGTGCATCACTACATTAAATAAACAATTTGAATATTTTCAATCCTTGTAAACTGTAGAAAACCCCTACTTCGCTAATCTTGCTCATATCTTAACAGATATTGTTTATGCTATTTTGATTGTTCAGAAATCACTCCTACGACTGTGAAAGTTATTTCAAGAAGAATTGGTCCAAGTATATGACACATATTGCTGATATGAACTAATATGATAAACTATATCAATTCAAACAATGTTTAAAAAAAATTAGCATAAATGTACATAAATATATGAATAGACAGCAGTCACATTGAATCAGGTAGTCAAAAAGTATTCTCGTGTAGCTGTTTTATTGTTATTATTTAGAAACTGTCCTGTCAATGGTATACATTGCAATTTTTATCGGCTTGTAGTGAAATGGAAATATATGCCCTGTTGATGTCTAATCTACATTACTTAGACCATCCGACTTACCAACAAACGTAAAAGATATTATATATAACACGGTTTGCCTTAAACATGTAAGCCTACCGCGTGCTTTGTTCATACATTGTTGGATTCAGTTTTTGTGGTCGTTTGGTTTAATGATTAAGTTTCGAAAACTACACCTCCAATAATCAGGTAATACTGCATACATCTTGCCCACTCTGAACCTCGCCCAAGCAAAAGCATTGTACGCTAGGTAGAGGATGTACTCAAATATTAATGTATTTGCTTTATACTCAATTCTCTTCTAAAAAGAAATGTAATTCTCAGAAGCTAGATAAATTTTGTTCAGTGTCATTAAGCAAAATAGTTCATTATCTCATCGATTACTCAATGAAGTTCTAACAATTTGTGTAATAGAAAATATTGTTTCAATAGCGGCTGTAACAATTTCTACTTCCCATAGAGGATTCAATCTTCACCAACAGACTCAGTATACCCCCAGCGAATTACCTGATGTGCTAATAGATTTGGTACTTATCCAGAGTTTATAAGCAAAGCTTGATTCTCCAGGTCTTTTAAAAAAAAGTCTGCTTTCAAGTTGCATGAAATACAAACACAAAACTACTTATCTCAATGGCTGATTCTACTCATAAACGCTTCGTTGCTTGATATACTCAACTTTTGCACAAAAAAGTATACATCATTTATTATTTTACATATACCCTATAATATTTAATATTTACCTTTCCAGTATAACCATTTATCACTGAAAAATCGAGATTTTGCGTAGAGCAAGAGCGAGATGAGAAGGCCTACCACGCATAGGCCGCACGGGATAAAGTTTTAATCTCGTAGAACATCTGCATGGATAAAGTACAAATATAGAGGTGCCTCTATGGGGTTATTATTTTTTCCTGGGGGAAATTGTTAACTGTTATTGTAGATAATGGTATTTTTTTATCTTTTATTTTATTTTTTATTTTTAAAAGACAAGGATATGTACAACAAATTTAGGTGTAAAAATAGAGTTAGCTTATTTTAAATTCATTAAAAAAAACTTAAATATTAAATCACAAAATTTCCAGAAGACTAAACAAGTTAAATGTTAAAATCCCAAAATGTCATAAGACAAAAGGGAAAACAGCTCATAAGAATTGCCACTGGGAATGGTGGATCCCGATGATCCTAATGGATGTCTGCCACGTTTGAGTTTATTCATGCTCTTTATATATGTTTCAATTTACTGAAAGAAAATCAATCAAATACTAAAAATAATTGAACTTGATCAGAGTTTACGTAAATTAGGTTACTTTTTGCATGAGAATGCAAATTAGATATATTTAATAAATTTGAATGATAAGAATACAAATAGCTTTGTAAAATAATGTAGTGTGAATATACGAAATTTTAATTATGATGTCAGCCTATTAAAAATTATTTACCAAACAGACTATTATGATCTAGATCTGTCGATTATCCACCCACATAACAACATCAAACAATCAACTAAATCATTCATCAACACAAATAAATGAGGAATTAGAGAGATGCAAAATTCAACATGTTTAGATCAAATCTGATTAACATGTTTACAATATACTCAATTATAATGACAAAATAATTGATTAATACAGTGAAGCAATGTTAACAACATTCTTCACTTAATACCCTACATGAAGAAGAGACGTTCAATTAGCAAAATCCTCAACTTTTTTTTTTTTTTTTTTTTTTTTTTTTGAATTGGGTACTTGGGTTATAGTACGTATAGATACTACAAGTTTTGTGTGGTACATAACATACTACATTTTAGTATATATCCAACAATGTGAACAATACTATGCAAGTTTCAACCTATGACCTCTCATACCAAGGTTGAAGAGTCTTAACCATTGAGACCACTGGAATGTGGTACAGATCAAAATCCTCAACCTTTTATCCTAAAGTTTATATTTCATTGCATGAACTCGATTTAATTTGTCACAAGAAGAAAAGAGAATTGATTCGATATAAGTTAATCTTCAATAGATTAACACAATAATCACGTAATAACCTATAATCATCACGAGCCATCAAATGTCAACTCTGGGAATTCAAAATGTCAAACGTAGTTATGAAAGGCACGTCACGACGCACGGCATAATGCAGGGCATGGCGTTTGCGCATTTCTTTTGTATGGTGCAACGCACATTGAAAGGCACAATGAATGGTGCTCATGGCATAAATATGGCATACACTTTCATAATTTTGTTGTTTTTTTAACTTCTTTTTGTTTATTTTTCATTTTTCACAATCCAAATTAATATCCAACAATGATTTATTTATTTTCATAAAATGATACAATTGTATTTCAAACTAATCCTAATGATTCCCGGATAGGGTCTAGTTAGTGAAAAATAATATAAAAACCGATCTGACCCAAAAGATAAAATAAAAAGCGAGAAAATATATGTATTTACAGGGTTATTACCAAATCAAACCTGAACCAAATTGTACTTCAAATCGGTCAAGAATTTAAAATATACAAGTTTTACTCTACAAAATCAAATCCGACTAGAATCGAGAACCACTAAGCGAGGACTAGATCCAACTGAAGGGGTTTAATTACAACTCTTGCACCAAACAAATTATCTTGGATGGTCGCATTCTTCAAATTAATTTCGAATGAATATTGAAAAATCTGTTCTAATTGATGTTGCACCGAACAAATAATCTCAATTTGATGTTTTCTAAATTAAATATTCTACGAACTTCGAACTGTCTATTTATGTTACGGTCGCACCAAATAAATTGTTAATAAATACATGATAAATGACGAAAATGATGAAGCTTATTAATCTGCTGATGATGTAGATATTGATTCAAAAACATATTTGCTTAATTGAATCCAAATTTATAGTGTATCAGTAATATGTACAATCATCTTGGATTTTAGCTTTTGAAGACTATTATTCTTAAAATTTTATGCTTATTATACTGTATTAAATGGTATTTTTTTGCAAAGTGCAAAAAAAAAAAAAAAAAAAAAAAAAAAAAAATCCTTTTTGCATATGTTTTAGTAAAAAAATAGAAATTATATCACACTTTCTAAATAGTTGTTATACACACACACACACACACACATATATATATATATATATATATATATATATATATATATATATATGGTGTGCGTGTGTGTGTGTGCTTGTGTGTGTGTTAAATTTATAAAAATATTCTAAACATGCGCAGTAAATTAAAGACACACACCATTTATCGTGCCATATGTCAAGCAGTGGCGGATCTAGCTCAAACATTGAGCTAGGGCCAAAAATATGTGCAGTTTAGTCCCATACTGCAAAAAGTGCACAAAATTTTCTATATATATATATATATATATCAAAATATACTCACTCATTGCAAATCAAGCAATTAGAGTATTATATTGGCTGAAATGTAGTCTTGCTATGGTCCAGATAGGGCACGCACAGGTTTTCAGCTAGGGCCAAACATGAAATGGTGTCTTATTTTGCCAGAAAATTTTTGGGCCAGCTTGGGCATTGGCCCTTGCTGGCCCATGAGTAGATCCGCCCCTGATGTCAAGACTTCAGAAATGCTTTACGTTTTTTGCACTGTGTCATTAATAACTATAACGTCAAATAACATTCGTGTATCTCATCACCAGGCCCAAATCGGTTAACCAATCCATGTCAACAATCAATCAAAAAAGTTGCTAGTTTTCTATAGGAAATAAGATGAAGCCGATTAAACCAATGTGTTGGTCGACCAACTGCAGACTGCCTTTATTTTTTTATTCACTGTTGTGCTCATAATTATTTCTTTCAACTTCCGACCATAGACCATTTTGATCATTGTGAAGCTTATGGTCACGAATTGGTATATTATGTTGCATATTTCATAACAAATTAATACACCTCCTCTATACAACTTTGAACACAATTTTTGTATCACAAAATCACAACACTCCATTAGACGTAGATCTCTCTAATCTCTATATCTTTAACTACCTCATCACAATCGATAATATCAAATTATTGTACATAAAAAGACATCATCAGCTCAAAATCGGGCTAACCAAGTTTGGACATTATTGCTCATTCTTAACATTCATGCCACATTCAATTCTAAGCATAAGAAAGAAACCACGTACATCAAAAACATCTTTTGAGATCAACCCAATTTCAAAGCCTTCAATACATCAAATATGAGAGGAACATGTAGATAACATAATTTGTGAGGTCAACAAAGAATTCATCGCCTGTTTCACCTTCTCCATATCAGATCAAGTGTGTACGTTCTTGATATTCTTCCTACTTATTACACATCCTTATTCAAAAGAATTATGCTCAACTCTCTAAAGTCTACCTCTTCAAACTTATCAGTAAGCTCTAAGACACTGAGTGTACAATCACTGGATTAGTCTTTCACTACTAAGGCCAATGAAACAACCAAATCAATTAAACTTCTTTTGTTCTATAACCTAACTTGCCTGCACTTGAGCTTCACCTTGAGTTTAAATTTCTGTAATCTTCTCGTCGACCATGGCATCATAAGAATCACTATTATCTCTTTGTTTCCGCAAATATTAATGACTTGTGTGTCTCTAGGCTATTAGTGGGTTTATTTCATTTAAATGTTGTTTGTTGCTTGCTTTTTATCCTTATCTTATCATAGCATGATGAAGGATACACCTATAACAAAGGTCTTCGATCAAATGTCACATTGCACGCCTATTAGTCAAAATATTTATGTTTACTGAACATCCGAACTTGTTGCCTTCACTCAATAACATGATGAATCGTAGTCGCTTCCTCAAGGCTTCCACTTATATTTCCTTTCATTAACATAAGTTGAACGATCATAATTTCTATAAAAAAAAAAAACTCACAAGCTTTTACTTCCACGCTTCTTTCAGCTGTTCGTACCTGCAAACGTGTGATGTGAGCTGTTAATGAAGAACATCACCACATAGAGTCGATGTTCGAGATCTCACCTTCAACCCATCAGACAATCTCAAGCACATAATCCTCTCCAACAATGTATGATTTATACTTATAACCACTAGGCAAAACTAAATCATCAGAAACAATAACATCTTTATACACTCTCAAACACAATAATCAACGATTTTTTTTTATGCGAATTCAACCTTGTTCCTTATTCTAGAAACCTTCAACTGCTTCTTAGTTCACTTCTCTACTAGGGCCTTTCATTTACAAACTATTTAAATGTTACATACTTGGTTTTTGTGATAGCTCTACCTTTGAAATACTATGATAGCTTTTACTATGTTTCCTACTTCCCTTTCATCGTCATCCTATCATTGCATGATAAGGGCTTCACTTTTAACAAATATTGATTATATGTTGCATGTCTGTTAGTCAAAATATTTTATCGTCGAACGTTAAAACTTCCACTCATTTGCTCCTCCCATGTCACTTGATAAAATATAATTGCTTCCTCAAGCTTCAGCTTATCTCATGATTCACACGTTTTTCTTTTCATGCTTATACAAGGAAATTCATATCAATAGATATGAAAAGTGTGTGGTGGATGGGAAATGTCGCCATATCGTTAACCCAGTTTTTTCCCTAAACAGAAGCCTGAAGGAGTTAGAACATCGAGACGAAGTCAGAAAGACTTAAAACTTGGCTTAAGCACTCGAAATAAAACAAGAAATAATCCCAAGAAAATGGACAAAAATAAATATTGGGATCGGCATCAACCCATGCACCATGATTAGGTATCGATCTAAATCTACTATATGTGACCCATCATGACCACCTCCATCATGCTCCATTTGGTCCGCTTAGCCTAACCTTCAAGTTTGTTAACAATCCGATGTGTCTAGTTCAAGCTCAAGATGATCCATCTAATCTAGAATGTAGTTCAAACCAACTCAAGCAGAAAGTACTATCAAACCAAGTTCAAAAGCTATGAAACTTTGCAGGAAACATCACAATAAAGTATATAGGCCAACAAAAAAGATCACAAGTCACTAAAGTCTATGGATTAGACTCGGGTCTGATCCATATCCTATGGCCCGGTACCGATCAAAATCCATAGATAATATTAAGTCCAAATTTTCAGCGTGGATTCTGGCCTTCAATACAAGCTTTCTTGTGCCATGGCCTTGTCGGATTCATCTCCAAACTCTTATACATACCAAACTATTTGCAAAATAGACTGGATCTGAACATTGCCTGTCTACACGCTGTTGGAATCAATCTTCAAGCTTCTTCTCCATCAAATCAACCACCAAAGAGACTACTGTGACTCTTCAGTCGGTCTTTATGCTTGTGGTTTGTTCTTCTTCAATCAAATGTACTCAAACTACTTGTAATAGGCAGATGAATAGAAATAATAATAGTGGATTACGTTTTGTTAACAGTCGACCACTCTAAAATCTTGTCTTCTCTTCTCTATTTTTTTATTTTTTTTATTTTTTTATTAGTTTGATCGCTGTTTGGACTAGATCTGCAATAGAATCTACTCAAAGTGTCTATATAGATTGGTGCTTTCATCCCCATTGGGAGTTGGTTCCATTTTTAAGTTAAAAATATCATTGTTTAGAATTTCATCTTCATTCCAAATAGAAAATCTCAAGCAGTTAATCATATCTAACAACGTATGACTCATACCCTTAACTATTCCATAAGGCTAAACTAGCATAAGTAATAGCATCTCTAGCTACACTCTTGAACATAAAATAGTTAGTGAATAGTTATAATGCAAATTCACTAATATTCCCAACTCTATGGGCCTTTGAACGCTTCCTAGTTTACTTCTCTACTAAGGCCTTCCAGTTCCATTTACAAAACTAAGTGTCACATATTCGATTGCCATGAAATAGATCCAAACAAAGTAAGAAATTACCAACATATAAGGTGAAGTATATGGTTTCTCTTTCACCTAATAATGCAAGTGGTGCAAACTCACAAATGGATACTCTAAGATCTCTGTTTACACATATATTCCGATATTGAATGTGATATGCATCTGCATACCTTGAGCACAACCATCATAAAAGCTCAACTTCAATCGATAAATTTGGGGATCTATAATTTTCATACAACCTTATGATGATTCATCCATTAACAAACAATCTACAACCTTATGATGATTCATACAACCTTACGGTGATTATAGACAACGGTCAGTGTTTTGGATGACGGTCTAATGTTGGATGTGGAGTTAAGATTGATGTCAATGGAAATATGGTTTTGTCCTTCAACTCAAATTCAAAATTGTGTATTATAATTAATTTTTTGCTAATGTAACTAATTATATCTTGATTAAAACCAATCAAAAATTTACCATCACTTCCCAACTCTCCTAGCACAAGTCAAAAGTATAATTATGTCGCTTGTTACTTTCAAAGTCAACTACATTTCCTTCTTTGCACTCTATTTGATATACTTCAAAATTTTGTTTAAAGTGCATCAAAACACACTTATGTTATGAAAAAAGTTAAAATGTTAATTTAATTTTTATTAATATAAATAAAGTTTAGATTGAATTAAGTAATTTTGTAAAATTTAGTGTTCTTACATGAATAAATGAATATTAATAAAACATGAATAAATGAATGTTAATTTAATAAGACAGATTGCTAACTTCCATGCACTCCTATTCGATACCAGCTCTTCAGATATACTCCTGTATATATATATATATATATATATATATATATATATATATATATATATATATGTATGTATGTATGTATATATATACATGAGTATATCTGAAGAGCTGGTATCGAATAGGAGTGCATGGAAGTTAGCGATCCATGTACCAGAGCCTTTAGGGTTTTTTTTGGCCACATTACAACTACTTTTATTATCTATTTAACTATTTTAAACTTTATTTTACTTTTATTAAAACTTTTAACCTTTTTTTTTGGATTCCATCTCTAGTCAACCCCAACTTGTTTGTGATTTATGGCTTAGTTGTTGTTGCTTGTTAGTACCTTATGTATTGGTTTTGATTGCAATAACTTCAAGAAATAAAATGAAATATGAACACTAATGTTTTACTAAGATATATATATATATATATATATATATATAGTTCAGTATATTAGACAGATGTTGATTAAGAAGACTGTAAAGTATCAAGTGAAGATTCAAGATGCGGATAAAGTCAAAGATGTGGATATAGAGACTCAAGAGTTAGAAAATGAAGACTAATGGGTATTGAAGAGTTCAAGAAATCGATATATCCCAGATAAGTTATCGAGTCTTAAAGTATACGTTAGAAGTTAGAACTCTAATAGTACTTTCCTGAACTCTCCCTCCCTAATTTCATTTTATGGTTTTTCAAATATTCCTAATTTTAAAATGATTTTTAATATCTTTTCAAAATAGTTTTCAAAAAAATCCCGATTTCTATACAAGATTATTTAAATTCTAAATTTCTTTATATTTTAATATATATTAAGTTTTTGACTATTCATAAAATGTTTTAATTTTATAGTGATTATTTTAGATTTGAATTTAATATATATATATATATATATTCACTCATATAATTTTATGTTTTTGTATTTATACTTTAATTTTAAAACATTTACTTATATTTTACAATTATATTGGTTTTGTACATATATTTTTACATTAAATCTTTCAAATTCACTTTATAAAGTACTATTATGATTAAGATATATATCGTTTAAATGATTTCACAAAATTTCAATTTATTTTACAAAGCAACGGATTTTCAAAATTTAAACCAAAGTATTTTTAAAAAAATACAAAAAGTATGCCAACATACTATACCCCTTTTTATGGTTTTTCAAATATTTCTAATTTTAAAATGATTTTTAATATTTTTTCAAAATAGTTTTCAAAAAAATACCAATTTCTATACAAGATTATTTAAGTTCTAAATTTCTTTATATTTTAATATATGTTAAGTTTTTGACTATTCATAAATTGTCTTAATTTTATAGTGATTATTTTAGATTTGAATTTTATATATATATTCACATTCACTTATATAATTTTATGTTTTGGTATTTATACTTTGATTTTAAAACGTTTACTTATACTTTACAATTATATTGGTTTTGTACATATATTTTTACATTAAATCTTTCAAATTTAGTTTATAAAATACTATTATGATTAAGATATCTATCGTTTAAATGGTTTTACAAAATTTCAATTTATTTTACAAAGCAACCGATTTTCAAAATTTAAACCAAAGCATTTTTAAAAAATACAAAGAGTATGCCAACATACTCTATCCCTATATGTTGACATACTAGCCGTGATTTTTCAAAAATCAAATTTCAAGAAAAGTGTCACTTCATCGTTTCTCTTTGTGAATGGGCATATTGTTGTTTCTCTATAAATATCAGATTACCAAACGAATTTTTAAAAACTACCTTCTCATTTATCTCCCCTTTTTTTCCCCTACTTTTCTAAATCAAATTACAATCAAACTCTACCAAAATTCAACCAAACTCGAATTCTATTCCCATTGGTTTGATTCTCTATTATTCACTCTTTGATCTTTCCACTTTCTCTTACTCGAATAAAAAACAAAGTGCTATTCCAGAGTTATATGATCAATTTTAACCAAAAATTAAACATAGGTGTTTTTAAAACTCTATCAAATCTTATTACTATAATCGTAGGTGTGATTGAGCCCTTAAATCAATTGAGTGTGCTA
Organism: Allium sativum; assembly: GCA_030737875.1. Lineage (NCBI taxonomy): Eukaryota > Viridiplantae > Streptophyta > Magnoliopsida > Asparagales > Amaryllidaceae > Allium > Allium sativum. Next base: position 99,720,920 of record CM060909.1, read on the forward strand.
ATAGCCTCGAAAATCTAATGGGTGCAATTGAGCCTTGAAAATCAATTGGGCGTGCTTAGTAGCCTCAGAAATCTAAGTGATTACTCAAGGATTGGAAATTATGGAGGGTGTGTCTCGTAGCCTTGAAATCGAGATTGTGTTGGAATGAATGTACGATAACTCCGAACTAGTATAGAATCCTGATGTGTTCTTTCCTTTTACATTACTGTATTTACTTTTATCTGTGTTTTAATTCTGTGACTGTCTCTAATTGCTAATTGCATCTTTCTAAGTATAATCTTAAAATATTCTAAAAAGATGCATATAAATTAGAAAACGTTATTCATCCTTGCTCTAATGTTAATATAGCCTTAAGATCTTTATTCCGTAAACCAACAAATTTCGTTGAGATAAATATTTATTTAGATAAATTTTGAGTTTGTTACATATGGACAATGTGATAAAAAAAAGCGTTAAATGGATGATAGGTGGTGAATATGGACTATGAACTAATCGTCCAATAGGAATTTAATCAAGGATTAACCGGAACTGAGCGGTTTTGACAATTCATGTATTTTGAATAAGATTTTAGTATTTGGTTTAGTATTAGTTGATAAAAATTGAACATTTTTGGTTTGGATGGGCTTGAGAACAGACAAGGAGGAAAATCAACTAAATTGAACATGTAAATGTTTATACGAGGCATCAACCGTCACTTGATGTCTAGTTAGCGTCGAGCGATTGGATTCTTAAACGAGCCAATAAGACATGCCTAGACGGATGGTTATGCGGTGCCTTACCTAGCGCTTAGACCGAGACCTGTAAAAGAAAAATCATAATAGTGCCCATGGATAATAATTATGATAAGATAAATGATTGGTAGATTTGAAACTTAAAGAGGGGTTTTTTTTTTTTTTTTTTTGGTGAAGTTATGAAGTACTTGGACAGTTTGTAATTTACGTAAATGGTAATTTTAAAAATTAAAGTATTGTTGATGATATGAAAGAATTTGGATAAATTTTTTGAAGATGTGAATACTTTGAATTTAAAAAATTGATGAGAGGAATCATGGAAATATATGTGAAGTTAAAAATGTTGAAACTTAAATGAAACATAAATCAAGGGGATTAAAAAGAGGAGAGAAAATACTACTGTTTTTCTAGCATATAATAATAATTATAATATAGAAAACTAACATAACGTATTTCTTAAATTGTCAATGGTCCAATATGCAAGCCCAAATTTATGGTAATGGGCTAAACAATCCAATGAAATCAAGGCATCCTTGTAGGTTGTGGCTTTGATACCAGGTGTATGCAACTATGTGGCATCTGCTTCCGCATGACCACTCAATAACCTCGATGGTTTTTTTAGTTGTTTTTGATGTAACAAGTAACTTGGTAGGATACACCCCAACTAAGTTTATATTGATGTCCTTAACCAAAATAACCTGATTATGTCTCTGTGTTGACTCTCATACAAGGTTGCAACATCCTACTTTATCCTAGGCTTAGGACCGGTAACATTTCCAATCCGGGTAACCAGAATCTCTCTTCTTCTTTTTTTTTTTCTTTTTCGTAGGCTTTAGTGCATTTACCAGGTTCAAATGCACACACTGTACTTCTTGTGCTTTAGCACTGACTAACAACTAATGAGTGAATTAAAATGCTAGAGCAAATTTTGTAGCATGGAAATTTGCACCTCTTTAAATTGAAATTTATAAATTTGCATACACGAAATGAAAGAAAATGTGGCACTGTTTTATAATTAAAGCATTAAATGAGATACCTACAGTTATCGCCCAACGAACTTGGATAGTTTTGAAGTGAGTTTTGAGGTTCCAAAGAGCTCCTCAAATGTTCTGGTGCTCTATAATGTAATCCCAGTAGCATGCTGTAATCCATTATGCTTTGTGATTCCAAGAACGCGCAGTCTAAAGAAATTTGTCTGTGCAAATTAAATACTATTACAGTTAGATACTAATTTATGAAGAACAAATTTTAGTTTTAGACTCAAGGAAAAGAATTAAAAAAAAAAAAAACATATTTCAATTTTAGGCCTAGCTCAATTTCTTATGAAAAAATAGACCTCTGTTTTTGTTTCGCGATTTGAAATTGCACAAGCGTGTGTGTGTGTGTGTGTGTGTGTGTGTGTGTAGGGAAAGTCTATTAAGACACAAAATGATGACACGAATTTAGACACAAACAATCTCAACCACTAGGTCTCTCCATGAATTCCACATTTCACATAAAGACAAACAAACTATACGGTTTAGAGTTTGTGTCTCTAATATACACATACACACCCCTACATATATGTTAGTTGCACTTGCACATTTTTAAAATGCGCAAGTACAAACTGTAAATTTGTTTTTTGTGCACTTTAGAATTGTAAAACAAATCCTGATCTCGTGAAAACAATGTCTATTTTTTAATAGTTTTGGAACGAAACCCAGAGTTAAAATATGTTATTTTCTTAAGCCTAAAACTAAAATCTGTCCTTACTATAATTGTGGTGCACACACAAAATAAAATATTAACATGACACATATTCACACTAATGAAGTAGCTCTACTAAGAACAGGAATACGTGGAATGACGAAGCCGGAAAATGCCAAAATCACTCAAAGTCTCCAACTTCAAAAGTTATCATATAAACATAAAGAGTATTTTCCGAAACAAGGAACATGAGTAGTGGTTTCAGATGAGACAACATGAATAATTATTCTATGATCAAACTGATGCTCAATATTTATCATGTGTATGTGCATGCACATGCATGAGTATTAGTACATATTACAGTTCAATTTGGTAATAAAGACAAGCAGAAGAACCGACCTGAAAAGGGACTCTCTCCAAGATTTGTCCAAATGAAAAACATAAGCGAGATCAAGATCTTTCAATATGGTATTTTCATTTACATTGTGTTTGGATGTCGACCTTCCAAGAGAAGATCCTTTTAGATCATACCTTCGATGAATGTGTAGTTCTGTATAAAACATATTTCCCATCACTACGAACCTGATCTGCAAAATAAACTTATCAACCATAAAATATAGAGACCAGACTGATAGATTCAGTGAATTAGGTTTATACCTTCTTTCCTCCTTTCACTGTAATGCAATGGAGACCAAAAAACTTAGTTATGAGTGTATTCTCATAGGCATCAACATGTGCATAGTAACTGGGAAGCATTTTCAGCAGAATCTGCATAAAATTATACAAATTCGTTGATCAAGTTATTTGCAAGATAAAGAAAAAAAAAACAGCAAGAAAGAAAAAGATAGCATCTTAATGCAAGTACAGTAATAATCAGAATTACCCTTTTTCCAGAAACATACTATTATGGATGAAACTAAGTGTTGATTTGGTCCCTATAAAATATCTGTGGATTTATACGGATCATAAAGACTCTACAATTAGTATTTTTCCAAACAGAAGAAATGTTGTAAAGTGGAGGCACCTTAAGTTCATGTTTATTGAGAGTCTTAATGACAAATCTTTGATCTTGTGAAAGATAAAATATGGAGCCACTTTTTCCAGGCGAAGGAAGTTCCTTTAGACCGCGATCACCACATATTGACATCATGTAATCTGCAGATTCGATCTTGAACATTTCACGCAGATTCCTGAAAATATAATTTGTTGGTCGGTAATAATAACAACAGTAACTCCATAGGATTCCCCAATTGGTGTATGGTGTGTTGAGTTACTTGAGTGACAAATAATCATGAGTTCGAAACTCAGCGACGAAGGATATATTTAAAAACCTGTGATTTACCTAGAGTAAGCGTTGTGAGTGTATTGCATATTTCCTTAAAGTTTACAAGCAAAATTTGATTCTCTACTTCTTATTTTTTTTTAAAAAAAAAAAACAATTTAAGAATAGAGAATATAAACAATTTGCCTAGCTGATTCAGTCAGTCGTGGTCCATAAAAAGTGTCATATATTTCAGCATGTGGAAGTATTTAAACTTAATCAGATCTATGGAACTACAGAGAACTCTATTAGTATATGTCATGTGGAAACTATAAGTTTGCAACATGATATACTGTACAAAACCAAGAATTACCTAAAAACCATAGGGTAATAATCCTTCCAAAAGAAATCAATGGAGGAATGAGAAGGTGTTAATTTGGAACCTTTTCTTGGGAAATACATAGTCAATCTAGCTTGAGAACCAAAATCCGATGATTGAATTTCACGTCTAGGCATTGGTGCAATTTTTCCCACTGTGTGCCTGTCATTTTCAAGTCAAGATTTTAGTACTTCGTTTTTTATAAGCTCCAACATAAAAAGCAAAAAAGCACACAATATAGAAAGAACATACGTCAAAGTAGGGACAGAACTATACTTCTACAAATATTGATGAAATAAGTTTGTCAACAAAGGCTTTGCTCAATAAACTCGATACTCACACTACGAAGGAAATATGATATACATGTTGTGATTTGTGATATTCAATCACATGTGCTGAAGAAGACGATACTTGGATGTGCTTTGAAGCGGAGAAGAAAGCTGGAAGGAGCTGCAAACTGACAGCAAGGATTTCCAGACGTCTGGAATTAATTCCAGACATCTGGATGAGTTCAGGAATATTTCCCGAATTCATTTTCAGACGTATGGTTTTCAATTCCAGACGTCTGAATCGAGAACTTTCCGTTTTGATCGGGTTTTGTTGAAGATTTATATCGAGATCTTTTAGGGTCCAATTAAGGTATTGACCTAAGTTTTCTAATTTCTATATAAGCATCTTTTTAGAGATGGATTATTTGTACTGAAAAAGGATAAAAATTGTTTTTGTTGTGGGATTGCTATATATTTTCAATTTTAAGGTTTTCTTTTATAATTAATTGGTGAATTAATAAAGGATTCGTTGAAAGAAATTTGTTTGTCTTTCTTGTTTCTTCCCTCTTTTAAAATCTAATTGTGTAGAGAACCTCAGGAAACCCTAACAATTGGTATCAGAACCTACTACACAATTTTTTTGAAGAGGGTTTGAATATGAATAAAATAATTTTTGAAAAGCTTAACGTAAGAAATTGGGGATTATGGAAGGCAAATATGCAAGATTTTTTTATCTTAATAATCTTCATCAACCGTTAGAGAACAATGGGGAGAAACCTAGTAATTTATCTGAAGCAAATTGGAAGACTTTGGATAAAAAGACAGTTGTGTCTCTTTGATGTTTTTTTGGATAATTCAGTGTTTCATATTGTTGCTAATGAAACATTTGCTTATGCAATATGGAAGAATTGGAAGGAGTTTATGCGAATAACTCCGCAACAAACAAGGCTCTTTGTATGAGAAGAACGGTGAATACGTAACTTAAGGAAGGTGCACCAATTGGAGAACATCTTAATGATTCTCAGGAAATTGTGAATCAATTGACTACCGTGAACTTTAAGGCGGATGATGAAACACAAACTTTAATGTTAATAGTTCATTACTGGAGAGTTGGGAAACACTTGTGGTTACATTGAATAACTCAAATTCGGATGACATTGTTTCATTGAGGTCGGTGGTTAGTAGCTTGCTTAATGAGGAGGTGCAAAGGACGAGACTAATGGAAGAAAAAGATAAGAAGGCAACGGAAAATGGAACTTCAATTGAAAAGACCTATATTGCAAGGAGGGTTAATCATCGAAATATGGAAAGATAATCGAATAGACCAGACATGAAAAAGGAATACATTTATTTTTATGTGACAAACCTGGTCATGAATTTGTCATAAGCTTAAAAGGGATAAAGAGAAGATGAAGGCATTGAAAGAAGAGTTGAAAGAACAAAATAATAACGATAATGAAGTGAATTTTGGTGAGAAACTTGAGGGCAACGTTCTATGTGTTAATAAAGGCGAAAGCAAAGATTGTGTACTAGATTCAGACGCATGTTTCCACATATGTCATCAAAAGAAAAACATTTATTGATTATGAAGAACAAACTGATAAAATGGAATCTGCCGATGGTAGAAATTTGCATGTTAAAGGCATATGTTCAGTTATGTTAAAGATGAATGATGGAGGGGTGGTGAAGCTAACAGGAGTTAGATACATCCTAAAAATTAAGAAGAATTTTGTTCCAATATGACAGTCTGACAAGGTTTTAAGTCTCGGATATCGGTCGCATTTCGTCTCGGGAATTTTATAAACTTGATCTCGTATCGGGGGAGATCTCGAACGGAATGAGTCTAATTCGGGAGTTCATCTCGGATTTTTATCTCGGGTCTGAAAGTTCATACCGGAACAATCTCGGGGTACATAATATGTAAAAAAAAATGGTAATTTTACAAAATGATTTTTATGAATGCTATTAAAAACATAGTAACTTTAACTGGAATTGCAAAATAACTTTATTATTCTTCGTTTTGCGAAAGATCATTCATACTCTAAATCGTAATATTCTTAAAACAGAAATACTGTTGGACATAAAACATTAAAAGGATCCAAAACATTAAAAAAAAATCAGCATAAATAGACCATAAAATACTTAATTTCATAAGTAACATATACGTAAAAAAGACGAATATGAAAATCGTAAGCATTGTAGAACATAAATGAACATACAATATAGCCATTTAACATGCAAAATGTAAAATAATAAAAATTATCATGGCTAGATTTGAGTTTTTAAGCATTGTAGAACATATATGAACATACAATATGGTCATTTAACATACAAAATGTAAAATAATAAAAGATTACCACGGCTAGATTTGAGTTTTTTAATTATTGTTCTAGTTCAGACAAAGATTTAAATTTTAACAAAAAAAACTAAGATCTCGGACGATATTCCAGTATTTCATTTCGGTCGATATATCGTTCGATATTGCAATATCTCGAGCGATAAATTCGAAAGGAGATTCAAAGTGATATTTGCTGTTTCATTTCGGAAGGAGCCCAAAATGAGATCTAGGAGGAGATCTCGGGCGATATTTGCGAGATTTGAAACAGTGCAGTTAGAACAAAAAGGCTGCAATTTATCGACTAAAGGCGGAGTCACAAGGGTTTGGAGGGGTAATACAGAGCTTCTACGCCCAAAATGGAGAAATAATAATATACATAAATTGCTCGGAAAAACGATGGAGAATGTTATGAGTTCTCAAATTGGATTTAAAGAGGCAAATTTGTCTGAATCAAGGTGGAGTCAGCCATGTAAAGCCACAAAGCCTACATGGAGGCCATTGTGGTATTACAAACAATTTTGAGATTATTTTTTTGTGGTTCATCTCATAAGAGAGATGCATCATTTGTAGGCGGTTTTAGGATTTGAAATGTGTTTTTGTTTTGAGATTGGTGATTGTTGGGATGTTGATGTGATTTCGTATCAATGTGGAGTGTTGTGCTTTGTGATATTCAATCACATGTGCTGAAGAAGACGATATTTGGATGTGCTTTGAGGCGGAGAAGAAAGCTGGAAGGAGCTGCAAACTTGCAGCACAGATTTCCAGACATCTGGATGAGTTCAAGGATATTTTCCGAATTCATTTTCAGACGTCTGGACGTCTGAATCGGGAACTTTCTGTTTTGATCAGGTTTTGTGGAAAATTTATGTTGAGATCTTTTAGGGTCCTTTTAGGGTATTGACCTAAGTTTCCTATTTACCTATATAAGCATCTTTTTATAGATGGATTATTTGTACTGAAAAGGGAGAAAAACTTGTTTTTGTTTTCGGATTGAGATATATTCTCAATTTTTAGGTTTTCTTTTATAATCAATTGGTGGATTAATAAATGATTTATTGAAAGGAATTTGTTTGTCTTTCTTGTTTCTTCCCTTTATAAATTCTAATTGTGTAGAGATCCTCAGGGAATCCTAACAATACAGTGGTTCACAACCATTCTCGGTACTCATAAAAAATTGAAATAAAGGTTGATCGCTAGAGAAAGAAAAATAAAGAACCAAAAATCATGCATATGTAAAAAGTTTTGCTAGTATGGTAAAAACATGTTTTTTGTCAAAATGTCATAATAAATGTATTTGGGGGAAGTTGAAGGAATTCAATGTGATAATATGGTAATTTGATGTGTAGTTGCTCTTAAAATCATGTCTCTAATGTAATGTAGAAACTGACAAAAATAATTTTTTGTCATAGTTGCATTTCTGATATGTAACGCATGCTAAAAAAAATGACTACCTTATTCCAAGCTGCAAATTTAACATCAAGAAATAATTCTTGTGACCCTTAAATATGATTTCACCAGGCCCTTTCAATGATTTTGCTTCAGCTTCAAATGTTTCTTTCCATTTATAAGAAACTTCGAGTTCATTGCTTCTTCTTTTTTCCATTATCATCACCCCTTGAACGTATTCTCTCTCATAAAATACGTATTTATCATCTAGAATATGTTCTGATGAAATTGGCAACTCAAGAGCAATCTCATGTAACACTACATTTACATCTAATGAAGCAGGCTTATGTGATTTGCGGCCTGAAGTTTTGAAAAGGTTGTTAAGACTCGGTATTCTTAATATTTTCTTTTTCAAAATAGGTTCCTCGTTCATAAATTTTTGTTTATCGACATTGCTATCATGGGGAACTTTACTTCCAACTGCATAAAAAATTCCCTCGCCATCCTTCAGCCCTTTACTCCATGTTCCAAAATAATGTGACCCATCTGCATACTTATAATAACCTGGACCATGCTGCAATCCATCTAGCCAAATACCATCGTGTAAATCACCATTATCCCATTTCATTACACCTCTACCACTCATTTTTCCACCTAACCAATTCCCTATATACATATTTCCACAACTCCATATATATTTACCAATTCCTTCTAGCAAACCTTCACGCCAAGAACCCTCGTATATATCTGAATTTGAATATGTTTTAGTCCCTAGGCCATGTTTTATGCCCATTCTCCAAGAACCTTCATAGATTGATTCATCAACCGAAAAATATGTACCACGGCCATGGAGGAAATTCCCACTGAAATTGCCGGCATATTTAGCTCCCGACGGATAGTGAAGTTGCCCTATTCCTGTCATTTTCCCTTTTTCCCACTCACCTTCGTAGAAAGTTCCATCTGACCAAGTGTATGTCCCTTTTCCATGAAAACGTAACCTATCTATGTTCCCTACATAGGTGTCTCCATTTGAAAAAACCCTCTGGCAAATCCTGTAGAAGAGAAAAACACGAACATTAATATAGTATATACAGTTAGAAGATGTGGTTTTGACCACTATCGTTGATTACATAACTAACTCCAAGTCACAATAATGACTGCTGTTTCTAAGACATGTTTCCTTTCACTCTGTCACAAGGAAAATGATTGAGAAAAATCTCTCTCGGTATAAAGCTGAGTTATTTGATCAAGTTGTGACTGAAACAAAAGAAATGATGATCCAAGGAGGAAGCTTTAATTCAAAATTGTGTCAACAATTGTATGTTATAGGTAGAAATGGATGATGAGTCATTATTTGAGATGCAACAATTCATTTCAGACGGCCATACCATTTGAAAATATACGATTGTTATGTTTCAATCATCAAATCCCAACTGGTTTTGAAATTCAAACAGAATGCAGTCCAAATTTAACTAATTAAAATTATTCACCTTTCATCCACCTCATCGTCGCTCATCTCGTTTTATTTATCTGCATATGAAACATTAAACATAAGTATCGTATACAATAAATGATGCTTTGAGCTTCTTGGAAGCTAATGTCATAACGTATAAGAAAATGGCAAAACAAACTGGATGAATGTGATAGTCTACATATTTAAAATTCAGACAAATTATAATGGCTGCATCACAAACTTGAATGACCAATAATAATGGATACATAGAAGGATGTTTATTTGATAATAAGCTACACATCAGTGGAAGCTTGGTATAGTAAACTAATGCCAAAATTCATAACATTCTTACACTGTATTGCCTGTCAAAATAAAAGTTGATTCAGTTCCATATTTGTATAAGAACGATCAATGCATTGTATATAATGGAAGTTCTACTATGTCATGAAAAAAAAATGGAAAAAAAAAAAAAAAGGTTCCCGTGACATGGTAAAACGGATATAAAATTAATATATGCTCGCATCACACAACATTTATATGCTCACGATCACCAAGAATAAGATGCTCTTAAGCATCTAGTTCCGTATAAGCAATTGTAAAAAATATAACTTAAAAGTTAGTATTGTACTACCTAACTTAACAGCCAACCACAACTTACAGCTTTGATGTTATTTAAAAAAAAAAAAAAAAAAAAAAAAGTTCAAAGAAAACTTTCTCATTGTCATGAAATTGTTTCCTAAAGAGTATTTACATCAACTTAAAAGTAACCAAATGAAATCAGTAGTTAGTTTTTCAGTTTGGTACATTCAAAAGGAACTGATGTTCAACTTAAAAATCAAATGCTACCCAAGCACATTAATTTAATAACTCTCTAAACCATTTGAAAGTAGAAACTGAAACCAAAAGTATGGAGAGGAAGAAAAAAGTGTGGTCAAACAGCCTCTAACCAAGTTGAAAGTCATACAATACATTCACAAATTTCGCATATGTATTTCAGCTATAATATCCTATTTCTCAGCATATCACAAATTCTTTAATCTAGTCTCAACGCTTCACGATTTACAAAATTTTTAAGTAATATCAACACATTACATTACATTACATATATGGTTACGAAATTAATGCTCAAACACTGCAGCTAATTGCCACCGGTCGAACTGAAAATACTTAAATACCACTTCTACTTCTAATTCTATAAATAAGGAAAAAAGAAAAAAGAAAAGAAAAAAAAAAAATTCAGATACACTAACCAGTCGCTTCGATGTATATATTTACAGAACCATAAACGAATCAGAATTTCATTGAAGTTATTTTCCCCTGTGTGCCAAAAAGAGTTTCCATTTTTATCTATTTAGAAGAGAGCTGTTTGAGAGAAAAATACAGTCACACAAGTGCCAAATAAGACCGATTTTTATTGATTCGAAGCGATGAACGAAATTATAGATAATTAAAACAATAATTGTTTTCACTGCTACTAATATTTAACTTTCACTGCTGCTTATTTTAATATTCCTAACTCGGTTGTACGATTTTCATTACGTCATTGGAAGCTTGAGTGCTTTCATAAAATATAATTGTACTGGTTGACCATTCTATATTTAACTGTAATGCAAAAAAAATTAAAATTAAAAAGTTGAAGTTTATTTGATTTTGCTAATCTAGCCGTGTTGAAAATTCAGAACCGGATACTTTGATTGAAAATTCATGAAAATTCAGAACCAGTTGATTTAATTGTATTTGGCAGCTTAGAGTACAACTTACTTTGAAAAGGAATTCTAGTTGACGGCAAACTTAAGCGAATGAATGTGACATTTTAATGGAAAAATTGAATACACTGGATATGTATTAGTCACTACAAACATGAAATAGTTGAGTGGACCGTTTAAAATATGATTTTTAATTTAATCAGTTTATATTTAATTAGTTTTTGACAGATAATATATGTCTATAATTTGGAGGAATAAATAAATAAATTGAACTAACTTCATAACATATTGGACTTTGTTACAAAGACAATGCAAAAATGGCATCTCAAAATAGATATCGTTTACATAAATTATTAATGTTAGGATTTTATAAAAAATTTGAAACTTGCTAGTTATATTAAGTAATAAAACAAACTGAATCACGCATCTTTGTTCAACTGAATGTGGTAGGCGACATATTGTTCTTATCGCGTTAGACGCGTTATGAGCGATAAGAAAAAAGGCTGTGAACAACATTTAAATAGTTTTAAATAGTGATTTATAGTGCTGTTGGATATGGTTTGACTTTGAAATACAATCGCTCGATCAAACTTGTTTATGAAATTGCTTCATGGATCATAAATAAGAAATGGTTGTTTCTTATATTTGTATTTATTAGTTTGGAAGTTTCCTATAATAAGTTCTCAAACAACAAAGATGAAATAAGTTACTTATGAATAGCTTTCCTAGCCACAAATGTAGTTAATTTAATATATTTTTAACCTTAATATGCTAGAATGTTGCAAAATTTCGTTTGAAATATGTTTCCAAGCAATTAAAATAAAAAATATTGTAAGTGGATCGAATCGGATCGGGCGGAGTTGTGTTTTAATCATGTCCTTAATAAAATTCAGACGGACACAGATAGGACAAGTATTAAGTTCAAGCATTGTTTATACGAGTCAGACAACGAATGTAACATAATCGAACAATAAAAAAACATCGAACATTTTTGGATTGGACTGTAAGGTGGCGTATTCTAATTCTGTTCTATAAGAGAATCGTACAGACACGGATCAGACATCTTATTGCCTCGGATCGAGCCGGACGAGACAACATATTGTCATGTACGATATACAACTCTACCTACAAAGGAACAATTTCTCAAGTTGATAAATAAATTTATGGTGGCATTTATTGAGTTATTTACAATGGTAGATGTTTGAAGATATTTTTTCCCCCTTATATTTTTTTTTAAGTGTATGTAGTAGCACTATTAAAAAAAAGCATAGTTAGACAAAGTGCTCCTTTTGGTAACGCACATTCTCAAAAACAACAATTTAGAGTTCTCATTATCACTTTAGCTAATGGTTTTTAACTTGATATTACGTTAAGTATCCAATTAGACAAGTTTAGGAAAGCAAATTAAATTGAATTTCGCCGGACAACAAAATCACGTTTTTTTTCTTCTTGTATCTATTCTAATCTCCTAGCTTAAGCTAACTAAAGCAACTAGATTCTATTTTTGGCTTAAAATTATATAACAATTAAAAGACAATAGGAATAAACTGCTGCGTGAGTCCATCTGCGTGAGTACAAACACCTCATCAATGCATTATTCTTTTATTCTCAGAGGCTGATCGCACAGCACGTTGTCGACTAAAGAATTACCATTCACTTAAAAACAAAAGGCATTTATGAACAAACCAGTATTACCATACAAATACAAATGTAAATGAATCCTACAAATAACAATGTCGATTAATTCATTTTGTCTTCTTTTTTTTTTTTCTTTTTTTTTTTTTTGTCCTGTTGCAAAATGCAGCAGAAAATAGCGGAATCTTAATGATAAACCTTAAGCCAGTTTGATTAACATAACACTTGCTGTCGGGGACTTCATTCAAAGAAAGTCTACTGTATAAAAACAAGATAACGTTATGATTGGAGCATAGTTGTACAAAAAATCATTAAATAAAGTAGGAATATAAATGCGAACATGAAAAGATTCGTGATAGGTATAAACGAAAGCACAACTAGGTGGGCAACGTTGCCAACATTTACTGGCTAAGCTACAACTTGTTTAAGTACTAGATTGCTGCATCGAATAATTCGCATTTTGGACTAGTATCTGAAGCCGGGTCCAATATTTCTCCCTATTTTCGGACTATTATCTTTAGTCGCTGTCAATGTACAGCACCAAAATACTCAAACAAAAACTTGCAAAAATTACCATGGTTGAAATGTACTACTTCTACCATTCTTACCAAGTTAAAAATAAAAAAAGAACATGCTGGAATGGTAGAAACATTGAACATGTCATAGTTTTAACGGAGCAGTTGGAAAATTAATAATATGGTTGGTTTTACCAACTAAATCTAACATGTGCAGACCTTCTAAATTGACAGCATTTCAAAAGCCAATAATGCAAGAGAGAAGCTGATGTAAAAACAGCATTTTTACAGAAGTTAACTTGTTGTGAAGATTTAGATCCAAAAAGTACTTAAAAGTCATTGCTACACGGTTTTAAATTGCAGACTGTAGAGCTAAAGGCCGAAGAAAGGTCCTTCTTTCTTTCAGTAGGCTTTTGATTCTTTCGTGCACGTCTTCTACTCGGAGACAAAATATACATGTCCCATGCAATGAACTTGGACCATGCCTGCAGTAAAAGGATGACTCTGTGGTAAATACTTGTAATTGGATAGTTGTGAAAACAGAGACAGTTCATATATAGTCATATGTCATGTGCATTGTTTCATATGTCATGTACAATCCCCTAGTTGCTTGTTATACATACATCATAGGCTCGTAGCAGCATTAACATGACATAGAGAAACAATGACATCTCTTTGTTAATGGCAAGTAGAAGAGTAAATAATTATTTGAAAAATATCAACAACTTTAATTTAAAAATGTTTGTTACAACTGCATTGAGAGGACATGTAATAAAAATACAGTAATCATGTCTATCAAATACATCAAAACAAAAGTCATTTGTTTAGGATCATCTAAGACTTAATGTCTATTTTTCCTTTAATTTGAGCTTTAAAAATGAATTTTTGGCGTCAATGAATTCTGGCGTATAGTGTGTCAGTAAAAACATCTGCTGATTTCATGAAAAGGATTAAAAAAAACTTATGATCTGTAGAGAAAGGTACAGAAGTGCAACGAATCCGGCATTAGAAATACAATATATGTCGGCAAATTTAGGCAAATGATTGAGATACTCTTTAATTAAATGGCACAACTATAGCAATTAAACTATGGGTTTTGGTGGAAAACATAAACACATTAATAATATGTCAACACATCATCCCGGAAAAAGAGAACCAGACAGATTAACATAGTTTTTATCAGCAGCATGATAAAAAGCTAAATATATTCATTTCCATGCTAGAATTTTTCAATGTTCAATTGAGATTTTAGACCATTTATTTGCATATTCTAAAAACTTATGGTGTTAATAAATGATAATTCTACGCATATAAGTATAAATATAATTAAGTGCAGCCTAAGTCAAAAAAATCAGTGATAACTTGCTAGGTTACCAGGGAAAAAAAATCTAGACAGTTTACACTTGAATATTTAACAGTGTTATATCAAAACAAACACCCTAGGATCGACCATCAGACCACGTACATATTACCCTTGTCCAACAAGGAAAATAGCATGCAAGTGATTACCGTATGACCAGACAAAATATAACATATGAAATGTACAAAAAGAAAGATAAAACCATAGTGCTCACTATCATCAAGAAGATTTAGCTCCTTCCCCGAGTTTAGCTTCACGTTCTTTCCGAATCCGTTCTCTCTATAAAGTATTAAATTTCAAAGTATATTAGACATAGCTGTGTAATGAGGCTTCGTATAGATAAATACCAAATGGGCATTGCTTAGGACGTTATTTATCATGCATTAAATATTTTATATTCAATACAATAAATACCTAAAGTTCACAGTTAAACCAACAAATATATATACAGTATTGTTAATTGATCAAAATCAAGAAATTGATTTTATATGATAATAAATTACTTTTTCAAGATATTGCAACATAGAACATGCCTCTAATGTATGCATCTGTATGGATCTTTCAGAATGGCTGTTTAATCTCAAGCAAAAATCAAAACTGCGAAGTCCACGAGCTTCTTGGTGTATGTATATACAGCAGAATGAGATCTTATAATCTAGGTGAGAAAAAGAGTAAGGATATCCTTAGAGTGAGCGGAGCACCACATTGGTGCATCTTAGGAAAGGATGTGCATTTTCATTATGACCGTGAAACCACACAACCACTTTAAGATCATCCATATCTGGTTACCTCATTCAATATGAAGATTAATCAAAATGTGTAACACCCCGTAACGTTGACGTTAGTTATTTTAGTTAGTTAGTTGGTTATGTCCCAAATATGAAATTTGGACAAATAATAGAAATTGACCAACAAACTTGCACAATTTAGTTCATGGCCAATTTCTGAGCAACATACATATTTGAAGTTTCACAATCGGCCGTATGAATATGTTACAGACAAAAAAAACGAATATTGAACGAAAATAAATATATTAACATATACGTATATTTAATTTATAGGCCAACCGTTCGACCCATGTTTGGGCACAATCGACCGGGGGGTCAACCTCTATGAGGAGGGGCGGTCGACCGCTTCACACAGACACACACAAATTATGGTATTGCTTGGTGGCCCAGATTTATATGTATATTTGATCAAAGGAATGTGGTAGATACTTGATACTTGCGTTTATAAATTGAGGTCTAACCCATATATTCTCATATTTCCTGAAGGCTGGAGCGAAGCCCTGACATTTCTTCTTCTCCGCTTTGTTCTTAGCATTTATCAAATCATATATATATATATATATATATATATATATATCTGTGTGTGTGCGCGCGCGCACGCGCATAAGTCTATTAATTTTCAAAAAAAAAAAAAAAAAAAAAAAAATATAAGTCTATATGAACACAAATTGTGAACCATTGGACTCTCCTTGAATTCCAGCTCTCATGTAAGAACAAACAAATCTCATGGTCCACAACTAGTGTATTTAATTTTGTATCACCAACTTGTGTTCAAATAGCTTTTCAGATCTGCAATTTTAATATATATATATATATATATATACACACACACACACACACACACACACACGCACGCACACACACTTACACACTTTTTTAAACATATTTCTTGAATTGAAAGATGTTAGATAATCAGGAATTTCAATTTAGAAGTTATAACTCTAAACCTATTACTAGTGCGCATTATACACAACGATATATAGGAAAGATGCATAGGTTGCTCCTAAGTTCACAAACAATAAGAAATATACAATATAGGGATAATACTCCTATTGTACGCAAACAATTAGATTCAGTTCTACTAGCAATCACTAAGTTAATCCATCAGCTAACTTGACCTCACCACCAATATCGATTAACAAAAAATTTAATTTGTGGGCCATATCAGATTGTTGAGGCCTTTTTCTTTTCAAAGAAATCTGATTTACCAAATCCACTACCCAAATTTTCTGCACATTCAAAGATTCTACTTTATACTTGCAAGCATGTCTAATTGTTCTGAACTATCATCGTTACTTACATATGTAAGTATGCATGATTCAATGAGGTGAACTTGGAATACTGAAAGAAGATACAAATTATTTACTGTTCTGTAAATGGCAATGATATACAAACCATTTGTTGTTGAGTTCCGGGACCTAGATTGTAATATCCCGAGATTTTGTGACAATTTAAATTATTAAATTTAGTATGATCTTGGACAACAATGTGGTTTAAATATTAAAGTTTTAATTTGTTTATGTTAATTTATAATGAAAACTGAAACTTAATATTCAATATATTTTGATTTGTGTAAATTATAATTGAAATATAATATTGAATTTGTAAAATATGAAAATTGGATTCAAAATAAACGATAGTTGATTTATACGTTTATATGAGTTCAGGTTTGACTTGAATAAATTTAATAAAACATTTGAATTGGATTAAGTGGTTAATAAACGTAAAATGAATATTTTATTTTATTAATGAACTGATTAAATTTGTCATTTTGCAAACAATCTCGGAATTCAATGAAATTAATTTTATTGGATCTGGAATTATTAATTATTGTAAAATCTAAAATTTCGTAGCCAACAGAGTTATCGTTTGATCGCAATAATTTAAAACGCGTAGAAATTTGTGCATATAATTTAATTAAATAATCAAGTTTTAGAAGAAACTGCTAGAGACTTTGGAATTGGGCTTTGAAATATATTCCATTGCGTTCAGAAGGCATAAAAACATATTGTTAGGCAGTAAGCGGGACTGATTTGGACTCAGTCCGAATTTTGGCTTAAATTCACGCAAAACAAGAAAATTAATTAATAAATTATTTCAAAAACCCTAACTATTCCATGGCTGCCGCTTATTCTGAGGGCTGAGATCATTTCAATCTTCTTGGCTTAATTTCTTTCAATTTGATTAGCGAAACCAAAAGGTTTCTGAAGCAAAATCGAAGACCTTCGCGTGATCTTTACATCCATACGGTGATCGTTCCATTTAGCAAATCATGGAAGCCGGAATTTGGTCAGGAGGGCAGCGCATTTGGGCACGTTTTTCGAGGCGGAATCACCACCGAGCGGGACCAGGTTACGGGTGAAGGTGGAGCTTGGAACGGCCGTCGACGTGGTACTGTTGGATCGAGTGTAGGTGTTCTTGATTGGATGCGTGATTTATGATTTAAAAGGGTTGATGGGTTACAGTTATTCACGCATCGCGTTGAACAACGAAGAAGGCGCAGAAAAGAGTGCTGACGTGGCGTTCTTCTAGTGGGTAACGTTTTTATTTTATTATTTTTATATTTTGAAATTCAAATCTCGTTAACACTTGTAACTTTTTCATACGAGCTCCAGTTGATACGCGGTTTGTTGCATTGGAATCGTATCGACGAGCTCTTCGCGATGATAATGATTTGGGCAGATTCTAAGATAGTTAAATTTTGGAGTTTATTTTGGATCTCAAACGCGTTCAGAACCAAAGGTGAGTGATTAAACCCACTCACACCTAACTGAAATATTTGATTGTTAGTTAAATTAAATTTACGTTATGATATGATTGTATGTTTGTTGTTTGATTGTTTAAACTGCTTATTTGTGTTAATCGACATAGACAGTATAATTTAATTTAATTGTTGTTATAAATTGTACAATTAGAATTTAATTTCTAGTCTAAAAACCTCATACCTGATAACTAATAACTGATATTATATTGAACTGTTTATATGTGTTGATTTTGATGGATGCCTTGAATTTACATATTTAATGTATTGATATGTAATTCATCTTGTTATCGACATTGTTTATATATGTTATTGAAATTTGTTGATTAATCCCGACCATTACCCTAAACGTTACGAGGCCTGTCAATGGGTCGGGTCGGGTTCGGGTCGGGTCAAGTCGGGTTCGGGTTGATTTATAAACGGGTCGGGTCAACCCGTTTATTAAACAGGTCATATTTTCCCAACCCTAACCCGACCCGTTTATAAACGGATTGACCCGACCCGTGTAACTCGTTTAACTAAATAGGTCGTGTCGGATCGTGTTGGGCCGGGTTTACTCGTTTGTAAAATTGGTAGATATTGCCTACTAATATAAGCAACAAAAGAGCCAAATCACCAACATGCACACTGTTATATAATCACCAATATGCAACAAGTTGCAAATTCACCAACAGACAACACATATATAAAGCATGAAATCACCATATCCAAAATTCATTTTCTATACATAAATATATATTCTCATACTACATAAACTAAAACTACCAGTATGGAAGAGATACAGTTGTTATAAGTAAAATATAACTAACAACATACAAGAATAAATTAGTAAAATATAACAGTTTACAAATACGAGCATACTGATTACTGCATACATAAAAGACTAACACTAACAGTATACATAAAATACTAACAGTATGGAAGTAATACAACATATAATAGGGTTTGGCGGGTCAAAATCGGGTTAGCGGGTCAACCCTAAACCCACCCGTTTGGGTTGACCCGAAAATGACCCGCTAACTAAACGGGTCGGCTTAACCTGCTAATTTCCGTGTGGGTTTCGGGTCGGGTCACGGGTCAGGTAGGAAATTGACAGTGTTGACACATTTTTTGACAAAAGCTGTCACACATGAAATTCCTGAATGATAACATGCTCGAGCGATGGAAACGACGTCAGAAGACATTGAGAGATTTGGTCAAAATCACATCCTCAACATAAACAGGTCCGAAACTCCTATCAGACGACCTCTTTTGGGCCCGAAAACAGCGATTACGGAGCTGAGCTCTGTAACTTTTGTAGATCTCTGAGTTAGCTTCAGTTTGAGCTTCGGTTTGGCTCAATCAGACTTACGGTTTGAAAGTTATGCCCGTTTTCGTAAACTTGTGTAATCTAGCAATTTCCTGGATAAAGCGACGAAGCAGCGCACAATCGGAGTATGGATCACGCACCCTCGGATCGCCCCTCATCAGATCGCCCTCCTCAGACCACGGCCCGTCCGTGGTAATCTCACGATCCGACCCGATCGCCAGCACTTCACTCCAGCTTCACCATGCCGCTCACGACCAGACTCGGCTCGTGATAGCCATATCACGATCCGACCCATGACCACGATCCGACCCCATGATCGCGATCCGACCTTCAGACCTGCAGATACGCTCCCTGTTTTGATCTATTCTCATGCCACGTCTTGCTCCTATTATCCTGGATCGGGTGACACGTGCCCCATCACGATCCAATCAACCCAGAAGCTCTCCTACAACTATAAATACACCATTTGAAGGCATTTTCAAGGATTTTTGGCCATTCTTTTTCACGGCTTCCACCATTGCTGAAGTGCAAAATTTTGCACCCTTCTTCACATAAATTCTCCTCTTCTAATCTCAATTAACACACGGATTGTGTGTCTGCATGTAACTGATTCTTGTAATCTGTCAGTATAACAATAAGATTATAAAGTGGACGTAGGCTACATCTACAGCCGAACCACTATAAAAATCTCGTGTGTCTCCTCTTAATTTACTATTTTCTGCATTTTTGTGATCTGCGATCTGCATTTGGGTGTTAGGCCCAGATTTTGGTCTAACATTTTGGCGCGCCAGGAAGGGGGACACAAAAACTTCAACTTCTAGCTTGAAAGGAAACTCAATGGCTAACAAAAGGAAGAAGACTGGAACTTCTTCTCATGCCGATGATGCTGACGCTGAAGGCGCAAGGAATGAGGCAAGCCTGGAGGCTTCCTCCCATGAAGACCCATCAGCATACCTGACTAGAGACGAGATGGATGGAGTTCTCGCTGAATTGAGGACCCAGATGGCAAGACAGGACGATCTCCTCCAGAAACAACAGGAAATGATCAACCAATTCTTCGCTCGGATGGATGGAAGGCCGAGCAACGCTCAAGCCATTGGAGACGGAGCCACTGAAGCAGCTCGCACAGGCCACCACGATCAGATCGGGTCGGGCCCAGCGACCCGCCAGCACCAGTGCTCGGGGGCAACCCACTCCTTATTGCAAATGCACAGCAGCCTACTTCAGCTCAGGTTCATATAGACACCGGATTGCGAGCTCCAGCTCCTCAACAGCATCAAACGGTTCGTGATCTACCTCCAGGACCCAGTCGGATCGCCCCCCTGCTTCACGATCCGACCTCGCGAACTGGACTTCACGAACCTACCTCACGAACCGTCCCCCTCGAACCGGGTCAGGTCGCCCCCCTCGATCCACGATCCGCGAGCCCCAGGCGACAGCTCACCAACTTCCATCTTCTCCTGCACTCAATGCTGGGGGCACCGGCTCTGATCTTGACAACTTGCAACAACTTTTTGAGGGCAATCGACTCGCCGATCTGATTCAACGCCTCACGAGAGGCCGCACCTATCAAAATGACGTAGATGACGTCAATCATAACCCATTCACTCAGGAAATTAGAAATTCCCACAATCCACCAGATTTCAAACTTCCACAACTGGAGCCTTACAACGGCAGGACAGATCCTACCGTGCATCTCATGTGTTACAAACGGCATATGGAAGTTCAATCGGCATCGGAAAACGTCATGGCTAAATGTTTTCCCCTCTTTCTGACTGATATAGCAGCCATGTGGATTCGGCAGCTGGAAACAGAATCGATCAACAGTTGGAACATGTTGGTCGCACGCTTCTTTGAACAGTTTCGGGTCCACATCGCTCGACCCAAGAACGTCATGTCACTCACTACAATCAAGCAGAGGCCCAGAGAAACTCTGCGTTCTTTCCTGAAAAGATTCAACGTTGCAGCAGCATCAGTGGATCGCCCTGAGCAATCGATGGTACTGATGGCTGCGGTATCCGACGTTCTGGATAACACGGAATTCAAGAAATCTTTGTACCGAGATCTACCACGAAATCTCGGCGAATTCTACCTTGAAGCAGATAGATTTCTGCGGGAAGAAGATGCAACTTCCGAGAAGAAAACCCTCGAAGTCAACATGCTCGGAGATGGAGAACCGCCCAATCCTGGAAAAGGCAATGACAAGGGTAAAGGAAAGACCCCTGCTACAAATGATCGTAATGCTCCACCCCGGAGAGGGTCCAGATACGACAAATACACTGAACTGAATGACACTCTGAGCAACATATACATGGATACATGAGGTGTTGCCTCCTATCTGAGACCTCCCAAGAGGGAGCCAACACAAGCACAACGCAATTCTGGCAGACACTGCATATTTCATGACATTGATGGTCATAACACTGATGACTGCAGACATTTGCGAGACCTTATTGAGGACCGGGTCAGGCGAGGAGAACAACCCGAGTATATCATTCAACCAACTACGCCAGCACCTGCGCTGCTACCACCGACTCCCCAGAGAGGGAATGATCCTGGATCGAGCAATCGCGGGATCATTATCAAATGATCCCACTCAGCGGATCCCTTCAGTTTGACGGACTCCGGTTCGTAGTTCATGTTTTTAGGCTTTTAGGCGACTCCTCGCCCCTCTTTGTTTTTCCCGCATGTAATAAAGCAGTCACATCAGCCCACACGCACAGAACAGGCTTGTGGTCTCCAGCCGTGTCCGGCAAACGACTGCTGCATTTTCATGAATTAGCAATAAGCATTGAGCTCCGGCTCCCAATTGGATCCGTCCAGTACAAACATGAGCTCCGGCTCCTAACTGGATCCGTCCAGTATAAACAAATTTTCATGTGCATTTCCTTGGTCGTCTTACTCCGGTAAGGCCGTCTTGGAACTTTCATGTGCATTTCCTTGATCGTCTTGCTCCGGTAAGCTGTCTTGGAACCTTCATGTGTTTTTCCTTGGTCGTCTTGCTCCAGTAAGGCCGTCTTGGAACCTTCATGTGCTTTTCCTTAGTCGGTTTGCTCCGGTAAGGCCGTCTCGGAACCCCTCTAACATCTCCTCGGATGGTTTACTCCGGTAAGGTCATCTAGGAAATATTCTTGCATTGTTTGTTTTATTCTCTTGCAGGTACAAACTCCTGGTCTTCTTGGATTTCTCTGGCCTTAATACGATCCCGTGTGATCGTCGGTTTTCTGGCCTTAATACAATCTGGCGTGATCGTCGCATTCTGAATTTGGATTTCTCAGATTATCCAGAACACATCTGCCTTCAACCAGCAAGATATGTTCTGGGAGGCAAACGTGTTGACACATTTTTTGGCAAAAGCTGTCACACATGGAATTCCTGAATGATAACATGCTCGAGCGATGGAAACGACGTCAGAAGACATTGAGAGATTTGGTCAAAATCACATCCTCAACATAAACAGGCCCGAAACTCCTATCAGGCGACCTCTTTTGGGCCCGAAAACAGCGATTACGGAGCTGAGCTCTGTAACTTTTGTAGATCTCTGAGTTAGCTTCAGTTTGAGCTTCAGTTTGGCTCAATCAGACTTACGATTTGAAAGTTATGCCCGTTTCCGTAAACTGGTGTAATCTGGCAATTTCCTGGATAAAGCGACGAAGCAGCACACGATCGGAGTATGGATCACGCACCCTCGGATCGTCCCTCATCGGATCGCCCCTCATCGGATCGCCCTCCTCAGACCATGGCCCGTCCGTGGTACATCTCACGATCCAACCCGATCGTCAGCACTTCACTCCAGCTTCACCATGCCGCTCACGACCAGACTCGGCTCGTGATAGCCATATCACGATCTGACCAATGACCACGATCCGACCTTCAGACCTGCAGATACGCTCCCTGTTTTGACCTATTCTCATGCCACATCTTGCTCCTATTATCCTGGATCGGGTGCCACGTACCCCATCACGATCCAGTCAACTTAGAAGCTCTCCTACAGCTATAAATACACCATTTGAAGGCATTTTCAAGGATTTTTGGTCATTCTTCTTCACGGCTTCCACCATTGCTGAAGTGCAAGGATTTTGCACCCTTCTTCACATAAATTCTCCTCTTCTAATCTCAATTAACACACGAATTGTGTGTCTGCATGTAACCGATTCTTGTAATCTGTCGGTATAACAATAAGATTATAAAGTGGACGTAGGCTACATCTACAGCCGAACCACTATAAAAATCTCGTGTGTCTCCTCTTAATTTACTATTTTCTGCATTTTTGTGATCTGCGATCTATATTTGGGTGTTAGGCCCAGATTTTGGTCTAACAGACAGCCCTACGGTTACGGGCATCAAATAAACATGGGATAAATCATTAAAATGAATTAAGAACGTAAGTTGAAATGATAAATACCTATGACCCTGATTTGCATTGAAATGATATATATCATTTGCCAAAATACTAAAATTAAACTTCGTATTACTTGGCCATATGATAGAAAATTTTATACACCGGTTGGTTAGATAAAAATTATTTTTAACCTTGAATTTTGAATATTGTTTAAAGACAATATAAATGACATTTTTAATCGATTTTCTTTGAATTTGAACTTTGAGTTTTGAAAATTAAAAATTTTAATTTTAAAAGATTCGTAAATGTGGATAACTAAAGTTAAAATTGAATTGAATATGAACTGAATTTATCGAAATTGAATTCTTTATTTATCTTTGAAATTTACTTTAAATTAACTCGACTAAAGTTATATTTGAATTGTGAACTTGAGATTTTAAAAATTGAAATAATTTAAACAGAGAATTATGATTGAAATTTCAAATATTTGAATCGAATTGAAATATAAATGGGAAGTTGAGTTCCTTTCGAATTGAATTATCGAAATTGAGCCGAATTGATTTGAAACTAGAATACGATTTCCAGTTTGGTTAAAATAATTGAAGAAACGATTCTAATTCCAACTATTTGGAGCGCGCAGGTTTGAGTCCCGGTCTCTTCACATATGCGAGGGAAAGGCTGTGCGTACTAATCGACCACCCCCAGAGCCCGAAAAGCCGTGAGAATAGTACCAGGACGGGAGACTGACCTGGGAAGTCCTCTCGCGCTTGAGTACGGGAGCCTTTGGCACTAGGTATCCACCTTTTATAAATTATTTTAATAATAACTATTTTACTTTATAAACTATTTTACCTTATAACTATTTTATTTTAACTTATCTATTTTAATTATTTTAAATAAACCATTTTTACAAATTAACTATTTATTTTATAAACTACTTTAATATTTTAACTATAGGTTTTACTAAATTTGATTATTTTATTTTTAAATACAAATTATTTATTTTCAAACTATTTTCAACATACATATCATCTATTTTTAAATATATTTTTAACTATTTTAATATTCAAACTATTTAAGGTTGGAATTGTTTCAAGAGTTTTAAGGTTGATTTAAAAAGGGATTTTATACGAAAGTATATCCTATTTTAAATATGAATGGTTTTAAAGCAAATATGATATTTTGATATGAAATATGAATCGTTGAAATGTAAATACGACCGGAGTGAAAAATGTAAACGTTTGGTTGTTAAAGAGACCGAGATCGGATATTGTCATACTCTCTGCCAATACCGAAAACCACTTTAACAACTGTGTACGCGGTGGAGTTCCAGAATGAAGTAGGTTGGTTTGGAGACGATGACTAGATTTGAAGAAAGAGAACGATGATGGATGGCCTTGAACTTCGGGTCATAATTAAAATGACTAAAACAGGTGTTATACCATGATTAAGTGATGTCACACCTCCTATCGGACACACTTCTTCGAACCATATCTATTACTTTGTGATTTGATTGGTGGCCACCCTTGATTTTGGGAGTGTGTTTCGAGGTGGGCGGTAGTCGTGGCTATGCGTTACCACCGGTCACGGGCGTGCATCGGTAGAATCCTACCGTGGGTATTTCTCGTGCGCCTTGTCATATTATCCTGATCGAGCCCCTACGATTTTGATTTGTACCGTACCTATGGAGTGCCCTCTGATAGCTCGACAAATTGACTGCTGGTTATGGATTTACTATTGAGTTGAGAATTAATTTGTGTGCCCGACAAATAGGTACACCTTAATGAGTTGGTTGTGCAATTTTATTTATATAAACTCCTGTGAATGAAATAAGATGCATTGTGATGGCTGTTCCATGTGAGATTATAAACCATGCCATATGATAGCAACGAATAAATTACGAACTACACCGCATGGCATACTACATGAAGACCGCATATCATATCGTATTTCATATAAGCATTTGGCGCTTATATGACGAGGTTTGGATTTCCGTCACTACGTCACTGTGGACTTTATGGTATCTGTATAGACTATGGTATTATAAACGGTGTAAGGGTAAAAAATGTAATCCCGCTTACGCTATTTTGATATTTTATTATACTGAATAGACACTATTATAATAGCGCATTATATTATATAGTACCTACTTTGACGGATCCTTTGGAGATGGAAATACCCGTAACATCTCTTAAGTTATTGCACTCACGAACACATTGGATAAGAGATGCGAATTACCGTAATCATCTTTGACGCTATGACACTCATATTGTTACCTGATGGTCATAAAAATTACGAAATCAAGGATTACATGAGAAGACTTTCAGTTACGGAATGCAAAGTCAAATATCAACATAGTCATGGAATGCTCAAGTAACCTCCAAAGGAAAACTGAAGACTTGGTTGATCATAATATATATACATATAAGAAAACCTATAATAGAGATGATCACTTAGAACTAAGAATTGTCGCATTACCAAACTGTGCTTCTTTTGTCCACTTAGACCCAAAAACTCAAGTTTACACATACTCCAATTAGGCCGAGACCTCAGTGCCATAGAGAGCATACATAATTGACATTGGACCAGTGTGGAACCCAATTTTCTGACCAAAAATATCATTGATGATTTAAAGCTATACAGTAATACTATTAATCTGACATTTTGTCGGGTCATATGGTCTGAGAGAAACCCAAGCTGTTTCGCTCATATTCGTACAGGGAAGAAGCTAGATATTCAGGAATGTAAAAATAAGGAAGCAGCTACTGGAAATGCTGCTGGTGTGAGAAGATGCGCTAAAGGAGGTGAAGCTGAAAACGTGAATAAAGCTTTGTTAAAACTTGTTGTGCATGCATATCGCTGGTGCGGTTGTTTATTTATTTTTTTCAAATAGCAATCACTGGTTGAGTGGCTTACAGAAATATGATGAACTATGTAATACTGTGGGTTATATTATCCATTAACCAAACTCTGAAAATGCTATAGGTATATTGGGAGCTTGTCTCATTTTTCCAAATAGTATAGACAATGGAAAATTATAAAACCTAGTTCAGGGAGTTTCTCAGTTTCCAGAAGTAAGCATAAGTAACAATAAAACAAGTCTGTATTTTTCTACCAATTGCCATGAAATAGGCAGCTATCAGCGGAGTACAACATATCAATAGTGTAAGTAAACAATGTCACTGTATTAAGTGAAGAATGCATATCCAGATGTCCATAAATTTCCAATCCTCTCCACCTAAGCAAAGCTAGATGTCCATAAACTTCCAATCCACTACACCTAAGCATTTCTGCTAAACTATACCATTGGTATATAACAGGTACCACTTGCCTATAGAAAATCATGATAAGCTGAGCAGATGAATTGAAACAAACTCAGATACTAAGTTTAAAATCATAATAAAATTTCATATCAATAGTTGTACAGATTCTGCTATGAAGAAGCAAACAGACACTATAAATTTGAGACCTAAAGTTAACAAGATACGAGAAACAAGTTTATAAAAAAAGAGGTCATACCCTTCTTTCCCAATATGGATTAAAGCATACAAAATCATAGACGGGCGTGATTGTTGTGAACAATGCAAGATTTACTCCCATGAACACTAGAAGTCCTGCCAATGGCCGCCTTCTATGGGGCATCTCTTTCGATTATCCTTCTTTTGCAGATGAATTTGAAACTAATTCTGGGGAATTTAGAAATAAAATCAAACAGTTAGTGTGTTCCAAATATTATGATCAAATGCGATATAATTTTCTCATATAACATTGATTCTTGATCAAGCTTATGATACACTGACGAATAAACCCTAATTATAAACTGAACATTTCAAAAATACCAATCACCACTTCTGGCCGCTGGAGTGCTCGTTGCCAAGGGCGGACCCAGGAATTAAGACTACGGTGGGCTAACTTTAAAGCTATTTTTTTTTATAAAATTATAAGATTGGGAGTTGTATTGAGGTGTATCAGCTTCCAATATTAAATGTTCATTTGATGATCCATCTTCATTGCTCTTTTTTAAAAATGATAGAAGATTTTTTGGTTTCTTGCTTGGTTGTTTGTTTGACATTTTAATACAACCCATTAAAAATTATATCAAATAATTAGCAAAGTTCGACATTATCAAATTTAATAGAATAGCAAACAAATTAATGTACTAATGTAATGTTTGTATTCAAAGACAATTAGACAAATCAACTCAACATCAAGGTAATTGATTTTCTTCTTTGAATAGTATCGATCATTTCAGATTTTTTTTTTTACTACTACTTTAGGCAAAAGCGCAAATTATCTAAAACTTCAAAATTGTGTTCTCATTTCAATCCTCAAGCGAAAATCAATTGGTTAGCAATCACAAATGGGGAACAATCAAGCAGTAATTTAATAACTATGTGCAATAATGCAAATTGCAACCCAAAAATTTAGGGTTTTTCTTCAAGAAATCAATTTCTAATCCAATAATTTGAAAACAAATAAAAAAACCACCTGAACTGATTAATGCATAGAGCCGAGATGCCCGCAAATCCGCTGAATTGGAGATTTGGAGAAGAACGCTTACTATTTTCTTTTCTCTTTTTCTTTTTTGCGCAGGAAGGACAAAACCTAAAACTGGAGAAAAGCTGAATGCGCTGAAGTGCTGAATTAATAATACGTTCTGTTTTTCCCATTTCCCCCTTCAGCTTTTGGGCGCTAGGCTGTTGGGCTTAGCATTGCTTTTTTTTTTTTTTTTAGCCCATGACTAATTCCGCCCTTGCTCGTTGCCACCACCTCTGTTCCCAATTCAGCTAGCGCCGACCTCTCTTCTGCTGCCCGATGATTAGCGATTTGATTTTTCTTTGAAGTTGAAATTATGGAGTTGAATTCCACAATAAGGCAAATTCAATTCCAACGAAAATGCACACAAGTCCCAAAAATTAACCAAAATTGGAGTCAATAACATCTAATTAAAAAGTGTGATGCTAATGGCACTTTAGTTTCCTCTTCTTATTACCACAACTAAAAAATGCACATGAGCCAATAACAACGAAAATGCACATGAGTCAATAACATCCATTTCATTGCCCGGAATGGCGGTTTCTCATTTTGTAGGGAGGTCATAATAAGAAAACAAATCAGCAGTTTGAGAAAAATCGTAGTTTTGAGTTTTAAAGCTGCTAGCCAAATTTGAAGTAGTGCTGCTAGGTTAAAATTGGCAAACCCATTGGTCTAATTACTTTTCGTTATAAATAAAGGCTAAAGGTATTCATTTTTAGTTTACCTCTCGTCCTTTTATCGTCCCTAAACATGACATTTCCCCTATTTCGTTTTTGGTTTACATCTATGCACATTTCACATCAGATCGTCTCTAATTGTAGATTGTAGACTAGATCTACATAAAGTGAGCAAATATCTCCGTCTAATCAAGGACTCAAGTGTTTGATTGATGTCCGGATTGGGTTTCCCTTCAACTTCATTGATTTAGAGAATTTGGCAAGTGATAATGATCTTTCACATGTGTATATTAGATTATATATTTTTCTTTGTTTATTTTTATCAAATCTAATTATAAGATGTAACGATGTATGTGTTAGAGCAGAATGGTTATCCTTTATTAATGATAGATCTATGATTGAAATTGATGAATTTATGTTCGTGTATGAATATGAATGATTGTTTTCTCTTTAAATGGTTATCTGAATGACTGAATTGCTTGCTATACTTGATCTTGTGCGTTAGTGTGAGTTTAAGGAGCTGGAAGGATCATTGGAGGTGATCAGGGATGTCCGAGAAGTGGCCAGAGCAAATCTGGAGCAGGTGAGAAATTTCATATTTATTTCTCTTAGCTTGAACCTACCGTGTAGGCTCGAAGCGAAAAAGTGCATGAGGATTCGAAGGAGCTTCGAGGGAGGACAAGGGATTCGAATCAAAACAGTAATATACTCGTAATTATATTCAGAACAAGTTTGTTTGGCTCATGGCATGACTTGGAGAAGGAAGGCTTCAAATCAACCTAATGATTTGAAGCATGGCTTAACAACAAGTTGGTTTCGAATCGACCCAGTGATTTAAAGCAAGGCGAGGTTGAAGCATGATCCAGATGAGTCAAAGAAGGATCAAGAGGTTCAAAGCAATGCGGTAGGAGCTCAAAAAAAAATATGTTGAACGATTTATGATAATGTTTTGATTCGAAGTAGCTAAAATTGATTCGAAGTAGCTAGCTTTAAACTGAGGCCCAAGGTAGTGAAATTTTGGGTTAATGTTCGAAGAGAAGCAACATTAGGGAGACTTGATGCAAAGGGAGGAGTATTTCGAAGCTTGGTGCTTCGAAGGAGTGTATATTTGAAGTAGGGTTCTTGAAGACTCAGAGCAGGGTGTTTAGAGCTACGCACTTCGAAGCCTAGAAGTTGGGAACTTTAAAAGCTTTAAAGTGATGAACTTCGACACCTAAAATATACATGCGAAGTAGAGTAACTTTGAAGGTGATTAAATGCTCAAAGTGGAGTAACTTCGAAGGGGAATTATGTTGATGTGGAGTAATGATTGGATGTTGTAATCTAAGGAGTGCTAAGATGGTTTGTTCAAGGTATGTTAGAGGCCATGGTGCAACTCATCCATGGGAACTTCATATAAAGTGGAATCGACACTACACCAAAAATATCAATTAGGCAGTGCGCATGGCCGTATCTAATTCGATTTGGTAGTGCTATGTGCCATATCAAATTTTGGTGTGTTTTTCAATTTGATACGGCCATTAGAACACTGTAACCAAAAATACATTGTCCTACTTGCATATGCCAATCCTGCAGTTAATTTATCTTTAAGCTTATCTCCAAGCTTCACTATGCTCTCCATGATCACCATATTATTATACATATAATAAAAATTAATAACACATACATACTATTTCATTTACAGTTAACCTTTTTGCAGTTCCTTCCACAGTTTATCCATTGAATGCACTTTGAATCAAAGGCGTCTACTATGAAACCACCTGCACCGAATGGCCACTTTTGATGACCGTGGATCTGAACAGCCACTCTTAAGAAGAAAGCGGCTTTGTTCTTGTAATAACCCGCAAATTTTGGGCCAGTTTAAAATTTTTATTTTGGCAATTTTAGCGAATTTTGAATATTTAAAATGAATAATTTTAAATAATATCGACGAGAAATTTGTTTTGAATAGAATTCAACGTATATATTTATACGCGTTGTCGTTAGAATATAAATATTTATTTATAATTATAAATAGAATTGAAAATGGCGCGGTAGTTCGATAATTCGATTTCAAACTTCAATTGAATGTACCGGGTGCAAAACACTCCGGATTTTAGTGAAACCAAAAACATTAGGATCTAATTGTGGATATCTTTCCAACGAATCCGACAAATCGAAATTTCATAGCGGGAATCAAAAGATATGTCCAGTTGAAAATTCTGAATAGTCGCTATGGAATTCAGGCCCTTAAAAATGGACATTTTGCAAATGACCTCGGATTTCGACGAAACTAGTTTTGTTGGGTCCGTGATGTAAAGTTATTGCTAGGTTTCAAATTTCATAATTTTTCGAATCAATATGTGAGCGTAGCAGAGGAAAACGCGTTTGACCGGTTTTAGTTGATTTTAATCGACTGGAAAATGGCCATTTTTCCAACGGTCTCAGAATTCGACGAAATTAGTTTTGTTAGGACCGTATCGTCAATACGAAGCTAGAAAATATTTTTCTGGAATTTTTCTAGTTAGTATGTGACCCCGGTAATTTGAAATGTACGTTTAAAATTCAATATAGTGATTTAAATATAAATTCAAAGGAAACTGATCGAAACGATCCAATCAGCATGCGATACATATCCCATTGTGTTCGGAATGGGGGTAAACCGCTATGGACGACAGGCGGTGGGCCTCGTTTAGAGGTCGTATGTAAAAGTCAACCTTTTTAGAAATTAAAATAATTAAATAAAATAATAAAATTAAAATTCTTTTCTCCTTTAACCCGCTGCCCCCCCCCCCCTTTCCCTTCATAATCGATTTCAGCAGAAGAAGAAAAAAATAAAATTCCATCGAGGACGGAGACCGACCGCCGCCACCGGAGGCGCCCACCTCCGTCCAAGCTCGCCGCCCTCCCCTTCCTCGACTGCGACGCCCGAACCCCCCTCGCCCTCGCGTCCCGCTCCTCTTCCCCTCCTCCGTCCACCGCGGCCTCAGCCGCGTCGCCACCCACCTCCCTCCAGCGCCTCGCGAACACCCCCCCCCCCCCCACAGCAGCGAGGCAACCACCGACGCCCCCCCTCCTCTCCGATTCCTGTAAGTTTTTTTTATATTTTTTTTTAATTTATTTTTCAATTTTAGTTATTGTTCTATTCGATTTTAAAACTGAATTTTTATAGTTAACAAGAACTGATTTTTATTAAATTAAAAGCATTGATTTTTAGTTTAGAAAAGAATAAATGTTTATTTAGGAAAAATAGTTATTTTTAAACTAGAAAGATGCGATTTTTATTAACTAGGTAAGATTAGTTTTTTTTAAATCAAAATGATTTGATTTTGAAAAGTAAAGATTTGATTTTGAATTGTGGAAGTTAAAAATATAATTTTTACATGATAAGAATATTAAAAACATCATCTTTATATGTGTAGAAAAATAAAAACGAGATTTTTATAAAGATGAAATCTTTAAATTTGAAAAGGCGAAGTCTATGTTTTTATAAAGGCGAAAACTATATTTTAGAAAGGCGAAATCTTTATATGGAAAATAGCGTGATAAAAATATAATTTTTATCTATATGACACCAAAGTAAAAATTCGATTTTTATATATTGAACATCATAGTAAAAATTCGATTTTTCTACATTGAAAAGTGAAGTAAAAATATGATTTTTCCTTATAAGAAGTTGAATAGTAAAAATATGATTTTTCCTTATAAGAAGTTGAATAGTAAAAATATGATTTTTCCTTATAAGAAGTTGAATAGTAAAAATATGATTTTTCCTTATAAGAAGTTGAATAGTAAAAATATGATTTTTCCTTATAAGAAGTTGAATAGTAAAAATATGATTTTTAAATTGAAAATAAACAAATAAAAATGTGACTTTTATTTTAAAGACATCAAAATATAAAAATGTGTGATTTTTATATATGTAGTGACTACGGGCAACGAAGACGAAAAAGGCAACAACGAGGAAGATTTCTGTCAATGAAGAGTCGTGGTATTGGATAGCTTTTGGTGAGAACTTCTCACTCAAATTCACTTTTTCTAGTGTTATATATATATATATATATATATATACTAGGATGCAGACGGTGTTTAGTAGCACCCGACACCCGTCATCCACAGACCATGGATGGCTTGTTTGTTAAATTGTTTGGTTGTGTAGTTGGTTAGTCTATTTGGTTTAAATTGAATTGTTTGATGAATTGAGATTGATTTGATTGATGTGTGAATGGCGTGGGCCTTCACTAGACCGGGGATAAGGCTAGGCCTCGTCCCGTTTCTAGTATCGTGCCGTTATGCCGCCGAAATTTTGAAAAATAAAAAGTGTTAGTTAAAAATAGTAAAGTGTTGAAATAAATATTTTTGACGTTAAAAATATAATTTTTAACGTGTTAAGAAACGGCATAAAACTCTTCTGAAAAGAAATAAATATTTATAAACAAATCGACCGATTTGTTTATATACACTGATTTGACTGATATTGATTGGGTCGATAAATTTTACACATCGCCCAACTGCACAAACAAAAATATGTGTTTGTTGATTTGAAACCCCACACGGGTGTTGGGATGATATTTGGCGTACACTAATCCCAATTATTTAATTATTGTCGATCGATTGGTCGACAGACTGTGTAAGCGTCGATTATTTATATTTGATGCTTATGCAGTTGTGTGGTGCACTTTGGATGATGGTTGATTGTTTATTATTGCTATTATATACATGTGTTGTATGGAATCCATAAAATTAACGTTATATGGTGATTGATTGGGCCTCATTCCAATCGGGAAAATAAGGAATATTATAAAAGAAAATTCATGTGTTGAATATAAAAATAGTCATGTGTTGACGATGTTCATGTGTTGAGTGAAATATTTTATACAATGAAATTTACATCTTTATCATATTTAAAATTAGAACTACTTTACGGTTGAAGTCTAATTGAAAATCAAACGATAGATACTATAGTTTTATAAAATATTTTACATAACAAAAATAGTGATGTGTTGACAGTACTCATGTGTTGAGATTAGTCGTGTGTTAAAAGAAATATAGATTCATGTGTTGAATGGAATAAATATTCATTTGTTGAATAGGATAACACATTTATTGAAATATATAAAGCCGTGTTGATTAGAGTTGCGCTATTTTGACGTGAACGATATTTATATCGATTATATTCGTTTTATAATGAATATAGAAAAGAAGTGATTTCAAAATATAACATTTTGAAAATATTATCATTTATATAGTAATGATGTGAAATATCCAGTTTTGATTTGAAATTGAAATAGTGTTGAAATGGTTTTGAAACAAAGTTAAAACGATTTGTAAAATACGTTTTAAAAGGAAATTGACGAAATATATATATATATATTATATATATATATATAATGGCCTGAATAGAACGCGCCGCGCCGCGGCAGTTCGTGAATTTCGACCATTAACTTCGAATTGTCATTGCGGGAGATCCAACCGTCGGATTCTCCTAAAACCGGAACCGTTGGGTTCGTATCGAAAAGAGCTTTCCAATGAATATTAGAAATTTGAAATCTAACGGTTGGATTTGGAATTATGTCCAAATCAAATTTGAAAAAGGTCGTTGTAAGTGCAGTTCGATGGCCGTTGTTGGAAATCGACTGTACGGGCCTTGATAAAATTATTAAAAATATCGATAATTTGTGTAAAATTATAATATGTGAATTGGAAAGAATTGGGCTGAAGAATTCCACATTTGAAAGGATAAAAATAGATTTTTATCGAAATGAACTAGTTTTGAACTAGAATTAAAATCAATTTACTTTTGAAATAAATAAATTGAATTTGAAAGTGATTTTAAAAGTAATCAATATTCCCAATACGTGAATTGGGCTGGAGTTGAATCGAAATTATCTTCGGAGTATTTCGATGTTGGATTTCGTGACTATGCAGATATGGTTATGGGAATTTGAAAGATATATTTTATATCGTTATTTCCAATACGATATTTATTGGTTTCAGAATTTGATATTGAATATAAGCCGATATATTTTTTTTATTCAAAGCCTTGTATTTAATATCAAATGTGATTTGGGTTTATCGTGGATCGTGTTTTAGATGACATTGGTGCTTTAACCCAGTTAAAGGCAAGATATTGATTTTTGAGAAGATTAAAACTAAGTGAAGTTTTAATGAATCTTTAATTAGATTAAAATGTGAATTGATAATTTAAATTATCAAATCTGAAAAGTGATCGAGAGTGGAGTATCACCAGTTTTGCTCCAAAGCGATAGTTAAATCTTTAATTAGATTTGAACGTGAAATTGTAATTAATTTTACCGATAACACCGTGGTGTTAGATATGGAGTATCACCAGTTTTGCTCCATGGGATATATAGGTTGGGATTGGGAAATAAAACAAATAATTACTTCGGTGTGGTTCGCTAATCCCGACTAGTTTGAAATGATATCCAAAGGAAGATTATAGGATAAATTTAGAAGAATTTATCTTGGATAAAATTAATGGGAACATTTCCCTAAGAATGTGATTTTGTGAATAAAAGAATATTCTGAATTGGAATGAGGCGTTCGTTGTGTTTGTGTAACATTTGTTTATCATATACGTGGGTTATTCAGGAAGGCCGGGTTTATACCCATTCTGAATAATCGATTCGACGAGATGTCGAAGATGAAGACGGTGGTTGAAGACCGGAAGTCTTCACATCGTTTGGGTGATTACTGATGATCTTGATTGGGCTGTACACCCAGGATGAGGGAATCAGTTGGTGATCGTCCAGACGTACTTGGAGATGGATGGATATGCGAGGAAAGTGCCTCCGGTTTCGTTCAGACCCAGAACGAACTTGTAAATGGATTGTGTGTCTGACATTGGATTTTATTCTGTGTTGATTGATCTCTATTAAATATACATCTGTTTGGCGATGGAGAATTTATTCTCTTGCTTAACGCCCTTCTCTGAGACGTACGAGCTCAGAGGTTGTATATCGATGGACATCAGTCGCATGGAGTGAATTGCCAATGTGGCACGCGTAAGTGGCAATTGATCAAGGCTTCTGTTGAAAAGCAAAGTCTTGTGGTTGATGATCAAAGCACGGCTGGTGTGGCGTAGCTTTGTGTGTAACGTGGATTCGCGAGCCTCACACCTCGGTATGAGTCAAAAACGGGATACGGACCCAAGGAGTGCACGACGTTTCTTTCTAGCTAGGGTGGTGTCAGTGACCTACCAGCCCTGACATTTATATACTTTTCACCTGTGTGGTTGTTGGATACGAGGCGCCTCGGATATAGGTCTGTAAGGACCGGGAAACGTGTGTTCAGGAATAATTAATCCTCAAAAGTAAGAGAGGACCGGCCTTGGAGGTTCCAAAGGATCAGAGTGGGGTCCTGAGGCATTGCTAGAGTGTCTCGAACGCGGAGAGGAGCTTGCCCCTTGCCTCGGCTCATGACGGAAATCCAATTTCCAATACGTGATAGTGCGGTTTTATTTGTAGAACCTAGTATGGCGACATAGTGGTATGGGTCATTAATGCCGCCTATGATTGATATTTATGATTGAAATTGTTTTGACACTATACACCTATAATAGTATCAAATAATGTGTTTTAAACGTATCAAGCATGCTTTGGCTGTTATAAGGTAAAAACCCTATCCTCCGGCTTGCGTTGCATTGTGTGATGGGACCTGGGTCTTATAACAGCTTCATTTTTCTTTATTTAGCATTGCGCTGTTTGTTTTATGCACTGGTATTCTTGGGAGGAAACCCGTTCCGTGTTATACGGCGTGGTCCCTTGATTTACCGAACTTTAAAATAAAGAATTATAACTGTTTTAGTTCTCACACCAGTCACATGACTGACCTGGAGTTTATTGTTTTAACCTAAACTCTGGGTGCCCCTATTTTCCACACGGGCAGCTAGTAGTTTTTGTTTTGCAGATTTATATCTACAGGGTCCTGATTAACAGCTGGAACGATGCTCGGAAAGCTCTGTATCCGTGTATCACTTTCAGTTGTGTTTTGTATATTTTCCGCTGCTATGTAATTTATTGTAATCTCTGATATTTGTCAAATGTAATTTTTTTTTTACTCTGTATATTCTTGTATCTGATGGAATTGTTGTAATAATAATGAAATGTTCTTCCGTATGCGCTCATTTGTGTGTTGTTCTCAAAGTATTCGTGCTTTCCTTCACGGGGAAGTTACGGGTACTTACAGTGGTATCAGAGCTTTGGTTTACAGAGCTCGAGAACAAGACACATTAGAACCATACGAAAGAATTCACCAGATATTGGATTAGCAACATCCAATTAGAATGACTCGTTAGAGATAGGATCAGTAGTATCCTAGAACGAGTGTGAAGAGTATATTTTTCAAATGAAAACAATTTTGTTTTGAAAATTTAAATCGTTTTATACGTATTTGAATATTTATTTATTTTGAATATGGACAATCGAGTATATAAAGATTTTGCATATACGCGTCATGAACGTATATTCGAAGTTTTAATATATTGGATAGATATAGAGTCACATTCTAGACACCCGGGGATAATTCTGGTGATGTGGCCACATCATCAGTATTTATGTTCGTGTTTCGAAGGTGTGATTTCTATATATTTCCATTAGACTGGTGTGAGAACCAAAACTAATATAGCTTGAATACATTGTTGTGAATTGGCATCAAAAACATGATTTTTTGTATATATGTATCAAAATTATGAATTGGAAACTCTAATTCACTAATTGATTGATGTTTGTGTTGTTTGCCTATTTGTTTGCTAATTTTTAACCATTTAGCCTAATTGAATCAAATATTGAATTATATCGAAAATTGGTTGCATTTGCTTGCATATACATATACTTACATTGAACAGGTCATAGCAAGGAGGCTAGAGCAGAGAATAAAATTTGTTTGCCCGACAAATAGGTACATGTTTACTACATAATTTACTGTTTTGTTTGGGTGATGATGATTTTGTGAGCCTATTGGCTAGCCGCTTGGCTTTTTCTTTTTCTTTTTGAGATCTGAAGGACCGGGGAAGCTATTTGAAATTCCCCGATGCTCCCGGTGCAGGGGAGGTTATGGCGAAATTTTTCGAAAATTTAGGGTGTTAGCCAAATTTTTGAAATTTTGAAAATTCTCAGAAACTAAAAAGTTGGAGAATGGAAGCCAGATCGAACGTAGAGCTGAATAATCAAACCACTTTCGACTTTGTTCCTTTTCGGGGACGAAAAGTTTTAAGTGCGGGAGATTGTAATAACCCGCAAATTTTGGGCCAGTTTAAAATTTTTATTTTGGCAATTTTAGCGAATTTTGAATATTTAAAATGAATAATTTTAAATAATATCGACGAGAAATTTGTTTTGAATAGAATTCAACGTATATATTTATACGCGTTGTCGTTAGAATATAAATATTTATTTATAATTATAAATAGAATTGAAAATGGCGCGGTAGTTCGATAATTCGATTTCAAACTTCAATTGAATGTACCGGGTGCAAAACACTCCGGATTTTAGTGAAACCAAAAACATTAGGATCTAATTGTGGATATCTTTCCAACGAATCCGACAAATCGAAATTTCATAGCGGGAATCAAAAGATATGTCCAGTTGAAAATTCTGAATAGTCGCTATGGAATTCAGGCCCTTAAAAATGGACATTTTGCAAATGACCTCGGATTTCGACGAAACCAGTTTTGTTGGGTCCGTGATGTAAAGTTATTGCTAGGTTTCAAATTTCATAATTTTTCGAATCAATATGTGAGCGTAGCAGAGGAAAACGCGTTTGACCGGTTTTAGTTGATTTTAATCGACTGGAAAATGGCCATTTTTCCAACGGTCTCAGAATTCGACGAAATTAGTTTTGTTAGGACCGTATCGTCAATACGAAGCTAGAAAATATTTTTCTGGAATTTTTCTAGTTAGTATGTGACCCCGGTAATTTGAAATGTACGTTTAAAATTCAATATAGTGATTTAAATATAAATTCAAAGGAAACTGATCGAAACGATCCAATCAGCATGCGATACATATCCCATTGTGTTCGGAATGGGGGTAAACCGCTATGGACGACAGGCGGTGGGCCTCGTTTAGAGGTCGTATGTAAAAGTCAACCTTTTTAGAAATTAAAATAATTAAATAAAATAATAAAATTAAAATTCTTTTCTCCTTTAACCCGTTGCCCCCCCCCCCCTTTCCCTTCATAATCGATTTCAGCAGAAGAAAAAAAAAATTCCATCGAGGACGGAGACCGACCGCCGCCACCGGAGGCGCCCACCTCCGTCCAAGCTCGCCGCCCTCCCCTTCCCTTCCTCGACTGCGACGCCCGAACCCCCCTCGCCCTCGCGTCCCGCTCCTCTTCCCCTCCTCCGTCCACCGCGGCCTCAGCCGCGTCGCCACCCACCTCCCTCCAGCGCCTCGCGAACACCCCCCCCCACCCACATCAGCGAGGCAACCACCGACGCCCCCCTCCTCTCCGATTCCTGTAAGTTTTTTTTTATATTTTTTTTTAATTTATTTTTCAATTTTAGTTATTGTTCTATTCGATTTTAAAACTGAATTTTTATAGTTAACAAGAACTGATTTTTATTAAATTAAAAGCATTGATTTTTAGTTTAGAAAAGAATAAATGTTTATTTAGGAAAAATAGTTATTTTTAAACTAGAAAGATGCGATTTTTATTAACTAGGTAAGATTAGTTTTTTTTAAATCAAAATGATTTGATTTTGAAAAGTAAAGATTTGATTTTGAATTGTGGAAGTTAAAAATATAATTTTTACATGATAAGAATATTAAAAATATCATCTTTATATGTGTAGAAAAATAAAAATGAGATTTTTATAAAGATGGAATCTTTAAATTTGAAAAGGCGAAGTCTATGTTTTTATAAAGGCGAAAACTATATTTTAGAAAGGCGAAATCTTTATATGGAAAATAGCGTGATAAAAATATAATT
The DNA here is from genome assembly GCA_030737875.1 of Allium sativum. Lineage (NCBI taxonomy): Eukaryota > Viridiplantae > Streptophyta > Magnoliopsida > Asparagales > Amaryllidaceae > Allium > Allium sativum. The sequence goes on from CM060909.1 coordinate 99,760,981, forward strand.
TTTATCTATATGACAACAAAGTAAAAATTCGATTTTTATATATTGAACATCATAGTAAAAATTCGATTTTTTTACATTGAAAAGTGAAGTAAAAATATGATTTTTCCTTATAAGAAGTTGAATAGTAAAAATATGATTTTTCCTTATAAGAAGTTGAATAGTAAAAATATGATTTTTCCTTATAAGAAGTTGAATAGTAAAAATATGATTTTTCCTTATAAGAAGTTGAATAGTAAAAATATGATTTTTAAATTGAAAATAAACAAATAAAAATGTGACTTTTATTTTAAAGACATCAAAATATAAAAATGTGTGATTTTTATATATGTAGTGACTACGGGCAACGAAGACGAAAAAGGCAACAACGAGGAAGATTTCTGTCAATGAAGAGTCGTGGTATTGGATAGCTTTTGGTGAGAACTTCTCACTCAAATTCTCTTTTTCTAGTTATATATATACTAGGATGCAGACGGTGTTTAGTAGCACCCGACACCCGTCATCCACAGACCATGGATGGCTTGTTTGTTAAATTGTTTGGTTGTGTAGTTGGTTAGTCTATTTGGTTTAAATTGAATTGTTTGGTGAATTGAGATTGATTTGATTGATGTGTGAATGGCGTGGGCCTTCACTAGACCGGGGATAAGGCTAGGCCTCGTCCCGTTTCTAGTATCGTGCCGTTATGCCGCCGAAAATTTGAAAAATAAAAAGTGTTAGTTAAAAATAGTAAAGTGTTGAAATAAATATTTTTGACGTTAAAAATATAATTTTTAACGTGTTAAGAAACGGCATAAAACTCTTCTGAAAAGAAATAAATATTTATAAACAAATCGACCGATTTGTTTATATACACTGATTTGACTGATATTGATTGGGTCGATAAATTTTACACATCGCCCAACTGCACAAACAAAAATATGTGTTTGTTGATTTGAAACCCCACACGGGTGTTGGGATGATATTTGGCGTACACTAATCCCAATTATTTAATTATTGTCGATCGATTGGTCGACAGACTGTGTAAGCGTCGATTATTTATATTTGATGCTTATGCAGTTGTGTGGTGCACTTTGGATGATGGTTGATTGTTTATTATTGCTATTATATACATGTGTTGTATGGAATCCATATAATTAACGTTATATGGTGATTGATTGGGCCTCATTCCAATCGGGAAAATAAGGAATATTATAAAAGAAAATTCATGTGTTGAATATAAAAATAGTCATGTGTTGACGATGTTCATGTGTTGAGTGAAATATTTTATACAATGAAATTTACATCTTTATCATATTTAAAATTAGAACTACTTTACGGTTGAAGTCTAATTGAAAATCAAACGATAGATACTATAGTTTTATAAAATATTTTACATAACAAAAATAGTGATGTGTTGACAGTACTCATGTGTTGAGATTAGTCGTGTGTTAAAAGAAATATAGATTCATGTGTTGAATGGAATAAATATTCATTTGTTGAATAGGATAACGCATTTATTGAAATATATAAAGCCGTGTTGATTAGAGTTGCGCTATTTTGACGTGAACGATATTTATATCGATTATATTCGTTTTATAATGAATATAGAAAAGAAGTGATTTCAAAATATAACATTTTGAAAATATTATCATTTATATAGTAATGATGTGAAATATCCAATTTTGATTTGAAATTGAAATAGTGTTGAAATGGTTTTGAAACAAAGTTAAAACGATTTATAAAATACATTTTAAAAGGAAATTGACGAAATATATATATATATATATTATATATATATATATAATGGCCTGAATAGAACGCGCCGCGCCGCGTCAGTTCGTGAATTTCGACCATTAACTTCGAATTGTCATTGCGGGAGATCCAACCGTCGGATTCTCCTAAAACCGGAACCGTTGGGTTCGTATCGAAAAGAGCTTTCCAATGAATATTAGAAATTTGAAATCTAACGGTTGGATTTGGAATTATGTCCAAATCAAATTTGAAAAAGGTCGTTGTAAGTGCAGTTCGATGGCCGTTGTTGGAAATCGACTGTACGGGCCTTGATAAAATTATTAAAAATATCGATAATTTGTGTAAAATTATAATATGTGAATTGGAAAGAATTGGGCTGAAGAATTCCACATTTGAAAGGATAAAAATAGATTTTTATCGAAATGAACTAGTTTTGAACTAGAATTAAAATCAATTTACTTTTGAAATAAATAAATTGAATTTGAAAGTGATTTTAAAAGTAATCAATATTCCCAATACGTGAATTGGGCTGGAGTTGAATCGAAATTATCTTCGGAGTATTTCGATGTTGGATTTCGTGACTATGCAGATATGGTTATGGGAATTTGAAAGATATATTTTATATCGTTATTTCCAATACGATATTTGTTGGTTTCAGAATTTGATATTGAATATAAGCCGATTTTTTTTTTATTCAAAGCCTTGTATTTAATATCAAATGTGATTTGGGTTTATCGTGGATCGTGTTTTAGATGACATTGGTGCTTTAACCCAGTTAAAGGCAAGATATTAATTTTTGAGAAGATTAAAACTAAGTGAAGTTTTAATGAATCTTTAATTAGATTAAAATGTGAATTGATAATTTAAATTATCAAATCTGAAAAGTGATCGAGAGTGGAGTATCACCAGTTTTGCTCCAAAGCGATAGTTAAATCTTTAATTAGATTTGAACGTGAAATGGTAATTAATTTTACCGATAACACCGTGGTGTTAGATATGGAGTATCACCAGTTTTGCTCCATGGGATATATAGGTTGGGATTGGGAAATAAAACAAATAATTACTTCGGTGTGGTTCGCTAATCCCGACTAGTTTGAAATGATATCCAAAGGAAGATTATAGGATAAATTTAGAAGAATTTATCTTGGATAAAATTAATGGGAACATTTCCCTAAGAATGTGATTTTGTGAATAAAAGAATATTCTGAATTGGAATGAGGCGTTCGTTGTGTTTGTGTAACATTTGTTTATCATATACGTGGGTTATTCAGGAAGGCCGGGTTTATACCCATTCTGAATAATCGATTCGACGAGATGTCGAAGATGAAGACGGTGGTTGAAGACCGGAAGTCTTCACATCGTTTGGGTGATTACTGATGATCTTGATTGGGCTGTACACCCAGGATGAGGGAATCAGTTGGTGATCGTCCAGACGTACTTGGAGATGGATGGATATGCGAGGAAAGTGCCTCCGGTTTCGTTCAGACCCAGAACGAACTTGTAAATGGATTGTGTGTCTGACATTGGATTTTATTCTGTGTTGATTGATCTCTATTAAATATACATCTGTTTGGCGGCGGACAATTTATTCTCTTGCTTAACGCCCTTCTCTGAGACGTACGAGCTCAGAGGTTGTATATCGATGGACATCAGTCGCATGGAGTGAATTGCCAATGTGGCACGCGTAAGTGGCAATTGATCAAGGCTTCTGTTGAAAAGCAAAGTCCTGTGGTTGATGATCAAAGCACGGCCGGTGTGGCGTAGCTTTGTGTGTAACGTGGATTCGCGAGCCTCACACCTCGGTATGAGTCAAAAACGGGATACGGACCCAAGGAGTGCACGACGTTTCTTTCTAGCTAGGGTGGTGTCAGTGACCTACCAGCCCTGACATTTATATACTTTTCACCTGTGTGGTTGTTGGATACGAGGCGCCTCGGATATAGGTCTGTAAGGACCGGGAAACGTGTGTTCAGGAATAATTAATCCTCAAAAGTAAGAGAGGACCGGCCTTGGAGGTTCCAAAGGATCAGAGTGGGGTCCTGAGGCATTGCTAGAGTGTCTCGAACGCGGAGAGGAGCTTGCCCCTTGCCTCGGCTCATGACGGAAATCCAATTTCCAATACGTGATAGTGCGGTTTTATTTGTAGAACCTAGTATGGCGACATAGTGGTATGGGTCATTAATGCCGCCTATGATTGATATTTATGATTGAAATTGTTTTGACACTATACACCTATAATAGTATCAAATAATGTGTTTTAAACGTATCAAGCATGCTTTGGCTGTTATAAGGTAAAAACCCTATCCTCCGGCTTGCGTTGCATTGTGTGATGGGACCTGGGTCTTATAACAGCTTCATTTTTCTTTATTTAGCATTGCGCTGTTTGTTTTATGCACTGGTATTCTTGGGAGGAAACCCGTTCCGTGTTATACGGCGTGGTCCCTTGATTTACCGAACTTTAAAATAAAGAATTATAACTGTTTTAGTTCTCACACCAGTCACATGACTGACCTGGAGTTTATTGTTTTAACCTAAACTCTGGGTGCCCCTATTTTCCACACGGGCAGCTAGTAGTTTTGGTTTTGCAGATTTATATCTACAGGGTCCTGATTAACAGCTGGAACGATGCTCGGAAAGCTCTGTATCCGTGTATCACTTTCAGTTGTGTTTTGTATATTTTCCGCTGCTATGTAATTTATTGTAATCTCTGATATTTGTCAAATGTAATTTATTCATTTTTACTCTGTATATTCTTGTATCTGATGGAATTGTTGTAATAACAATGAAATGTTCTTCCGTATGCGCTCATTTGTGTGTTGTTCTCAAAGTATTCGTGCTTTCCTTCACGGGGAAGTTACGGGTACTTACAGTTCTGGAAATGGTTGCAAATGCCACATCTAGTAATAAACATAATTTCATTAAATTAAACATAACACAATATGGTTCAGTAAACATTCAAACATAAAGTTGATATCTTGGAATAAGTATTTAATGCAAAAGAGCACACTCTGGGGAATTTGTCAGATGTAGGTTTCGATTTGGTTTCCTTGGTTATTATTAAGTGCATGCCAACTATTAAATTTGTAGATAAAAAAGGGTTAAAGAACACTCTTTGGTTCAGTTTTTAACAGTATATACCATAGTATTGTAAAATTCAATACCTTCTCATTTGTAGGTGAACAGAAAATACAACGCTTACATAAATGACCAAATAAATTAAAAATGCAGACATTGGATGTTTACAGACATGTGTGAGGAATCATTGCTCATTATTTCATAAAGAAGAACAGTAGTAAGGAAAAAAAATAGTAACCTTTGTCTTGACAATATGCATATCACTTGCCATTTTTGTAAGGAAAAAATGATTTAGAAAATATTATTACTTGATATTTCGATGTATCAAAGGTTCAAACGCTTGAATAACAATTTTTTAGCTCAAACTCAAATGTAATTTAATTTGTGTAACTAAATTGAAAGGAGAGTTAAAAAACAGACCTCATTTTATTACAATGAAGCTATAATATTTGACATGGAGTTGGAAGTGAAATATTTTACTGTTTAAATTGGATCCAAAATATTTCCTTAGATATATATAAAACCAAAAAATAATTCACTCCCGTTTTTATTAAAATAATTACTTTTAGTGAAACAATAAACAATTTCCTTCATAGCATTGTTTGCGATGTAAATGTTATCTGGTATTCTTTGTTGTCCATCTTTCCAACCTTATACATGTACATAAGCAGTGTGATAAATATGAATTATAGATGCATAAGTAAAAAAAAGTTAGAAATCCATAAAGCATGGTATAAAAGCAAGTAGAGGGAACTGGTCGGAAAGGGAGCGATTAATTTATGATTTTCGGCCTTAATGGGTTATTTGAAATACTGTAGGCGAAGTGATACCATGTCAGTGTGGTTATGTTCCTTTTTTCTATTATAAGTAATAGATTCTACTAAGTTTACCTCGGTTATCCATTAACTTGGTTGTCATTCATATATACGGTGCAACCACAACATGTGCATACAGTTCAGCTATTGCAGATCAGTCATCTCGTTTGTAGATATCTGAATGCAAGAAAAAGTTAAACCAAAATCAACACTTATATAGGTACCAGAACTAAATCAGTAGGACAAATGTGGGTTTGGAATGATTAATTTTTCAACCAAAAATGGTATGGATGGGGTACCAGAAATCAAATGCTGGTTTTAAGGGGGTGTAAAATAACTTGATGTACAATGTCAACCAAAATCAGATGTTGGTATGGAGATAAAATGTGAGCACCCCAATCGGGTACAATACTGAGCAAATAAGAGTCAAATATTGAACCCAATGTTGTGTTGCAAAAAAGAAAATTACAGGGTTAATGTACAAAATAGAAGCGGGCGAGCAGAATTGGCATTACAAAGTTGATATAACGTATTTGTTATATCTTGGAATAAGTATTTATTGCATAGTTTGGAAGACATATCTGTCATATTGTACTAAGCATAGTAAGTAGTGAAGCAAAAAATATTACAAGAGATTCAGTAGCAAAGCTAAATTTAGGTAAAGCATACCTATTAAGGAATCTATAATTATGGATAAATATTTGATAACATGGATAAGTAACAGTCAAAGATTACATGCATGTGTGCAAGAAGAAATCGTCATTTTGGTAAATAACACGTTAAAAAAGGAACAAAACAATGTCGTGTATATGCATTCAGGTTCTTTGCGTGGACAACATATTTAACTATATTGATTTGTTCTGTCATTGCTTGTCTTCATACTTGCACTTATGTAGATTGAGATGTTAACCTATTCTACATCCTAAATTTATAAATATGCAATACAAGCATCAGAATTGGTAATTCTTGTTACCATACGCGTCAAAGTCGAGAAGCATAAAGTTGTAAATTACAAATTTATAACTGTATCAACGAACTCATATTTCAGCATAGAACACAGACTCAATGAAAATGGTTTGGGAAAAAAACTCGATGAAAATAATTTGTGAAAGTTGCATTTATGTTTAGTTAACATGTAAAAAAATAATGTAAATTATGCGGATAAGGCTACTTAAATTTCAGTGAAGAGGATATCGCAGAAGTTTTAGCAAAAAAACCGAGTACTATGTACACCCACCAATTTGTCATAATACATACGACTATAAATACAAAATCCATCGGGTCACAGAAACATAGATTTTGTGGTTCTTTTATCCACTCAAATAGAAGATTAAGGTAAAGATGAGGACACAATCAAGCAAAAACCATATCCATGTTTTCATGATTGCAAGTGTCAGCATATACCTTAATTCTTCGATTAATTAACTCTAATGTTGCATATTAATGTGCTGCTACGATGCATGACATTCAATAATACATTATGTCCAAAAAAAAAAAATCACTTATAGTTAAGCAACATCAGCGTAGACTGTCAAATGAAGTTATGAATTAACCATGTGCTTACGGTGGTGAATGAGAAATTTCAAAACACATCAACAGGCATGTTGGATAAGTTACTCTTATTCCAAAGCATATAAACCAGTACAACAAAATGCAGAAAAATCAAGTTATGGTTAACCTATCTCGGTAATAACTACTAAAAAATTATTCTTTTTTCAAGTGCATGTAATATGCAAATTAATTTTTCAGTTCTATTTTAAATATACAGATATATTTTTACATACTTTGTTATTGCAGCAAACTGCTGGAAACATGACCTCCGATCGATAGTAGGACGGTGCAATTAGCGATATCTGATGCGCAGAATATGTTACCAGCCTAGTCATGCAATGAAGGAAACCCGTTACGACAGTAGTAAAGAATATTGTACTCGTATATCTATTGCGAAACAGTGAACGCGTAACAATCACATAAAGTAATGATCAGGCTACTCGGGATGCAACGGATGGAAAAAAATGTATACATATAACACGGACTGGTAACTGTGGCAGCTTATAGGTTACGTCTACTTATCTGGTTTTGGATTGCACTAAAATTTCATTTCCTGTCAAACCTATATTATTGTAGAGCAATTGATATTCGACACAATTGCTCTTAAAGATGTTGTATGTTACAATGCATTGATATCAACATACTGTAAAGCAAGACTAATAAATAGGCTTTGTTTGGTATTTAATGAGACATTCTAAAAACAGAAATTAAAACGCTAGTGAATGATCAGACACACAAAATTTACAACAAAAATATTCCCTAACCACAATCAAAAATCTTTGTAATATAATCTGGTAGGAAAATAAAATAATTTAGATTACCTCTACAACAACTATCAATGCTCAGGCTAGACATATTCCAATTTTTTGTTGAACCTAAACATGCATCTCTAATCTTACAATATATCAGTTGTGATCCAGGTGAAGCTCCATTTAACAAAGGTTCCTGCAAATTACTTGCTTGGTCAAAAAATATATGATGTAATGTGGTTGAAGTGGAAATGTTAATGAAATAACTCAAATGTACCACATGACGGTATGTAGAGGTAATGCCTACATTTGATGTCAATATTGTATCCTTTTCTATATTTACACGTATAATTCATTGCTACTACTATTTCTAACTATTAGGTTTATTGTTTTTACTGCAATACGTATGTTCTTGGGCACGTTTTCACTGTATATCAGGGTGAAGTGCAAGAGTTAACTCTCTAGTTAGTATTTACTATGAAAAACCATAATAATAATTGTATCTCTAATTCTCTATACAAAATTATCTCGCAGTAACAAAATTTTCTCACAGTAATAGTAATAAACAGAGCTAAAGTTTCCTACCTACGGTAAATGCTACCGCATGACTATCTGATCAAAATTCGAAAAATAGACATTAATAACTACTAGATGATAACATAAAACTTACTAAAATTCAAAAAAAACTGAAAGTAATTCAAATCAAACTCGGTTAAATAGCAATAAAAATTGAATATACATAGATTTAAAAGCGAATAGTAGATCTCGACTCGAACCTTAGATCTCGACTCGAATAGATATCTGGACTTAGAACCCAAGATCTCAATGTGAACAATCATTCCGACTGGAACTTAATCCCAAATCCTGAATGTCAACTATGGGAAGTGAGTGGATTTAGGGATTGTATAATATTAGGGATTGAGGAAAATGAAAAACAACAGGGGAGCGAAAATATGATGCGGGTTTTAGTTGTTGGAGGATTTGTGTTGTTGCGGGAAATGAACATTTTGATACACCTCAAAGCCTTATCAAATGAACTAATCCGCGACTTTGAAGATGTAGGGTTAGATTTTACTTGTTGGTGGTGGTGCAGATCGCAACCTGGTGTGCCAATTGAATTTGATACGGCTATGAGCACTATCAAATTTGATACGGCTTTAAGCCGTATCAAATATAATATGGATTTAAGCCATATCAAATCTCTGCATTCTGGTGTGCCAAATTTCCTGTTTTGGTATAGTTCGAAGGGGAATGATAGGCAGCTTGAAATGGAATGAGCCCACAGAGTAATCGACTTGTTTTGGGGTGTACTAAAATCTAGTGAATGTGTGTTTGGCATGGGAATGCTAAGGAATCATTGGTAGCTTTGAATGTTCTAGTTAACTCAAAACATGGGTATTGTGAGGATGTCTATTAGGATTGGATATGACGGTCGCGTACTGTTAGACCAAAAAATGACACTAACACCAAATGTAGTGTGAAGTCCTCATAATCACAAATCACATATCATTGAATGCAGAAAACATTAAATAGCAGGAGACACATGAGGTTTTTGTAGTGGTTCATCTCAGTCTAAGCCTATGTCCACTTTATAATCTTTTATATATACTGACAGATTACAAGAGAAATCAGTACATCTGTAAGAGAGGAGAAAGAGAATGAATTTATACATGAAATCCTCATGTTGAGTGGTGGACATGGTGCACAATGACCTTGAGTAGAGTTAATGGAGGAAGCTGTGAGTTCCGAGAGCAAAAAGTCCCCAAAATGCCTTCAAATGGTGTATTTATAGCCATCAACGGGTTACAGGTTGGATGTCACATGGAGGGCGTCCCTCCAATCTCGAAATGAAGTGGAAAACGTGGAGAAATGCTCTCCAAATCGTGCCATGCCAAGTGGAACCTGATCTGGGTTAATAGGAGTGAGAATAGGGCCATACTGTTTGATTGGTAATTGCTTTAGGTGGGTCGGATCTAATGTATTAGACCTCGTTCGTGTCGAGTGTATTAGACCCCATTTGGGTCGAGTGTATTAGACCCTATTCGGGTCGAGTGTATTAGGACCCCGTCCGGATCAAATGTATTAGACCCCGTCCGGGTCGAATGTATTAGACCCCATCCGGGTCGAATGTATTAGACCATGTCTGGGTCGAATGTTTTAGACCTAGTATCCGAGACCTAAGATCCGACACCCGAGATTCGAGACCCGAGATCCAAGATCCGAGACCTAGATGGTTGCTTCATTCATGTAATGTCCAAGCTTTCCAATACTTTGTCACTACATCCAAGTGATGTCAATAAACATAAAATTATACTCATGTCCTGAGTAGTTCTCTTGATAGAATTCGAGTTGAGATGGTCTTGCCAAAAGATAGTCTAACATGTATCTTGGGAGGTACCTGCTGCTAGTATAAGCAACATGATGGGGTAAGCATAGAGTTTGTCTAGAACCGAGATTTACCATTAGCCCATAGCATAAGGGAGGATGATCATATGGCTTACCAATGTATTAAGGTTTTAGAAGGTGATAACTAGGATTTGTTTGATGGATGTTATGATTTTTGTGAATTCTCTTACCTTCTTTCTTTAGGCAATCCATCACCTTTAGGATCTTTTGAAGAGGATGGAGAATGAAGCCCGGGCAGTGGGCTGAGAATATTCTTCTATCCTGATTTGTACCTATTATATGATAACTCTTTAGTTGTAGGGACATATTAGGTATTAGACTCTTCGCTCACACCAAACTATTGTCCAACCCAAGATGTTATGTTTCTTGTTATCATCTTAGGTACCCATCAACTTTGGGTGTACATTAACATTATTGATGAATATAATTGATTACAGGTTTGGATAACATTGTAGCTGTTTTAGGACGAGCCAAAGGAGTCAACATTTTTATTATTTATAAATGTTCCATTGCTTGTTCGCTTACTGAGTATGAGTGAATTGTAGTGAGGACTTTATTGACTAGATATTTGATAAATATAACTTTGATTTTATCCATTTTTATATTCTCATTATTCTATTGTACATGTTTCTATTATATTTTATCAATGAACTGCGAGATATACGATATATTTGTCCTATTTTCTTCACCCTATGATCGTCCCATATCAACCTGACATTAGTTTAGCGCGTCTTTCCCTCTTAAAGTGCAGGTGTGTAAGAGCAGTCGTCACATTTGGAGAGGGAGGATCGGGAGTCGCAACACCCGACTTCCATACCATGTTTGAGGCCATGATGGCATCAATTCTAATAATAGCTCAACTTGCTTCCAGAGCAAAGGTAGATAATGATGGTACTTCTATGCAGACACCTAGGACTGATCTTGCAATGCTAAGTAATGAATTCTCTACCTTGGGAGGAAAACTATTATGTGGACTGAATCTGCTATTGAAATGAAAGAATAATTGGATACATGTAATCATATATTAGAATATCTTGGTATTGATGATGCTATGAGGAGGAAGCTTGCTTCAATGCATCTCAAAGGAAAGTCTATGAGTAGGTGGAATGTTGTTAATATTAACACTCCGCAAGGTCGCGTTTCTTAGGATTAGTTCAAGACAAATTCGAGGACAAGTTCATTCATACTGTTTAGAAGTCTATCTTATTCAAATGAGTTTAAAAAAAGGAGACATGTCTTTGTCTAGATATATTACTGAATTTTAGGCTCTTTCAAGATATGGAACTTCATTTATTAATACTTCTCTTTGGAAGAATGAGTAGATTATCGCTGGTCTGGATGAATAATTGGGGGAGAAGTATAACACCTCGAATTTTAATAAATAGTAATTAAATATAAAAGATTAATAAACTAAGTATTAATCAGAATAATATTCAAAATTAGACAATAGATGAGAGCCATTGGATTCGCTGTAATTTTCTGGTCAAAATAGTTACTTGATTTGCTAAAATCGGAGTTAAAATGAATTTGTTATGAATAAAGAAGAATTCAAAAAATTAAACTAAATATACATATGGAATTACAACCACTGGCCAACCTAGCCCACTCGGGTTGACACCATGTGTTGACCCATGCCTAGGTGGGTCGACCCATGTGTCGACCCAGGTAGGCGGGTGGGTAGACCCAGGTCGAGAATTCTGCATGCCTTGGCCTGCATGCAAGGCATCGTACATTTATTATTTTCCATTGTTACTTTTCTGAGTTGGCATTGTTTTATTTGTTTGTTTTGAACCAAAGGCTGACGTAGCACTTTCTTATTGGTCCGATGACGTGGCTAAACCAGATTTGATCTTAGATTTGAATGACTGAGGGCATCCAGTAAACCCTATAAACAGACTAGCAGAGCCTCTACCATTTTTACATATTCATTCTTTCTCTCTTCTCCTTCTTCTTCCCCATGTTTATCCTCAAAACTAGGAATGGTCAAATAATTAAACTTTTACATGGATAAAGAAGTTATATACTTTTAAATGTTAATTTTTATATACACTTCTGGAGGCGGAGGTTCTGTTAGATCTAAGAATAGTACTGCACACATAATAAATCTAGGATTGCACCCTTTAATTTGAAATCTTCGCAATTCCACACTAATTTCAAGCTTAATGGAATATGATGCCAATGAGAACAACAATAAATAATTTAATTTCACGTGAAAATTTTATTGCATCCATATTTTTCTAAAGTAAAACTTATAATGTAGCTTACGTTAGAATTTTTTAATAGTATTAAACTAGAAAATTTAAGGTTTTATAGTAAGATATTAAATTAAATGGTCATTATCTATGAAAATACAAAAAGGCAATATTAAGTTAAAAATACAAGTCATCGATTCAAGATTAAATCTTGAACAATAGAATAATTTCGGATCCTAGCATATATTCTTACATTCTTCTCATTTAAGCATTTCAACACTTATCTCTCCTTCATGGCTTAGAGCATCTTTAACTCTTCACGATGTAATTCGTACTGGCACCAAAGGTTAGACAATGTAGAACTAATTTATTAAAAAATATATTACTTATTACAACAAAATTGTTTTAGTTGCTCCACTGAAAACATGTTAAAATGTTAAAAATTGTGTATGTGTCGCAAAACAAATGGTGATTAACCTTTAACATTGTGAAATACAATGTCTAAAACTAGACATTTCATTTCACAATGTCTAACAAAAAAACTGCCACATCATATTACACTTACCAATAACATTGGCATTGGAGATTAGAAAATGAATAAAATTGTTAATTATCTATGTGTCATTTGCTTTAACCTGTGCATAAGAGATTCTCTTATACTATTAGGACAGATACAAGTCCCCATCATAATAACAACGCTTGTATTTAATGTGTATTAAATTACATCATTTTCTTGATTAATTTAATCCTCAAGCACTAAAGTTGTAACCATATGCAACTAAGGTTTTTATCGGAAACTTGTAAGCTCCTTCTTTTATGCCCGCAAAGGTTGTCCTTTATGTACCTAAACCATCCCTTCCTTTGAATCTCTCGCCCTGTCACTTGCCGAGCCATCACCTATCTACTCATCCGACCCGCCGCCTACTTCTTTCCTCCCCACACTAAATCCTTCACCTTGCTTGTTCACCATTCCCCAACCTCTGTCAACCCAGTGAACATTCTACCTTCCTCTTCTTCCTTAACTGTTTCTACCTCATAGACGTCCCTTTTCAATGCTAAACCAAAAAACGCCGCCACATTCATTTCCCCTGACACCCCCTACATACTTTAGCAAAGCCATTGTGCCTACTGATGCCATTGTTCAAATAGGTGATGAGGTATATAAATATTATCTCATCGGTTTTTCTTTGACAAACCATTATCATACACAACTATGTTAAATCATCTTTAAAAAGTATAGAGCATGAGGAGTTCCATATCAGTGAAGTCTAACGGATAATTGTTCCTAATCTATCTTTCATGTATTAAGGGTTGTAGAAGGATCATAGAATTTGAACTTGTAGTCATAAGGAACAAGTTTTTAATTTTGAAATCATGGGATCTTGCAATTGGGAATAGTAATCGTAGTATAAAGGCAGTTCCAGTTTGGATAAAGTTATATAATATACCCTTGTTTGCCTGGTCTCTGCTGGGTATAAGCTGGTTGTCATCTAGAAGAGGGGAATTTTTGTGTATGGATGAATCAACTGAGAGGTTAGATCGACTTGAGTTTACTAAATGCATAGTCGAGATTTCACTTAATCAATATCTTTTTAAGGTGCTCCGTGTTCTATTGATAGATGGTAGTGAGCCTTCGTACAAGTTCAGTATCAATGGAAGTCTGAAATATGTTGTTTTTGCAAAATCTTTGGAATTTGGAGGAAACTTCCTTGAAAGTAGCAAGCAAGAAATTAAGTGTTGCTAGGGAAATAAGTATCAAAGTTTCCCGATATGGGAAGACCTCGTGTAGTTGAAGTTGTTAGAAAGGATGAGACCAAGGTTATGATTAAGAAGAGTGTAGCGGTTCCTATTAACCGAGCCCCAGATCCAGGGATATACCATACTTGATAATCCTGAATTAGCGAGCCCCACATCAAAGTTAACCTAACCCTTGCCAAGCAACAACCATACTTGGTGATTCTAGCCACACTGGGTTCTTGTTGAGCATCAACCATACTTGACTATCCTGGTCGAATAGGACCGTTTCCAAGGTCGTTCGACCCTTACCAAGTGCCAACGACACTTGATGAGATGGCCTTTCCAAGTTCTTGGTAAATTTTTCTACCATGTACCATGCGTTAGACACACACGATGATCTAGATAATTATTAATGTTCAAAAACATAATTTACTATTTCATTCGGACGAGCATCAGTTGTACTTGCCAAATGTTTTCGTATATGTGCAAAAAACATAAGTACTTATATATTGAAAGAAACTGACGGTTTATCACCATCTCAGAGCTTTCCTAGGAATCTCGATGGATTTCCTACAAGAGTGAGAGACTTAGCCATTTGTTACAAGCCCATGAAAAAAATAGAAGTAATAGTTCCTCGTTGTTTAAGAGTTTGCCTAGGAATCTCGCTTGGCCCGGTATGTAGGTAAGAGACTACATCGCCTTATATTCTAATTTCCATGTAGGGCCATCAATTGATGATGATCACCTAAGTGAACTAAGCCTTCTTCCATGTCTTTTGACCAACGACTACTCATGTCTTATGGTCATGGCCATATTCATGATATACTGCAATAGAAGTCCCTTTCTTGCTTACTTCTCAATGTCAACCTATAAGTGTTTGCATTCGTCCATATCATGACCTGTCATTTCATGAAACAAACAAAATTCTCCAAAACCTGCTCCCACTCTATCGGCTCCCTTCCAGTAGACCTTTATGTTGGGAGGCGATCGTTGATATCCTTATATCCTTTTTAGACTCACATTCAACTTTGTATATGAGTAATATTTAGACCATCTTTTGAACTTGTTTTCCCCACCTGGATTGCTTGTAACTCTGCACTTCCCTTTGTCAAACAATCTCCAAACCTTAACCGCATTGACCTAAGGATTGTCACAATCTTCCCTCTCATCCTCCTAATTTAGAAACTGTATTCTTTGTGGTAAAACTCCCCCGAGAACCCATAGGGGATCATGTTCCAGCGTCACTTTGAATTTAACGTTATTCCAAATCCCAGACAAAACTACCATCAAAACCATCCAAACAGTCAACTGCAGTGAATGCTGCATTAAAACTCTCAAAAAAAAGCTTGATGCATATCTCCAGTCCTCTTCTTCATCATCATCAATGTCATCACATTCTTGGGTTATGTGATCTGGACCCAAACTTGTCTAATGAAACTGTCACTAGTCCATTCCAACTATTAATTGATCCATTCAATAGATGTTTAAGCCATAAAGCAACTATGTTCGATAAAAAGAGAGGGAAGCATTTGGCCATCACTTCTTCCAATACCTCTAGCACTTTCATGTGTCACATATAGCGCATAAGGTGAAAGGTTGGATCTCACCTTCCAATGTAAACTTCCAACATAGACAACTTGAAGTCTCGTGGATTTCTCGAGTCCCTAATATTCGAAGTAATCAAACTCTGATGCACATTGTCCATATCTAAGTTCTATAAGTCGCCACGAGTAGCTTGTCAAATGGTTCCATCAATCCTGTTGATGTTGCCAAGAAATATTACTCAGTCATCACACCCGCATCTGGAGAGTTGATATTTTCCAAGCCACTGATTTCATTTCTAGTCACCACGTTCAGATTTGTTTCGAGCTGGTTTACAAGAGCAATGGCTGCTCCATGCTTGTCCAAGTTCACATCATGAGTGCAAGTTTCATTCCATACTTCATACCTTGAGCTGAATCAATGTGAAGTCCCATAGCCTGATTTATGCCAAAGCAACCTAGGGGCCTTATTCCCTGACCAATCCGTGGTGTTTGATTGGGTTTTCCACTGAGTTCCAAGTCATTTCTGCTATCTCCCTGGGTCCAATTCCAATATATTAAGTCTAGTTTTATGTCGTTCCATGTGGGGTTAACTTTTCCTTCACTACAACGTCTTATTGATCAAAGCCATCGTGTAATTCATGCGTTGCTTCATCCATTTCATCCCTTATCAAGTAGGCCTCCTGGGCCTTCTTCATTCCTTTCGGCTTAAGATATGTCTCTCCTCTTCTATCTCATTGCTATATTGTTTTGGGGGATTTCCAAATTCCTAGCAAATCACCCCTTACCTAGCACACCAAAATATTAACTTCAAATTTGGTTCTTGATACCCAATTCGATCTAGATCACATATAACATAGATAATTGTAGATTTAAATATCATAGAATGCAATAATAAGTAAATCAAACTTGGAATTTAGAGTTATTCGATGATCTATCCTACATCCATTTGAAGTAGTCAATTGTTCAGACTATATGATTAAAAATATAGTTATGTTCCGATGTAAGAAATTTGCATAAAAAGAGGT
Source organism: Allium sativum (assembly GCA_030737875.1). NCBI lineage: Eukaryota > Viridiplantae > Streptophyta > Magnoliopsida > Asparagales > Amaryllidaceae > Allium > Allium sativum. The sequence goes on from CM060909.1 coordinate 99,777,803, forward strand.
TTACTCTCAAGTCCATTAGAGTATGGATGTTTCAAGGCCTAAAGATCCCCTGAAACATGGCACTTGGGTAATACTTATGGTGAAGATTGAATTCAGATTGGTATGCTATTAAAATAGAATAACAGTGTAGTGGAGGGAGTAGAGAACATGGGTATACCATGACATTGAAACGACCAGTCTAGATTGACCTGAGCGTGCTGACCAACATCCATGTCTTACGATGCCTGAATGCTTTTCCATTTCATGTCAATCCAAACCCAAGTTTTTCAATGCCAATCCAATGCAAATGCTCTAATCCAGCGTAGGTAGGAGAGGCCGATCCAGGGCATAATGCCTATACTGACTCGATATCATCAATTGAGTACTCAAATTAGTTCATTTCCAATGCTTCATTGAAAAGATTATGTCAATCCACATCATGATTGAGCGATCAATGAGCTCAAGTATAAAGTGCAACAACCTTTAAAAAAGGTGGGCTAACAAATTAATCGAAGCTTCAGGAACAATCTTTATGCCCATGACATGCTCTCATACTTCTTTTATTTTCTATTGCATTGTATATCTTTCATGTATATGCAACAGTAAGGATAGAATGTTATAACTATCCAAGTTGACTTGTGATTAATTACTATGAATAGTTGAACATTTAAAAATCTTCCTTTTGGTAAAGATCATGTTTATGTAATAGATTATTCGTTCTGCTATGATTCTATTTGGTCGTTTCTCTCCTTTTACCATAACAATATGTCTTTTCCAAACTTAATTGCTCAATACGTGAATATCATGGATGTATTAGTATTGACTTTTGACGGTCAAAAAATGGGTTGTTACAGAAGCAAAACTTAGGCAAATGAAGCAAGATAATCGGATTCATGGGGATGGCACTAGTTAATTCATGGTGGTCAGGTCCTACATATTGACTTAGCCAATTTTGGCTTCCCTTTTCTGTGTCATCCTCTAGTTCAGCAGCTTGATCTATTGTCCAGTCATTTTGAGTCGGATTGCTTATTCCTCTTCTCTGATCTTCCTATTTAGTCAACTCATAGAATAATACACCTGATCTTTATCTGATTCTTAGGGAGTCACTTAAGCAATATTTTGTAAAGCATAGCCATTATAAAGAATGCATAATAGATAAGATAGTGGCTGTTCGTTAAAGCTCTTAGCGGATTCAGTGCAGTAGAGGTCAAAAAATTCATAGTAGGTATATAATAAGGAAATCACAAGATACAACGGATGACCCTAAATTAGCATGTATAACTCATTCTTGATGTTTTTGACGAAATATATCAATGATATTTAAGTAAAAATAAAACACTCAATTTATCTATAATTAGAACATTCTTGATTTTAAATAAAAACAGGTTCAAATATCCGTAAATAAAAGTAAATTGCTATTTAACTTAACTAAATTTAATATAATATTAGTGCATTATTATTTCTACAAATACATGTTAAAAAATTCAGTTGAAAAACCTAACTTCATAATTTATATTATATATAAATGTCAACTTTAAGTTAGTTTCTTTTATTATGGATATAGCACGAATAGCGCAATATAGCGAAAATAACAGGATATATCAAGATTAGCGGAATGTAGTGGAGATAGTGAGGTTATAGTAGTAATAAGCTACAAATATAGTGAGGTTATAGTAGTGTTATAGTGGGGCATTAAAGTGCACATGATAAGGGCCCAGTTAAACTAAGGCCCAACCAATTAAAATCTTGAGTTACTATATGAATTACGCAATGATTATCACACCAGAAATGATCACAAACACAGAAACAATCAAAGATGCAAATATAAGTAAATGTAAATGTAGAAAAGAAAAGAACACACCGGATTTTATACTAATTCGGATTACTCCTACGTTCAGTCCACGCAACACTGGATTGCGCAGAGTTTTATTAATACTAGTATCAATCTTACAACACCCTTGATTTCACAACTACAAGGTTAAAACCGATTCCACCACCCTTGATTTCATGACTACAAGGTTCACACCGCTCCCTTTCCTTGATTTTCTGGCTACAAGGAACACACCATTTCCCAAAAAATTCCCAAATGATTACAGCAGCCCTAGAACTCTTGAATAGCACTTCCAAACAGATAATAGTTGACAGAATTGGGAAGAAAAAGAAAATGATATAATTTTTGTTGAAATCGGCAGATTATAAGTGTAAAAATCAAGGAATTAAAGAATAATAATGGTGGTTAGAGATAGGATGAAGATGGAGAAGAAGAAGTGATGAAAAATTCGAATTTAACCCCTATTTATGGTGTTTGAAAGGTTTCAACATTTCTGAAGTGTTTCAAAATATGAAAAGACACTTCCTTTGAAAATTTAAAATATGACAGTTATATGTCGATGTGTTGAATTATGTATGTAGACATATACCTATTATTTTGATTTTTAAAATCATTTTTCAAGTGTTAAAACAAATATATATATATATATATATATATATATATTATAGAGATTCTTAAATCAAAACTAATGTTTCAAAATTAATTTTCTGAAGTTTAAAAACATATAAAAAAATAGTAATATATAATATAAACATATTAATAAAATTATATGATGTAAGACTATAAAACATATATATATATATAGTAACTTTATAAACATATATATATATATGAAATCATAAGTAAAATCTTAGTAATTTGAAATCATTTTAAAAAAGGAGTTTGAAATTTTTTTGAAATAAATTTGAAAATAGAATTTGAAAACAAGATTTGAAAGTGCTAACCGGAGTTTTATATATATACTTGACTCTATTACTTGATAATCTTGAGTTCTTGTGTTAACCGGCCTTTTGGTCCGGTCACCAAAAGCACTCAAGACACGCTCGCTCAACATATCGCGTGATATTACAGCCCGGAGGTGTCGCCAATATATCCGGGGGCCAGTATCAGAAGACTCAAGTCTGGCCACTAGCAGGATGTCGCACCCCACAGACGCAACCTCCATCAGTATCCGTCCGCATCCGAGCCTTAGGCGAGCCGTCAAGCAGGTCCGGAGCCCCACAGTCCCGGCGACGATCGACCTAACCGGTTAGGTCGAAACTGTGGGCACCGCCCGATTCATCCGATTTTCTCCATGCCGGAAGCTCAGATTCCTTCACTTCAGACCAGCTAAATGATATATTCCTTCACTTCATGCTGAGGAGCTTTGACGCCCCAAAAGAACCAACATACCGCGCCAACGAACCTCGGCCACGTCCCCTCCAAACAAACTTCGCACCTTGCCAAGGTGCGGAATTTCGTACCTCCTAGGTACGAAATTTCGTACCTTACAAGGTGTGAAATTTTGTATCTCCTAGGTACGAAATTTCGTCCCTTGAAGGTGTGAAATTTCGTACCTCCACCCAGGTACGAATTTTCCGTGGCCGACAGCTGGAGGAGCGAATTTCCTGAAAATGGTCCCCATTTCTACCTACTCCTACCTAACCCCTACCTAACCACTTCCTATAAATACCCCACTACCTCACACTTCAAAAGAGAGGGATTCTTGGGCTTTGAGACCTCCATAAAGCTTCATTAATGGCATCTCCTCTTTGAGGAAGAAGAAGGGCAAATATGACTATTGTAGCTTCATATATCATAGTCAATGAATGTAATGAGAGGATCTCAACCTTGTAATCTTTCAAGTGATCAATAAAATTCCTACAACTCTTCAAAGTGGACGTAGGCCCTCCTTGAGGACGAACCACTATAAATCTCTTGTGTTATTTACTGTTTATGTTCTATAATACGTTCTTGTCTATGCAACCATATTTATAATTCTTAGTAATTAGGAATCTTTGGTGTTTGCGACATTTTTTGCCGTCAACATATGGTGCTTTCATTGAGAGAACTCGGATTTTGCGCCTTTGTCGCACCTTGTCATCTCGACCCCCGACGAGCTTAAGGTTCCTTGCTAAACCTGCTGTCGAGTCCGCTCACGATGGCAAAGCGACCAAAGAATGCAAAGATCGGCTCTTCAGCCGCAGTCGAGGACGGGACATCCCAACAACCTCAACCTCAAGCCTCGAACCTCTCGCCTCGAGTCTCTCGCCTGGGCCTCGAGCCTCCTACGGGGTTCGAAACTCGCACCTCACGGGCTTCGAAGCTTGAACCCCACTAGGTTCGAAACTTGAACCCTACGAGGCTCGAAAACTCGAACCGCCATGGGGTTCGAAACTCAAACTCCACCTGGTTCGTACCCTCGAGCCCCAAGAGGTTCGAAAGTCCCTCGCATCGGCCTCGAGCCTCCACTCCACTACTTTGGATTCCTCGACTCCGCATCCCACCTCACTCGGCCTCGACTTCGTCTCACTTAGCCTCGACTCCACCTCACTCGGCCTCGACTCCGCCCCACTCGGCTACGCTATAACATCGGCAACTCCTCGACCACTCTCGCCCAGCAAGGAAGATCAATCACAAGGACTAGGTGGCTCGGACACTAATGAAATTGTCCCGCCTACTGTGGACCCCAAAGCGCTTGCAACACAAGCTCAAATCCGCGCACTTAATGAAAAATATGAGAACACGGACGTCGAGCTCAACCCAGCATTAAGGAATAACATCGACCTTATGCGACAACTTCAATAAAGTCAGCGCATCGTCGATCGACTTCAACTAGCTCGGAACAACACTCGACCTCGACCAACGGTCTCAGAAACTTCCTCTTCCGAGTCAAGGGGCTCGCGTCAAAGAAGGAGGTTAAGTCTCGATAACGACGTCGCCGCTTGCACCAACGCCCTCGATAACGGCAACGACGATGGTCACGACAATGACAATGGCGACCGAACTACAGTCACATATAGCGAGGGGGCACAGTACCGAGACCGCTCTCGCTTGATTATCAATGACGGACCAGATCCTACGAACCAATCTCTTCCTCGACACAACTCGATGACCGCTAATCAGGATGATGGGCCCGCTATTCCAATGGCCTGCCCTCCTCTAGAACAGGATCCGCATAAATCCGCTCTTTATCAAGGTCTGCTTATAGATGTCGCAGACATGGAGGAAGACAATCCGGACGTCCATCATAGGAAACACCCTCGCAATAGGACCCCGGAACCTCGCCAAAACCCATGGGTCCCGATGGTCCGAAGGATCATGAGTGAGAGGCAAGGAAACATGCATGATTCATGGGAAGCGCACATAAGGCGCAACCCCTTCACCAGGAGGTTAAATGAAGATGAATGGCCACGCTGCTTCAGCATGCCACAGATGACGCTCTATGATGGCACAACCAACCCCTGTACCTTCTTAAATCAATATGAATGGAAAATGGACTCGAGCCGGGGCAATGATCCCGTAAAATGCAAGTGCTTCCCAGTCTTCTTATCAGGAACCGCTTTGTTATGGTTCTCTCGCCTCCCACTCGATTCCGTTAACAACTTCAGCCAGTTAGCAGCAGAATTGGTCAAACAATTCAGAGTGCACATCCCGACTCCGAAGAATGCCCTCACCTTGTATAACCTATGCCAAGGACCCACCGAGTCTCTCAAAAGCTACCTCTCCCGGTTCAATGTCCCACTCGCCGAGGTCAAGGATCCAGATCCTTGCACCGTACTCTGTCAACTAGCCGAAGGTGTCCTCCCTACTTCTGAATTCGGGGCATGGATCGATCGGAAGCAGCCAAAAAGCCTCGTCGCTTTCCATTAAAAGGCTAGGCAATACTTATGTCAAGAAGAGGCGAGATGAAGCCGACTCCCCAGGGCCGGTCTTCCCAACAATCCACATGCAGGTGCCATAAATGACAACGTCAAAGGGAAACAGATAGTAAAGCTCTTTGATAAGGACACGGGGGCAGGCACCTACAAACAAAGACCGAATAGTAGTAGGCAAGGCGGCCGCAACAACGGCCAAGTTTCTACGGAACCCAAAAAGCCCAGCTCTCACCGGACATACAAGATCTACGCCCCGCTGAATGAAGACTTGGAAACAATCTACCGGCAAACGTGCAACACGCTTCAATACAAGAAACCATACAACAGGGAGTCCACTAATCATGAGAAGAAGACCGGCAAGTACTGTCGGTACCACGGCATGTACGGGCACAATACTAATAATTGCCATCAATTCAAAGATGTAATCGAAAGGCTTGTCCGCGAGAAGCGCCTTGATCAGTACGTCCAAAAAGCATCATGACTCTCGCCGACACTAAGAGGAATTCCGGCAAAATCTAATATTGGCCACAATTGACACTGGTACCTCTCACCCGCCCCGAGTGGCGGAGGACCCACTGGAAACGTATCTCCTTCCACTTGTGGACCCCGAAGCTCCTGCGGCTCAAGCATAGATTCACACGCTTAATAATAAATATGAGAATGCAGCTCTCGCGTTAGGCGTTGAAGATCAACATCAAACTTTTGCGCGAACTTCAAAAAAAAAAATTCAACGCATCGTCGTTCTACATCAGCTTACTTATAACCGCGCCCGCTAGCGGCATACCGCATCAGAAATTTCCTCTTTCGAAGCTAATGGCCCATGGCGAGGAAGGAGATTCAGCCTCATTAAAAACATCGCCATCCACTCCAACATTCGCATGGCGACAGCAACAATAACAGAAAGGAAATGATGATCAAACAATCATCACTTACGGCCAAGGAACACGGTAACAAACCGGGTTCGTGTAACCAACCTTCTACTCGGAAGAGCCCAACTGTCGTCGCTCACAACCAAAGTCCCGCTCTTCCAGCAACTCGTCAGACCAAAGTACCTCCGAATCCGGGTGCACACCAACTCGCCCAAACTCGACAGCTATACCAAAACCAGACCTTCATCGAATTACATCACTCAAGGGGAGCATCAAAAGAATGATCAAGAATCCTGCCACCGATTTGAAAGCTTGACTCGAGCGGAAGGAGGAAGCTTTCAATACCTTCCTCGCCAGATAAGAAGCACTTCAGATCCAACTGGCCAAGCATACATTACGGAGGCAAGTACCGATGCTCCTCCACCATCGACCTGGGACTTGGGGGCAGCCCCGCAAACTAACCGGCTAGCCAACATCACTCCTCGGAATGGTGCCTGTCCCGCTACACTCGGGGGAACCCCTAATCCCGACATCGCTCCAGCTCGATGCGCTTCGATTGGTCAGGCTTTACAGTTGGAAATGTTGCTCAAGCACCAACGCGCGCAGCTTTGGATGGTACTCGTCCCATGGTTTCATGAGTCAGAATTACGCTTGATGTGTCCCCTCTAGTTGGAATCCAACAAGACTTTCCTATCAATCAGCCGATTCCCAACTTGGACGTAAGCACAAGGGGCACCAGTGCCACTATGGGCAATCGAAATCAATTGCTTGCTTTCGAAAATGGGCCAGAGATCGCAGGTGTCATCCGTCGGTACACTCCAGGAATTATCCATCCACTAGGATCGCACGCAAAGCTGAGTGGCCCTGACACTCCAACACACCACATGTGGCATTCCATGAAGGCACGACTGACCTCTAACCTCGGCAATATCAGGGTCACCACGAGAAATGGAATGCGTCATCCCGGCCGTCCCCGGCTTTGACGCTCAAGCCTTCGCTAGGCGGACTCAGGCTGCTATGAGTCCATACTTATCGCCTACGCTTCTAGCATCCAACTGGGCTCAAGTTCACTTCAACCGACTTCCACAATGTCATGCAACCGAAGTTAGAGACTCACGGAGTGCCAAAGACCTTCCGCTAAGAAGGTACGCTAGGCTCCAAAGTCCTGGACTAGATAACGACCTCTATAATGCAGCGGGAGCCCAACTTCCGATTGTCGCCGACATGATCCGTGGGATTGTAAGGAAATCGCGGGGGCACGCCCACGACGTCTGCGAAGGTAGTACAAGGCGTAACCCATTCACTTCGGCTAGCCATAATACCAAATGGCGCCAGTGGCACCAGCACTCCGACATGCCGACGCTTGCCCCATACTTAAAGAAGCCATGATTCTCGAAGTTTTATTAGCCGCCACAAGTGGCACATGGGTTCATTACGTGTCACCGACGCCGTAAAATGCAAGTAGTTCACCATCCTTATCCAAGACGGCTCTATTATGGTTCCCTCAACTTCCATCGTGAACTATCTCAACTCTCGATGTAACACCCCACATCCGTTAGTGTCACTCACAAAGGGAATGCACTAAGTTCTGTGGAGAATTTAAGGTAAAAGATGCAGATAAATTACAAGACAGATAATTAAAACAGCGGAAAATAAAATTTTACTTTATTGATAAAATTGTTTGTACAACAATTGTTTTCCAATACCAGAGTATCTGTCTTACAAAATAAAGAAGCATAAAATAACATTTATATTCCCCAATGTAGCATGAGCCAGCCATAGCAGTGGAAAAGAGAATCCAAGCAAAACTTCGACTAATCTTCAAGCTTGGAAAGAAAAACCGAGCTAAGTAGCAACATTCCCTCCCTGCGGACCGGGGGGGGGGGAACGGAAGATAAGAAAACGAAAGAAAACAGAGTCAGACATAAAGTCTGGTAAGTTCAGTAACTTTTAGCATGTGAACAGGTAAAAACAACATGACATTGATTAACTGAATACAAGGCAATACCATGATGATAGGGTTAACAAGATAACGCAAGCTATGCTAAGGCAAGATAAAACTGAATGTACTGATAAATTGGATCTAACGACAAGCTGAATATACTGATAAACTGAATATGCTTCCATACTTTCTCTACTTCGCGGTTACCCTGTTATTCTGGTTTCTATATCTCTTCACCACCTAACTAGTGTCCAACTAGTAATATGTATAAACAATAATTTGATCCCAATCCCCGAAATTGTGATTGTTTCAAGGTACATCTATTATTTATTACCTAGATCTAATCTAGGGTTTTCTATCGAGCACATTCTAGATCCAACCAGGGTTTATGCTACCCAGGGCTACTGGGGTTTATGCTACCAATTGAACGTTTCTCGAATTTTAGGGTTCACGCGACCTAGGTCCAACTAGGGATTATGCTACCTATCGAACGACGCCCCTAACCTAGGACACACTACCCAGAGTGGTATATGTTCCTAGACTTTCCCCACGTATGTGTCGTGGATCGTTATCATTGTCTAGATGCACATGTCCTTTATATGTGCAACCCGAGTCTCGTGGCAGGGCAAATCAAGAAACACGGAACTCGGTCGGGAGCTTTTCAGATATCTGCCGATGCAGATGCTAAGGTCTGTTTTTCCAGTGGCTACGGTCCCACTTGACCCCTCCCTCAACTAATGAAAGGCACACCTTGAAAAATGAGAACTATACGCAGGCCCTATATGCCCCCACTAACCTATGGCCATCCGCACCCATAACTAGATAGCAAGTATATGGTCTTTTGGAGTTCTCTGCCTTTCCGTTGTACGTATCTCGACTGACTCAAGATGGTAGGTAGACGACGAGTTGCTATCACAGGGCTACTGGTCTCGCCGAATCACGCTGGTCCATCCTAGTCTTTAGGTTGCCTTATATTGCAAACAAGGCATACCCTTGGTTCTTCTAACGCAGACCTTAACCTCTGTGAGCCCAGGCGGATCATCTGCACCCTCACAGAGGGATACCAAGAGTACCCTCACGTCCCCTCGAAGCTGCGTGCTTCGTAACCCAGTTTGTTGGAGACTTCTTTAAGATCAGACGGACGTTCGCTCCTTCTCGTGTTCTACTAAGGTTTACTACTTAGTTCCCTTAACTAAGGTTTACTACTTTGTTTCCTGAACCGTCGTTTTCTTAACTAAGGTTTACAACTTAGTCCTCCTAACTAAGGTTTACTACTTAGTTCTTTTTCTCGTCAAGTTGGATTGATTAAGTGTCATTAGTCAATTCAAGTTAACTTAACCCATTCATTTGTCATGTTAAACTGGTTAAGTGTTATCAGTAGTTCATGTTGACTTAACCCTACCACAAATCAAGTTATATCGGTTAAGTATTTCTTATTACTTAACCCCACCCCTTCATCTTGTATTGGTTAAGTGTTCCCTTAGTTAACTTAACCCTAACATCTGTTTAATTCACATGTTCTAATGGTTAAGTATTGTCCCTTCATGTTTTAACTTAACCTTGTTCATTTGTCACACTATGATAGCTAAGTGTTCTAAGTTTACTTAACTCCACCTTCTAGTCTAGTTAACATGTTAAATTGGCTAAGTGTATTTTACTTAACCCCACCTTCTAGTCTAGTTAACATGTTATAACGGTTAAACCTTTTCTTAACCTCACCCACTTGTCTAGTCAACATGTTATAACGGTTATTTAACCTCTACAAGTTTTGTCTTGTTAACATGTTAAGTTGGTTAAGTGTTCCTATGGACTTAACCCTCCCATTCTAGCTTAATTGTTTCTTAGCTTTAAATTATTCATTTAAAGCACCAACCACTCACATTAGACAGATATTGTTTTGGTCACTGGATATGCCGGTCGGTTCCGGGTAGATTTACACCGCAACTCAGTCTAACCTCGGGTCCTTTTGGGCTCAATGCTCTAACCACCCACATTAGATAGGTATTGTTACGGTTGCTGGATTTGCCGGGAGGTTCCGGGCAGTCTTATACCGTAACTCAATCTAACCTCGGGTTAGGCATATTCGTCTTTCCTAGATTTACATATTTATCCTTTTTGTCTATATGTAAATTGCTAACAACTCTTTTAAACAAATTTGGCCTATATCATATTTATTTGTCATGCTCACTAACATACCTATGTTCTAGGCCCAAATCTTGATTTACCTATCAATTAACCCAACTTGCAGTTTATGCCAAATTAGATCTAGTATTTCCATTTACAGTTCATGTCAAAACTAGATTTGATACTCTAGTTTACAATTTATGCCTAAAGCTTAGGTTACAAGCCAATACTAGATTCAATATAACAAATTACATCTTCTATAATTCACGTCAAATTACCCCAATTTGCATCTAATAGTATGTTATAATACATGCTCTAAATTATGCCAAATAATATAGATTTCATGTTTTACCCAAATAACCCCGCATTCATAACGTATGTATACCATGATTTCACAAGTTTTCTAAATACTCATGAAATGAAACTAAAAAGGGAATAGGGGATAAACATGAGAATTGACATAAAAGGATAGGCATGGAAAAGCGAGCCAAATACAAGGATAATGGATCCAATGGTTTTGGTGTACATAATAGCGAATAGGAATAAACTAAGCATGTCACACCCTAGGTATGAGATCCAACGAAATGCCAGTTCGGTGTACAACATGGTTTTGTAACTATAGTGTTATGGGCATAAACAATTAACCATAATAGTCTTAGGCAATTAACCACAATAGTCATAGTCATAGTCATAGGCAGAAACCTCATAGTTATGAATCATAGGCGATTAACCACAATAGTCATAGTCATGGTGATAGGTAGAAACCTCATAGTTACGAATCATAGGCGATTAACCACAATAGTCATGGATAATTAACCAAAATAGTTCTAGGCAATTATCCTAAATAGTCATAGGCAATTAACTGTAATAATTTCAAAGTCATGGTCATAGACAATAGTCTTATGTTCATAATCATAGGCAATAATCTCATAGTCATGAATCATGGTCGTAGGAAATTGTCTTATGTTCATAGTCATAGTCTTAGGACATTAACAATAGTTTCAACGTCATAGGAATAGGCACTGTCTCATCGGTAATTAATCACAATAGTTCTTAATTAGATCCAAAGGCATATACAAGCACAGATTCAAATGAGAGGATCAGGCATATTCTTATATTCATTTAATTTCATGCCACAAATAGATCTAAACGTTCAAATCTAAAAAGTAACTGACTTACAACAAACAACGAACTTGAATTCTGAATTCTGGAATTGAGATGCTTTCCTTTGGGTAGATAAACGTTGTTTTGATTTTAATTTTGAATTAGATTTGTTCGTCTCTTAGCTTTCTTCAAGTGGAGGCTACTCTCAGTTTTCTCCCGACAGCATGGCGGCTCTGCTCCTAATTTTTGTGTGAATTTAGGTTGGAGACTTGAGTTGTTTATATAGAATTTCAAACTAATTAGAGCCGTCAGATGATCATAGATGAATCTAGACCATTCACATCGAGAAGAGCCAACCAGAAAGTGACAAATCAGCCCTAGTGACACACCAGAACTCAGAAAACCGCTCAGAACCCGACCAGGCCAGCCAAGACCTGACCAGGTCGACTGAGTAGGTCGACCCCCAGGTCGACACCCTGGTCGACCTGGGTACCCAGGTCGACCCCCTGGTCGACCTGGGTCCTGGGAGGGAATGTTTTCGCCCAGCCCAGTTTGGGTCTATTTTCGAATTTTGAACTGAATTTTGAGCTGTTTGAATTTTAAATTGAATTCTGAAACTTCCGGAGGTCATAACTTCTTCATACGGAGTCCGATTTATGCAAACTCGGACTTTATCTCAATCATAATTTCGAGACGAACGCAATGGCGTAATCCGTTTCCCTTAAGTCTTCTTCTAAAATTTAATTATACTTTAATTTGTGCAACTTAATGTTACAGAACTACGGGGTGTTACATTCTCCCCCTCTTAAAAGGATTTCGTCCCCGAAATCTTCAAGTTAGGAAGAATGTATCCTACCATCCAATCTCCCATCTACTCAACCATTCAATCACAGGCATTCATTGTCCTTAAAAAGATTTCTAATGCTTTCATGTTCATATGCATAATGTGTGTATATGTCTTTATCTAATGCAAAATCAGGCGGTCTACTGATTCAGTTGACCTCTTTAATGCGAATTATGTCAGTGCCATGCGTCCAATCATGTATGCAAGCATCTCTAGTTATGTAAATACTACATGTGTGCATAACCATTCATCCATATGCAACATCCATATGATAACATATCAAGTTAAATCTGTTAAGAAAATACATATATGCGAATGCAATATGAAAGCGACTGAGTTGTTCTAGCGCCTATAGTGTGTATATGCATCCACGAGCAACCATTTGCAACCACCAATCATAACATGTTTCAAATACATGTTTACATCCATTGACTTATACCTAAGGATCGATGCTACGCCCTAGAGGATATACCTTAAAAGCTAGAAAGTATGCATATAATTCCTTGAAAAAGAGATCAAGGATGTACCATTAAGAAAAAAAAGGGTATGATGCGTGTATGTAGCCTTCAGTCTTCTAAGTCGCATCTTCTTGAGCTTCGCTATTCTGTACCTTATCTAATTAACCTTCACGATTACGAAGCTTCTTGACCTCCATTTCCAAAACTATCGTTGATCGGATAACTGGTTTTGCATTGTCAACTGGATATATGCGGAAGTCTATCTCGCATTTTAGGGGTAAACTCCTAACCTAATCAAAAACATCTGCGTACCCATGGACTACCCTAACGGATTGCAAATCGTCGGTAAATGCATTAAGCGATTCTTAGCTAGCTAAGCCTAACTGATTCTTTAAACGGAATCTCGAGGGTATTTCCAAGGCAAGTCAAAAGTCGAACTGCCCTCCTTTCAGAATTACTAGCCAACCAACCCATGCCTAGAATCAACTCATAGCCCATGGAACCAGAAACATAAGCATTACGCTTAAACCCAATACTTAATTATAACTATTCTCAAATCCTTACAAACCAAAGATAAACGGGTCGAACCACCAATTGGACTTGAGACTAAAATGAGATCTTCTACTATACAAGTACTAAGATGCAGAAACTCAGCAATGGAAGTAGATATGAACAAATGTGAAGTGCTAAGATCAAAAGAGTACTAACTGGTTGATCAAAACGAAAAGCTAAACTTTTCCAACATAGACTTTTACTATCTCTCTCTCAGGCATTCTGGTGGTGAAAGCATGCACTCGCCCTTCTGAAAATCTTGTCCCTTGTCCTTGCCCTTGTCCTTAATTATATGCCCTATTATACCATGGAAAAGATATTTCCTCTCGTCTTAGGTTTATAATTCCTTCTTTCTTCGTGAGTCGAGTTTATATCCATGAATTTCTCATCCTTGCATTGGGCTCCCTAGCCAAACTCCCTCATCCTCATCTTTACCATCCCTGTGTAATCATATTGACAAGTTTCTCAAAAGCTGCCTCCATCGCTCGGAAAACCCTTCAAATCTTGAAAGAAAACTAGCTGCAGGTGAAACTACTATGGCTATAGATGGAAGTCGAGCACTACTTTGCCCTTCGATAGGTATCGTAGTCTTATCAAGCCTACGGAACCGTGCCGCGATGAGGTTACCTCCCAGAAAGCCAAGAGCCCCGAAGACTCAAGAAAGAAGGGGAAAAGAATTCAAACAGAGGATCAGAAGATAGTGCATACGGCTTTTGGGGAATATGCCTTTAAAACAAAACTTTTCTTTTGAAAAATGCTTTTTTAAAAACCGTTTTGAAAATAATTTTTCAAATCTATTATCTGTTCTGGTAACCTTCAGCTCTGATACCACGTGTAACACCCCACATCCGTTAGTGTCACTCACAAAGGGAATGCACTAAGTTCTGTGGAGCATTTAAGGTAAAAGATGCAGATGAATTACAAGATAGATAATTAAAACAGCGGAAAATAAAACTTTACTTTATTGATAAAATAGTTTGTACAACAATTGTTTACCAATACCAGAGTATCTGTCTTACAAAATAAAGAAGCATAAAATAAAATTTATATTCCCTAATGTAGCATGAGACAGCCATAGCAGTGGAAAAGAGAATCCAAGCAAAACTTCAACTAATCTTCAAGCTTGGAAAGAAAAACTGAGCTAAGTAGTAACGTTCCATCCCTGCGGACCAGGGGGGAACGGAAGACAAGAAAGCGAAAGAAAACAGAGTCAGACATAAAGTCTGGTAAGTTCAGTAACTTTCAACATGTGAACAGGTAAAAACAACATGACATGGATTAACTAAATACAAGGCAATACCATGATGATAGGGTTAACAAGATAACGCAAGCTATGCTGAGGCAAGATAAAACTGAATGTACTGATAAATTGGATCTAACGACAAGTTGAATATACTGATAAACTGAATATGCTTCCATACTTTCTCTACTTCGCGATTACCCTGTTATTCTGGTTTCTATATCTCTGCACCACCTAACTAGTGTCCAACTAGTAATCTGTATAAACGGATAAAAAATAATGTGATCCCAATCCCTGAAATTGTGATTGTTTCAGGGTACATCTATTATTTATTACGTAGATCTAATATAGGGTTTTCTATCGAGCACATTCTAGATCCAACCAGGGTTTACGCTACCCAGGGCTATTGGGGTTTATGCTACCTATTGAACGTTTCTCGGATTTTAGGGTTTACGCGACCTAGGTCCAACTAGGGATTATGCTACCTATCGAACGACGCCCCTAACCTAGGACACACTACCCAGAGTGGTATATGTTCCTAGACTTTCCCCACGTATGTGTCATGGATCGTTATCACTATCTAGATGTACATGTCCTATATATGTGCGACCCGAGTCTCGTGGCAGGACAAATCAAGAAACACGGAACTCAGTCGGGAGCTTTTCGGATATCTGCCGATGTAGATGCTAAGGTCTGTTTTTTCAGTGGCTATGGTCCCACTTGACCCCTCCCTCAACTAATGAAAGGCACACCTTGAAAAATGAGAACTATACGCAGGCCCTATATGCCCCCACTAACCTATGGCCATCCGCTCCCATAACTAGATAGCAAGTATATGGTCTTTTGGAGTTCTCTGCCTTTCCACTGTACGTATCTCGACTGACTCAAGATGGTAGGTAGACGACGAGTTGCTATCACAGGGCTACTGGCCTCGCCAAATCACGCTAGTCCATCCTAGTCTTTAGGTTGCCTTATATTGCAACCAAGGCATACCCTTGGTTCTTCTAACGCAGACCTTAACCTCTGTTAGCCCAGGTGGATCATCTGCAGCCTCACAGAGGGATACCAAGAGTACCCTCACGTCCCCTCGAAGCCGCATGCTTCGTAACCCAGTTTGTTGGAGCCTTCTTTAAGATCAGATGGACGTTCGCTCCTTCTCGTGTTCTACTAAGGTTTACTACTTAGTTCCCTTAACTAAGGTTTACTACTTTGTTTCCTGAACCATCGTTTTCTTAACTAAGGTTTACAACTTAGTCCTCCTAACTAAGGTTTACTACTTAGTTCTTTTTCTCGTCAAGTTGGATTGGTTAAGTGTCATTAATCAATTCAAGTTAACTTAACCCACTCATTTGTCATGTTAAACTGGTTAAGATTTATCAGTAGTACATGTTGACTTAACCCTACCAAAAATCAAGTTATATTGGTTAAGTATTTCTTATTACTTAACCCCACCCCTTCATCTTGTATTGGTTAAGTGTTCCCTTAGTTAACTTAACCCTAACATCTGTTTAATTCACATGTTCTAATGGTTAAGTATTGTCCCTTCATGTTTTAACTTAACCTTGTTCATTTGTCACACTATGATAGCTAAGTGTTCTAAGTTTACTTAACTCCACCTTCTAGTCTAGTTAACATGTTAAATTGGCTAAGTGTATTTTACTTAACCCCACCTTCTAGTCTAGTTAACATGTTATAACGGTTAAACCTTTTCTTAACCTCACCCACTTGTCTAGTCAACATGTTATAATGGTTATTTAACCCCTACAAGTTTTGTCTTGTTAACATGTTAAGTTGGTTAAGTGTTCCTATGGACTTAACCCTCCCATTCTAGCTTAACTGTTTCTTAGCTTTAAATTATTCATTTAAAGCACCAACCACTCACATTAGACGGATATTGTTGCGGTCACTGGATATGTCGGTCGGTTCCGAGCAGATTTACATCGCAACTCAGTCAAACCTCGGGTCCTTTTGGGCTCAATGCTCTAACCACCCACATTAGATAGGTATTGTTACGGTTGCTGGATTTGCAGGGCGGTTCCGGGCAGTCTTATACCGTAACTCAATCTAACCTCGGGTTAGGCATATTCGTCTTTCCTAGATTTACATATTTATCCTTTTTGTCTATATGTAAATTGCTAACAACTCTTTTAAACAAACTTGGCTTATATCATATTTATTTGCCATGCCCACTAACATACCTATGTTCTAGGCCCAAATCTTGATTTACCTATCAATTAACCCAACTTGCAGTTTATGCCAAATTAGATCTAGTATTTCCATTTACAGTTCATGTCAAAACTAGATTTGATACTCTAGTTTACAATTTATGCCTAAAGCTTAGGTTACTAGCCAATACTAGATTCAATATAACAAATTAAATCTTCTATAATTCATGTCAAATTACCCCAATTTGCATCTAATAGTCATGTTATAATACATGCTCTAAATTATGCCAAATAATATAGATTTCATGTTTTACCCAAATAACCCCGCATTCATAACGTACGTATACCATGATTTCACAAGTTTTCTAAATACTCATGAAATGAAACTAAAAAGGGAATAGGGGATAAACATGAGAATTGACATAAAAGGATAGGGATGGAAAAGCGAGCCAAATACAAGGATAATGGATCCAATGGTTTTGGTGTACATAATAGCGAATAGGAATAAACTAAGCATGTCACACCCTAGGTATGAGATCCAACAAAATGCCAGTTCGGTGTACAACATGGTTTTGTAACTATGGTGTTATGGGCATAAACAATTAACCATAATAGTCTCAGGCAATTAACCACAATAGTCATAGTCATGGTCATAGGAAGAAACCTCATAGTTACGAAACATAGGCGATTAACCACAATAGTCATAGTCATGGTCATAGGTAGAAACCTCATAATTATGAATCATAGGCGATTAACTACAATAGTCATGGATAATTAACCAAAATAGTTCTAGGCAATTATCCTAAATAGTCATAGGCAATTAACTATAATAATTTCAGAGTCATGGTCATAGACAATAGTCTTATGTTCATAATCGTAGGCAATAATCTCATAGTCATGAATCATGGTCGTAGGAAATGGTCTTATGTTCATAGTCATAGTCTTAGGCCATTAACAATAGTTTCAACGTCATAGGCATGGGCATAGGCACAGTCTCATCAGTAATTAATCACAATAGTTCTTAATTAGATCCAAAGGCATATACAAGCACAAATTCAAATGAGAGGATCAGGCATATTCTTATATTCATTTAATTTCATGCCACAAATAGATCTAGACGTTCAAATCTAAAAAGTAAATGACTTACAACAAACGACGAACTTGAATTCTGGATTCTGAGTTCTGGAATTGAGATGCTTTCCTTTGGGTAGATAAACGTTGTTTTGATTTTAATTTTGAATTAGATTTGTTCGTCTCTTAGCTTTCTTCAAGTGGAGGCTACTCTCAGTTTTCTCTCGACAGCATGGCGGCTCTGGTCCTAATTTTTGGGTGAATTTAGGTTGGAGACTTGAGTTGTTTATATATAATTTCAAACTAATTAGAGCCATCATATGATCATAGATGAATCTAGACCATTCACATCGAGAAGAGCCAACCAGAAAGTGACAAATCAGCCCTAGTGACACACCAGAACTCAGAAAATCGCTCAGAACCCGACCAGGCTAGCCAAGACCTGACCAGGTCGACTGGGTAGGTCGACCCCCAGGTCGACACCCTGGTCGACCTGGGTACCCAGGTCGACCCCCTAGTCGACCCCCTGGTCGACCTGGGTCCTGGGCGGGAATTTTCCGCCCAACCCAGTTTGGGTCTGTTTTCGAATTTTGAACTGAATTTTGAGCTGTTTGAATTTTAAATTGAATTTTGAAACTTCCGGAGGTCATAACTTCTTCATACGGAGTCCGATTTACGCAAACTCGGACTCTATCTCAATCAGAATTTTGAGACGAACGCAATGGCGTAATCCGTTTCCCTTAATTCTTCTTCTAAAATTTAATTATTCTTTAATTTGCGCAACTTAATGTTACAGCACTATGGGGTGTTACACTCGACTAAACTGCCAAAAGAATGGTCCCGCAATCCAGGAAGCATGTCGTGATACCCAGAGCATCTTCTTAGTCTCGAACGGTTACCAAGTCATCTGTGAACTCTTAAAGGTCACCTCGCAAAATCCAACACTGCCTTTGCCGAAGTCAAGGAACCCACTCCTCGAGTCACGCTCGTCCAGCTTACAAAGGGCATGCCACCAGGTTCCAAACTTGGGGCATGGACCAATAAAAAACAATTAAGGATTCAGAAGATCTTCCACACGAATGCCGACTACTTCCTATGCCAAAATCTAGCATAAAGGAATCAAGCTCCTACCCTCAACATCCTACCTCGTGATGATGCCCAGAACTCCAACAACTCTGATTCCACCACTCTGCACAATCTTGCTCCCGCCGGCAGCGTCAAAGGTAGTCGCAACAATAAAGGGAAGCGCCTTATGTAGGATCAATAATAACCCTAGAGGGGGGGGTGAATAGGGTTTTTAACAGAAAATAAAACAAACACAGAGATATAAGATATGCAGTAAGGGAAAATCACACGCAAAGATACCCAGCTTCGGCAAACTGTGCCTACTGCTGCCTTTCTAAGATTTCTACTAGGAGATACAAACAGATCCCGCTTACAACCCTATGCAAACTTGCAACTCCTGCTCCTGTCTGACCCTAAGCTCAAAATCAAAGACTGGCCTATATACCCTAGACCAGATTTTCACAGAATACAAACCAGTAATCTGTATACCTAGTTTTAAATCAAACTAGACAAACACGAATTGTTGTTGAAGAAATTACAACACAAATACAAGAGAAAAAGAAAAAGAACAAATAGGAAAACCCCCTTTGTTTAATGAATTGGCTAAGCCTTTGAGAGAATAGGTCGACCCTTTGTAAAGTCGGTTGCACCCCTTCTTTTTATCCGATCACTTTTCATTCTCCATTGAAAATGGCAGCTCTGGAAAAAAAACAAAAAAAAAACAAAACTAGGGTTTGTGATACTTATCCCAAATCGATTCAATGGCCCTGAGATTGATGCTCGAGACTTTGTGGTTATGTGATGCTTCACTTCGGCTTTCTCTGATGCGTCGATTTTTCTGCTCAATCGATTTGGAGATATTTCTCTTGCAATCGACACTGTAAGTTCTTCTGGAATTTCTTGCTTTGAAAAACACTTGGATTTATTTTGTGGGTTTCAATTTTACTGTCGAATTGGGATGATCTCTGTCGATGATGAATTGTGTGTTTTTATAGGGTTTTTGAAACCCTAGTACTCTGATTTCCATTGAAGACTTGCCCGATTTGATTTGGGAATATTCGGATTTGATTGTTTGTGGTTTCCCCTTTCAGAATTTCTTGAATGAATTCGCCCTTGATTGATTTTTGGATATTTATATTTGAATTTGTTGCCAAATATTTTCTTGTCTGAAAATAAACCGTGCCCCACTTGACACAATCCGTTGCATGATTTCTGAAAGTAAAAACAGGAAACAAAAATGATATTGTGGCCCCTTGCAAATGTTGATTTCCTCGATTTGTTACCTTGTATATTTGATTGATGCGTGATATATTGGGAATCAATTTTTGCTGTGAGTTTTTGGAAATATTGCTGATTTGCCAGGTTGCAAATTTTGACCAAATTAAAACCTCTTGCCATAAAAACTCGGGTTCAAAACTTGAATTGAAACTAGTCGGTTTTGTAATAATTTGTGCATGATTTTCTCTTGCGTTTCCTTAATTGAATTGATTTCCTTCAGCTTTGGTGCCTTGATAAAATCGGCCTGATTTGATGCTGTAAATGTTGTGCTTGAATTCCAGAAAGAATGAATTTGATTCATGCCTTAAAAACAGTTTGAATTATTGCCAAAAAAATTCTTCTTTATTTCTGGAAACTGTTTTGTCCCTCTGATTTAATGCCTTGCATTTGAGTGATTACCACTTGATTGTCTTGAATGAGATTATACTTGCTCAACATCAATTTCTGAAAGTTTTAAAACTTGCCATACATTGTAATTACTGGAATCAACCAGAATTGAATGTGTTGCCTTCTTTAAATTTCACAATGTATATTTGAGAATCAATTTTAAATTCGAAACTGATTCTTTCCCCAAATAAAATGGTTAACTAAATCTGGAAGGGATTTATGCCATGCTTGAATTGTTGATTACACACATACATGCTTCTATGTCACTTATTGTTCCACCATGCATCACATGTTCTCTGTTTTGTCCCTTACTTTGTGTCTTGTTCACCATGTTACACGTGTTGAACACATTGCTTGCTCCACTCCATTACTAATGCTTCACTTCACTGTTAGCATTGTCCATTCATGTTGCACATGTTTCACCTCCTGCTTATACACTAATGTGTATGCTTGACATATGGTGGTTGACCATTCACCATGTAGCCATTCTTTGTATATGTGCACATTTGCACCACTGCTTTAACATGTATTAGCTGAACATAATTGATCCATTGCTGTTTAGATCACTTCATACTATGACATGCTTTTCACTTGAAAGTTTGTTGCTTTGATTAGCATTGTCCTCGACCACTTTCTGTTTTGTACCTTCACTTGAAATATGTTGTATTCCTGTGTGAACATTTATATATTGGTTAGAACATGAACAGATTTCATTGCATTTCCTTCCAAGTTGTTTCTATTCATGTTGAGCTGAACCATTTGCACATGCTTTCTGTCCATTTTTCTTGTACAGGCCATTTTGATTTGAGCTTTGCTCGGCCATTTGTTTGCACCTTGTCCCGAAACACAAGGAAACAAAACAGCAGTCAGGCTGTACTGTGTTGAGGCTGGTCAGAAACAGCTGGTTCTGATCAGCAAACCAGTATGGTTATGGCGTGGTTATTCAAGTCTGAAATATGATGAGAAAAACACACAGAAAAACTGAGACAAATAGAGAATCAATCAAACAGTAAAATTTTATTTGTCCAGTGTTTATTTTAGTTCCAGCGTACTGTGTGTATCTTTTTTTGTGACAGGTTTCAGGATGATGCACTAGGAGCTTGAGACAGTTAGAGTGAGCACAACAAGATTAATCCAGCAAGAAGAGATGTATATGTAGTGTAGACATTTGAACTAGATTTATTTGTAATTGTGAATTTGAAACAAAAGAAAATGTAATAAGTGAGAGTATGTAATTGTTTTGTGGAATAAAAATATATTATTGGAAGACAAAAACTTGTGTAAATTTCCTGTATTTTGTGTAAAGCATCATCAACCAATAATACTAATTATTTCACCATCAAACACATCAGTAAAAATCTATTTGTTATCATCAAACAAAAAATCATATATTCAACAAACTCCCCCTTTTGATGATGACAAACAGACTTAAGATTTTTGAAGATAACAGGATGTGTTTGAATTGAACTCCTCCTATATTTGTGCTCCCCCTACCAATTGTAAACAGACATAGGATAAGAAGTTGAAAAATATTTGTGCTCCCCCTACCAATTGTAAACAGACATAGGATAAGAAGTTGAAAAATATAGAAAATAATTTAAACACTTTGCATTAATGGCAAGATAAAATCTATAAATGTCTGTAAACCAACACAAAATCTTAACTCCTTCTCCCCCTTTGTAATCATCAAAAGATGAACAGTTCTGAACATTTGCAAAAGGCACGGACTGTAGTTAGAAATCAAGTTATTTTGACAGAATTAGAGCTGTAAACCCCAAGCAATCGGATAAAAAATCATAATAATTCATAAATTAGGAACACATTTCACAAAAGCAGAGGATGGAATGAAGAGTTATTTAATATATATCAGGGAGGATTTTAACAGATCTGTATAATATATATATATATATATATATATATATATATACATCAAGAGCACACTTAACCACTCATAACCAGAGCTTGGATTTTTAAATGGGATTAGTTGCAGCATGAAAATAAGTAAACTCATAACCATTCATGACCAGAGCTTGGATTTTTAAATGAGGTTAGAGAACTACTTATTATATATTATTATTATTATTATTATTATTATTTTTTAATCCCCTTAATATATATAAAACAATGATGGATGGTAGAAGGGTGATAGTGACAGAGATGGTTTGTGAAAAAAATTCCTAAATTACTCATATTATAAGATATATTCAATCACATCAGAGTTGCAGACAAACTTTCATCCATCTCATATTCTGAAATCTTGTACAGTCACAATTTTATCAAAAAATGTTCAAAAAAAATGTTCTTTTCTAGATGATTTGAGGACTGGATTATTTGTCAGAAGATGGTATTGATAACAGAACATCTTAAGAGAAAATTTACCCAAAAATGCAAAGAGATTAATTTATTTCTATAATTCCCAAATCCAATCGTAATCTGCAAAACCTATCTTCTGGAAGGGGTTTTGTGAAAATATCAGCAAGCTGAGATTCTGTTGGAATAAATTCAATACAAATGTCCTCATTATCAATGTGATCTCTAAGAAAGTGGTGTCTCACATCAATGTGTTTTGTGCGTGAATGATGTACATGATTACTTGATAAATCAATTACACTCTTACTATCGCACTTTAAAGGAACTCGTTTATAGCAAAGCCCAAAATCAGATAAAGTCTGCATCATCCATAAAATCTGTGCACAACAGCTTCCTAAAGCAATATATTCAGCCTCAGTGGTGGATAAAGCAACACAATTTTGTTTACGACTTGACCATGAAACAAGTGAATGACCTAGCATGAAACAAGTTCCACTAGTACTCTTCCTATCAGTGAGTGAGCCAGCATAATCAGCATCCGTAAACCCAACTAAATTAAAGTTATCACAAGAAGGATACCATAAACCAAGATTTGGTGTGTGTATCAAATATCTCAGAATTCGTTTTGTGGCTTTTAAATGAGATTCTTTTGGATTAGATTGAAATCGAGCACACAAACAAACAGAAAACATAATATCGGGTCTAGAAGCAGAAAGATAAAGAAGTGAACCGATAATACCGCGATATTTTTTCTGATCAACAGCAACACCTTTTTCATCTTTGTCAAGCTTGGTTGTTGGACTCATCGGTGTTTTCATTGGTTTTGCATCTTCCACTCCAAATTTCTTCAGTAACTCCATTACATACTTTGTTTGAGAGATAAAAATACCTTTGCTGCTCTGTTTGATTTGAAAGCCAAGAAAATATTTCAGTTCTCCCACCAAGCTCATCTCAAATTTGTCCTGCATAACTTTTTCAAATTTTTCACACAAGACATCATTAGTAGCACTGTAAATGATATCATCAACATAGATTGGAACAATCAAAAAATCATCACCGTCATGTAATAGAAACAGAGTTGTGTCAGCACACCCCTTTTTAAAACCGTTTTCCAAAAGATAAGTACAGAGACAGTCATACCAAGCTCGAGGAGCTTGCTTAAGGCCATACAATGCTTTTTCTAGTTTATACACATGATTTGGAAAATCGGGATTCTCAAAACCAGGGGGTTGTTCAACATAAACCTCTTCTTTTAGTTCTCCATTCAGAAAAGCACTTTTCACATCCATTTGTTTTAGTTTAAAACCTTTAAAACATGCAAAGCTCAACAAGATTCTAATCGCTTCTAACCTAGCTACTGGGGCAAACGTCTCATCAAAGTCAATGCCTTCGATCTGATTGTATCCCTTAGCAACCAACCTAGCTTTGTTTCTAATTACATTTCCAGACTCGTCAAGCTTATTTTTAAACACCCACTTTGTTCCAACTACTAGATAGTCTTTTGGCCTAGGTACCAAGTTCCAGACTTTGTTTCTCTCAAACTGGTTAAGTTCTTCTTGCATAGCTAACAACCAAAAATCATCATTAAGAGCAATATCATAAGAACCTGGTTCTATTTCAGATACAAAAGCATTATGAATACAAAAAGTACAAACATCCTTATTGAGAGAGGAACGTGTACGAACACCAACTGTTGGGCTTCCGATTACCAAATCTGGAGGATGACTGGGCTTGAATTTCAGTCTTTCAACATTTGTTGCTGCTTCAGTGGCTTCTTTGTTTGTTTCAGTGTCATTGCTTTCTTGTTCACTTTCTTGTGCGCCATCATTATCTTCAGAGATCATATCCACATCTGTTTCATTGAACTTTACATTGACGATTTCCACAATTGTCCTTGATTGTTTATTGAAGATCATGTAGGCTTTACTTCTTGAGGAATAACCCATGAAAATTCCATCAATCATTTTTGGCTCGAATTTCCCAAGCTGTTCTCCTGTGTTCAAAATATAACAAGGACATCCAAACACTCTAAAGTATGAAATGTTAGGCTTTTTGTTAGACCAAAGTTCATATGACGTTTTATTAAGTATTGGTCTAATCATAACTCTGTTCATTACATAGCATTAAGTATTTACTGCCTCAGCCCAGAAGGTTTGAGGCAAATTATATTCACATAACATAGATCTAGCCATTTCTTGTAATGTACGATTTTTCCTTTCAACCACCCCATTTTGTTGAGGTGTTCGAGGAGCGGAAAATTCATGTTTAAAACCATTTTCTTCACAAAAATTTTCAAAGTCTAAATTTTCAAATTCACCTCCATGATCACTTCTCAGAGTTTTAATTGAAATTCCTTTTTCATTTTGAACAAGTTTTGAAAACTTTGAAAAATAGTCAAAAACTTCAGACTTTTTGGCTAGAAAGTAAACCCATGTAAATCTAGAGTAATCATCAACCAATACATAACAATAACGTTTACCATTTAAGCTAGCAGTGTCAGTAGGTCCAAACAAATCCATATGAATCAACTCAAGCACTCGTGAAGTACTAACAACATTTTTTGGACGAAAGGACGAGCGACTAAGTTTTCCCATGGTACAGGCTTTACATACTTTGTTATTTTTGATTTTTTGATGAGGTAAACCTCTGACAAGCTCATTTGTTCCCAGTCTTTCAAGAAGACCCATACTTGCATGTGCCAGCCTTCTGTGCCATAGAACTGCCTCCTCTTCCGTTGCTACCAAGCACCTAGAAACAGTTACATCATCGAAAGAGAGTGTGTAGACATTTCCTCTTCTTTTCCCAGTAAAAACAACCTTTCCAGAGGATATTTCAATGATTTTGCAGACATTACTATCAAACACAACATTCATTCCTTTATCACAAAGTTGACTGATAGAGATAAGATTGTGAAATAGATTATCAACATATAAAACATCGGTTAAGGCAAAAATACTGTTACCTACTTTTCCTTTACCTATGATTTTACATTTGTTGTTGTCTCCTAAAGTCACATTCCCACCTTTATGTTTTTCAAGGCTAAGGAACAGTCTTTTGTCCCCTGTCATATGTCGGGAGCAACCTGAATCTAAATACCATTTTTGTTGCTCCTTAGCCCGCCAGCATACCTAAACAAACATAGAAGAGGATGACCCAGAGAATCTTCTAGGTCCAAGCATATCAGTCATAAAAAAGTGATAAGACTCTTTTGGAATCCAGATTTGATTTTTCTCATTGTTTGTGTTCCAATCATTGTGATAATTGTGTGCCAAGTGTTTAGGAACCCAAACCTTTTTGAACTTACGAATTTTATTATCGTTCTTACAGTTTTCATGACAGTGACCAATTTCTCCACATTTGGTAAAGATGCCTCTACCTTTAGCATTGTCAATCCTAGTCTTTTTTTCTTGTATCTTTCCAAAACCAAGTCCTTTTCTATTATTTGCAAACAGTTGATTTCCAAGTAACATTTTAAAAGACGTTTGACCAATTGAAAATTTATTCAAAGCAACTTCAAGATCTTGAACTTTCGTTCTTAACATTGTGTTCTCATTCACCAATGAAGTGCATCGTTCAACATAATTCTTTCTTTTGGTGTCATCATTCTTTTTAAGAGTCGAATTCATTTTTTCAAGATCCTCAATGGTGCACTTGAGTGTTAAAAGTTCTAAATTCACAGCCTTACAAATTTCACAATCTAGACTAATGTTTTTTTGAAACATTTTCAAGTTCAGATTTCAACTTCTTGTTATTGTGAACAAGATCAAGGTTTTTTGCTTTCAGTTTCTCTGCTTCTGATTCTAATGTGTCAATAATTTCAGAAAGGTGTTTACACATTAAAACTAGATCGTTATAACTGTATACCTCAGTGGTTTCTTCGTTGGCATCTTCTAGATCTGACTTCGTCATGAAGCACAGGTTGCTTTCTTCCTCACTGTTGTCTGAATCTTCTTCTCCTTCCTCGTCATCCCAAGTTATGGAAAATGCTTTCTTTTTCTTCTTGTTTCTTTGGAGAAGTGGACAATTTGGTTTTATGTGTCCAGGCTTTTGACAGTTGTAGCAGAGTGGTTCGTCTTCTGAATTGTTGGTCTTTGGTTTATTTCTCCGAGGTTTGAATTTGCTCCACTTCGTGAGTTGTCTGACTACCATGGCAAGCTGTTCAATAGGATCTTCACTATCGCTGGTGACGGTGTTGGACAAAGCTATTGACTTCTTTTTCAGATCTGAGTTGTTGCGATCTTCTCTTGCTTTTAGCTCAATTTCATATGTCATTAGATTCCCGATAAGCTCTTCCATGCTCAGCTTGCTCAGATCTTTAGATTCTTGAATGGCTGTGACTTTTGCTTCAAAGTTCATTGGAAGAACACGCAGAATCTTCCTTACGAGCTCCACTTCTGTATAGACCTTTCCAAGGGCTCTAACATTGTAGACCAGCACGGAGAAGCGACCATACATGTCCTTGATGCTCTCGTCCTTCTGCATGATGAAGTTTTCATATTCATTGCTGAACATGGCAAGACAGGATTCTTTAACCTGAGAAGTTCCTTCATGTGTGACTTCCAGAGTATGCCAAATTTCCTGGGCTGTATTACAATGAGAAATTCTGTTTTATCAAGAGCACAAATCAGGGCATTCATAGCTTTAGAATCTATAGAGTATAGTTTCTTATCATTCGCATCCCACCTACTTTTTGGTTTAGGTGTTACAGTTCCATTAACATTTTCAGAAGGAGGTTTATATCAAGTTTCAATGATATCCCAGACATCATAATCAATAGACACAAGATAGATTTTCATCCTAGCTTTCCAATACGCATAATCACCACCATTGAACATGGGTGGTCTAGCAATAGATTGACCTTCAGAAAAAGCATTGTTCATTGAAGTCATGATTCCAGGGTTACAACCTCGCTCTGATACCAAATGTAGGATCAATAATAACCCTATAGGGGGGGTGAATAGGGTTTTTAACAGAAAATAAAACAAACACAGAGATATAAGATATGCAGTAAGGGAAAATCACACGCAAAGATACCCAGCTTCGGCAAACTGTGCCTACTGCTGCCTTTCTAAGATTTCTACTAGGAGATACAAACAGATCCCGCTTACAACCCTATGCAAACTTGCAACTCCTGCTCCTGTCTGACCCTAAGCTCAAAATCAAAGACTGGCCTGTATACCCTAGACCAGATTTTCACAGAATACAAACCAGTAATCTGTATACCTAGTTTTAAATCAAACTAGACAAACACGAATTGTTGTTGAAGAAATTACAAAACAAATACAAGAGAAAAAGAAAAGGAACAAATAGGAAAAACCCCCTTTGTTTAATGAATTGGCTAAGCCTTTGAGAGAATAGGTCGGCCCTTTGTAAAGTCGGTTGCACCCCTTCTTTTTATCCGATCACTTTTCATTCTCCATTGAAAATGGCGGCTCTGAAAAAAAAAAACTAGGGTTTGTGATACTTCTCCCAAATCGATTCAATGGCTTCTGAGATTGATGCTCGAGACTTTGTGGTTATGTGATGCTTCACTTCGGCTTTCTCTGATGCGTCGATTTTTCTGCTCAATCGATTTGGAGATATTTCTCTTGCGATCGACACTGTAAGTTCTTCTGGAATTTCTTGCTTTGAAAAACACTTGGATTTATTTTGTGGGTTTCAATTTTACTGTCGAATTAGGATGATCTCTGTCGATGATGAATTGTGTGTTTTTATAGGGTTTTTGAAACCCTAGTACTCTGATTTCCATTGAAGACTTGCCCGATTTGATTTGGGAATATTCGGATTTGATTGTTTGTGTTTTCCCCTTTCAGAATTTCTTGAATGAATTCGCCCTTGATTAATTTCTAGACATTTATATTTGAATTTGTTGCCAAATATTTTCTTGTCTGAAAATAAACCGTGTCCCACTTGACACAATCCGTTGCATGATTTCTGAAAGTAAAATCAGGAAACAAAAATGATATTGTGGCCGCTTGCAAATGTTGATTTCCTCGATTTGTTACCTTGTATATTTGATTGATGCGTGATATATTGGGAATCAATTTTTGCTGTGAGTTTTTGGAAATATTGCTGATTTGCCAGGTTGCAAATTTTGACCAAATTAAAACCTCTTGCCATAAAAACTCGGGTTCAAAACTTGAATTGAAACTAGTCGGTTTTGTAATAATTTGTGCATGATTTTCTCTTGCGTTTCCTTAATTGAATTGATTTCCTTCAGCTTTGGTGCCTTGATAAAATCGGCCTGATTTGATGCTGTAAATGTTGTGCTTGAATTCCAGAAAGAATGAATTTGATTCATGCCTTAAAAACAGTTTGAATTATTGCCAAAAAAATTCTTCTTTATTTCTGGAAACTGTTTTGTCCCTCTGATTTAATGCCTTGCATTTGAGTGATTACCACTTGATTGTCTTGAATGAGATTATACTTGCTCAACATCAATTTCTGAAAGTTTTAAAACTTGCCATACATTGTAATTACTGGAATCAACCAGAATTGAATGTGTTGCCTTCTTTAAATTTCACAATGTATATTTGAGAATCAATTTTAAATTCGAAATTGATTCTTTCCCCAAATAAAATGGTTAACTAAATCTGGAAGGGATTTATGCCATGCTTGAATTGTTGATTACACACATACATGCTTCTATGTCACTTATTGTTCCACCATGCATCACATGTTCTCTGTTTTGTCCCTTACTTTGTGTCTTGTTCACCATGTTACACATGTTGAACACATTGCTTGCTCCACTCCATTACTAATGCTTCACTTCACTGTTAGCATTGTCCATTCATGTTGCACATGTTTCACCTCCTGCTTATACACTAATGTGTATGCTTGACATATGCTGGTTGACCATTCACCATGTAGCCATTCTTTGTATATGTGCACATTTGCACCACTGCTTTAACATGTATTAGCTGAACATATTGATCCATTGCTGTTTAGATCACTTCATACTATGACATGCTTTTCACTTGAAAGTTTGCTGCTTTGATTAGCATTGTCCTCGACCACTTTCTGTTTTGTACCTTCACTTGAAATATGCTGTATTCCTGTGTGAACATTTATATATTGGTTAGAACATGAACAGATTTCATTGCATTTCCTTCCAAGTTGTTTCTATTCATGTTGAGCTGAACCATTTGCACATGCTTTCTGTCCATTTTTCTTGTACTGGCCATTTTGATTTGAGCTTTGCTCGGCCATTTGTTTGCACCTTGTCCTGAAACACAAGGAAACAAAACAGCAGTCAGGCTGTACTGTGTTGAGGCTGGTCAGAAACAGCTGGTTCTGATCAGCAAACTAGTATGGTTATGGCGTGGCTGTTCAAGTCTGAAATATGATGAGAAAAACACACAGAAAAACTGAGACAAATAGAGAATCAATCAAACAGTAAAATTTTATTTGTCCAGTGTTTATTTTAGTTCCAGCGTACTGTGTGTATCTTTTTTTGTGACAGGTTTCAGGATGATGCACTAGGAGCTTGAGACAGTTAGAGTGAGCACAACAAGATTAATCCAGCAAGAAGAGATGTATATGTAGTGTAGACATTTGAACTGGATTTATTTGTAATTGTGAATTTGAAACAAAAGAAAATGTAATAAGTGAGAGTATGTAATTGTTTTGTGGAATAAAAATATATTATTGGAAGACAAAAACTTGTGTAAATTTCCTGTATTTTGTGTAAAGCATCATCAACCAATAATACTAATTATTTCACCATCAAACACATCAGTCAAAATCTATTTGTTATCATCAAACAAAAAATCATATATTCAACACCTTAGACTTCCTTCTTTCTGCAGCTATACTGCTTTCAGGGACACCCCCGGGAAAATCCATCTCGCAGCCTGCAATCCCCAACCATGCAAAAGGCCAGGACCTAAACGTCCGATGAGCGCACCAAGGGACTCTACAGGATATTGTTGGTTCTACAACATCCGCAGATACAACACGAACATGTTCCGCTGCTTGCGGAACAACATCAAGAAACTCATCTGCACGGGATCTCCGAGCCACTCAACGCTCATCGAAGATTCCTACTGCACAGGATCTCCGAGCCACCGACGCTCATCGAGGGTTCCCACTACGTGGGGCCTTCGAGCCACTCGACACTCATCGGAAATCCGCACTACATGGGATCTCAGAGCCACTCGATGCTCATCAAAGATTCCCACTAAACATAACTTTGACCGAAAATTAATCCCACAAGATCATCCCCCGGCCTCATCAGGACTATGGCAACAATAAGCATGCATGCCTCACAACTCGCCTCACCTTGGTCGCCTTTTGCGCCGATCTAGTTGATATTAGGCCTCAAGTGTTGTAAGCCTTCCAAATGGCTTTTGTCTGACCTATAGTCAACCATTACGACTAATTCATATACACGGGCGCGCTGCACTGGATCAACATCTCCGACCCGAGAACTGGTCCCTTGGATTAAGCTTTAATCAACAACGAGTACCCCGATACTTCAACTCCAGAGTCCGCCATAAGGACCTCAACATCGGCAACCTCGTCTTACAACGGGTCCTTCCTCCACCAGTAGGCCTCGCCCTTCGACAGGAAGGCCCACACTCATACAACAGAAGCTCAACGATGGAACTTTCAAACCCTCAACCATGGACGGAGCCGAACTCCCAAGGGCATGGAACAACAAACATCTTCACCTCTACTCTACATAACTTAGCGTACAATCAATTCAGGCCTTTCAACGATGTTTTGCTTTCCTGCAATTCGAGGCATTGCAAAGGCTACTACTACCAGAGATATCAATAGAAGTGATGTTCAGTTTACTGTCTCCCTTCCATGTTTGCTCCATGCATGACATGTTTGGTTAATCCTAACAACCAGCTTGCACTCAAACTTACGACCGCCGTACTTGTCCCTAACATTGGGGCCAGCACCGCCGTCTCAACTGCGAACCAACCTCGCGGCCTAACAACATTGGCAACAACCGGCGCGCCGAGCACGGGAGCCGACCACGCCACTCGAGTCGTCGGCCCGCGGTGCGACCGAGTATAAATAACCTCTGACTCGAATCATTCACCCAAGTCCCACGCGACTTGGGGCCGCCCAACATACAGCTGGGAGTGATGTACACTTCACCCTGGCTACGGGTACCTGTCGAATCCCGGCACAGCATCGAGACCGACGTTAAATCGTTTCCCCAAAGCCCTAAAGGCTTAGGTGCAGCTCATGGCCACGATCGGACCGTACATGCTGATAATCAGAGCTTTTCTCCGACGAATAAATGACGCCGTCACTCGCTCGAACCTGATGAACGACGGGAGAGCCACCCTCTGGACGGGCCGCATAACGCGACGTCATACGCCTCCGCTACTCTTGGGATTAACCCCGGGAAACCCAAGAAAAAACAGCAGGCGCTCTAGCCTGGCTTCACAAACTACGGGTTTCCTAAGCTGAAGGAAACTTACTAGAAGCCTGCGCTCTATCTCACCCCTCTGGAACAACAACCCAGAGCGCAATACTCTGTCTCACCCCTCTGGAACAACAACCCAGGGCGCGACACATAATCACACCCCTCTGGAACAATCAACCCAGAGCGCGGTCTCCGATCGCATTCCTATTGGTGTAACAACAAGTACGCTTGTGCAAGTACGAGACGCCGGAAAACATGAGAAGAACGTTCGAACACTTAACACGAAATGCGATCTTTACTAATTCATATTCCATTTCACACACACACACACACATTAAACAAACTACATGTCTAACATCTCTTCTCTTCGCTGACAGGGTATTCATGAATACCACACCATGTCTTTAAGGACCAAAAGCGAGGACCACACTCGCATATACTATTGGTTAACTTAACCCAAGGCATCTTTAATTCCTTTAACAATTACTGATGCTACTCGTCCTGTTCTTTTCTTTTCTTTCGTCTATACAGGTTCGATACAGGAAGGTCACTACCAATGACGGGACCTTTCCTT
This sequence comes from Allium sativum, assembly GCA_030737875.1. NCBI lineage: Eukaryota > Viridiplantae > Streptophyta > Magnoliopsida > Asparagales > Amaryllidaceae > Allium > Allium sativum. The sequence continues at coordinate 99,810,838 of CM060909.1, forward strand.
CCAGAATTGCTTCCTCCTCCTATACTCTACACAAGAGTAATGGATTCATGAGGCAGCGATGCACGCCTTCCGCCATCGTCCTCGCCACTTGTAATCATCATAGCCTCCCCGAGAGCAACACATGGCAACGGCTTAGGTACGATGTAAGAAGCAAGGACCAATCCAGCATAGGTGTCTCCCCAAGCCTTCTTGGTGCCTAACTCCGCTCTCTTCTCAGCATCTTTGGCAGTCTTCCGATCAGCTAAGCGCCTGGCCCGGAGCCCCATAATGGTATCCGCTACAAGTGTGCTAAGGGACCTCTCGCCCTCTTCTAGCGGGCATCGCCGGTGTCTCTCCTTTACTCAGAGGCCCTCTCCTTCTCCGCCTCAGCATCGACCTACCTTTTCGCCACAACAGCAGCAGATTTCTCCTCGGCATCCTAACTAGCCTTTTCCCGTGCATCTTGTATGGTAGCCTCATCCTGTCCCTCTTCCCCTACAGCTCCTCCAAATTTTCCACTAGCCGGGCTTCCTCATCTACCACCGTAGCTTGCATTGTTCGCACACTTACACTAGCTACGCCCGTTGCATGAGCACTTCGACCAGCCACAACTTCTCCTCCTCCAAGGAGGATCATATAAACATGGGACCCCAAAGCCATGGGTTCTCCTACTTCTCTAGATTGTTCCCGCTGTGACTACAACTGGGACCCGAACGCTTGAGGAAGTACAGGGGCAAAGCCTGGCGTCACCTCCGCTCAAAGGGCAAGTACACGAACGTGGGGGCAGTCTCCTACCCATCTCTACACCGGTTTACTCACCGCAGGACCTGAGGAGGATCTCCGCCAGCTTCCGCGCTGGCATTTCCATCGCCACAGCCGTGGGGGCAACCATTCTAAGGAGGAACATACACCTTGCCATGAGAAGGACCGGAACCCAAAACCTTGGGTCTCGGAAACTTATAACCTCCCGGTAGTACTAGGCAGACCAGGCATAGAGGCCCGAACCGAAGGGCAGAGGAAGCAATACGATCGCAGTTCCCCGAGGAACTGGAGAACTTAGATAAATTCTCAAGACGCGAATTAAAAAATCCATATTTCAGTGCAAGTTCTCGGGTTTCCATGGCCGGTTCATTGGGTTCCCAAGGTCTCAGCGCCCTGCCAGCAAACTCATACTTAAACGCAACATGAAGCTAACTCGCACCCCTCGATGCATACCTACAAGCGCATCGAAACGCGATGATGACACCTAGTTTGGATAACTATGGCAGTAGTTACCAGTAAACGTCAGCACCATTTTCCGAATCGGATAACAACCCCGACATAATTGGGTTGGAGACTAACGACTCGAACATATGCTCGCATATTTCGCACGTATCCGAGCAATCTGTCCGAATAAGTTCATTTCCAGAATCATTCGCCAACCAGTTGTGTTAAGTTCAACTTCAATTACTGATCAGGCATGAAACATTGAGCAACGATCTGAGCTTGCTAGCTCGTATCTGACGTCAAGAAGAATCTAGCAGGTACCCGGGCCTGGGGCAACCCTCTACGGATTGTCACACCGGCCTGACAATCTCATGACCCGATCAAATCCCCTAAAGTATCTGCGCTGGCATCATCTTCACAGCATCCTACGGAACCACCATCTTTAGAGCACCTTCACCTTGCAACGAAGGAAATCCGGAGCCAGAGTTCAGGCCCTGGAGGCTTCTCAGCTTCTATCATTACCTGGACTCCACAAAAAGCTGATGCTCCGGAACATAGTTGCAGGCTTTAGTCTCAACAACTGACACCACGACCATCACCAACCGCCAGTGCAACGCCTAAGTTAAGATGCGACCGCATCATGGCTAGGTTATTGATCGGATCCCAAGACTAACTGCTTAACCATGTGTCGATATCTTACACAAGCATTTAAGTTGACAATCCAAGCAGGTCCATTCCTTGAGGACCACGTCGCAAGACCAAGAATCATTAATCACTGTCCTCTCATATGGCGCCATGCAAAGGTTCAAGTTTACAAACTCAAGATCGAAGGCAGGGTTCGACAAAGTCGTGGGAGTGCGAAGTTATGTCTCATGCTCCCGCGCGTCGGCTTAGTTGTCATCTCCTCAACCAAGATTCGAACTCCTAAAGAGCGTGAAAGATTTAATAAGCGTTTGGGACACAAAGCCCAATCCCGTATTCACACATGCTTGGCAACCTTTATCCAAATTCCTAAACCCGTTTCCCAAGTTCCGCTGCTCCACGTTCTTGGGTACCTGATCCGAAAGCCCTCTTACTTTCCACATCTCTCTTCCCTTCTCCAAAAAACCTAACAATGCCTCGAACAACCAAAGTACAAAAGAAGTATTTTGGCATCTTTCATTCCCTACAGTGATTTTCTATCCGGAGAAGAAGAGAAAGGAAGTAACTACAGTCAGGGGATCGGGATGCCACAAATGAACGTTCCTAGGTCGGAATTCGAGATCGTACACCTAAATACGGCTACATCCACTTATCTTTGAAGCACTGGCTACCAAGACAATAATGACTCAACGACCACTTGCATACTCACCAAATGCTCAATCATCAAAGCGCCCGCGTACGCACATCCCTCGCAAGTGTCAAGTCGCCTAAAACGCGCGACGACGACAATATGTGGCTATTATGCAATGCGAGTGCGACACCAAACTAGCAGCGGCTCGCTCACGATTCCCCACCGAGCGTGCCCGCTAACTAACATGTCTTTCCTATAACTTGCAGGATAAATCCGCAACCCAACTATCATCTCAACTTTCATTTCAAAGCACATCATGTCAAGACAAGACGTACTTTTGGGGGGCAAATGTTAACCGGCCTTTTGGTCCGGTCACCAAAAGTATTCAAGACACGCTCGACTCAACATATTGCGTGATATTACAGCCCGGAGGTGTCGCCAATATCATCCGGGGGCCAGTATCAGAAGACTCAAGTCTGGCCACTAGCAAGATGTCGCATCCCACGGATGCAACCTCCATCAGTATCCGTCCGCATCCGAGCCGACGGCGAGCCGTCAAGCGGGTCCAGGGCCCCACAGTCCCGGCGACGATCGACCTAGCCGGTTAGGTCGAAACTGTGGGCACCGCCCGATTCATCCGATTTTCTCCATGCCGGAAGCTCAGATTCCTTCACTTCGGACCAGATAAATGATAGATTCCTTCACTTCGTGCTGAGGAGCTTCGACGCCCCAAAAGAACCAACATACCGCGCCAACGAAACTCGGCCACGTCCCCTCCAAACAAACTTCGCACCCTGCCAAGGTGCGAAATTTCGTACCTCCTAGGTACGAAATTTCGTACCCTACAAGGTGCGAAATTTCGTACCTCCTAGGTACAGAATTTCATACCTAGAAGGTGCGAAATTTCGTACCTCCTAGGTACGAAATTTCGTACCTAGCAGGTACGAAATTTCGTACCTGGGAGGTGCGAAATTTCGCACCTAGCTGGTGCGAAATTTCGTACCTCCACCCAGATACGAATTTTCTATGGCCGACAGCTGGAGGCGCGAATTTCCTGAAGATGGTCCCCATTTCTACCTACTCCTACCTAACCACTTCCTATAAATACTCCACTACCTCACACTTCAAAAGAGAGAGATTCTTAGGCTTTGAGACCTCCATAAAGCTTCATTAATGGCATCTCCTCTTTGAGGAAGAAGAAGGGAAAACTTGCCATTTAACTATTTCTTGCAAATATGATTATTGTAGCTTCATATATCATAGTCAATGAATGTAATGAGAGGATCTCAACCTTGTAATCTTTCAAGTGATCAACAAAATTCCTATAACTCTTCAAAGTGGACGTAGGCCCTCCCTGAGGCCAAACCACTCTAAATCTCTTGTGCTATTTACTGTTTATGTTTTATAATACGTTCTTGTCTATGCAACCATATTTATAATTCCTAGTAATTAGGAATCTTTCGTGTTTGCGACATTTTTTGCCGTCAACATCTTGAAATCTTGATTCTTATGAGTCTTAAATTTCTTGATATCTTGAATCTCTAAAACTGTGTGTATATATATGTATATATATATATGTATATATATATATGTATATATATGTATATATATGTATATATATATATATATGTATTCTGGACAATAGATGTTAGTATATATTTTATAATTAATAATGTAAATAATTGAAACAAGGTTGTTTCATCAAGATTCCATTCTCCAATAGAATTATAATTTGAAGGTTGATTTTATTTTTATGGTATGGACAATATCTTTTCAAGTGCCTTGGTTCATCATAGTTGAAGCATCCGCTGTGGTTTGGAATTCGTTATTCTTCACAATATTATTTTTGGGAAAAGACGACCGGTTTTTATAATGATCACAAACACTTATTATTATAACAAATAATAATTAGAAAAGATACAAGTGATTGGCAGATTACCAGCCAACTATAGTCGGTTTTTAAGGTAGAATGCCCACCGCTAACGATTTTTAGGTCCGTCCACTATAGGTTTTAAAAGCTTACAACACAGGAGCTAGACTATTATAATTTCATTCTCCACACAGAGAGCATATTATAAGCTGTTACAAAAACAATAAATACAATAATATGCAAAAATATATCATCCCATGCTACAGTAGACAAAGTCAATGCTACAACACAAAGGAACACTTCCATTTGCATGTGTTGTACTAAACAACTACCTTGACTGAACTACACTGCAAGGTCCTGTCTTGAGCCACTCCCACAGGCATGCCTACAGCAGGTAGGACGTGCTACGAAAATAGCAACATATTTGACATAGGCTATTTGACCAAAATACTTTTGACAAAACATGCTAAGCACAGTGCGGAAACATCAACATAGGGAAATTTTAGCAACGAGAGAGAGTGAGGAAGGCATCGATAATCATCAAACAAGACATTAATGTTGAGAGTGTAGGCTTCACCTGTATTGCCGATTTCCTATAGTGAAGCAACCTAAATTCTAGAATGCCACACTCAGTCTCTATAGCATAGAGCCATATAAATTCTCGTAACAGCATAGCCTTGACAAAATTACAACCCAAACTTCCAGAGGAAAAGCCCACTCACAAACAATCTCAATCACAACACTAAAAAAAAGTCACAACCAATGAATTGCATCTAACATGTCGAAAAGCTTAGAGCACATTGAACATCTGAGTCCACGAAACGAACCAACACAACCAACCGTATGACTGATGATGCTAAAAATCCCCCTCGTTATTCTACTGAGTTTGAGACTATGCATATTAGTACTCGGTAAATAAAGAGAAAAATCTCTACATATCAGGCAAGGAGATGGTGAGTTGCGAGTCAAGTCATGACGTTAGAAATTATTAAGCTCCGAAGTTACACTATGTGACACCCCACGTCCGTTAATGTCACTCATTAATATAATGCATTAAGTTTCGTGAAGCATTATAGGTAAATAGAAACAGAAACATTACAAGATAGATATAAAATAACAGCAAAATTAAAAAAAAAAACTTTATTAAGCATCGTGGTTCAAAACATCATATGTCTGAAAATTCATAAACCCAGTACATCATTAATTTTTTTTGTCTTGTACTTAAAACATCAGAGTACAGTAGTAAAAGAAGCATAATCCCCAAAAGAAACATAGCCATAGTAGCAAAGATAAGAGCTTGAGCAATACATCTAAGTAGCTCCAAGCAAGACGATAGTAGAATCCTGATCAAGCTTGTGTATTCCCACCCTGAGAACCTGGAGAGGAAACGGAAGAGAAAGAAGAGGAAACAAAATGGGTCAGACATAAAGTCTGCGAGTCCAGTTAATTTTAGCATAAAAATAGATAAAAGTATCATGACAGACATATAAAGTGGGTAAGAGAGGTAACAACAAATAGGGCAGGTATGACAAGGTAAGACAAGATAAAATAGGATAACACCAATAGCGCTTATCCAACACTTTCTTTGCTCTGCACCAATACTAGTATCATATGAACAAGATGATCCCCAACAATTACAAGATGGTAGACTTAGGCGTATGTCTATATGTACCCAATTTACTACCCCAATCGATCGGCTTCCTACTCCATAAATACCCTATGTTGGCCCCACAGCAGGATGTATCACTTCCTAAAGTGGTAACCCTTCGTTTTTATGATGTGCACAACCATATCTACAGGTGTCACGGTCGTCTTATCCCCCGCTGCCCGGACCATGCACGCACATGGCCCTGGTCGATTTGCACCACCTACACCGTCCTCCACGTTTGGATCTCTTACAATCAGCTCAGTAAGCGTTCCCCGACTCTGACCTAGGGCGGAGTACTCGGTTGATACTGTTATATGGGTTACTGACTGAAACGGGTCCCACACACAGGATGATGCAAGCTCTCCCCTTTGTCTTGCATCCCCACTAGGATTTCCACAGGTTATGCTTACCTAACGGTGTATTTAATTACATAACCCCCAGTATTTCCACAGGTTATGCTAACCTAACGGTGTCTTTAATTACATAACCCCAACCGGTTCAGTTTTGTGGGCTTATATATAAATATCACCCACCCCACCCAGATATACTTAACCCTCCCACTGTTTCAACCAAGTTTATTTAACCCCTACTCAAGTTAACATGTGCATACAATCCCTATGTATTCAACTAGGTTAAGTATTACAGACTAACAGGTTATCCCCATTCACATTGACTTCTTTCTACTTGCTTATTAATTTCATATAAATATAACTTAATCCATTTAAGTTTATTAATAAGCCCCATTACATGTTATTCTTTGGACTGTAATTAAAGGAAGCAATCTTACAATCTTTCACCCCTGGATTGTAATTAATGGAAGTAATCTTACAATCCATTTGTATTATTCATTGTCCGATTCCAAAGTTACAATAACATGTTTTACTTACTATGTAATTAAGTATACTTTATTTCAGTTCACCTGTTTTCTGTTCAACATATCACTACAACTTGACGTTGTTTACTTATTAACTTAGTTTTCTTAACTAAGGTTTACTAATAAGCTTTCTTTCCTTCTATAACCTATGTTATAATTTCCATTTGTCCCTAGGACAAGATTACACATTATATAACATTCTCATTAAAGTAATTAATTATAATAGGTTAATATCATTCCCTGTTTACTCCAATTCATTACCACATATCCATTTATGGTCGTAATTCCCTAGACCTCCTACATTAATCCCTAGACCTCATGTCTTAGCACGTTACGTGTTTATGCACTTAGACCCCTCACACTAGATTCACCACTTGTGGTTGTTGGTTATGCCGGGCGGTTCCGAGCAGACTTCCACCACAAGTGTAATCTGACCTCGTGTGTAAGCACGATTACAATTTCAGTTCTTGTAATTCTAGGCATTTCCATTATTAATCAATTATACCTACGTCATTATAGGTATTCATGCCTCTTTCCCAAGTTATGTTCATAACGAACTATCTGCCTAAATTAAGGTCTTTAATCATGAGTTAATTTATGTCCCAAATTCACATTCATATATTTCATTCAAGTTATGTCTGAATTCCCTAATTCAAATTATGCCCCAATTCTAATGTTTTCCCCTCGTTCCCCATTTTACGCGTTCGCATATTTTAGCGGCATGCCTAGGCTCGAAGGTAGCCTGGCTTAAAAAATAAAAAGGGAAAAGAAGGAGGGAAGAGGACAGAAATGAACATAATAGAAAAATTGACATACGATGGCAGAAGTAGGCATAAACATATAGTGGCATGAAGATATATAGGCATATAGGAACAAATCTGATGAACATGTGACAATAAAACTGATTCTAACATAATAGGGATATTATAAACTCACATGATAAGATCTCAATATTGAATTAAATAACCAACTAACAACAGTTCTGACTTGGCCACAAACATAACAGGAACATGCATGATATGATCTAAACAATGAATTAGATCTACTAATCAATGGCAGATCTGACATGATAAATAGGTATAGGCTAGGATCTAGTTCAAACTAATGTCAGAATTAACTTAAATACACAGGTTGAAGCAGATCTGATATGATTCATATAGGCATAAGCATAGATCCAAGTTATAGTCATGTCAATAATACATTTAAACATTTAGATCTAAAATTAACATATATTCACTGTGTTTAGATCTAGAAAAATAGAGAAAGGTCGAAGACATTTGAATCACAACTCTAATTTATTGCTGAAGAAGGAAAGACTTGATTCAATCTGGGCAGAGCCAGCATCTAGTACTCCATTGATTTAGGAGTGGAGAATCAAGATAAGTAGGGTCTTATTTATAGCCTAGAGCCAACGAACCAAGTCAACAAAGGAGTCCAGATTCACAAATTCAAACTCAGCCCAGGTCTGACACGGGGGGATGACCCCCCTCTTAGGGGGTCGACCCATGGGTCGACACCCCCCCTGAAGGGTCGACCCAGGGGTCGACACCCCTGGGCGGGATTTTCCCCCCTTACTCCAATTCCCATGATTTCGAATTTTTGAACTGATTTTTGACTTTTTGGACTTATTTTATTTATATACATTCTTTTTATGCGTATACAAACTTCAAACTTTAATAACTTCTTCATACAGTGTCTGTTTTACGCAAAATCAAAGTCTATCTTAAGCAGAATTCCGAGACAAACACAATGGCCCAATTTGTTTCAATTAATTCTTAATATTACATTAATTATTCTTTAATTTTTTATATTTAGTGTTGTTAAAATTACGGGGTGTTACATTCTCCCCTACTCAAATGATTTCGTCCGCGAAATCTCCAAATTAAGAAGAATGTATATCCTACTATCCATCACCCATCCACCCATCCACCAATCATAGGCATCCATTGTCCTTAAAAGATTTCTAATGCTTATATTAAAATATGAAAAGGTGTTCGTATATGTCCCAATACTAATGTGAAGATCAGGCGATCTACTGATTCAGTCAACCTCCTTAATGCAATGTATGTTAGTGCCATGAATCCGTCATGTATACAAATAATCCTTTTATAACATGTAAGTTCTATATGTGTGCACAATCATCCATCCAAATGCAACATCCATATGATGATACACTCATTTTCATCCATTAAAAGAAGAAAAATGCACATACATCCATATGCAGTATGAGAGTGATTGAGTCGATGTAGTGCCTAATGTGTGTGTATATGCATCCATGAGCAACCATTAGCAACCACTTGCATCCATCAAACATAACATGTCTTAAACACATATTTACATCCATGCGATTCCTACCTAAAGGTCGAAGACTCGATCGATAGGATGATAGAAACAAGCATGAATAAAGCTTTGGAAAAGAAGTTAAGAACATACCCTTGAAAAGGAAAGGGTACGAAGCGCGAATCTTGTCTTCGGTCTCCCAAGTTGCATCCTCTTGGTTACGTAGCTTCTTAACCTCTGATCCAAGAATATGGGTAGGAACTCGTCTAATTGTTACTTTCCGTTTCACTTCTCCAAGCATACTCGACTCAACTACTTCTGCTATATCACAGAAACATTTTCGCAAATGAACATCCGCTAATCTCTACAGTAGCTTTACATTATAAGCCATTTGAATTCTTTGCTTTATAGGAAATGATCCCACAAACTCTGGCGCCAGTTTCCCTATAGTTCCAAAACGAACCACATCCTTCCGAGGTGATATCTTGATGAAACCATGTCTCCCACCTCTACTTGATATCGGTTATTTCTTTATCTGCGTTTGACTTCTTCTTGTTCTAAGCTATCTTCATGCGCCTACGGATAAGATCAATATTCTCCGCAGTTTCTCTAATCATCTCAGGACCAAGTAGAAGCCTATCTCTGCTGCTTAAATTTGTGATCCTTCTGCGAGAACATATACTTGTGCGACTTATCGTGAAACGACCCAAACTTCCCCGTACGGGAAAGCCTAGATTGCTTTGAGAACACGACGCATCAGAACACAAACATAAGAACATTTCATTGCTATTACAACAATTTACATCAGAGTACAAGAATATATCAGAGTATGAATAAATATTATACAATGGAAAATAAATATCAGAGATTTACAAATTACAAAGCAGCGGAAAATAATACATAAGTACAATGCGTAGTGGTAAATAACAACTGACACAACTGAAAGAGATATACGGATACAAAGCTTTCTGAATATAGCTCCGGCTATAATCCAGGATCCTGGGAAAAGAAGTATCTACGAAAACCAAAACTACTAGCTACCCGTGTGGAAAATATGGGCACCCAGAGTTTAGGTAGAAACAATAAACTCCAGGTCAGTCATCGGACTGGTGTGAGAACTAAAACAGTTATTAGCTTTAAAATAAAAAGTTAGGTAAATCACGGGACCACGCCGTATAACACGGAACGGGTTTATTGTGACGATCCCAAAACCCCGTGACATGGTGTTAAGGATAATCATTGGAATATAACACATCAATCACCATTAGCAGATCACAGATAATAGCATAAACAGAAAATAGAATAATTTACACACATATGACAGCGGAATCATATAGATATCATCACATCAGAGAAGCACAGTACAGGATACAACTTAGTGCATAATGATAATTAATCAGTCACCATCGCCCGAGGCGGAATCATACATAAAGAGTACACAAAAGGAATATCAGTCTACATCGCCAGTGGCGGAATCATAATATAGATACAATAATGGCGGAGAAAATCCAAGTCAGCACGGTGTAGTCAAGCCTCGCCATGAGCCAAAAGGTGCGTCAGAAACCTGTAACTAGGCTGCCCGTGTGAAAATGAGGGCACCCGAGTTTGCAAGGTGAAACAAACTACGAGTCAGTCATAGACTGGTATGAGAAATCTACTCAACTTATTAACAACAATAATTAAGGCAAATCAAAGGACCACGCCACTTTCGCGGAACGGGTTTACTCCAATGAGTGCTAGTGCATGAAATAAAGTAAATGATTAAATCAACGCAATGCTTTTTTTATAAAATGAAGCCATTATAAGACTCAGGTCCCATCACACAATGCAACGCAAGCCGGAGGATAGAGTTTTTACCTTATAATGGCCAAAGATGCTTGATACGAATAAAACAAAGGTGTTTGATATTATTACTAGTGCATATATGTTTCAAAAGCAAATTCAATCATAAATATCAATCCTAGGCGGCATAGCTACCATCTACTATGTCACCGTACTAGTAATACAATCACATCCGCAAATTTCGTATTGGAAATTGGATTCCTTCATGAGTCGAGGCAAGGGGCAAGCTCCTCTCCGATTCGAGACACTCTAGCAAATGTCTCGGGACCGCACACAGCAATCCCCTGGATCCTCCAAGGCCGGTCCTCTCTTACTTTTGAGGATTAATTATTCCTGAACACACGTTTCCCGGTCCTTACAGACCTATAATCGAGGCGCCTCGCATTCCAACAACCACACAGGTGAAAAGTAGATATAAATGTCAGGGCTGGGAGGTCACTGACACCACCATAGCTAGAAAGAAACGTCATGCACTCCTTGGGTCCTTCTCCCGTTTTTGACTCATACCGGGGTGTGAGGCTCGCGAATTCACGTTATACACAAAGCTACGTCACACAGACCATGCTTTGATCATCAACCACAAGACTTTGCTTTGCAACAGAAGCCTTGATCATATGCCACTCAGGCGTGCCACACAGGCAATCCACTCCATGCGACTGATTTCTGTCAATACATAACCTCTGAGCTCGTACGTCTCAGAGAAGGGCGTTAAGCAAGAGAATAAATTCTCCGCCGCCAAACAGATATATATTTAACAGAGATCAATCAACACAGAACAAAATCCAATGTCAGACACACGGTCCATTTACAAGTCCGTTCTGGGTCTGAACGAAACCGGAGGCACCAATTCCTCGCATATCCGTACAATCAATAGTATGTTTGGACGGCTACTACTTCAATTCCTTCATGGTAGCTACTCCAATCACGAGCATCAGTAGCGCCCATCCATCCAATGTGGAGATCGTCGGTCTTCAGTCGTCTTTGACTCTTCGACTTCTCAACGTCGATCGATTATTTGAAATGAGATAAACTCGGCCTTTTCAAATAACCCACGTATATTTAGATTTTCAAATCAATCAATCACATGGTTGGACTATTCAACTATCACATTTCAGTTATTTAGTTATAATTTTCATGTCAAATACATTCAACCATCACATATCAAGCAAACACAACAAGAATGGTTTATTTCCACTCTATATCGTCTATAGCACTTTATAACGATATATCGCCATTTTTATTTAATTTAAAACGGCCATATTTAATTAAACGACGTTTCAGGTCGTGTCGATGCACTGGCGCTGCTTTCCACTAATTTTGTTTTACACATATCTGAAAATCTAACCGTTGGATCTTCACAAATTTTACACCATTAGGAAGGTCATTTCAAAACGAATCCAACGGTTTCAGTTTTGGGAAAATCCGACGCTCGGATCTTCCACACTAACCATTTGAAGTTACGATTTCAATTTACGAACAGCAGCGTCGTTATTCGATTTAATTTAATTATATTTATATATATATAAATATAATCGTTTCTGGCGCTGTTTTTCTTCAGTTTTGAATTAAACATTCCAGACAATCCAACCGTCGGATCTTCACAAAGTTGGTGGCGTTGGGAAGATATTTCCAAGGCGAACTCAACGGTTGAGGTTTCGGGAAAATCCAATGGTCGGATCTTCCGCACTAGTCGTTTGAAATCACGGTTTCAAAATATGAACTGCACGACCACGTTTCGTTTTAATTCTATTTATATTTATATATTTATATAAATATAGTTCATTCAAAAATTCCTATATCGTTCCCACTTCAATTATTTCACTAACGCCTTTAAATTTTGGAAAATTTCGCCATAACCTCCTTTGTACGGGAGGGTCTGGGAAAATTCCCAAATAGCCACACGGGCGTCTCATATCAAAAAGAAAAAGAAAAAGCCAAGCGGCTAGCCAACAGGCTCATAAAATCATCACCCAAACAAAGCGGTAAATGTGTACCTATTTGTCGGGCACAAAATTCTATTTCTCTTCTCTAGCCCCTTTTGCTTTAACCTGTTCAATAGATATGCATGTACATATATACAATTTCTAACATTTATCATTTTCCATTCAGTTGCATATTTGATTTGCTTTGGTTTAAAAACACCATTCATTCGAATGTTGCATGCATAGGCTAAAATCATATCATTAACTAGTTAATGTATATTTCAACTCATGCACGTTTATTTGAACCAGTGGATATTTTTAACACTTCACATTTCAAAAGATGATAATTTTGGCGAACTAAAATAGATTTCAACACATGACTATTTTATTTAGTTCCTATGCATGTTAAAAATAATATTTCTATCATAAATATTTATTTCAACGTCCGCATATCTTTAGCATAGCACACATATGATAAAAATGATATTTTTATCATTTATAATATTTTTTCAACAAATAGCCGTTTCAACACTTCATAGTTTCAATAAAAATGTAATCTTTATTGTTCGATCTTTTTATTCAACACATGAATATTTCCACTACACACACTTCTCAACAAATGAGCATTTCCACACATGGACATTTTATTTATGTTGTTTATATTAGAAAGATGAAATTTTGATTGTTGAAACCATTTATATAAGGCGAATATTTTGCATACTTCATATATATATATATATATATAAATGTGATTTTTATTGATTAAACACTTCATTCATTCACAAATGAATTTAATTTTCACACAACACTTTTCAACACATGAATATTTCCACACATGGACATAGTTTCAATATATGGCTTTAATTTCAATGCATGTAAAATAATTTCAACATATGAAAATAATTCTAACACACAAAGATTATTCGAAATTTCGGCAGCATAACGGCAGGGTAGTTAAAACCGGCACCGTCCCTAGTACGGCTCCTCGCTCTACCTTAAAACCTCGCGGTTTTTGACAATGGGGATTCATGCATCTAATTCGCACGCAGGCGGCATGTTTATTTTTATTTCCACAAATATTTCCAATTCATTTCAATCACCAATGGGTATTTTTCAACCACAACCAAACAATATCAACCACAAACAATTTTTCAACCATTCGTATTTTTCAACCAATATTTCACACCAATTCACCACAATAAATATCGTCCATGGTTTGTGGACGAGGGGAGTATATATATATATATATATATAATATAATATATATTTTCAATATTTCACTTTCATTTCAACACATATATCAATTATTCTATGCATGTAAAAATTCATACTTCGCTTATATAGCTTACACTACGCATGTACATGAGGTATACAACACGTATGTAATTTATATTTCGCTTATATAAATTATACACGACATTTTCTATTCAATTTCACGTTAATTTAGATTTCTCACCTTGGTTTTCTGAGCGCTAAAAATCGATACGATGTCAGAAAAATCCGCAGCTTCTTCTATTGGGTAGAGAGCTTCCTTGCGGTCTCGATGTTTCCTGTTTCATCGAATTTCGTCAACATACCAAAAAGATATGATTTTTCAAAGTGTACAGATCAAAAAAAAAAACACACTTTCAGAAAGCTTCAAAACTAGGTCAGCGATTTTTGATCAAACCGTGTAGCGGTTGGATGATCGGCCAGTGCAGGGTTGTAGGCGGAGGAGAGGCGCACGTGCGGGCCCCACGGCGTTGAACTCGGCGGCCTCTGGGCGGCGGAATTGACCTCCGAACGACTGGACTTTGGAGGAGCGGATCCGGCGAAATACTCGACGATGCTGGACGAGGTTGGTATGGATTTGAAGCTCGTCTCGAGCTCTACGAAAAACTCCAAAGGGCCCTGGTGTTTTGATGAGCGGATGTGGAGATTTGGAGGAGAGAAGGCGGAGAAGGAAGCCGCCGTTCGATCTGGAGGGGGTCGGGGGTTTTCCGCGTTTTTTTTATTTTTAAAATTTATGAAGAAAAAATATGATTGGCCGAGATTATATTAAAATTTTAAAATAGTGTTTTCTTAAACGAACTCCTTTTTAAACCCAACGACTGTCGCCCCTAGCTAAATACCCCCATTCCGGACACAATGGGATATGTTTCGTAGGCCAATTCGACCGTTACAGTCAGTTATTTTTCAAATTAAAGTATAAAACATTTAATTTTTAACTCTAAACGCGCATTTCAATTTGCTAGGGCCACAAACTGATTCGAAAAATTCCAGAAAAATAAATCTAGCTATGTTTTGACGCTACGGTCCCAACAAAACTAGTTTCGTCGAATTCTGAGGTCGTTTGAAAAATGGCCATTTTCTGGTCGATCCATTCTAACAGAAATCGACCAAACACATTTTCTTTTGCCACGTTCACATACTAGCTTCAAAAATTATGAAATTTGAAACCTAGCAATAGTTTGACATCCCAGACCCAACAAAAGTGGTTTCGTCGAATTCCGAGGTCGTATGCAAAATATCAATTTTCCAGGGCTATATTCTATATACCGACTCTTCTGAAAATTCATTCGGCCATAACTTTTGATTCCCGTTATGAAACTTCGATTTTTCAGATTCGTTAGAAAGGTATTGACCAACAGATTAAATATTTTTGGTTTCGTGAAAATCCGTTACATTTTCCACCCTGCACAGTCAGTTAAAGTTTGAATTCAAATTTTCAAACTGACTCACTTTTCTAATTCACTATTTTATTGAAATCTTCTATTTCAATTGTTCAAATTCCTTTGAAATAATCAATTTAAAATTTTTAAATTGGCTCGCATTTTCCGGGTTATTACAATCTCCCCTACTTAAAACTTTTCGTCCTCGAAAAGGAACCAACAGTAAAGTAGGAAATAAAATGTAAATGCAAAGTATAGTAAAGGTACCTTGCACCGGAGTTAGTCAGAGATATCCACTCTGCATTTGGGGTAATCTTGCTTAATGCTTTCCTCAGTTTCCCAAGTACAGTCTCTAGGATCACTGCTCTACTGCACTTTAACTAAATGAACCTTTTTGCTTCGGAGTTCTCTAGTTTCTTTGCCAACAATTTTTAATGGCTCTCTTTTGAGTGCTAATTCTGGAGTTATCTCCACATCCTGTTGCGCTGCTTCTTCTACAACAAGATCCGGATCATACACATGTCTCCTAAGTTGAGATACGTGAAATACATTGTGCACTCCAGGCAACCAATCTGGTAATTGAACCCTATAAGCAAGAGTTCCAATTCGCTCAAGTACAGGAAAGGGACCAATAAATCTCGGTGCCAACTTCCCAGTCTTGCCAAATCTGATTATTCCTCTCATCGGAGAAACCTTTAAATAAACATGATCACCAACAGCAAATGTCAAATCTCTCCTTCTAGAGTCTGCATAACTTTTCTGTCGGCTTTGGGCGGTTTTCAAACGCTTCTTGATGAAGTCTACTTTATCAGATGCTTCCCTAATCATATCGGGTCCTAGTACAAGTCTGTTGCCAGGTTCTACCCAACATGCTGGAGATCTGCAGGGTCTGCCATATAATGCTTCAAATGGTGACATTTTCAAACTTGCTTGATAGCTATTGTTATATGAGAATTCTGCCAAGTGCAAATGATCTTCCCATGACCCACCAAAATCGATTATACAAGCCCGCAATAAGTCTTCTAGAATTCTATTCACCCGCTCAGTTTGGCCATCTGTTTGTGGGTGATAGGCGGTGCTCATATTCAGTTTTGTTCCCAATTCTGTCTGGAAAGCCTCCCAGAATTTGCTAGTAAATAGGGGATCTCTATCACTGACTATGCTGATGGGAATTCCATGCAGCTTAACAATTTCTTTGAAATATATCTGTGCTAGACTTTGGGCAGTTCTATTGGACCTGACAGGTATAAAATGGGCAGTCTTCGTGAAGCGATCTACGATTACCCAAATGCTGTCATTACCTTTCTTGGTTCGCGACAAACCATCTATGAAATCCATGGAAATCTGTTCCCATTTCCAGCCTGGGACTTCCAACGGTTGCAACAATCCAGCTAGCTTCTGTTGGTCACTCTTGACCAGTTGACAAGTAGGGCATCTGCTAACATACAAAGAAATATCTCTTTTTATTGCCTTCCACCTGAAAGTGCGTTTGATATCGTTGTACATTTTACTCACCCCAGGATGGATGCAAAATTTGGACTTATGGCATTCGTCCAGCACTTCTCTTCGAAGGCCTAGAATATTTGGGATGCAAATCCTATTATTTAACCTGAGAACCCCCCTATTGTCAATACGGAAACTCGTGGTTTCACCTTCCTTGACTCTCTGACTGATTCTTTGAATGAATTCATCGTCTTTTTGAAGGGCTGAAATCCTATGAATCAATCCAGGTGTAATTATAAGATGGGCAACGATTGCGGTCTTTCTACTAAGTGCATCCGCTACTACGTTAGCTTTCCCCGGCGTATACAGGATATCAAGATCATACGCTGCAAGAAATTCTAGCCAACGCTGCTGTCTCAGATTCAGATCTTTCTGGGTATATAAATACTTCAATGATTGATGATCTGTGTACAGTATAAATTTCTCGCCCAATAAATAATGCCTCCAGATTTTTAAGGCAAATACGATGGCTAGCAACTCAAGATCATGAGTCACATAATTCTTCTCATGCGGTTTCAGTTGGCGGCTTGCATAAGCGACTACTTGGCCTCTCTGCATTAACACTGCACCAAGACCTCTAATAGAAGCATCTGTCCAAACCGTTAAATCCTGATTGCCATCAATAATAGTTAACACTGGAGCGGTGGTCAGCTTCGATTTCAATTCCTGGAAAGCTTCTTCACAGTCAGAAGTCCACTTAAACTTCTCATGTTTCTTTGTGAGCTTCGTTAACGGACCGGATATCTTCGAAAAATCCTTAACGAACTTTCGATAATAACTAGCCAACCCCATAAAACTTCTAACTTCTGTGGGAGTAGTGGGTTGTTTCCAGTCTTGAATCGCTATTATTTTGCTTGGGTCAACAGAAATTCCTTTCTCTGACACGACATGGCCAAGAAATTTAACTTCTTCTTGCCAGAAGACACATTTAGAGAATTTGGCTTTGAAGACGTTCTTCCTTAGAATCTCCAATACTTGTTCTAAGTGTTTTTCATGCTCGGGTTTTGATTTGGAGTAAATTAAAATATCATCGATGAATACGAGGACAAATTTATTCAGAACTCCCCTGAACACTCTATTCATTAGATCGACAAAGTATGCTGGAGCGTTGCATAGGCCAAACGGCATTACTAACCATTCATAAAATATGTCTGGACCTCTGAAAGCGGTCAAAGGAACACACTCTTCTGCTATTCTCAATTGATGAAAACCTGTAGCTAGGTCCATTCTGGAAAATATCTTCGCCCCATTCAATTGGTCTAGCAAATCATCAATGCGGGGTAGTGGATATTTATTTTTAAGCGTCTGTTTGTTGAGGTCTCGGTAATCAACACATAATCTAAGAGTACCGTCTGACTTCGGGACAAACACAACAGCTGCACCCCAATTGGAAAAACTCGGTCTGATTAGACCCTTCCATAACAGTTGACGAGTTTGATCGCCTAATTCTTCTTTTTCTTTCGGAGTCATTCTACGAATTGGATGCACCACTGGTCTGGCATTGGGAATTAGATCGATTCGGAATTCTATTTCTCTTTGCGGAGGTAAGTTTTCAACTTCTTCAAACACATGCGCAAAGTTTCTAACATTCGGAATCTTTTCCATGGAAGTGGGGATAAGTTCTAATGCTGACCAAAATTCTTCTCTATTCGGATTCGAACCATGACAGGGTATATATATGTCCAAGCTCCGTTCGAATTTTAACAATTCTTTCCGCACAATTCACCTCAGCTTCGTATTTCGTTAACCATTCTAACCCAAGGATAACGTCGAATTCGGGAAAATCCATAACAATCAAATTAATGGGAAATTTGTAGAAAGAATAAGAGATTGGCACCCTACAATATGAACCGAGAGTAATAGGACCCCCTATCGGGTTATGAACTTCAACCGATTCTTTAAGCTTTCGCTGTTTTAACTTTAATTTGTGCATTGTGTGTCTAGCAATAAAACTACGCGATGCACCTGTGTCAAACAATACAGAAACAGGAATATTTTTAATTGTAAGGGTACCTCCCAAAACATCGGGTTTACCTGCTCCGTCGGAAGCAGCTGGCGGGCTAGACCCGTCATAGACATGAGCTACAATAGCTTTCTTCAGCAAAGGACAGTCTTTGACTAAATGATCGGTCTTGCGACAGTTGAAGCACGAGCGAGGGTTCTGAGAGCCTTGGCTCGAGCCTTGAGAGTTCGTTTTCTGTTTCTTCGGAGCTGTGCAGACGTTTGAGTAGTGCCCCGGCTTACCATAGTTAAAGCAACTTCCTCTTGGCGGCTTGCCAGTCTGAGGCTTCGAAGATGCTGCTTGGCTTGACTCGCCCTGATTTACAGCAGGCTTGCGCTTGTTTCCTGCTTGGCTTCTAGCGCGATCCTGATCCAGATGCCTTTGATCAAGGTCTTCATAGTTGCATGTCATTTCCACTAGTTCGTTGAAATCCAGCTTGACATGGGCCATGGCTCTATCATGATATTGTCGTCTTAGTCCAAAGATAAACCTCTTATTTTTGGATTTCGCAGTAGCGACAAGTTCTGGAGCATAGGGCGACAGCATTGTAAATTTGTTCAGATAATCTTGCACGGAAAGATCCCCTTGCTTGAGATTGGCGAAGTCGTCGTGCATTCTTTCTAGAGCTTGCTCTGGGACATATTTCTCCTTGAAAAGTTCTTTAAATCCATCCCATGTTCTTCCAGCTTCTCTATTCCCGGCGGTAAGAGATTCCCACCATAATTCGGCTTGTTCCTGCATAAGCCAGGCGCCCATAACAGCTTTGTCTTCATCTCCAAGCCTTAGGCCTTCAAGAATTTTCTCGCATGTTTTGAGCCATGCAAGGGCCTCTATTACGGTGCTAGTTCCTGAGAAGGTCTTGCCTCCTAAGTTCTTATATCTCTTAGCAACACGGTCAAGCTCGAAGTATTGAGCTGCCGGAGGTTGTATCAAAGGTCCTTCTTGAGCTGGGATTTCTCCCCCTCCTCGGCCTCGGCCGGCATGGCCTCCTCTAGCGGCGGCTGCTCTGGTAGCCATTTGTCGAATTCTGTATAAGCAACGAAAAAGTCAGCTAACAGAAATGATAGTCTATTGCATAGTTAAGCAGAAATTCTACGGAAAGATAACGATGGACTGATCAATTGTTTTTGCTATTCCGCTCCGCTCATTCTAGGACTTTACTAGTCCTATCTCTAATGAGCGACTCGCCTTAGAATACTACTGATTCTATTTTGACGAAGTGTTTAATGTGTTAGACTCCAGAACTAAGGTTAACCAAAGCTCTGATACCAGCTGTGACGATCCCAAAACCCCGTGACACGGTGTTAAGGATAATCATTGGAATATAACACATCAATCACCATTAGCAGATCACAGATAATAGCATAAACAGAAAATAGAATAATTTACACACATATGACAGCGGAATCATATAGATGTCATCACATCAGAGAAGCACAGTACAGGATACAACTTAGTGCATAATGATAATTAATCAGTCACCATCGCCCAAGGCGGAATCATACATAAAGAGTACACAAAAGGAATATCAGTCTACATCGCCAGTGGCGGAATCATAATATAGATACAATAATGGCGGAGAAAATCCAAGTCAGCACAGTGTAGTCAAGCCTCGCCATGAGCCAAAAGGTGCGTCAGAAACCTGTAACTAGGCTGCCCGTGTGAAAATGAGGGCACCCGAGTTTCCAAGGTGAAACAAACTACGAGTCAGTCATGGGACTGGTATGAGAAATCTACTCAACTTATTAACAACAATAATTAAGGCAAATCAAAGGACCACGCCACTTTCGCGGAACGGGTTTACTCCAATGAGTGCTAGTGCATGAAATAAAGTAAATGATTAAATCAACGCAATGCTTTTTTTATAAAATGAAGCCATTATAAGACTCAGGTCCCATCACACAATGCAACGCAAGCCGGAGGATAGAGTTTTTACCTTATAATGGCCAAAGATGCTTGATACGAATAAAACAAAGGTGTTTGATATTATTACTAGTGCATATATGTTTCAAAAGCAAATTCAATCATAAATATCAATCCTAGGCGGCATAGCTACCATCTACTATGTCACCGTACTAGTAATACAATCACATCCGCAAATTTCGTATTGGAAATTGGATTCCTTCATGAGTCGAGGCAAGGGGCAAGCTCCTCTCCGATTCGAGACACTCTAGCAAATGTCTCGGGACCACACACAGCAATCCCCTGGATCCTCCAAGGCCGGTCCTCTCTTACTTTTGAGGATTAATTATTCCTGAACACACGTTTCCCGGTCCTTACAGACCTATAATCGAGGCGCCTCGCATTCCAACAACCACACAGGTGAAAAGTAGATATAAATGTCAGGGCTGGGAGGTCACTGACACCACCATAGCTAGAAAGAAACGTCATGCACTCCTTGGGTCCTTCTCCCGTTTTTGACTCATACCGGGGTGTGAGGCTCGCGAATTCACGTTATACACAAAGCTACGTCACACAGACCATGCTTTGATCATCAACCACAAGACTTTGCTTTGCAACAGAAGCCTTGATCATATGCCACTCAGGCGTGCCACACAGGCAATCCACTCCATGCGACTGATTTCTGTCAATACATAACCTCTGAGCTCGTACGTCTCAGAGAAGGGCGTTAAGCAAGAGAATAAATTCTCCGCCGCCAAACAGATATATATTTAACAGAGATCAATCAACACAGAACAAAATCCAATGTCAGACACACGGTCCATTTACAAGTCCGTTCTGGGTCTGAACGAAACCGAAGGCACCAATTCCTCGCATATCCGTACAATCAACAGTATGTTTGGACGGCTACTACTTCAATTCCTTCATGGTAGCTACTCCAATCACGAGCATCAGTAGCGCCCATCCATCCAATGTGGAGATCGTCGGTCTTCAGTCGTCTTTGACTCTTCGACTTCTCAACGTCAATCGATTATTTGAAATGAGATAAACTCGGCCTTTTCAAATAAGCCACGTATATTTAGATTTTCAAATCAATCAATCACATGGTTGGACTATTCAACTATCACATTTCAGTTATTTAGTTATAATTTTCATGTCAAATACATTCAACCATCACATATCAAGCAAACACAACAAGATTGGTTTATTTCCACTCTATATCGTCTATAGCACTTTATAACGATATATCGCCATTTTTATTTAATTTAAAACGGCCATATTTAATTAAACGACGTTTCAGGTCGTGTCGATGCACTGGCGCTGCTTTCCACTAATTTTGTTTTACACATATCTGAAAATCTAACCGTTGGATCTTCACAAATTTTACACCATTAGGAAGGTCATTTCAAAACGAATCCAATGGTTTCAGTTTTGGGAAAATCCGACGGTCGGATCTTCCACACTAACCATTTGAAGTTACGATTTCAATTTACGAGCTGCAGCGTCGTTATTCGATTTAATTTAATTATATTTATATATATATAAATATAATCGTTTCTGGCGCTGTTTTTCTTCAGTTTTGAATTAAACATTCCAGACAATCCAACCGTCGGATCTTCACAAAGTTGGTGACGTTGGGAAGATATTTCCAAGGCGAACTCAACGGTTGAGGTTTCGGGAAAATCCAATGGTCGGATCTTCCGCACTAGTCGTTTGAAATCACGGTTTCAAAATATGAACTGCACGGCCACGTTTCGTTTTAATTCTATTTATATTTATATATTTATATAAATATAGTTCATTCAAAAATTCCTATATCGTTCCCACTTCAATTATTTCACTAACGCCTTTAAATTTTGGAAAATTTCTCCATAACCTCCTTTGTACGGGAGGGTCTGGGAAAATTCCCAAATAGCCACATGGGCGTCTCATATCAAAAAGAAAAAGAAAAAGCCAAGCGGCTAGCCAACAGGCTCATAAAATCATCACCCAAACAAAGCGGTAAATGTGTACCTATTTGTCGGGCACAAAATTCTATTTCTCTTCTCTAGCCCCTTTTGCTTTAACCTGTTCAATAGATATGCATGTACATATATACAATTTCTAACATTTATCATTTTCCATTCAATTGCATATTTGATTTGCTTTGGTTTAAAAACACCATTCATTCGAATGTTGCATGCATAGGCTAAAATCATATCATTAACTAGTTAATGTATATTTCAACTCATGCACGTTTATTTGAACCAGTGGATATTTTTAACACTTCACATTTCAAAAGATGATAATTTTGGCGAACTAAAATAGATTTCAACACATGACTATTTTATTTAGTTCCTATGCATGTTAAAAATAATATTTCTATCACAAATATTTATTTCAACGTCCGCATATCTTTAGCATAGCACACATATGATAAAAATGATATTTTTATCATTTATAATATTTATTCAACAAATAGCCGTTTCAACACTTCATAGTTTCAATAAAAATGTAATCTTTATTGTTCGATCTTTTTATTCAACACATGAATATTTCCACTACACACACTTCTCAACAAATGAGCATTTCCACACATGGACATTTTATTTATGTTGTTTATATTAGAAAGATGAAATTTTGATTGTTGAAACCATTTATATAAGGCGAATATTTTGCATACTTCATATATATATATATAAATGTGATTTTTATTTATTAAACACTTCATTCATTCACAAATGAATTTAATTTTCACACAACACTTTTCAACACATGAATATTTCCACACATGGACATAGTTTCAATATATGGCTTTAATTTCAATGCATGTAAAATAATTTCAACATATGAAAATAATTCTAACACACAAAGATTATTCGAAATTTCGGCAGCATAACGGCAGGGTAGTTAAAACCGGCACCGTCCCTAGTACGACTCCTCGCTCTACCTTAAAACCTCGCGGTTTTTGACAATGGGGATTCATGCATCTAATTCGCACGCAGGCGGCATGTTTATTTTTATTTCCACAAATATTTCCAATTCATTTCAATCACCAATGGGTATTTTTCAACCACAACCAAACAATATCAACCACAAACAATTTTTCAACCATTCGTATTTTTCAACCAATATTTCACACCAATTCACCACAATAAATATCGTCCATGGTTTGTGGACGAGGGGAGTATATATATATATAATATAATATATATTTTCAATATTTCACTTTCATTTCAATACATATATCAATTATTCTATGCATGTAAAAATTCATACTTCGCTTATATAGCTTACACTACGCATGTACATGAGGTATACAACACGTATGTAATTTATATTTCGCTTATATAAATTATACACGACATTTTCTATTCAATTTCACGTTAATTTAGATTTCTCACCCTGGTTTTCTGAGCGCTAAAAATCGATACGATGTCAGAAAAATCCGCAGCTTCTTCTATTGGGTAGAGAGCTTCCTTGCGGTCTCGATGTTTCCTGTTTCATCGAATTTCGTCAACATGCCAAAAAGATATGATTTTTCAAAGTGTACAGATCAAAGAAAAACACACTTTCAGAAAGCTTCAAAACTAGGTCAGCGATTTTTGATCAAACCGTGTAGCGGTTGGATGATCGGCCAGTGCAGGGTTGTAGGCGGAGGAGAGGCGCACGTGCGGGCCCCACGGCGTTGAACTCGGCGGCCTCTGGGCGGCGGAATTGACCTCCGAACGACTGGACTTTGGAGGAGCGGATCCGGCGAAATACTCGACGATGCTGGACGAGGTTGGTATGGATTTGAAGCTCGTCTCGAGCTCTACGAAAAACTCCAAAGGGCCCTGGTGTTTTGATGAGCGGATGTGGAGATTTGGAGGAGAGAAGGCGGAGAAGGAAGCCGCCGTTCGATCTGGAGGGGGTCGGGGGTTTTCCGCGTTTTTTTTATTTTTAAAATTTATGAAGAAAAAATATGATTGGCCGAGATTATATTAAAATTTTAAAATAGTGTTTTCTTAAACGAACTCCTTTTTAAACCCAACGACTGTCGCCCCTAGCTAAATACCCCCATTCCAGACACAATGGGATATGTTTCGTAGGCCAATTCGACCGTTACAGTCAGTTATTTTTCAAATTAAAGTATAAAACATTTAATTTTTAACTCTAAACGCACATTTCAATTTGCCAGG
Source organism: Allium sativum (assembly GCA_030737875.1). Taxonomy (NCBI): domain Eukaryota; kingdom Viridiplantae; phylum Streptophyta; class Magnoliopsida; order Asparagales; family Amaryllidaceae; genus Allium; species Allium sativum. The sequence continues at coordinate 99,835,950 of CM060909.1, forward strand.
GCCACAAACTGATTCGAAAAATTCCAGAAAAATAAATCTAGCTATGTTTTGACGCTACGGTCCCAACAAAACTAGTTTCGTCGAATTCTGAGGTCGTTTGAAAAATGGCCATTTTCTGGTCGATCCATTCTAACAGAAATCGACCAAACACATTTTCTTTTGCCACGTTCACATACTAGCTTCAAAAATTATGAAATTTGAAACCTAGCAATAGTTTGACATCCCGGACCCAACAAAAGTGGTTTCGTCGAATTCCGAGGTCGTATGCAAAATATCAATTTTCCAGGGCTATATTCTATATACCGACTCTTCTGAAAATTCATTCGGCCATAACTTTTGATTCCCGTTATGAAACTTCGATTTTTCAGATTCGTTAGAAAGGTATTGACTAACAGATTTAAATATTTTTGGTTTCGTGAAAATCCGTTACATTTTCCACCCTGCACAGTCAGTTAAAGTTTGAATTCAAATTTTCAAACTGACTCACTATTCTAATTCACTATTTTATTGAAATCTTCTATTTCAATTGTTCAAATTCCTTTGAAATAATCAATTTAAAAATTTTAAATTGGCTCGCATTTTCCGGGTTATTACAATCTCCCCTACTTAAAACTTTTCGTCCTCGAAAAGGAACCAACAGTAAAGTAGGAAATAAAATGTAAATGCAAAGTATAGTAAAGGTACCTTGCACCGGAGTTAGTCAGAGATATCCACTCTGCATTTGGGGTAAGCTTGCTTAATGCTTTCCTCAGTTTCCCAAGTACAGTCTCTAGGATCACTGCTCTACTGCACTTTAACTAAATGAACCTTTTTGCTTCGGAGTTCTCTAGTTTCTTTGCCAACAATTTTTAATGGCTCTCTTTTGAGTGCTAATTCTTGAGTTATCTCCACATCCTGTTGCGCTGCTTCTTCTACAACAAGATCCGGATCATGCACATGTCTCCTAAGTTGAGATATGTGAAATACATTGTGCACTCCAGGCAACCAATCTGGTAATTGAACCCTATAAGCAAGAGTTCCAATTCGCTCAAGTACAGGAAAGGGACCAATAAATCTCGGTGCCAACTTCCCAGTCTTGCCAAATCTGATTACTCCTCTCATCGGAGAAACCTTTAAATAAACATGATCACCAACAGCAAATGTCAAATCTCTCCTTCTAGAGTCTGCATAACTTTTCTGTCGGCTTTGGGCGGTTTTCAAACGCTTCTTGATGAAGTCTACTTTATCAGATGCTTCCCTAATCATATCGGGTCCTAGTACAAGTCTGTTGCCAGGTTCTACCCAACATGCTGGAGATCTGCAGGGTCTGCCATATAATGCTTCAAATGGTGACATTTTCAAACTTGCTTGATAGCTATTGTTATATGAGAATTCTGCCAAGTGCAAATGATCTTCCCATGACCCACCAAAATCGATTATACAAGCCCGCAATAAGTCTTCTAGAATTCTATTCACCCGCTCAGTTTGGCCATCTGTTTGTGGGTGATAGGCGGTGCTCATATTCAGTTTTGTTCCCAATTCTGTCTGGAAAGCCTCCTAGAATTTGCTAGTAAATAGGGGATCTCTATCACTGACTATGCTGATGGGAATTCCATGCAGCTTAACAATTTCTTTGAAATATATCTGTGCTAGACTTTGGGCAGTTCTATTGGACCTGACAGGTATAAAATGGGCAGTCTTCGTGAAGCGATCTACGATTACCCAAATGCTGTCATTACCTTTCTTGGTTCGCGGCAAACCATCTATGAAATCCATGGAAATCTGTTCCCATTTCCAGCCTGGGACTTCCAACGGTTGCAACAATCCAGCTCGCTTCTGTTGGTCACTCTTGACCAGTTGACAAGTAGGGCATCTGCTAACATACAAAGAAATATCTCTTTTCATTGCCTTCCACCTGAAAGTGCGTTTGATATCGTTGTACATTTTACTCACCCCAGGATGGATGCAAAATTTGGACTTATGGCATTCATCCAGCACTTCTCTTCGAAGGCCTGGAATATTTGGGATGCAAATCCTATTATTTAACCTGAGAACCCCCCTATTGTCAATACGGAAACTCGTGGTTTCACCTTCCTTGACTCTCTGACTGATTCTTTGAATGAATTCATCGTCTTTTTGAAGGGCTGAAATCCTATGAATCAATCCAGGTGTAATTATAAGATGGGCAACGATTGCGGTCTTTCTACTAAGTGCATCCGCTACTACGTTAGCTTTCCCCGGCGTATACAGGATATCAAGATCATACGCTGCAAGAAATTCTAGCCAACGCTGCTGTCTCAGATTCAGATCTTTCTGGGTATATAAATACTTCAATGATTGATGATCTGTGTACAGTATAAATTTCTCGCCCAATAAATAATGCCTCCAGATTTTTAAGGCAAATACGATGGCTAGCAACTCAAGATCATGAGTCACATAATTCTTCTCATGCGGTTTCAGTTGGCGGCTTGCATAAGCGACTACTTGGCCTCTCTGCATTAACACTGCACCAAGACCTCTAATAGAAGCATCTGTCCAAACCGTTAAATCCTGATTGCCATCAATAATAGTTAACACTGGAGCGGTGGTCAGCTTCGATTTCAATTCCTGGAAAGCTTCTTCACAGTCGGAAGTCCACTTAAACTTCTCATGTTTCTTTGTGAGCTTCGTTAACGGACCGGATATCTTCGTAAAATCCTTAACGAACTTTCGATAATAACTAGCCAACCCCATAAAACTTCTAACTTCTGTGGGAGTAGTGGGTTGTTTCCAGTCTTGAATCGCTATTATTTTGCTTGGGTCAACAGAAATTCCTTTCTCTGACACGACATGGCCAAGAAATTTAACTTCTTCTTGCCAGAAGACACATTTAGAGAATTTGGCTTTGAAGACGTTCTTCCTTAGAATCTCCAATACTTGTTCTAAGTGTTTTTCATGCTCGGGTTTTGATTTGGAGTAAATTAAAATATCATCGATGGATACGAGGACAAATTTATTCAGAACTCCCCTGAACACTCTATTCATTAGATCGACAAAGTATGCTGGAGCGTTGCATAGGCCAAACGGCATTACTAACCATTCATAAAATATGTCTGGACCTCTGAAAGCGGTCAAAGGAACACACTCTTCTGCTATTCTCAATTGATGAAAACCTGTAGCTAGGTCCATTCTGGAAAATATCTTCGCCCCATTCAATTGGTCTAGCAAATCATCAATGCGGGGTAGTGGATATTTATTTTTAAGCGTCTGTTTGTTGAGGTCTCGGTAATCAACACATAATCTAAGAGTACCGTCTGACTTCGGGACAAACACAACAGCTGCACCCCAATTGGAAAAACTCGGTCTGATTAGACCCTTCCATAACAGTTGACGAGTTTGATCGCCTAATTCTTCTTTTTCTTTCGGAGTCATTCTACGAATTGGATGCACCACTGGTCTGGCATTGGGAATTAGATCGATTCGGAATTCTATTTCTCTTTGCGGAGGTAAGTTTTCAACTTCTTCAAACACATGCGCAAAGTTTCTAACAATCGGAATCTTTTCCATGGAAGTGGGGATAAGTTCTAATGCTGACCAAAATTCTTCTCTATTCGGATTCGAACCATGACAGGGTATATATATGTCCAAGCTCCGTTCGAATTTTAACAATTCTTTCCGCACAATTCACCTCAGCTTCGTATTTCGTTAACCATTCTAACCCAAGGATAACGTCGAATTCGGGAAAATCCATAACAATCAAATTAATGGGAAATTTGTAGAAAGAATAAGAGATTGGCACCCTACAATATGAACCGAGATTTAAATATTTTTGGTTTCGTGAAAATCCGTTACATTTTCCACCCTGCATAGTCAGTTAAAGTTTGAATTCAAATTTTCAAACTGACTCACTATTCTAATTCACTATTTTATTGAAATCTTCTATTTCAATTGTTCAAATTCCTTTGAAATAATCAATTTAAAATTTTTAAATTGGCTCGCATTTTTTGGGTTATTACATTTATCCCCCATGAATACCAGTGCATAAAAATAACAGCAAAATGAAGCTATTATAAGACTCAGGTCCCATCACACAATGAACGCGGTCGAGGATAGAGTTTTCCCTTATAATAGTCAAATATGCTTGATACGCGAAATTTTATCTTTTATTATTACTATAAGTGTAGAAATCACTTCAAATATAAATGTATCAATACTACACGGCGTAGGTACCATTATATTACATCGCTATATATATATATATATATTTACATCTAAAACCGAAAAATCACGTATTGGAAATTGGGTTTCCATCTATGAACCGAGGCAAGGGATCATCCTCACCGATTTCAAGACATTCTAGCAAATGCCTCAGGATCACACCTACGAGCAACCCTGGGAATGGCAGAGCCAGTCATCCGTCGATGATTAATTATACCATAAACTATATGTTAGCTGGTCTTATCGAACCTACAAAATGGGTCAGTAATGTCGACCATTGTAGAGCCACTAGGGACTCAAATCATGTTCGAGGTACCTCGCTTTCCATCAATAAGGTTTTCCAACATCCATATAAGTAAACAGTCTGGGCTCCATACCATGACGTTACTCGTAGCTAGAACTAACATATGTCCATTTCCCTATGGTCCCTCATCCCGTTTCTAGTTCATACCGGGGTGTGAAGCTCGCGAATTAACGTTACACAAAGCAATGCTAATTTAAGTTGTGCTTTGATCATCAACCACAAAGCCTTGCTATTGAACAAGAGCCTTGATCATTTGCATCTCAGCATGCCACACTGTCATTCCATACCGTACCACTGATTTCCACCAATATATAACCTCTAAGCTCGTACGTCTCAGAGAAGGGTGTCTTCATTCACAGAAGTTAATCTCGATTATTACCAAATTGAATTCCATTCAATTCCAATTTAATATATTAAATTGGAAAGCCTTACTTTGGAGAATTTCCATTAAATCTTATTAAAAAGATTTATAAATTCCAAATCATCTCTTCACTGTTAATCGGGTTAAAGAACAAGTGTTATTTAAAACACCGTCAATGTTAAACCCAAATATCTAATTTCAATTCAATTCCAATTAAATATTAATTAATTGGTAAACTTCATTAAATCTTATTTAAAAGATTTATTCTTTTCTCAACTGGGTTTAAGAACAATGTTGTTTAAGACACCATTCATGACAAACCCAAAATCCCGTTTGATATTAAATACAAGGCTCTGAATAGAAAGTAATATCGGCTTATATTCAATATCAAATTATGAAACCAACAAATATTGTATTGGGAATAACGATATTTATATATCTTCTAAATTCCTCAACTATATCCGTATAATCACGGAATCTAATACCGAAATATTCCGAAGAATATTTCCATTCAAAACTAGTCCAATTCATACGTTGGAAAAATTCTGGTTATTTTAAAACCCATTTTCAATCCAATTTATTATTTCTAAAAATAATTGGATTATTATTCTAGTTATTAACTAGTTCATTTAAAAAAATCTTTTCAAAACTGGGAAATTTTCATCCAAACTCTTTCCACATCATTTATTATGATTTTACACAATTTTTCCATATTTTTAATAATTTTATTAAGGCCCTTACAGTCGATTTTCATAAACGACCATCGAATTGCATCCATAACGACCTTTTCTGAAATTGATTTTGACATATTTTAAAATCCTACCGTTCAAATTTAAATCTCTTATATTCATTGGAAAGCTCTTTTCGATACGAACCCAATGGTTCAAGTTTTAGGAGAATCCTATGGTCGGATCTCCCGATACGTCAATTTAAAGTTAATGGTCGAAATTCGCGAATGGTCGCCGCGCGGCGCGTTCTATTCAAACCATTTAATATATATAATATATATTATATATATTTTGTTGATTTCCATTAAAAACGTATTTTATAAATCGTTTATAAATTCATTTTAATACGATTTCAACTTCATTTTCAATTTTAAATCAAAATTGAATATTCCATATCATTAAAATATTAAAATGATATTATTTTCAAAATATCTGATTTTGAAATTATTTCTTTTTGATATTCATTTTAAAATGAATAAAATTGATCGATAAGCTCGTTCGGGTTAAAATGGCGTTTCTATACTTAACCGGGCTTCATATTTTCATATATTTTCGTGTCCATCCAAAATCGGACATCAAAATCATATTTTGATTCTTTTCTAAATATTATTTTAAAATATTCGTTATTTTAAAATTATTTGTTATTTCTAAAATATTTATCATTTTTAAAATATTCTTTATTTCTAAAATATTTGTTATTTTGAAATATTTATTATTTCTAAATCGGAATGCGACTCAAATTACCATATAATTTCAGTTATATGGATTTCATATATCGCATGTATTCAACAATAATGATAAATAATCATTACACATTCAAACATCACCCAGAGTGTATTTTACAACTGTATAAGCATTAAAATAAATAACGGTTATCACAGCCTGTCAACCCATCGATTGACATACAACTAAATATTGGGATTAGTGTATATCAAATATCATCCCAATACCCATGTGGGGTTTTCAAACAACAAATGCTGATTATTATTTATGCAGTTGGACGATGTGTAAAAATTATCGTCCCAATCAATATCAGTTAAATATGTGTACATAAACAAGTCATCCGACTTGTAAATGAATATTTATTTCAATTTCTTTTCATGATAATTTTGTATATCGCATATATTTGTTAAAAATAATATTTTTACCCAATAATTAATTATTCCATAGAATGACAATTTTATGTACAGAATATATACGATAAAAATTATATTTTTATCTTACTAATAATATTTCCATATCATAACTATTTTATATATAACATATGTATAATAAAAATTATATTTTTATCGATCAAAAAATATTTCCATATCATGACTATTTTATATATAAAATATATATAATAAAATTTATATTTTTATTGATCATAAAATATTTCAATATCATGACTATTTTATATATAACATATATATGTTAAAAATTATATTTTTATCGATTAAAAATTATTTCCATATCATGACTATTTTATATATAACATATATATGTTTTATACAACGCATATATAATTTCATACATCATCGATTTCAATCCAATAATTCAATCCAACAATTTTACCACAACTCAATCATATCACACCAATCATCCATGGTTTAACAAAAAAATTAGTGTTAGGAGCTACTAAGCCCCGTCTGCAACCTATGATATAATTACATAACAAAAAAAGGAGAGCGAGAAAGAGTTCTCACTTTGGTTTCCACTCCGCCAGTGTTTGTTTCTGAATTTTCTGTACAGTTTGGGTTGAAATTTGCCTGAATTTTTAACGTGCTTCGTTTCCATTTTGGTCGATCTAAAATGTAGAGTTCGTCTCCACGATTCTAACGCACCTGATATCTTCTGATTCCGTTTCTGTTTGAGAGAGATATGGGCGTTTAAACTTTCAATAACATAATTAAGAAAATAAAATAAAATTGTAATTACATTTCATAATCCTTTAACTAATCCCTCTCTTCCCCGTAAGCTCCAGGTTTACCATCATTTTCGTGCTCGCCTCCTAGAGTTTAGGATCGCACCCACCACAACCAACTTATCACCGATCAGAGACCACCACTTCGTCGGCCGTTCAACCTTCCACCAGCACCTCCACCATTGTGTAGCTCACACTTCATCTCGGCCCTCAATTCCGCTCGATAGTCGATGACTTTAGACCCGAAAATATCGCGTTTGGCTGCTCTGTTTTTGATCAAACTAGTATAGATCGATAGAACTCTCGAATCTCTCCATGTTTCGTTTTGAATTCATCTTCAGACTTGCTGTGAATTAAAAGAAATGAAAGGGGATTGTTTTGAACAAAATCAACCATCTACCAAAATGAGGACGACGGCTTCAGAGCGATGGGTGAATTAGGTTTGGGAAAATTTACCTTTATACCCATTTTAATTTATTATTTAATTCATTTGTTCACAATCTTGAAGTTTAACGTTTCGAACTCCAAATCAAACCCAACGACTGTCGTCCCTAGCTAAATACCCCCATTCTGAACACAATGGGATATGTTTCATAAGCCAATTCGACTGTTTCAATTAGTTTTTATCAAAATTAAAGTATAAATCAATATATATTGAATTTATACGTACGTTTTAATTTACCGAGGCCACATACCGACTCTAAAAATTACAAAAAATAAATCTAGCTATGTTTTGACGATATAGTCCTAACAAAACTAATTTCGTTGAATTTGGAGACTATTTGAAAAATGGCCATTTTCCAGTCGATTAAATTCAAACTGAAATTACCAAACATATTTAAATTTACTGCGCTCACACGTTAATTCCAAAAATTATGAATTTTTGAACCTAGCAATAATTTGACATTCCGGATCCAACAAACGTGGTTTCGTTGAAAACGTAGGTCGTTTGCAAAATGGCTATTTTTAAGGGCTATATTATATATATATATTCCATAGCGACTATTTTAAGCTAGACATAACTTTCAATTTATATTATGAAATCTTAATTTTACACATTCGTTCGAAAGATATTATTAAACAGATTCTAATATTTATGGTTTTATTGAAATCCGATTTATTTTGAATTCTGTACATTCATTTGAAATTTAAAATCGAATTTTCAAACTAACGCGCCATTTCAAGTTCGTTTTATAATTAAAATAAATTTATACATTCTAACTTCGATTTAAATAAATTTTAAATCCTTATTATTTAAATAAATCATTTTAAATTCTTAAAATCCATTAAAACAGCTAAAATAAATTTTTTAAATTGGTTCATAATTTCCGGGTTGTTACAATCTCCCCCACTTAAAATCTTTTCGTCCTCGAAAAGGAACGGAGCGGAAAGTTGTTTAACTAACCAACTCAACTTTCATTCTTCAACTTTTCAATTTCTAAGAATTTTCTAATTTCTCAAAAATTTGGCTGGCACCCTAATTTTTCGAAAATTTTCGCCATAACCTCCTTTGTATGGGCTGATCGGTAAAACCGCAACTTGCCTCACAAGGCCCTCATCAATCCAAAAGAAAAAGAAAAAGTCAAGCGGCTCATAAAATCATCAAACCCAATGAATATAGTAAATATGTACCTATTTGTCGGGCATACAATTTTATTCCTCTTCTTGGCTTCCATGCAATGACCTGTTCACACACACACACACATATACATACATATATATATATATATATATATATATATACACACATGTATGCAATTTCAATCAATTTTCAATTCAGTTCAATATTTAACTTGATTTGGCTTAATTTATCATTCTTTCTTATATTGGTTAAATTTATTATCGTTCCAATATTTTTTTTATTAGTTAAACTAATAATTATGTAACACAACCAACAATCAATTAGTTGATTAAATTTTCAAACATATATCTTCTATATATTTAAAAATCATATTTCAATGTCAAATCACAACATAAACCCTAACTAAGTTTTGGTTCTCACACCAGTCAAATGGAAATATTCCCACTTTCGAAACTCGAACATAAACTTTGATGATGTAGCTACAATCATTAGAATCATCTCCGGGTGACTAGAGTGTGATTCTATATCTACCCAGTATACTTGAGTCTTCCAGTACACGTGGATCAGACGTATATTAAAAATCTCCTTATACCCAATAGTCCAAAATCAATTTAAAATAAAATACTCAGATACGTATAATGAGGTATAAAATTTTAAAACTAAATTTGTTTTTATAAATAGCACTCTTCAAACTCATTCTAGGGTATTACTAACCCTATCTTTAATGAGTTATTCTTATAGAATATTACTAATCCTATCTCTATGAATTCTTTCGTTTGGTTCTAATGTGTCTTGTTCTCGAGCTCTGTAAACCAAAGCTCTGATACCAAACTGAAACGACCCAAACTTCCCTTTATGGGAAAGCCCGGATTGCTTTGAGAACACGACGCATTAGAACACAAACATAAGAACATTTCACTGCTATTACAACAATTTACATCAGAGTACAAGAATATATCAGAGTATGAGTAAATATTATACAACAAAAAATAAATATCAGAGATTTACACATTACAAAGCAGCGGAAAATAATACATAAATACAATGCGTAGTGGAAAATAACAACTGACACAATTGAAAGAGATATACGGATACAAAGCTTTCCGAATATAGCTCCAGTTATAATCCAGGATCCTGGGAAAAGAAGTATCTGCGAAACCAAAACTACTAGCTGCCCGTGTGGAAAATATGGGCACCCAGAGTTTAGGTAGAAACAATAAACTCCAGGCCAGTCATGGGACTGGTGTGAGAACTAAAACAGTTATTAGCTTTTTATTTTAAAGTTAGGTAAATCACGGGACCACGCCGTATAACACGGAATGGGTTTATCCCTCGTGAATACCAGTGCATAAAAATAACAGCGCAATGTTAAAGAGCAAAATGAAGCTATTATAAGACTCAGGTCCCATCACACAATGAACGCAGTCGAGGATAGAGTTTTCCCTTATAATAGTCAAATATGTTTGATACGCGAAATTTCATCTTTTATTATTACTATAAGTGTAGAAATCACTTCAAATATAAATGTATCATCCATAGGCGGCGTAGGTACCATTATAGTACGTCGCCATATATATATATATATATATATATATATATATATATATATACAACCTAAACCGAAAAATCACGTATTGGAAATTTGGTTTCCATCTATGAACCGAGGCAAGGGATCATCCTCACCAATTTCGAGACATTCTAGCAAATGCCTCAGGATCACACCTATGGGCAACCCTGGGAATGGCAGATCCAGTCATCCGTCGATGATTAATTATACCATAAATTATATGTTAGCCGGCCCTATCAAACCTACAAAATGGGTCAGTAATGTCGACCACTCTAGAGCCACTAGGGACTCAAATCATATCCGAGGTACCTCGCTTTCCATCAATAAAGTTTTCCAACATCCACATAAGTAAACAGTCTGGGCTCCATGCCATGATGTTACTCGTAGCTAGAACCACTACAACAAAAAGACCCTATTACAACTATAATTTTACAACTGTCAGAAAACGATAGTTGTAATAGAGGTTTTTTTTCAATTGTTTATTCAGATAGTTGTAATAGATTAGTTTTCAACAATTCCTTTATTTTTCGAGTTGTAATACCTATTACAACTGTTCTTTTTAGCCAGTTGTAATAGATAATTAATTTTGAGTAATAACATTATAATTATAATTAAGATGTAATAAATAATGATTATTAATTAAATTAAGAAGCAGTAATTAATTGTAAACAAGTAATAATTATTGAGTAATTTTTGTTTGTTAGTTCGAATTTTTATTTATTATTCACTAATTACAATTGTAAAATATAATCTATATCTTGGAAATTTTGAAAATTAGAAATTAGTTAAATTAAATTTTGAAATATTCGTAAAATTTGTGAAATATTATGGGTGTTTAAAGCAATTTGATATAACAATATTAAATATTTACTATTGATTGTTAGTAATAATAATTTCTATTAGTAATTAAGAAGTAATAATTAATAATTAAGACCAATATTTTATAATTAATGATTAATTAGCAACATTTTATAATTAAGAAGTAATACTAGTATATAATAGTTATAGTTCATAATTTTTTTTAACCTTTAATTTTTCAGAAAGTTCAAAAATTGTAAGTTTTCTAATTATATTTTAAAATATTTATGAAAATTTAAAATTTCATAAATTCAAAAATAAATAAATAAAATTTTAAGAATACTCAACTTTCAGAAAACTTACACATCTTTTTCAAAAATTTAGCATTAAATTTTCCATTTATTTCTTATATTAAATCAACTTCAAATTTGGAGTGAGTATTTAAATGATTTAACCAACTAAAATTGATTTGATAGTGTATAACCACTCATCATTACAAGAAACTGCATTATATATGGTATCAAACAACAAAAAATACAGTATTAAAACTCTAATTACTCATGTTAGTTTCAATAAAAAAATGTTGCAAACTCTATGGTTCGGAAAAGAAGAACCGGCAGCTAAATTTTTAGGCGGGCTCATAAATGTAATTCATAGTGCGGTGCTAGCTTTTTCTTTAGTGTGCTACTATTTACACCCCTGTTTACACTTCTGGACACTTTTTAAATTTAATACAAATCATTATTTTTATATTCTTCTTGCCACTATATATTATTTCTTCATTCATTTATTCGCCACCGTACTTCTCCTAAAAACACGTACTTCTTTATAATTTCTGTGACACCCCACGTCCGTTAATCTCACTCACAAAGGGAATGCATTAAGTTTTGTGAACTATTATAGGTAAACATACACAGAATATTACAAGACAAATATAAATAAGATAGCAGTGGAAATTCAAATTTTTATTTCAAACACAAATCATACATCGTGGTCCAAAATACCATAAGTCATAAAAACCATTAAAATAACATAACTTCTGTCTTATACATTAGAGTACATAAATATAAAAAGCATAACATAATTCCCCAAGAAAAAGTGCTAAGCCATAGTAGAGATAAGAACTTGAGCCATACTTCAAAGCATCTCTAACAAGATGATATCTGAGTCGTGACTAAGCCTGAGTGTTTCTTCCCTGAGAACCTAGGGGGAATGGAAGAAAGAAGAGGAAACAAAAGGGTCAGACATGAAGTATGGCGAGTCTAGTTACTTTTAGCAAGTAAATAAATAAAAGTAGCATGACAGACATATAAAGTGGATAATAGAGATCACTACATAAATGGCAGGTGTGACAAGGTAAACAGGATAAGGTGTATACGCTTCTCTAATGATTACTTTGTTTATTATCTGCACTAATACTAGTATAACAGATATGTAACAGGATTACATACTCCATAATTTCTTAACAGAAACAGGATGATCCCAAAAGAAATATAATGGTAGTTTTAGGTGTACTCTAGTAACGGGTTTTAACCCAAATAGAATTAGCCGGTACCTAAATAGAATTTATGGGTGTTAGCCAAGACAGAAACACAGGTACCCTACAGAAACAGACAAGACTAGATGTACCATATTTACTACCCTAATCGATCGGCTTCCTACTCCATAGATACCCAGTGCTGGCCCCACAGTAGGATGTATCACCTCCTAAAGTGGCAACCCTTCATTTTCAAGATGTGCACAACCATATCTACCGATGTCACAACATCTTATTTTCCCGGGCAGGCGGAGTCATGCATGCACATGACCTCGATGGAACGCGCTGTCAGGACACCATCCCCTACGTTTGGATCTCTTATATTCAACCCAGTAAGCATGCCCCACTCCGACCTAGTTCAGAGTACTCGTTTGATACTTATTTAAGGGTTATTGACTGAAACGGGTCCCATACACAAGATGATGCAAGCTATCCCCTTCGTCTTGCATCCCCACTACTAGGTTTTCCGCAGATTATGCCTACCTACTGGTGTCATAAAATTGCATAATCCCAACAGGTTAAGTTTGTGGGCCTATATATACAAATGTCACCCACCAACCCAAGATGTACTTAACCCTCCCACTGTTTCAAGCATGTTTATTTAACAGTTAAAGTTTGTGGGCCTATATATACTAATATTACCCACCTACCCAAGATGTACTTAACCCTCCCTTTGTTTCAAGCATGTTTACTTAACCCCTACTCATGTTTATGTTCACACAATCCCTATGGATTAAACTAGGTTAAGTATTTCAATTTGTTACCATATTTTCATTTATGGTTATAATGGGCTAGACCTCCCACATTAGGCCTACAGCTTGTGGATGCTGGATATGCCGGTCGAGTCTGGGCAGACTTCTTCCACAAATTGGGCCTAACATCGTGTCTTAGCCCTATTCGTATTTATGCACTTAGGCCTCTCACATTAGGTTCAACATTAGTGGCTTCTGGATATGCCGGTCGGGTCCGGGCAAACTTCCATCACTAATGCAACCTAACCTCATGCCATAAGTACAATTACAATTCCTAATTGTAATTCTAGGCATTCATTATTATCCAAATTCTCACCTATGTCATTATAGGTTATATGCCCCTTTTTCCCCAATTTTGCACAAAGTGAATTATATGTCCATATTCATATCCCTTAACCAAGTTATGCCAATTCTACTATTTTCCCATGTTCCTAAACTAGTGTATTCGCATAATTTTGGCGGTATGCCTAGGCTAGAAAGTATCCTAGCCATACAATAAAGAAAAGGTGATGGAAAAAATAACAATAATGATTATTCTAACAAAGGTGACATAAACATACACTGGCATAGGCATAATAATAAGATGGACATAAAACAATCTAGTAACAAGGGTAATGATAAAATTAGTTCTAACATAATTAGGATATGATGACAGTCATGAATAGATCTAACAAGGGTTCATATGCCCAATAATGACAGATCTCAGTTAATCACAACATGATGATCTAGATCTAAACAAAGATCTAACTTCCCAAATAATAATAATTCCAAATTAACCACAATCCTAGATAAAGGTTCAGATCCACAAAGGTGACATGATAATTTTACCACAAAGAATTAGATCTACAAAAATAGATCTAGCATACTAAAGTTTAAGATCCAAGAATAGTATAGATTCACAAATTATGATAAATCCAACATGCATGAATATCCAAATCACAGTCGTATCACAAATTACTTTTAATTATTTAAATCTAAAAGTAACTAACTCACAGTGTTTGGAAGAAAATGTAGAAAATAGCAGAGGTTGAATCTAGACTTGAACCTCTAAATTTGATTTGATTTTCTTTAGTTGATAGGTTGAAGAAGATATTGGATCCAGTTCAGTTTAGACACCAGCAAAATTTGGCCTCCATTGATCTCCAATGAAGAAAACAAGAGAAATGACCACATATATATAGCTGCCAGCCCCTCTGAAACCAACTGTCACGTCATCCCTAAGGGTGTCGACACCCATGTGGGTGGGTCGACCCTGGTGTCGACACCCCTTAAGGGGGTCGACCTCCTAGAGCGGGAAATTTTGATTTTCAAACCCTTTTTGGATAAAATCTGACTCATATCTGACTCATATGTGTATATATAATTTTTCTATGCGTATACAAACTTAAAATCTTCATAACTTCTTCATACGGTGTCCGTTTTGCGCAAACTAAATGTCTATCTTGACCAGAATTTCGAGAGAGACGCGATGACGCGGTCCTTTTTCCTCAATTATGAATATTAAATTAGTTATTATTTAATATATCCTATTTTAGTGTTGTTAAATTATGGGGTGTTACAATTTCAAACCTTAAAACCTAACAAAAACAGATATCTTTTGTGCCTAATAGATATGGAAAATGAAGATAAAAAAGATTTTAGATTTACTTGATTTTTATTATTTTATAGAACATGTTGTTAGGTTTTTTTATGGTTAGAGTTTTCCATTGCGTTTTAGGGTATTTTTTCTGCTCCGTTGGAAATTTCATGCTTAGTTGACATTAAATTTGACGATGTTGTAATAGAGAATGACAATGTAAGTTTTGACTTATTGGGTTTTTATCCGTATAACTTATGTATCTTATTTTACAAATTTATACTTTTTTTTGTCGTTTGATAGATGGAGTATTTGAATGATGATAAATTGGACAACACCCTTTTTGTTTCAAATGATTGAAATGATGGTTGTGATATATGATGCAAGATGTTCGATCAAATGGCTCAAAAGACATAACTGGTTATTTGATAAATCATTTCACAATCGACGAAGTAACTACTCATTTATAAAGATTAAAATTGCTAATGTGGTTATGAAAATGGATCATGCTAATTTTTTCTTGAATTATTTGACTTTAAGCATTTGATTCGTAGAGTACATTGATCCGATGGTGTAAAACAATGAAAAAAAAAGTGAATACCATTATTGTAGTTCTAAAGTCGGAAAAACTAGGACTTGAAGAAAACCAAGGTTGCAATTGGAGTGTAAAAGGGTTGGATTTTATCGTAGTCATCAACCAAAGTCAAAATAAATGGAAAATAATGTAAAAAATAGACCTAGCGGTAGTAGAAAATGCAACTGCCTATTCAGATTGAAGGGCGCGTATGTAAATGAATATAAATGGAAAGTAAGCGAGGAAGTAAGTGTTCGATTAAATGAGGGAGATGGTGACATTTCCATTTTTGCGTTATAAATTTAGACGGTGGCCGGTAGAGGAAAATGGAAATATTTGGGGTGTTCTTAGTTTTGGTGGCCGGTACTATAAATCAGGGTGTAAATTGTAGCAATCTTTCTTTAATTAAGTTTCCTCATCGAGTCCTCATTCTCCAAGTTCTAACTCGTACGTCTCCCCCCAAATCAGTTAGGGTTTCACGAATTCCTTTACTTTTCTGCAGATGACCAAGTAAATTGATTTAAGGAATCGGAGAGCAAGAGCTTTCCGGGCATAGCCTGTGACTGGCACGACTTATACTTCGGCGATAGTGGCAACTCGACGGCGATGAATACTCATGTCATGTGTAACTCTAATTAAGCGGCCTGCGACTGCGAGGACTCCTAGAATTTGACCAAGTAGATGGCAGCAGGCAAAAAACTCCAGTGCCGGTACATATCTTCGATTTTGATTTGTTGCGAGCTCGTTGAAAAGAACAAAAGGTACTTAATGTATGTATTTCCCATTGTATTTGCATTTTCAGTTGTTAGTATTTTGTTTTTTCCCTCTCCGATTTTAAGAAAGTTTTGGGATGTCGTTATTTGATTTTGTCTTGCATAAGATTGGTAAACCCATAGGATACGGACTTGTATCGTATAAAAATGATTACGCTAGATTCTTGATCATAACACCGAGGTTGCAGACTTTTATATTACATGAATTAACCAGTTTCTCATGTGGTTGATTCTAGGTAGTTTCTTTCATATCTCCTTTAGCGCTGTAAATATATCATATTCTCCTTTATGTTGTTCCGAACAAAATTGATATAATAATAAAATTTTGATATGGTTATCATAAAGGATTTTTTTTTTTTTAATAAATTGAAGGCAAGGAAAAAAACGAGGGCGATTACTGACATGGGAGTAGCCTCCTTAAAACCAGCTACTTTCTTCTTACATTGTTGAATTTTTTTAGTTATGTTCCTTGAAGATGCATCAATGCATATATTGGTGCATTTTGAAGCAATGCCAATGCAAAGTTTTTAGAAAATTGAACTGATAATAGTGCTGATTCAAATAGGTCGGTGTAATAATCTTTTTTTTGGCACTAGTGCTGTTTGAAGGTTAAGTACAATTTTATATAGGGAGCCCTAGATCAATGTCGATCCCCAATCTCTTCCTTCGATAAAAAAACCGTGTCTCGGTTAAGTCCAACTGGTGCAACCAAATATGAATAAATCTACTGATTTTGGCGTATTGATGGCTATGGAGCTGATCCACACTTAGATTTGCTTCCGCCTCCCTTCGATTGGCTACCTTCTATCGGTTTTGTTTGAAAGCAGCGGGTAAAATCGTTTTGATATGATTTTCTCCTCGTACGCATCAACAAGTAAAATTCATCAAGGTTACGCTGATCTAGCTGTAGATCTTCTCAATGCATTGGACGACATAGGGATCTCATATTTCTATTCATTACACATTGTTATATAGAGTTGTCCCAGGTACTTCCTTGCCCACATTATTGATCTCATGTTCCACTTGCCGTGATTTCCCATTTACACTAATATAGCGGACCACACATATGGGTAAACCTATAAACATACACAGACATTAGCATAAACATTTAAGTAATGTGAAATATGGTTTCATGTTATAACATCATGAATTAGCTGTTACAAATATTTACTGATACATTCCTTTACTTCATAGTACTTATCTATCTTAGAACATAATGCTATAATTGTGGTTTATGTAAATTTGAACTAAGAGTGGCTACCTGGACTGTTTGTCCTGCAATCGCATCTAAAAAATTGCATTTTCACTCTCATTTATTTCGACCACTATCCATAACCATGTCTATATTCTTTAATTCTGTAATTGTACTCTATTTTTTTAATTATTAAGTTTTTTATATGGGGACCCATGCGACTTACACAACACAACTTAAAATTGAAATCCATCAAGGTGCCAAGACTGCATTGTGTCGTTTGTGTTTTGTAACACAATCACGGAATCTCACCAATGTGTTCCTACCCAGATTCAAAGCGGATGTTCCTAGAACACTGCAACGTTTGTTTGTATAATTTATAGGAATAGTATCCATGGTGAAAACTCACCATTTTTTAAACTATTAACTAGTTTTTAATGGTGTGTCGGACACAACAACAGATACACCATTAATTGCATAACATTGCTTTCCATTCATCAGTGGTGTAGAATTTGCGAAGACTACCATTCTGTTTATAGGAACAATGCCATAATGGAATGATCCGGGTTGGGCCTCGCTTGACTTACAATCAAATTCCATCCGCAATTAAGCATTTTAGTACACATGTTATTTTGTTTTCCTTTCTTTTTGTTTAAGTGTTATATTTCTAAAGTTTTATTGGTATAAAATCTGATAGCAGTTGCTTGCTTCATTGACTACAAGGAGGTCCTTGTAGCACTGGAGCTGAAACATAAGTAGTGGATATTTTACACTGTAGGATACAAGTCGCAATCATCTCTTTATGTATGATGTGGCAGGATACAACGATGTAGTAATCTTTTTGGGTTTGGTTGAGAGTCACTAGTAGCGGATTGTCCAACATGGATGTCTAGCGATATGGATATTTCAGATGCAATATACAACACTTTCTTTAACTGGTACTCGCTTTAACTATTATTGTATTAAGTTACCGATTTCAAGATTTGGGTTGCCAATTTCAAGAATTTCTATATCCGTTCTCATATATATTATGTTTATTTATAGTTTTGACTGTATTTAATCAGTAATCATTTACGCATTATGCACTGTACAATGTTTGTTTGGTGTAATCTTTTATGTGGTATTCATTATACAATGTCTGGTGTAATCTTATATGATTTAGAAACTGTTACATTACGCATGCAAAAAAAAATAAGCGCACTGAAATACGTATACACATATATTTTATGCCTCTAGGCATCTGACACATTATCTTTATTTTTTTAACTAAAATTAACAACCTTTTTTTTTTGAAATTACGTGATATACGGTCGGTTTCCCCACTGTTCGGTTATACTATTTAAGATCTTTGCTTTTATGAGGCCGATGTATCTTGATGCTGACAATGGTACTAACTAAAACAGGTTTTATTTGTTGAGTCTTCCAGAGTTTTCCCTTTTTTCCTGATTCTTGTTGAATAAAAATACGAAGACATTTATTTATATGTATAATTCAGCTTTGTAGGTTTCATAGGTTTTAAAGGCAAATGAGCTTTGTAGATTTTAGAGGTAATTCTGATGTGAATAGAAGATATGAGGATAACATTAGGTGGAGGCCAATTACATTTCAGAGGCAAATGAGCTTTGTAGATTTCATAGGCAAATGAGCTTTGTAATTGAGTTAAATGCTTTTAGAGGAAAATGAGGTGGACAATTGTAATTTTATACATTTTTATGTGGTATATGATTTATAATTTGTATTATGGATATAAAAGTTGTGATTTTTATCAATGAATGGATCATGATGCCTTTAAACTTACAATTATTTCTTATGTTATTTATCTATTTATTGTTGCATATATATAATATATATATATAGATTTTTATGGATATAATTTGTGAATATATTACAACTGTAAAATAATAGTTGTGATAAAATATATCACATCCATTATAAACAGTTGTAAATTTTTTAACAACAACGGTGCATAACAGTTGTAATAAAGTTTTTACAATGGTGGAAAATAATTGTAAAATAAACATATTACAACGGTGATGCAACGGTGTAAAACAATTGTAAAAGATTTTAGTTTATTATAACTTAATATATGACAGTTACCCCACCGTTGTAAAATTTATTGTAAAACGGTTTTCCACGTTGTAATATGGTCAATTTGTTGTAGTGAACTAACATATGCCCATTTCCCTATGGTCCCTCATCCAGTTTCTAGTTCATACCTTGGTGTGAAGCTCGCGAATTAACATTACACAAAGCTATGCTAATTTAAGCTGTGCTTTGATCATCAACCACAAAGCCTTGCTTTTCAACAAGAGCCTTAATTATTTGCATCTCAGAATGCCACACTGTCATTCCATACCGTACCACTGATTTCCACCAATATATAACCTCTAAGCTCGTACGTCTTAGAGAAGAGTGTTAAGCAAGAGAATAAATTCTCCGCCACCAAACAGACATATGTTTAGCAGAGATCAACGAATAAAGTATAAAGGAATAAAATGTCAGACACACTATCCATTTGCAAGTCCATTCTAGGTTTGAACGAAACCGAAGGCATCTGATTCCTCGTTCCATATGTCCAATACAGGAGAGAGGCCCTCGCATTTTCGGTCGATCTCCAAGTACGCCTGGACGATCACCAATTATTAACTTGTCTTGGGTGTACATCCCAATCAAGACATCAGTAATCATCCAAAGGATGTGAAGATCTCCGGTCTTCAACCACCGTATTCATCGTCGACTTTTGATCATCGTAACAGTTATTCAGAATGGGTTAAACCCGGTCTTTTCGAATAACTCACATATTTTATAATCGAGTGCTATAAAACACATCATACGCCTCATTCCAATTCAGAATATTCTTTTATTAAAATATTCATATCCTTTGGGAAAGGTTCCCATTAATTTTACCAAAGATAAATTCTTTTAACTTTTCTCTTTAATCTTCCTTTGAATATCATTTCAAAAGATTTTATTTTACCTTTTAACAATTCCAAACCAAATTAAGGTTTATAAAACTAGTCGGAATTATCGAGCCATACCGAAGTAATCATTTCTTTTATTATCCCAATCACAACGTATTCATCCCATGGAGCAAAACTGGTAGTACTCCATATCTAACACCCACGGTGTTATTGGTAAAATTAATTATCATTTCACGTTCAAATTTAATTAAAGTTTTAACTATCGCCTAGAGTAAAACTGGGGGTACTGCATTCTCGATCACTTCTCAAATTTGGCAAATTTAATTACCACAATAACATTTCAATCCAATTAAAAATTCATTAAAACTCCATTTTAGTTTTAATCTCCCAAAAATCATTATCTACTGATTATTCAAATTTTAGGAAATAAACCTTGTCTTTAACTGGGTTAAAGAACGAATGTCCTTTAAAACATCGTTCACGATAAACCTAAAATCAGCTTCCTTCAAAATGGAATCTACACGAAAATCATAACAGTGTATAATCGACATAAATTCCTGTATCAGACTAATAATATAAATGGAATAGCAGCAAAGCCTTTTAAATTCTATATACAGTAATGGTCTTCATTCATAGAAGTTCATCTCGATTATTACCAAATCGAATTCCATTCAATTCCAATTTAATATATTAAATTAGAAAACCTTACTTTGGAATATTTCCATAAAATCTCAATAAAAAGATTTATAAATTCCAAATCATCTCTTCACTGTTAATCGGGTTAGAGAACAAGTGTTATTTAAAACACCGTTCACGATAAACCCAAAAATCTAATTTCAATTCAATTCCAATTAAATATTAATTAATTGGTAAGATTCATTAAATCTTATTTAAAAGATTTATTCTTTTCTCAACTAGGTTTAAGAATAATGTTGTTGAAGTCACCATTCACGACAAACCCAAAATCCCTTTTGATATTAAATACAAGGCTCTGAATAGAAAATAATATCAGCTTATATTCAATATCAAATTCTGAAACCAACAAATATCGTATTGGGAATAACGATATATATATATATATATATCTTCCAAATTCCTCAACAGATCCGTATAATCACGGAATCCAATATCGAAATATTCCGAAGATTATTTCCATTCAAAACCAGTCCAATTCATACTTTGGAAAAATTCTGGTTATTTTAAAACCCATTTTCAATCCAATTTATTATTTCTAAAAATAATTGGATTATTATTCTAGTTATTAACTAGTTCATTTAGATAAAAATATATTTTACCTTTTCAAAACTTGGAATTTTTCATCCAAACTCTTTCCACATCATTTATTATGATTTTACACAATTTTTCCATATTTTTAATTATTTTATTAAGGCCCTTACAGTCGATTTCCATAAACGTCCATCGAACTGCATCCATAGCGACCTTTCTGAAATTGATTTGGACATATTTTAAAATCCAACTGTTCAAATTTAAATTTCTTATATTCGTTGGAAGGCTCTTTTTGATACGAACCGAACGGTTTTGGTTTTAGGAGAATTCGACAGACGGATCTCCCGTTACATCAATTTGAAGTTAATGATCGAAATTCGCAAACGGTCGCTGCGTGGGGCGTTCTATTCAAATCATTTAATATATATAATATATATATATATTATATTTCGTCGATTTCCATTCAAAACATATTTTATAAATCGTTTATAAATTCATTTTAAAACGATTTCAACTTCATTTTCAATTTTAAATCAAAATTGAATATTCCATGTCATCAAAATATTAAAATGATATTATTTTCAAAATATCTGTTTTTGAAATCATTTCTTTTCGACATTCATTTTAAAATGAATAAAATCGATCGGTAAACCCGTTCGGGTTAAAATGGCATTTCTATACTTAACCCGACTTCATATTTTCATATATTTTCGTGTCTATCCAAAATCGGACATCAAAATCATATTTTGATTCTTTTCCGAATATTATTTTAAAATATTCGTTATTTTAAAAATATTTGTTATTTTTCTAAAATATTTATCATTTTAAAAATATTCTTTATTTCTAAAATATTTATTATTTTAAAATATTTATTATTTCTAAAGCGGAATGCGACTCAATCAATTACCATATAATTTTAGTTATATGGATTTCATATATCGCACAACAATAATGATAAATAATCATTACACATTCAAACATCATCTAGAATGCATTTTACAACTGTATAAGCATTAAAATAAATAAGTAACGCTCATCACAACCTATTAGCCCATTGATTGACATACAACTAAATATTGGGATTAGTGTATGTCAAATATCATCCCAATACCCGTGTGGGGGTTTCAAACAACAAATACTGATTATTATTTATGCAGTTGGGCGATGTGTAAAAATTATCATTCCAATCAATATCAGTTAAATAAGTGTACATAAACAAGCCGCCCAACTTGTAAATGAATATTTATTTCAATTTCTTTTCATGATAATTTTATATATTGCATATATTTGTTAAAAATAATATTTTTACCCAATAATTAATTATTCCACAGAATGACAATTTTATATACTGAATATATACGATAAAAATTATATTTTTATCCTACTAATAAAATTTCCATATCATAACTATTTTATGCATAACATATATATGATAAAAATTATATTTTTATCGATCAAAAAATATTTGCATACCATGGCTATTTTATATATAACATATATATGATAAAATTTATATTTTTATCGATCAAAAAATATTTCCATATCCTGACTATTTCATATATAACATATATATGTTAAAAATTATATTTTTATTGATCAAAAAATATTTCCATATCATGACTATTTTATATATAACATATATATGTTTTACACAACGCATATATAATTTCATACATCTTCGATTTTAATCCAACAATTCAATCTAACAATTTTACCACAACACAATCATATCACACCAATCATCCATGGTTTAGCAGAAAAAATAGTGTCAGGAGCTACTAAGCCCCGTCTGCAACCTATGATATAATTACATAACAAAACAGTTGAGTGAGAAAGAGTTCTCACTTGGGTTTCCACTCCGCCAGTGTTTGTTTCTGAATCTCCTGTACAGTTTGGGTTGAAATATGCCTGAATTTCTAATGTGCCCCATTTCTGTTTTGGTCGGTTCTGAAATGTAGAGTTCGTCTCCACGATTCTAATGCACCTGAAATCATCTGATTCTGTTTCTATTTGAGAGAGATATAGGCGTTTAAACTTTTAATAACATAATTAAGAAAATAAAATAAAATTATAATTACATTTCTTAATCCTTTAACTAATCCCTCTCTTCCCCGTAAGCTCCAGGTTCACCAACATTTTCGTGCTCGCCTCCTAGAGTTTAGGATCGCACCCACCACAGCCAGCTTATCACCGATCAGAGACCATCACTTCGTCGGTCGTTCCACCTTCCACCAGCACCTCCACCATCGTGTAGCTCGCACCTCATCTCGGCCCTCAATTCCATTCGAAAGTCGATGACTTTGGACCCAAAAATCTGGCGTTTGGCTGCTCTGTTTTTGATTAAACCTGTTTAGATCGATAGAACTATCGAATCTCTCCATGTTTCATTTTGAATTCATCTTCAAACTCGCTGTGAATTAAAAGAATGAAAGGGGATTGTTTTGAACAAAATAGACCATCTATCTAAACGAGGACGGCGACTTCTGAGCGATGGGTGAATTAGGGTTGGGAAAATTTACCTTTATACCCATTTTAATTTATTATTTAATTCATTTATTCACAATCTTGAAGTTTAACGTTCTGAACTCCAAATCAAACTCAACGACTGTCGTCCCTAACTACATACCCCTATTTCGAAGACAACGGGGTATGTTTCGAAAGCCAATTCGACCGTTTTGATCCGTTTTTATCAAAATTAAAACATAAATCAATATATATTGAATTTATACATACATTTTAATTTACCGGGGCCACATACTAACCCCCAAAATTACAGAAAAATAAATCTAGCTATGTTTTGACGATACGGTCCTAACAAAACTAATTTCGTCGAATTTGAAGACTGTTTGAAAAATGGCCATTTTTCAATCGATTAAATTCAAACTAAAATTACCAAACACATTTAAATTTACTTTTCTCACATATTAATTCCAACAATTATGAATTTTTGAGCCTAGCAATAATTTGGCATTCCAGATCAAACAAAAGTAGTTTCGTCGAAAACAGAGGTCGTTTGCAAAATGGCTATTTCTAAAGGCTATATATATTATATTAATATATATATATATATATATGTATATATATATATATTCCATAGCGGTTATTTTAAATTTTAAACTGGACATAACTTTCAATTTGTGTTATAAAATCTTAATTTTTCACATTCGTTAGAAATATATTATTAAACAGATTCTAATATTTATGGTTTTATTGAAATCCGATTTATTTTGAATTCTGTACATTCAGTTGAAGTTTAAAATCGAATTTTCAAACTACCGCGCCATTTCAAGTTCGTTTTATAATTAACATAAATTTATACATTCTAAGTTCTATTTAAATAAATTTTAAATCGTTATTATTTAAAATAAATCATTTTAAATTCTTAAAAATATATTAAAATAGCTAAAATAAAAAATTTAAATTGGTTCAGAATTTCCGGGTTGTTACATATGGTCCATGTATAACTCGAACCTCTCTCCAAGCAAATATTGCTGCCAAGTTTTAAGGGTGAATACTATATCAGATATTTCCAAAACATGAGTAGGGTAGTTCTTCTTATGGACTCTCAAATGTCTACCCCCATAACATACTACCCTTCCTTCTTGCATCAGAGTCGCACTAAGCCCTGTACCACATGCATCAGTGTAAACTGTGAACACTTTGTTTCCGTCAGGCAAGGTCAAGACTGGGGTTGTTATCAGAGCCCTCTTCAATCGTTGGAAAGCAACATCACTATCTATATCCCATGAAAACGTCAGATTATTCTTTGTCAACCTGGTGAGTGGGGCTGATATCTTTGCGAAGTCCTTAATGAACTTCCGATAATAGCCTGCCAGTCCAAAAAAACTTCTCACTTCCGTTGCATTCTTTGGAATTTTCCAGTCTTGAACTGTAACTACCATTGCGGGATCTACTGCTATCCCATCTTTAGAAACCATATGCCCTAGAAATCTCATCTCTTTTCTCAAAAAAGGCATTTGGAGACCTTTGCCTTAAACTCATGTGCACGGAGAGTTTTCAAAACTTTTCTCAAATGTTCGGCATGCTCTTCTTCGCTCTTTGAGAAGATCAAGATATCATCAACAAAGACCATGACAAATTTATTTAGAAACTCTCGAAACACCCTACTTATCAGATCAACAAAATAGGTAGGTGCATTCGTCAACCCTAAAGGCATAACGAGCCATTCAAAGAAACCATCTGGAGTCTTAAAAGCGATCTTATCTATACTGTCCTCAGCCACCCTCAACTGATGAAACACCGTGGCCAAGTCTAACTGAGAGAATACTAATGTACCAACAAGCTGGTCAAACAAGTCATCTATCCTCGGAAGTGGGTGCTTATTCTTCTTAGTGAGTTTATTCAACTCCCTATAGTCTACACACAAGCAAAGCGAACCATCCGCCTTAGTCGAGAATACTACTGGAGAACCCATTCAGATATGCTTCGCCTAATAAACCCCTTTTCAAGTAGCTCCCCTACTTGCATGCTCAGCTCCCTCCTTTCCCTTGGAGCCATGTGGCGCACGGACAATGCATTTGGCTTTGCATTGTCCACCAAGTATATACGAAAATCGATCTCATGCCTCGGGGGTAAGCCCCGAACCTCCTCAAAAACATCAGGATAGTCTCAGACTACTGGTATAGACTGTAGATCATTGATAAATGTATCAAGAGACTCTAGGAAACTAAGCATGATAGGCACTTTTGGGTCATAAGAAATCTCGAGGGTCCTCTTATGGCAAGTCAAAAGTCTAACGACCCTCCTCTCATAATCGAGAGTGGCACCGTACGTGGTTAGCCAATCCATCCCTAGAATCAAACCATAGCCCATAAAACCGAGCACATATGCGCCGCATTCAAACTCGACGCCTAACACAGATATTCTCAAACCCCAACAAATCATAGACAAATGATCCGTACCACCAAGACGGTTTGAGACAACTATGGGATCCAAAACCATATTAGTACTAAGGAGCAGAGACTCAACTACAGAATCAGATGTAAATGAATGCGAAGCGCCTAAATCAAAATGAGTTCTAATTGGATAATTTGGAAAGGGGTAATTAAAAATTCAACGGAAGCTTTACTACCTCTATCTGGTACACGTACCACGAGAACATACACCTGCCTTTCAGAAGATCCTGCCCTTTGGTCCTGTCCTTGCTTCTTCGGGCACTCCCTCGTATAGTGTCTTACTTCGCCACAGTTGAAGCAAGTGTTCTTTCTTTTTCGGCAATCTTTGACCAACTGACCGACACGTCTGCAATTATTACACTTCCCTAGCCTTGTCGTTCTTTCCGCCCTTTTGTCATTGTTGTTGTCCTTTCTTGGGCTATACTTTCTTGTTTTGTGTTTCATCAATACTAGCTTCTTCCTTTTTAGAGAGATCACCTACTCGTGACGGTGGAGGAACAACGATTGCAGCTGGGGGAGGGACGTCTCCTTGGCTCCCGGTGGGCGTCGTAGCCTTAAGATACCTACGGAACCAATCCGGTACTTCAACGCCCTTGGGAATATTAGGTTCCCCAGACATGCTGAAAAGAAAAGGAACGAGATTCAGACAAAGGATCGAAAGAGAGTACATATGGCTTTAGGAAATATGTTTTTCAAAATAGACTTTTCTTTTTGAAAATGCTTTCTTTAAAACCTTTTTGAAAATAATTTTTCAAAAACTTTATCCGATTTGGTAATTTTCAGCTCTAATACCAAGTGTGACACCCCACATCCGTTAATGTCACTCACTAAGAGAATGCATTAGGTTTCGTGAAGCGTTATAGGTAAACAGAAATAGAAACATTACAAGACAGATATAAAATAGCAGCGGAATTTAAAAAAGAAACTTTATTAAGCATCGTGGTTCAAAACATCATATTTCTAGAAATACAAAAACCCAGTACATCATTAAAATTTATGTCTTGCACTAAAACATCATAGTACAATAGTAAAAGAATAAAAGAAGCATAATCCCAAAAAGAAACATAACCATAGTAGGAAAGATAAGAACTTGAGCAATACATCTAAGTAGCTCCAAGCAAGACGATAGCAGAATCTTGATTAAGCTTGAGTATTCTGACCCTGAGAACCTGGGGGGGAAGGGGGACGGAAGAGAAAGAAGAGTAAACATAATGGGTCAGACATAAAGTCTGACGAGTCCAGTTAATTTTAGCATAAAAATAGATAAAAGTATCATGACAGACATATAAAGTGGGTAAGAGAGGTAACAACATATAAGAAAGGAATGACAAGGTAAGATAAGATAAAATAGGATAGCACCAATAGCGCTTATCTAACACTTTCCTTGCTCTGCACCAATACTAGTATCATATGAACAAGATGATCCCCAACAATTACAAGATGGTAGACTTAGGCGTACGTCTAGATGTACCCAATTTACCACCCCAATCGATCGTCTCCCTACTCCGTAGATACCTTGTGCTGGTCCCACAGTAGGATGTATCACTTCCTAAAGTGGCAACCCTTCTTTTTTATGATGTGCACAACCATATCTGCAGGTTTCACGGTCGTCTTATCCCTCTTTGCCCGGACCAAGCACGCACATGACCCCAGTCGGTTTGCGCCGCCCACACTGTCCTCCACGTTTGGATCTCTTACAATCAGCTCAGTAAGCATGCCCCGACTCCGACCTAGGGCGGAGTACTCGGTTGATACCGTTATATGGGTTACTGACTGAAAGGTCCTACACATAAGATGATGCAAGCTCTCCCCTTCATCTTGCATCCCCACTAGGATTTCAACAAGTTATGCTAACCTAACGGTGTCTTTAATTACATAATACCCAATATTTCCACAGATTATGCTTACCTAACGGTGTCTTTAATTACATAACCCCAACCGGTTAAGTTTTGTGGGCTTATATATAAATATCACGCACCTCATGCAGATATACTTAACCCTTCCACTGTTTCAACCAAGTTTACTTAATTCTTACTCAAGTTAACATGTGCATACAATCCCTATGGATTCAACTGGGTTAATTATTAAAGACTAACAGGTTATCCCCATTCACATTGACTTCTTTCCACTTGCCAAAATTCCACTTGCTTATTAATTTCATATAAATATAGCTTAATCCATTTAAGTTTATTAATAAGCCACATTACATGTTATTCTTTAGGCTGTAACTAACGGAAGTAATCTTACAATATTTCACCCCTGGATTGTAATTAACGGAAGTAATCTTACAATCCCTTTGTATTATTCATTGTCCGATTCCGTAGTTACAATAACATGTTTTACTTAATATGTAATTAAGTATACTTTATCTTAGTTCACCTGTTTTCTGTTCAACGTATCACTACAACTTGACATTGTTTACTTATTAACTTAATTTTCTTAACTAAGGTTTACTAATAATCTTTTTTTCCTTTTATTATTGCCTATGTTATAATTTCTACTTGTCCCTAAGACAAGACTACCCATTATACAACATTCTCATTAAAGTAATTAATTATAATAGGTTACTATCATTCCATGTTTACTCCAATTCATTTCCATATATCCATTTATGGTCGTAATGCACTAGACCTCCTACATTAAGCCTACAACCTATGGATGCTGGATATGTCGGGCTGGTCCTGGCAGACTTATTCCACAAATCAAGCTTAACCTCATGTCTTAGCACGTCACGTGTTCATGCACTTAGACCCATCACATTAGATTCACCACTTGTGGTTGCTGGTTATGCCGGGCGGTTCCGGGCAGACTTCCACCACAAGTGTAATCAAACCTCGTGTTTAAGCACGATTATAATTTCAATTATTGTAATTCCAGGCATTTCCATTATTAATCAATTATACCTGTCATTATAGATTTTCATGCCCCTTTCCCAAGTTATGTTCATAATGAACTATCTGCCCAAATTAAGGTCTTTAATCATGAGTTAATTTATGTTCCAAATTCACATTCATATATTTCATTCAAGTTATGCCTGAATTCCAATTCAAATTATGCCCCAATTCTAACGTTTTCGCCTCATTCCCTATTTTACGCGTTCGCACACTTCAGCGGCATGCCTAGGCTCGAAGGTAGCTTGGCTTTAAAAATAAAAAGTGAAAAGAAGGAGGGAAGAGGACAGAAATGAACATAATAGCAAAATTGGCATACGATGGCAGAAGCAGGCATAAAAATATAGTGGTATGATGAAAATAGGCATACAGGAACAGATCCGATGAACATGTGACAATAAAATTGATCCTAACATAATAGGGATATCATAAACTGGCATGATAAGATCTCAATACCGAATTAAATAACCAACTAACAACAGGTCTAACTTGGCTACAAACATAATAGCAACAGGCATGATATGATCTAAACAATGAATTAGATATACTAATCAATGGCAGATCTGACATGATAAATAGGTATAGGCTCAAATCTAGTTCAAAGTCATATCAAAATTAACTAGATACAAAGGTTATAGCAGATCTGATATGATTCATATAGGCATAGGCATAGATCCAAGTTATAGTCATGTTAAGAATACATTTAAACATTTAGATCTAAAATTAACAAAGACTCACTATGTTTGGATCTAGAAAAACAGAGAAAGGATGAATTTGTTTGAATCACAACTCTAATTGATTGCTGAAGAAGAAAAGGCTTGATTCAATCTGGGCAGAGGCAACATCTAGTCCTCCATTGATTTAGGTGTAGAGAAACAAGGGAAATGTGGTCTTATTTATAGCCCAGAGCCAATGGACCAAGTCAAAAAAGGAGTCCAGATTCACAAATTCGAACTCAGCCCAGATATGATGCAGGGGGGTCGACACCCCCTTTGAGGGGTCGACCCAAGGGTCAACACCTCTAGGCGGGATTTTTCCTCGTAACTCCAATTTTCGCGATTTCGAATTTTTGAATTGATTTTTGACTTTCTGGACTTATTTTATTCATATACATTCTTCTTATGCGTATACAAACTTCAAACCTTAATAACTTCTACAGTGTCCGTTTTACGCAAACTCGAAGTCTATCTTAAGCAAAAATCTGAGACAAACACAATGTTGCAGTCCGTTTCACTTAATTCTGAATATTAAATTAATCATTCTTTAATTTATCCTCTTTAATGTTGTTAAAATTATGGGGTGTTACACACCACGTTGGGAAACAAACCCACAGACCAAAACAAGTCGATATCACTTACTGTTGAAGAATGAACCAACTGTCGAATGAGACAAAGTGCACGTATTTTCCAGGAAGGGCCACCGCGCAATGATTTGAACGGCTGACCGAAACTAGCTAGTTTGGGAAGAAAAAAGAAGTTGTGAAGATTATTGAAGAATAGTGGAAATTTGGGGAAATAGGCTTAGATCTTAATTCTAGAAATGATTCTCGATGGGGATTCCACCCAGACGAAAGAAAAATTATTATAGGATAGAGAGTTGAAGAATCATAGTTGAAGGATAAAGAAAGGATAATAGATAAGGGAGTTGGAGGCTAGGAGGTAACGAAGAAAAATCGAAGAGGCAATTTTGTCACCATTAACAGTCTCCCCATCAAAAAATAGACGAAAGCAATTTTGTTCACATGATTTTTATGATCATTACTTCTAAAAAAATTCATATTCCTATATTTTAGAAATTATCTAAAATTCCTTGTCATCGATGTTATTTCTTCATCGTTCTCATTATTTGGGTATGAGTCTTCGGTTATTACATTGAATGTTATTGTTTTCTTTTTCGGCGATTTATATTCTATCCTTATTTACATTTAGCCTTCGAACGACATAAAATTTCCAATTAACTCTTCAGTTTTCATAGTAGTGATATCATTGGCATCTTCAATTGCCAGAGTTTTTTGATCCCATTCTGAAGTTAATCAATCAGAATTTTTCTAACTTGGCCTTCCTCAGAATATATCTTTCCCAAGGCTATTTGAGAATGCACATTCTCCTAGAACCTGCAGTACGCATCAGAGATAGACTCATTCAGATTCATTTTAAATAATTGGAGCTGATTATTTAACAAAGATATCTTGGTCTGTTTAACTTTGCTTGCTCCTTTATGAGTCACTTGCAAAGTCTTCAAGATTTCGTATGCAGACTTACAAACAGACACTCTATTAGATTCATTTCTATCAAGTGAACAAAATAAAATATTCATGGCTTTTAAATTATTACGTGTAGTATCCTTTTGCTCAACAGTACATTATGCAAAATTAGTTGTGGGTTTAGCATACTCTGCTTGTGTAATATTCCAAGTGTCTAATCCGACTGATTGTAAATGTATTTTCATTTTACTAACCTAATTTGCATAATTACTACCATTAAATAGTGATGATCTTATAGTGCACTGACCCTCTATAAAAGAATAAGGATTACTGGTGTTGACATTACTAATGTTGGTTGCTATTTAAAACTTTTCAAAAATCAGATTATGAATACTATGAAAACCAATGCCCTAATACCAACTGTTGGGAAATGCAAACTAAAGACCTTAAGGCGAACTTAACACTAGAGGAGGATAGAAAGTGTTTAGTGGAATTTTATAATTCTTATGAAATCTTTTTGAATTAATCAGAAACGAATGAAAATTAAAAATATATAACAAGCACATAATCAAACAAAGATGGAGAATAAAAAGTAAAAGCAGTAAAGGAAAGAACACACCATTGTAACACCCCGTAATTTTGTTTACATTAAAGAGGATAAATTAAAAAATAATTAATTTAATATTAAGAATTAAGGGAAATATACTACGTGATTACGTCTGTCTCAAAATTCTAGTTAGGATAGTTTGCATAAAACAGATGACATATGAAGAAGTTACGGACGATAAAAGTTTGACAATCAAACCAGGTATAACTGGCGCACTTCACAAGTGTGCCAAGGCAATTTTACACCGGCGCACCTGTAAAGTGCGTCCATAGGGTTTTTGGGTATTCAGGCCTTTTTCAAGTGGGTGGTGACCCGTGACCTGATTCACTTTAGAGCTGAGGTGGCATTCGAATTCTGGACATTAGCAGCTATAAATATACCTCAATTCTCTTGTTTTCTTCACAAAGAATCAGCGGCAGCCAAAGTATGCCGGTCTGTGAATTGAACGGGATCCCTTATCTTCTTCTATCAACTAAGGCAAATCAAATCCAAAAATTCAAGATCCATTCTTTCTCAATTCTCTAAACCTAGAGCTGTGAGTTTCTAGTCGCTTTTAGGTTTAAATAAATAAAAGGGAATTATGAAAGACTGTGAATTGGATATGATGTAAACTATGAATCTATGCTATTGTTAAAACTCATACTATGTCATGATAGATCTACACCTTTAAATCTAATGCAATTGTAGTTATTATATTATATCGCCTACGTGGATCTTGACTTGTAACTATGTTGTGGTGAATGTAAATCTGTTAATTTTGATAGTTGCAACATTGGTTAGATCTAATTCTTTATATAAATCACCTTTCACCTGTCATATTGTGATCAACTTAGACATGTTGTAAATTTGACATGTGAATCCATATTTAGATCCAAACATGCTATCATGTCATTCTAATGGTGTTAGATCTATTTTAACCTCTAGATCTGAATTATGCGATCTAATTTATCACCTTGTGTTATCATGTTAGATCTAAACCAATTGGACATCTAAACTGCTGATTTAGATCTTACTATGCTTATTGAGACATCGTAGTTATGTTAGAACCAATTGACTGCCACAAGTTCACCTGTTTTATGTTCATCTTGTTATGATGTCAATTACATGTCCATGCCAGTATGTATGTTCACCTTGTCACCATGCTAGTTTATGTTTATGCCAAGATGGTCACTTTTATTATATTCCCATTATTTTTCCTATTATCGTTTATAACTAGGCTATTGTCTAGCCTAGGCATGCCGCCAGTTTATGAGTGCGCTAACTAGGAAACGGGGGAAAAACGTTAATATTGGCATAATTTGAATATGAACATTTTTGGACATAGAATTCAAATTTTTGGGTAAAGTGGGTATTAACACCTATAAAAGGAAAGGATTAATTAATTGGTTAATTAATTAAAAATGGAATGTCTAGTAATTACAATTAGGAATTGTAATTGCACTTATGACACGAGGTTAGGTTGCATTAGTGGTGGAAGTCTACCCGGACCCGACCGGCATATCCAACATCCACACGTTGTAGGCCTAATGTGGGAGGTCTAGCCCATTATAAACCATAAATGGACATGGTAATGAATTGAACTACCTAACCAAATCTAATCCATAGGGATTGTATGATTATGAACTAAGGTTAGGGTTAAGTAAATTGATTGGAATAGTGGATGGGTTAAGTAAATCTGGAGGGGGTGGGTAATATTTACATATAGGCCCACGAAATTAACCCGATAAGGTTATGTAATTAAAGACATCTAGTGGTATACGTAACCGGAGAAAATAATAAAGTCATGTAATTAAAGACACCTTTTAGGGTAAGGATAACTGGTATAGGGCTATGTAATTAAAGACACCTAGTGGTATACATAGTCAGTGAAAAACCTAGTGGGGGATATAAGACAAAGGGGAGAGCTTGTATCATATTGTGTGGGACCCATTTTAGTTAGTAACCCAAAGTAAGTATCAAATAAAATACTCCGTACTAGGCGGAGATGGGACACGCTTACTGATTGATTGTAAGAAATCCAAACGTGGAGGATGGTGCGGGCAGCGCAAACCAACCGGGCCATGTGCGTGCATGAGCCGAGCAGAGGGGGATAAGATGACCATGACACCTGTAGATATGGGGTTGTGCATATCAGTAAGGGGTTGCCACGTTAGGATGTGATACATCCTACTGTGGGGCCGACACAGAGTATCTACGGAGTAGGGAGCCGATCGATTAGGGTAGTGGTTAGGGTACATTTGGACGTATGCCTAAGTCTACCACCTTGAAGTGTAAGGGACCATCTCATTCTGGTTATATTAGTGATAGTGCAGAGTAATCATTAGAAGGCTATACACCTTATCCTGTCTACCTTGTCACACCTGCCATTTACGTATGATCTCTCTTATCCACTTTATATGCCTGTCATGCTAATTTTATTTATTTACTTGCTAATAGTCACTAGATTCGCCAAACTTTATGTTTGACCCTTTTTGTTTCTCCTTCTTTCTTCCGTACCCCCCTCCCCAGGTTCTCAGGGAGGAAACACTCAGGCTTGACCGTGATTCTACTTACTTTTGCTAGAGCTGCTGATATGTATGGCTCAAGCTCCTATCCTTGTTGCTATGGCTATATTTTGTTCTTGGGGAATTTTACTTCTTTTATGTACTCTGATATTTTTGAAGTACAAGACAGTAACTTTTATGTCGTAATGGGCTTTTATGTTTCAGACATGTGATGTTATTGGACCACGGTATCTTATGATAAATAAAAGTTTAAATTCCGCTGTTGCTTTTATATCTGTCTTGTAATATTTATGTTCTGTTTACCTATAACGCTTCACGAAACTTAATGCATTCCCTTTGTGAGTGACATTAACGGACGTGGGGTGTCACAACCATGATTTTTATACTGGTTCAAAGTTACCCTACATCCAGTCTCACATAACTCTGGTTTGATGTGGATTTTTTTCAATATACCTTCAAACACAATCCTTAATTTCGCAGGCCACGAGGTACAACCAACCTTTTTTCGGACTATAGTGAGACTCAACTGATTTATGAGCTACAATCACACCAAGTTGATTTGTATAGGCTACAACCACACCTTTCGATATCTACTTTGGAAGGAAGACTTGATAAAAATTGAGTACGCAATCTTTGATTATAGAAACTCCTATAACTCTGAATATCACTTGAAATCTTAAAAGAATTAAAATCCAAGAAATAAATTTAAATATTAAAAGATATATATGTATATTTATATAGAAAGTAATTTTGAAACCAATCTGAAAATATGAAGAATTAAAATAAGGTAAAAATGATAAGAGATTTGAAATAAAGATTCAATGCTATTACAGAGCTTTAACAATAAAATCTTGAACGTATAACTTATCACGTTTTCTTGAACTCTTGTTACATGAGTCTTCAATCTTGAACTCTTCTTCTTTGTAATCTTTGAATATCCAAAATACACGGTCTTCAATAGTCAGTACCTACATCTAATATTTGTACACACACACACACACACACACATATATATATATATATATGAAGTTTCGGTATATATTTTATAGAAATAATAGTTAAAACAAGGTTGTTGTCATCATAACCATCATCACCAACATCTCAATCACTAACAGATGCTTCCTTTTTCAGCCTTCAAAGAAAAAAAGCTGCCTTTTGAAAACTTGTGTACCCATTATTTTCGTAGCTTAAAAAAATTATTTGTCCTTAAAATTATTTAACCTCTAAGATAAAATTGCAATTCCACAAACAAGCCTTCTCCTGCTGCCAATGTTTGCCTCCCCTATGACAGACCTTGTATAACCACAACTTAAGATTCCAGAGCCTCTATATGCTGCCTAAGTGGTGAGATCGAAATACTTTAACAATTCAAAGATGAAGCCAGCTGCTCAAAAGTTGCGTCGCATGGAGATGCTCAACTTGACTTAAGTTTCATTTCATTTTGTAAAGTAAATCAGGAGGAGTTTGAGATATCTGAAATTTGAGTTGGAGTCTCTATTGAACTAGTGCGCTGCTTGGATTTGTTTGATGTACGGGCTTATTGGAGCTGGATAGAACCGCTCTATGTTGTAGACGGTGTGCTTACTTGGCCTTGTAGATGAACTAGGTGATGTATGAGCGAGGTAACTGTCACTGAGGGTGATCTTGAACCCACATGATTGCTTAGATGAATTGATCGACATACAAGCGAGATAACCATCGTTCTATGATAAAGGTGATGAGATGTATGCCACTGTTTTAGCTAGGCCTGGAAATATGTCATAATGACCATTCTGTTTTATTTACTTTCTGAACTTTCGATTTACTGATTGACCGGACATAAATATGTGTATTGAATAGTTAAGCTTGAGTGTATATGTTGTAATTGATAGATTTTTATGTGGAGAGTGATTGATTATATAGGCATTGAAGAAATGTATTTATGAAAATACATGATTAGTGAATATATGGCAAGATAGTTGTGTAGATTTATGAGACAATTTTCTTCCCTTCATGTTAGTAATTGTATTTGGTGATTTGATTTTTATGCAGTTGTTTGGGTAATTGAGCATAAGAGATAGGCTATATATGATACTTCCTCTGTAACACCCCACCTCCGCTAGGGTCACTCACAAAGGGAATGCACTAGGTTTGGTGAAGCATTATCGAGGTAAACA
The DNA here is from genome assembly GCA_030737875.1 of Allium sativum. NCBI lineage: Eukaryota > Viridiplantae > Streptophyta > Magnoliopsida > Asparagales > Amaryllidaceae > Allium > Allium sativum. The sequence continues at coordinate 99,873,198 of CM060909.1, forward strand.
TGCACAGAAATATTACAAGACAGAACATATATAAAACAGCGAAAGTAAAACAAATTTTATTAACTTATAAAATAAGGTCTAAAGCCTTTTACATCAGAATACATCAAAACCTTTCTTGTAATAATAAAGAAGCATAAAACAATTTCATGAATTATTCCCCAAGTAAAACAGTAAAGTAGCCATAGCCAAGAAAAGTCCAAGCCATGCGTGATGACCTTCAAGCAGAAGAAGTCCGTACTAGATAACATTGTTTCCTCCCTGAAACCTAGGGGGGAAACGGAAGACAAAGAGGCGAAACAAAACGGGGTCAGTCATAAAGACTGGTAAGTCCTATCTACTTCCAGTATAAAAACAGGTAAAGATAACATGACATGCATAAACTGAAAGTAAACATAAGGATGACTACAGGATAAACTAAACCAGGGTAACAGGCTGAACTACTGTAGCAAGGTAAACTAAGATGTCATGATAAACTACGGTGTCATGATAAATCAAGGTATCACATCGTCAGGTTTCTATCAAGTATACTATCCCAAGGTATCTATTCTGTATAACATCCCACGGTATCTATCATGTATATTTCTCCTGGTTCTAACATGTATATTTGCTCTGCACCTCTCGTACTAGTATCCCAACCCGCGTCACGTGTTAACTATGAATGTCCCTTGCCCAATGTCATGTAATGGTCCACGTCAACCTAATATATAGCATATGTAGGTTTTCCCAACTCGTATGTTTCTTTCCATGTATAAGTTCAGTCCTTTTCCGTAGGCCATACGGGCTTCCCCATGTAAACGTTTTATCCTTGAGGTTATTTTGGACTGCTACCCTTGATCTAGTTATGTTTCCTTACCATGAACTATCGCGCGTTCACTTAGGATTTATGCCACCTAGGACCACTAGGGATTATGCTACATAATGAACGTTTCCGTGTCTCGGTTTGGGTTCAGCCACCTAGGGCCACTAGGGATTATGCCACCCGTCAACCGCGCCCTTTATCCCGCGTATGTATCGTGAATCGTTTTCCATGTCTAGACGCACATGTTCCTCAATGTGCCATCCGAGTTCCGTGCCAGGGCAAATCAAGAAATACGGAACTCGGTCGGGAGCTTTAAGTCGTCTGCTGATGCAGATATCAAGGTCTGTTTTTGTGCCCGTGGCTATGGTCCCACGTGACCCCTCCCTCAACTACTGAAAGGCAATCGAAGAAAATCATGTATGAGAACTACACTAAGGCCCATCGATGCCCACTTCCAGATAGCCAACCTCACCCATAACTCGATAGCTAGTATATGGTCTTTTGGGAGTTCTCTGCCTTTCCATACGTACACGATTGACTAAAGATGGTAGGTAGTCGGCGACATGCTATCCCGGGGCAAAATCAAGTATCGTCGACTCCACGCTAATCCATCCCAGTCTTTAGGTCGCTCGCATAGCAACCAAGGCATACTCTTGGCTCTTCTACCGCAGACCTTAACCCCTGTGAAGCCGGGTTTCATGGACCACTTGCCACCTCACAGAGGGATACCAAGAGTACCCTCACGTTCCCCGAAGCTTCCGCTTCGTCACCCAGTTCGCTGGAGCTTTTTTCCAAGTCAGATAACTTGCTCCTCCTCGTATACTAAGCGATGACCTACCGTACCAGGTTACTCATCTCTTTATGAACTAGTCTCATGTCCTTAGCTAAGAATTATTACTTAGTTACCCTTAACTAAGGTTTACCACTTAGCTCCTCTTTCCGCTATCCTGGTTAACTACGATTTCCAACCTAGTCCCCTGAGCTAGGGTTTTGTCAAATGGGTTAAGTGTTGTTATCCAAGTTCATGACTTAACCCGCCTACGAATCATGTCAAGATCGGCTAAGTACTCAAGTTCAAGGCTTAGCCCTATAGGTTGGTTAAGTGTACCAAGAAGCTCATGACTTAACCTTATCAAGTCAAACTGGTTAAGTATTTATTTGTCTTAACCCTATCAGATTATCATGTTAGATTGATTAAGCATAGATTATCTTAATCCCATTAGATTATCGAGTCGGATTGGTTAAGTATAGGTTAACTTAGCCCCATCCACTAATCGTATACAATGGTTAAGCCTAATTCAAAAGGTCTTGTGACTTAACCCTACCAGGTCCACCTTTTAGATTGGTTAAGTATAGGTTACTTGACCTCACCAAATCACCACGTATAATTGGTTAAGTATAAGTTACTTAACCCCATTAAATTATCATGTTAAATTGGTTAAGTATTGGTTACTTAACCTCATTGAATTACCAAGTTTACATTGGTTAAGTGTTTAACTTAACCCCATCGAATTACCGTGTTTAGATTAGTTAAGTATAGGTTACTTAACCCCATCTAATTACCGTGTTTAGATTAGTTAAGTCTAATTTACTTAACCCCATCTAATTACCAAGTCGGATTAGTTAAGCGTAAATTACTTAACCCCATCCCCTAATTGTCTTGTATGGTTAAGTGTCATTAAGGAACCAAGTCCGGTTTAACTTAACCTACCCATTCGTGTCATATCGGTTAAGTGTCATTAGTCAAATTTACTTAACCTTATCATGTGGCATTAATTTACTTAATGCACTCTCAACCTCTCACATTAGACCTTGTTGTGGTTACTAGTTAAGCCGGGCGGGTCCGGGTAGATTTACACCACAACCTAGTCTAACCTCGGGTCTTAAGCGCGACATGACCAACTTCTCACATTGGATCCTATTGTTTGTAGCCACTAGTTAAGCCGGGCGGGTCCGGGTAGATTTATGCTACAAACTCAACCCAACCTCGAGTTGGCCACTTTCATGTTTGGTCTAGTGTCATATTACACCTACAACCCATACGTGTCTAATTTCAAGTCCCATGTTTACCCCACGTGTCATGCCCCATTTTGGTTCAACTTACATGTCGTGTTCACATGTAATCTCAAGTCAAGTTTTCATGTCATATTCAAGTCAAGTTTTCGTGTCATGTTCATGTTTATCTAACTACCCCAAAATCGTGTTTTCACTTGAGTGAAAGCGAGTCAACATAGTATAAATACTATGATACACATTGACCCCAAAACATGCACGATGCCATGACGGGGTTGGCTTCAAACATGCATGGTATCATGAAGGGATTGGCCTTGTACATGCATACTATCATATAAGGGTTGGCCACAAGCATGCATAACATAAAAGGGAATTGGCCACAAGCATGCATAATGTCATAAAGGATTTGGCCACAATTTTGCATATTATCATAACGGGATTTGACCCTACATAAACATGATATCACAAGGGGGTTGGTTTCATTTACATGCATAAGCCCCAAAGTCCAATTTATGCAACTATTTCACAAGTCAAAGTGGCTCTAAGTGTTCATGCTATCATACTACAAGTAAAGGTCCAATCTTGCATGGCAAACTAGGTCCAATGCAACATGAATAGCATGGTTTAGTCGCTAAAACATCACCCAAAGTCATATGTTCATGATAAAGGAGCAAACTAGGCTCGCATAGATTATAACATTCATGTTTAACCACATTTTATTCCATGCCATGATTAAACTACCGTTAACATCTCGAAGTAGCTAGAACTTACATAGCGAGGCTTAGAGGGTGCGCATGAATCGTCTTGAGGATGAAAGTTGACTCCTTTGATGAAGAACCATCATGAAATATCCATAGCAACGTTGATCCACTCCCTTGATTTGACGTAGCAAGCTAGCACCTTTGATTCGGATCTTATTTGAATGCATAGGCTCTTGAATTTGGAAATGGAGGCTATGATCAATGTAGATTTGGGCAGCACTTCGTTGCAAGAGTGATTTATGAGGGGTTTAGGGTAGGCTTAGGGTCTTTTTATAGAGATTAGGAGTAGTTTAGGCCGTTAGATTAAACCTAGGATAGATCCAAGCCCTCAAAAATCGTCACAAGCCTCCAAAACCGAGCCAAACAGCAAAACAGGTGCACTAGGCTGCCTGGGTCTGACCAGGCAGGTCGACCCCCAGGTCGACGCTGGGGTCGACTCCCCAGTCGACCTGGTTGGCAGGGGGTCGACTCCCCAGTCGACCTCCCCAGGTCTGGCGGGAAATTTTCCCGCCTCTTCTGAATTCTGAAATTTGAATCTGTTTTCGTTTTCGAATTTTTCGTGAAACTTCGCGAGGCCATTTCTTGGTCATACGGACTCCGATTTAGGAAATTTCGGACTCTATTTCGCGTATTTTTCCGAGACGAACGCAATGGCACAGCTGTTTTATCTGATTCAGATTTTATAATTTAATTCTGCCTTGATTCTTGTCTTAACACGTTGTTGAAAATTCGGGTTGTTACATTCTCCCCTCCTTTAAGGATTTCGTCCCCGAAATCTCCAAGTTTGGAAGAACGCATCCTACCATCCATCATCCATCTACTCAAAACATCATCCACATGCAAACATTGTCCTTAAACGATTTCTAATGCCATATGAACATATGCAAAACGTGTGTGTATATGCTCCTTAGCTAATGCTAATGATCAGGCCTGAATGATCTTTCTAATGCAAAATATGTTTAGTGCCATGAGTCCAACATGTATGCGAATAGTCCTAGTCATATAAGTACTATATGCGTGCACAAACATTCATTCATATGCAACATCCGCATGATAACACATTCAATTTCATCCATAAACAAATATAAATACTCGTGCATATGCAACATGAAACGTGACCGCGTCAATCTAGTATCTAATGTGTATTCGCGCATCCACGAGCAACCACTTGCAACCATTTGCAACCATTTGCAGCCATATCAATCATAACATGTTTCAAATACATGTTCACATCCGTAGGATTCTACCTAAGGTTCTCACGATAGATCGAGGAGATAAACAAGGTAAACTCCCTACGGGGTTTGCAACAGAAACAGGACCGAAAGGATATTCACCAAAAGATAACATGCGAGCAAGCTCTACAGGAAAAACCAGGGATCAAGGATACACTCTTTAAAAAGAGGTACGATGCGCGTGTCTAGCCTTACGTCTTCTAAGTCGCGTTTCCTTGAGCTTAATTCCTTGGTGCCTTGACCATCTTTTTAACTCCATGATTTCGTAGCTCCTTGATTCCTATTTCCAAGATATGAGTTAGAACTCATTTCATTGTCGCCTCTTATTCCACTTTCACTTATCCTTTCCCTAGTATACTTGTCTCAAACATATCCACTTACTCATGCAAGCTCTCCAAAATTTACTAGGGAATTCTGGATCTCGTTTGCCGATGCCAATCCATGTTGCCAAGAGTACTTACTAGGGTGATTCCCATAACTCATGCATAAGCGAAACGAACCATCCGCCTTAGCGGCGAATTCTATTCGAACGGATTACCAACAACTGCATCCCGAGATTCTAGGTAACTAACCATGACAGAACCCAAAAGGTTACACGAGACTTCGAGGGTATCACCAAGGTGAGTCGAGAGTCTAACTACCCTCTTTCCAAAATCGAGAATGGCACCCTTATTGGGTGACCACTTTATCCCTAGAATCCATCCGTAGCCGAAACATGTCATTCTCAAATCCAAACAAGTCATGCAGAAATGGACCAACTCTCCAACCAAATTTTTGGGACAAAAACTGGGATCCTCTACCATGCTAGTACTAAGGTGCAGAGACTCAACTATCCAAGCAGACTTAAATGATACGATGATCAAGACAAAGTCTGGACGGGATGATAGAAAAGAACGACTAAACCTTTACCAGAAACGGTACCATTTCTTTTAGGTACCCTAGAAATGGGAGCGTACAATTGCCCTCTCCGATGATCTTGTCCTTGTCCTCCTTGATGGACTAAGCCATAGCAATAGTTGCTTATCCTTAAGCTCGCATCCTTTATCCTTACTCTTATTATCCCTCCTTGTATCACGGCAACAGGTCTCTCGAGAACCACCTCCATCGTACGGAAAACACCTACGTGGCTAGACAAAGATTAGTCACAGTTAGAACTACTGTGACTACAGATGGAGGAAAGAAAGGAAAAGAGATTCAATCAAGGAATCAAAGGATAGTGCTAATGGCCTTTGGGGAATAGCCTTTCAAAACAAAACTTTTCTTGAAAAATGCTTCTTTGTAAACGGTTTTTCAAATAGTTTTCAGAAGGTTTTAAAAACTTTTGCCCAGTCTGGTAACCTTCTGCTCTGATACCAAATGTAACACCCCACCTCCGCTAGGGTCACTCACAAAGGGAATGCACTAGGTTTGGTGAAGCATTATCGAGGTAAACATGCACAGAAATATTACAAGACAGAACATATATAAAACAACGGAAGTAAAACAAATTTCATTACCTTATAAAATAAGGTCTAAAGCCTTTTACATCAGAATACATCAAAACCTGTCTTGCAATAATAAAGAAGCATAAAACCATTTCATGAATTATTCCCCAAGTAAAACAGTAAAGTAGCCATAGCCAAGAAAAGTCCAAGCCATGCGTGATGACCTTCAAGCAGAAGAAGTCCATACTAGATAACATTGTTTCCTCCCTGAAACCTGAGGGGGGGGGGAGGGAAACGGAAGACAAAGAGGCGAAACAAAACGGGGTCAGTCATAAAGACTGGTAAGTCCTATCTACTTCCAGTATAAAAACAGGTAAAGATAACATGACATGCATAAACTAAAAGTAAACATAAGGATGACTACAGGATAAACTAAACCAGGGTAACAAGCTGAACTACTGTAGCAAGGTAAACTAAGATGTCATGATAAACTACGGTGTCATGATAAATCAAGGTATCACATCGTCAGGTTTCTGTCAAGTATACTATCCCAAGGTATCTATTCTGTATAACATCCCACGGTATCTATCATGTATATTTCTCCTGGTTCTAACATGTATATTTTCTCTGCACCTTTCGTACTAGTATCCCAACCCGCGTCACGTGTTAACTATGAATGTCCCTTTCCCAATGTCATGTAATGGTCCATGTCAACCTAATATATAGCATATGTAGGTTTTCCCAACTCGTATGTTTCTTTCCATGTATAAGTTCAGTCCTTTGCCGTAGGCCATACGGGCTTCCCCATGTAAACGTTTTATCCTTGAGATTATTTTGGACTGCTACCCTTGATCTAGTTATGTTTCCTTACCATGAACTATCGTGCGTTCACTTAGGATTTATGCCACCTAGGACCATTTGGGATTATGCTACCTAATGAACGTTTCCGTGTCTCGGTTTGGGTTCAGCCACCTAGGGCCACTAGGGATTATGCCACCCGTCAACCGCGCCCTTTATCCCGCGTATGTATCGTGAATCGTTTTCCATGTCTAGACGCACATGTTCCTCAATGTGCCATCCGAGTTCCGTGCCAGGGCAAATCAAGAAATACGGAACTCGGTCGGGAGATTTAAGTCGTCTGCTGATGCAGATATCAAGGTCTGTTTTTGTGCCCGTGGCTATGGTCCCACGTGACCCCTCCCTCAACTACTGAAAGGCAATCGAAGAAAAATCATGTATGAGAACTACACTAAGGCCCATCGATGCCCACTTCCAGATAGCCAACCTCACCCATAACTCGATAGCTAGTATATGGTCTTTTGGGAGTTCCCTGCCTTTCCGTACGTACACGATTGACTAAAGATGGTAGGTAGTCGGCGACATGCTATCCCGGGGCAAAATCAAGTATCGTCGACTCCACGCTAATCCATCCCAGTCTTTAGGTCGCTCGCATAGCAACCAAGGCATACTCTTGGCTCTTCTACCGCAGACCTTAACCCCTGTGAAGCCGGGTTTCATGGACCACTTGCCACCTCACAGAGGGATACCAAGAGTACCCTCACGTTCCCCGAAGCTTCCGCTTCGTCACCCAGTTCGCTGGAGCTTTTATCCAAGTCAGATAACTTGCTCCTCCTCGTATACTAAGCGATGACCTACCGTACCAGGTTACTCATCTCTTTATGAACTAGTCTCATGTCCTTAGCTAAGAATTATTACTTCGTTACCCTTAACTAAGGTTTACCACTTAGCTCCTCTTTCCGCTATCCTGGTTAACTACGATTTCCAACCTAGTCCCCTGAGCTAGGGTTTTGTCAAATGGGTTAAGTGTTGTTATCCAAGTTCATGACTTAACCCGCCTATGAATCATGTAAAGATTGGCTAAGTACTCAAGTTCAAGGCTTAGCCCTACAGGTTGGTTAAGTGTACCAAGAAGCTCATGACTTAACCTTATCAAGTCAAACTGGTTAAGTATTTATTTGTCTTAACCCTATCAGATTATCATGCTAGATTGATTAAGCATAGATTATCTTAATCCCATCAGATTATCGAGTCGGATTGGTTAAGTATAGGTTAACTTAGCCCCATCTACTAATCGTATACAATGGTTAAGCCTAATTCAAAAGGTCTTGTGACTTAACCCTACCAGGTCCACCTTTTAGATTGGTTAAGTATAGGTTACTTGACCTCACCAAATCACCACGTATAATTGGTTAAGTATAAGTTACTTAACCCCATTAAATTATCATGTTAAATTGGTTAAGTATTGGTTACTTAACCTCATTGAATTACCAAGTTTACATTGGTTAAGTGTTTAACTTAACCTCATCGAATTACCGTGTTTAGATTAGTTAAGTATAGGTTACTTAACCCCATCTAATTACCGTGTTTAGATTAGTTAAGTCTAATTTACTTAACCCCATCTAATTACCAAGTCGGATTAGTTAAGCGTAAATTACTTAACCCCATCCCCTAATTGTCTTGTATGGTTAAGTGTCATTAAGGAACCAAGTCCGGTTTAACTTAACCTACCCATTCGTGTCATATCGGTTAAGTGTCATTAGTCAAATTTACTTAACCTTATCATGTGGCATTAATTTAATTAATGCACTCTCAACCTCTCACATTAGACCTTGTTGTGGTTACTAGTTAAGCCGGGCGGGTCCGGGTAGATTTACACCACAACCTAGTCTAACCTCGGGTCTTAAGCGCGACATGACCAACTTCTCACATTGGATCCTATTGTTTGTAGCCACTAGTTAAGCCGGGTGGGTCCGGGTAGATTTATGCTACAAACTCAACCCAACCTCGAGTTGGCCACTTTCATGTTTGGTCTAGTGTCATATTACACCTACAACCCATACGTGTCTAATTTCAAGTCCCATGTTTACCCCACGTGTCATGCCCCCATTTTGGTTCAACTTACATGTCGTGTTCACATGTAATCTCAAGTCAAGTTTTCATGTCATATTCAAGTCAAGTTTTCGTGTCATGTTCATGTTTATCTAACTACCCCAAAATCGTGTTTTCACTTGAGTGAAAGCGAGTCAACATATTATAAATACTATGATACACATTGACCCCAAAACATGCACGATGCCATGACGGGGTTGGCTTCAAACATGCATGGTATCATGAAGGGATTGGCCTTGTACATGCATACTATCATATAAGGGTTGGCCACAAGCATGCATAACATAAAAGGGAATTGGCCACAAGCATGCATAATGTCATAAAGGATTTGGCCACAATTTTGCATATTATCATAACGGGATTTGACCCTACATAAACATGATATCACAAGGGGGTTGGTTTCATTTACATGCATAAGCCCCAAAGTCCAATTTATGCAACTATTTCACAAGTCAAAGTGGCTCTAAGTGTTCATGCTATCACACTACAAGTAAAGGTCCAATCTTGCATGGCAAACTAGGTCCAATGCAACATGAATAGCATGGTTTAGTCGCTAAAACATCACCCAAAGTCATATGTTCATGATAAAGGAGCAAACTAGGCTCGCATAGGTTATAACATTCATGTTTAACCACATTTTATTCCATGCCATGATTAAACTACCGTTAACATCTCGAAGTAGCTAGAACTTACATAGCGAGGCTTAGAGGGTGCGCATGAATCGTCTTGAGGATGAAAGGTGACTCCTTTGATGAAGAACCGTCATGAAATCTCCATAGCAACGTTGATCCACTCCCTTGATTTAAAGTAGCAAGCTAGCACCTTTGATTCGGATCTTGTTTGAATGCATAGGCTCTTGAATTTGGAAATGGAGGCCATGATCAATGTAGATTTGGGCAGCACATCGTTGCAAGAGTGATTTATGAGGGGTTTAGGGTAGGCTTAGGGTCTTTTTATAGAGATTAGGAGTAGTTTAGGCCGTTAGATTAACCCTAGGATAGATCCAAGCCCTCAAAAATCGTCACAAGCCTCCAAAACCGAGCCAAACAGCAAAACAGGTGCACCAGGCTGCTTGGGTCCGACCAGGCAGGTCGACCCCCAGGTCGACCCTAGGGTCGACTCCCCAGTCGACCTGGTTGGCAGGGGGTCGACTCCCCAGTCGACCTCCCCTGGTCTGGCGGGAAATTTTCCCGCCTCTTCTGAATTCTGAAATTTGAATCTGTTTTCGTTTTCGAATTTTTCGTGAAACTTCGCGAGGCCATATCTTGGTCATACGGACTCCGATTTAGGAAATTTCGGACTCTATTTCGCGTATTTTTCCGAGACGAACGCAATGGCACAGCCCGTTTTATCTGATTCAGATTTTATAATTTAATTCTGCCTTGATTCTTGTCTTAACACGTTGTTGAAAATTCGGGTTGTTACATCCTCCTTATTCAAAATAAATGATTTGGAAATAAATCTATTTCTAATGTTATTGTAACATCCCATATTTTCTGTATATTTAATTTTCAATTTAAAATAAATAAAATGAAATAAAATTAGATAAAAATCAAATTTTGTTGATTTTTTATGTTGATGATTGGTTGAATTGAGTACAAATAGATTTTTAATTTAGGTTGTACTTAGGATGGTTGTAATTTGAAAATTTTATTTTTTTAAATTAAATAAATTTGAGATGTTTAGTTTATATTGGGAATTCAAATTTTTATTTGAAATGGAGAATTCTAAGTTGTAAATTTTAGTTGAAACTCAAATCAAAATTTTAAATAACCAAATTTGAGAACTTAGTATTTGTGAAATCGATTTATAAACTTTATTTAAGTTGTAATTTAATTAAAATGGAATTTTTAAATATTTAAATTCGAATTAAAAACAGTTAAGAAAAAATTTGAATATTTTAATTATTTAATTTAACATTGAAATTTAACTGTTTTGGCAACTATCTCGGAATCTGTCGAAATCAGCTTTATCGGATCTGGAACGGTGAATTATGGTAGGATTCCAATTTGCATCGCAATCAGACATGCCGTTTGGTCGTATTGGAGAAAATGCGAAAGGAATCAATGTAAAACGGATAATTGTTGTTCTAACATTTGGGCCTACTATAATTATATAAACAAAACCCTTTTACCACTCCATCAGCCATTTTCAACATATGTATATTTTCCACCGACTCTTTTCTCTAATGGCTGAAACTTCAAACCCTAGATTCAAAACAATACAACTTCAAAATCAAACTTCTCCAAAACCCAAACTTATTATATATCAAATTGAAGCTCCTGACGATAGGAAGCTACGGGTACGGTTAGTTTCGACATGAAGTGAAGAATCTAGCCGGAAATTGCCAGTAAAAGGTGCTGGAATCGAATTTATGAAATCAAAATTAGGCCTTTTTGATTCTCGAGCTAATTGAAGAAACTGTGATCTGGGTATCGGAGAGGAAGGCCATACGAGGCTAGCGGTGGTGTTCGTTTGACCAATAGAGGTCGTGGGTGGCCGGAAAGGGGGATTTAGGGTTCGATTTCCATGGTTTAGGGCTCGACGGCGTGGACAATTGGGTGCACCGGAGTGGACCAGATCGGTGCTGGAAGGTGAGGCTCGGGATGCGCTTCGATTTGACGGTGGTTGGGAGCCTTCCGGTCGCCGGAACCGACGACAACGGTCGGTCAAAGATGGGAGCAAATGGGTTTTTCTCCGTCGTTGTCTATAGCCGCAAAAGGAGAAGGGAGCGGGAAGAAATCAGGTGACGTGGTAGGAGTTAATTGGTGAGGGGATTTATTTATCTATTTTTTATATATTTAAATTTTAAACCGTAAAATGCCTATAACTTTTACATATTAACTCAGATTGACACACGGTTTGTTGCGTTAGGATCGTAGCGAAATTTCGGATGTTCTGGCACTAACCTGGCTGCGTTTCGAGACTGTGAAAATTTTGGCCTTTAGTTGGACGTTCGATCAACTAAAGACCCAAAGGTGAGTGATTTTATCGCTCACAATGAACTGAATTGTCCCCATATTTATCGAATTTATTCATGAAATTGTTTGGTTGCATGGTTGTGATTGGTTGTTGAGTAGGTTGCTTAAATTTGATATACCAGTGTGTTAACATGCAAATTAGATCGATAATTAGTTATTTAATTTAATTAGATTCTAATTTGAAATTTTGATCCTTGATAATCCGTGGAACAGTTTAATACTGATTAATTGGATGGGATGGTTGTGATGGATTCTTGGTTGGAATTGGTTATTGAATTGATGTTGACACTGCTAATGCTCCATATCCATTATATTGTATGGCATGTTTATTGTGACGATTAATCCCATTTACCCTAGATGTTACGGGCATCAAATAAACCCGGGATTTATTGATTAAAAATAAATTAAGAACACGGATTGAAATGATAAATATCCGTGACCTTGATTTGGATTGAAATGATATATATCCATCCCGGAAATATCGAAAAAATAAAATCACTTGGCCATAGGATAGCAAATTATATATGGATATCGGTTGGTTAAACGATTTTTAAAATATTTGGAATTCTATTTGATGAAAAATTGATTTAAGGGAATGTGTCAATTTGGATAAATTTTATCTTTTCTTTAAAACATGAACCTTGAATGTTAATGAATTTATCAAGGGAAATTATCCAAATAAATTAAGATTTGTAAAATGGGATTTTAATATATATGGGAATTTCCAAATTTTACGATAAGATGTGGAATTTATAATTTCCCATGAATTGAGTTTTCAAATGTAAGTTATTTGAAGATACTTGAAATTTCTTCGAATTTGGCATAAATATGAATTTGAATCCGTTAAACTGAACGACTTGTTTGATCAAGGTTGAAATGAGATATGGGATTAAATGAACTCCATTGAGACTTGAATTTAGATTCAAGTATTTGAAATTCGGAAGAAAGGAACAATTTTAGTTTAAAATTTTATTTTCAAAAATTCTATATATATACATACCTTGCTTGATTTCAAAATAAACTATTCATTCCCTTCAAAATTATTTATTGAAATTTTAACTTATAAAACAATTCTATTATAAAAACTATTTCCTTTATATTTTATACTTTCAAAGCTGTCTAGTAAACTTTTAAATTTATGTAAATACATGATATTTTAAATTATCTTATTGTTTTAATCATTATATTATATATATATATTTATTTTATAATATAAAGATTTCCTTATAAACATTTTTTTCACTGTATTTTTTTATGAATTGTAAATTTCTTCCAAATGGAAAGTGTTTGGATCTAAAACTGTTGTTCAAATGGAGTTGAGATAAATTTTATTCTCTTTGAATATGAATCGATTTCTAAACCAATTTTGATATGGAAATGTAAATTATATTCTACTCGAATATAAATGGACCTCATAAGGGATTGAAAGGAGTTGAAGTGAAAGTATATATCCTATTTGAATATGAATGGATTTTGAACATAAATCGATTTGGAATAATTTGAAATCTTTGAGATAAAATATATTCTATTTGAGTATAAGTCGATTTTGAAATATTATATTATTATAATATAAGGATATGGGAATATATTCTAATTTAGAATATAATCGGTTTGGCATGATTATGACATTTTGATATGAAATTATATTCTATTTGAATATAAATTTGGTTCGAAACAGAATATGATATTTTGATATGAAGCGAACCTTTGTGAAATATAAAAGAACCAACCGATGTGAAAGATGTAAGTGTTAGTTGTTAAAGAGACCGGAGTCGTCATAAGGCATACTCCCTGTCAGTGTTGATACCACTTTAACAACTGTGAACGTTATGACGTATCCAGAATGAATGCGATGACTTGGAGGTGATTGTTGGATTGAAGTAGATGAATGATGACGAAATAGCTCTGACCTTCGGGTCAGAATTGAAATGACTAAAACATGAGCTATATCGTGACTAATTGAGGTAGCACCTTTGATCGGACACACTTCTTCGATGCTATTTCTATGATGATGATGATGATTTGGGCCCTTTATGATTTTGGGAGTGTGTTCCGAGGTGGGCGGTAGTGGCTGCTATGCGTTACCACCGGTCCGGGAGTGCAATTGGTAGAATCCTACCCTGGGTATTGCCTTGAGTGCCTTGTCATATTTATCTGTATCGAGCACATACGATTTTGATTTAGCATTGCCTTCTCTGGAGTGCCCTCTAATAACACCAGTACGGTGAATTTACAGTACTGTATAGACTGTTGATGCCTGTAAACGACATAAGTGTAATATGGTAATCCCGCTTACGCTATTTTTATGATATTTACTTTACTGGATAGACACTATCATAATAGCGTATTATACTATGCAAGGTTTAAATCTCGGATATCAGTCGCGTTTCGTCTCGGGGATTTTATAGACTCGGTCTCGTATCGGGGGAGATCTCAGATGAGATGAGTCTAACTCGGGAGTTCGTCTCGGATTTTCATCTCGGGTCTGAAAGTTCATATTGGAACAATCTCGGGGTACATGATATGTTAAAAATGATATTTTAACAAAATGATTTTTATGAATGCTATTAAAAACATAGTAACTTAGACTTAAAATGCAATATAACTTTATTATTCTTTATTATGCGAAAGATCATTCATACTCTAAATCGTAATATGCTTAAAACACAAAAATATTGTTAGACAGGAAACATTAAAAGGATCCAAAACATTAAAAAATTCAGCATAAATAGACCATAAAATACATAATTTCATAAGCAACATGTATGTAAAAAGACGAATATGAAAATCATAAGCATTGTAAAACATATACGAACATACAATACAGTCATTTAACAAGCAAAATGTAAAATAACAAAAGATTGATATGTCTAGATTTGAGTTTTTTAATTAGTGTTCTAGTTCACACATAGATTTAAATTTTAACCAAAAAAACAAAGATCTCGGACGATATTCCAGTATTTCATCTCGGTCGATATATCGTTCGATATTGCAATATCTTGGGCGATACATCCGAAAGGAGACTTAGAGTGATATTTGCTTTTTTGTTTCGGAAGGAGCCCAAAATAAGATCTCGGAGGAGATTTCGGGCGATATTTGCGAGATTTGAAACAGTGATACTATGTATGTATTAGTTTAACGGATCATCGAGAGATGGAAAAAATCCCGTAACATCTCTTGAGTTACTGCACCCATGACACTCAAATTTGTTTCGTATTTTAATTTGACTAATATGAGAATGATTTAGTGCTGATCCGAGTGTTTGTTGTGTTTTCTTTTATGCAATACGCTCGGGTCAGCAGAAGTTGTAGTTGGCGAAGATTGCAATAGCTTGGAGGATAAAGACGAGGATTTGGTATATATATATATATATAACAATTATAAGTATTTATTTCCGCTACTTTTTATGTACATCTGTATGTATATGTAACTCCGATAATCATTGAATGTTATAACTAATGTACACATTTCAACTGCTTTTAAATGCTATTTGTTTATTATATGTTATCCTTCCGCTGTGAGATGCTGTGATTGGTTTTTCTCTTCCTTCTTTCGTTTTTCTTCTTTTTCCCAATAACTACCTGCATTTGCGATTTGTTTAGGTCGACATGTGTGGTTTATTGTCAATCTGAACGGTCAAAAAAATTCGGGTCGTTACAGTTATTCGCAATTAATTTGAGTTACTCAAAACTCTTATGCCTTCTATATCTCTAATTGATATTAGACATTTTTATGTGCACTAAACAAACACATTAGTTGCAATATATTTATTATTAATATCAAATGGAAAATTACCTATTTGATAATATTTCCTCTTGATAATAATAATTATATATTATTTATAAACAAAACTAGATGTGTCTGTATAAAGCATGTAAATCAAACATATAGGTAAATGACATTCAATTAGAGATACATTTCTGCCGTGTTGATTTCTAACCTTTAACACACTATAAAACACACAATCAATATACAAATACATTGGTTATCATCAAATAAAACATATACTCCATATGCTTTACTAGACTAATACAACTTATTTTTCTTATAATACTCGGTTTAAACTTCAGTTCCATTCTAGAATTAGTTAGATGCTCCAGAGCATCCGCAGATGGGATGTATGCCTCTAAGATCTTGATGTATTTTATTTTTCACTATATTGTTTTTTCTTATTCATGTACAATTCTACGGACAAAATATTGTGACTAACCAAGCTGATGGCATGCTAGTTTACTCTGATTGATGCGTGCATGCGTGCGTGTGCACGCGTGTAATTAACTTCCTTTTAATAAAAATCATCTGAATATTATATATTAGTAGCAATGGTGCAAGATTCCATCATGTATTTTATTTTCTTTCACCTTAATAATCAGCCTTTCTGGTTTTCACACGATTATCATGCTAATACCATGAATGAATTAGTACTGACTTTTGAAGGTCAAAAAGATGGGTCATTGCAAAAAAATGCCCAACATCTCATGCATACCAAGAAGATAATCGCTTGTTGACTTATGCTCCAACACCCTTCGTGCAACATGCTTTAAGACAAGCGCATTAGATTCCACAAACAAACCCTATAAATGTTACATTCCCTTGAATGCTCGATATCTCATCTTCATATCCCTTTGAATAGCATCATACAATTTTAGCTATTCATTTGAAATCCTCTAAATACTGAAACTTTTTATTCTTCTATCGTTTTATTTTCATCAACGGAAAAAACATATATAGGTAGTCATTGCTAG
Organism: Allium sativum; assembly: GCA_030737875.1. Lineage (NCBI taxonomy): Eukaryota > Viridiplantae > Streptophyta > Magnoliopsida > Asparagales > Amaryllidaceae > Allium > Allium sativum. The sequence goes on from CM060909.1 coordinate 99,890,063, forward strand.
CCTAACATATCCAGATTATATGGACTTAGTTGCCACCTTTGATAAACCATTTACCTTGTAAGAAATGTCATGATAATTTCATTATCCCCATAATACATATAGTTCTTCCATGATATGAACCATTTCAACCCTCTTTTTAGTGCTCATGCAATGCACATAAAAATAATAAACGCATAATAAATATTAATATAAATCACATTAATCTCTCAATTAACATCCATTTAGAAGCTATTAAAACTACCATATTTTCTTATATATTTTCAACCCCTAAAACATTATTGCGAGATGACTAACTCACAATCAGTTATAGTTGCAATAGCGCATCACAAACATCAACCACAACTTCACATAAGCATGACAAAACAATAATTTCCATCTTAAAATATGTTCTTTTACAGCTAAGAACTAGATTTTGGCTTTAGGAAACATTATTATGATAAACTTTTATATCCGACATAAAACCTACAAACGCCCTTAACTAGATGTAGGTTAACTTATAACCAAACTAACATAAATATCATACCCTTTTGTTTCAAATATTTTTGGAACTATTCACACATAATAAATCTTAAACTATACCTTATAACTATTATAAATGCTTGGTGTTATTATGTTTTATTGTATTCTCTACACTAGTTATATTTTTTTGTATATTAATATCCCATTATACTCACGTTACAATGATAATTTTTTTATCAAACTTGATATTCTAATAAATTTAAATGAAACGTTATATTTATAGTGTGGTGCTAAGGGCACCACAATTTCCTCTTCGTATTACCACAACTAAAAATTTAAAACACATTAACTTTTCTATGCTTCATAATACCACACATTGATATCTTTCTAATCTCTCACTCGGCCACTGTTGCTGAAATAATCACGTATTCAACCCTAATTCGAAATAAGATGGACGAACACGTCGGGAACAAAAATCATGGCAGTCTAGGGTTTTTGAAAGAGAAAGAACGGACGAATTGAAGCTAAGAGGGAGAAATATGTATAAATGGTGGTATCCCCTATTTTATAATGTGAGGCATTAGAAAGAGTGGAAGGATAATTTTTGTGGTATTTTTTAGTTGTGGTAATAGAAAAAGGAAATTGGGGTTCTCTTAGCACCATACTATTTATATAATCTAAGGATGTAACTTCTATAGTAATTCATAAAACATTTTTAAATGTAATTTCTAGAGACTAATGTTCACATTTTTTTTTACTTTATTTATTAACTTTTAAGACGAAAATGTGAACTTCAAGTAACATACATATGTCGATGTTTTAAAATATACAAATATAGACAAATTTAAATTTTGAAAATAATCTTATAATCACAAAATTTATTTTATATTATGTGATATGTAGCTTATGGCATTAGGTATAACTGCCATCTATTTAAATTTATAAATTTATTTCCATAAACTTTCTCGTGCTTTCCTTGGTCAATCATGGTTTAATTCGTAGCACTTATAGAAAAAATTATGTTTTCAGCATATCGTATTTCATTTTCCTATCAACTATGAATTTCACTGATTTATTGTATTGAAATTCTATTTTATTTTATTTTGCCGATACACATATTATGAGTATATTCTCATTTTATAAAGGGTAAAAAGAAAGTCATATCATGTTTTAATCAATAAGGTAAAACACATTCACACTATAGTAGCATGCATTGCATTTAGAAAATTATATCCAAACTAATAAAAATGAGGGGATTATGATATAAAATAGCATGCTAGACTACTCTTTTGGTCATATATACACTGAATATTCTAACAATTCAAAATATAATATTTTAATACATACACAAACATCATAATATTTGGTTTACCAAATCACACATAAGAACAGAGCTAATGATATAATCAACAATAATCTTATTAATTACTTTTTGTTGGAAGTTTGGTTACATTTCAAAATTTCCTAGCTATTTTTAATATTCTTGTAATTGTTCTTCTAAGTGTTCCTTCTTTCCAAATCAATAATAAAACATTATGATAGAAGCTGTAGTTTTTTTTTTTTTTTCTCTCCAAATATTACTTAAAAATAAACAATAATCTTTTGGTGACAAGTAATAAATCCTTATGTTTATGATAAAACTTACTGATGCTAAATAACATCTTATTTTCCTTCAAAAGTCTTCACTATGTAATTCTACATCAAATTCAACAATTTCCACATAAATAATTATTGGACATTATGGTAAACCATATAAAGAGAAAAACTGCCTTAATTCTGATTATTTGTTTAATTATGAATGATAAAAGTGTATGGGAAGATGAGTCCTAGTTTAAAATGCATAATTCATATATTATTTGAGAAAAATAGAAACATGAAAAATATAACAGATGACAAATTGAAGATTAGGGTTATCATTCTTCCGTCTAGAATTATATAAAATATTATCAAATAACTAGAAATTAAAACTCAACCTATTCAAATAACTAAACTTCGTTTTCTTACGGTTGTAGCATAAAACATCAATGCATTCTTTGTCTCTTTCTCCTGATAGCAACTACAAAGCTTCTCTTTTTCCTTTGTTGAAGCGTTATCGATGGAAAAAACTTGTATTCTTGAATTGTAAATATGGGAAATATCTCTTGTCAGAGATGGTTCATAAGCGGAAGAAATTATTTTATCCTCCAAGAAATTATTTTATCGTTGCCTTTAGTTGGATTTTCTTCCACCTCCATCTTTTCTCGGAAATCTTTTATTTCCGTTATCTCATATTCTTCTTCTATAGAACCACATAGCTTCTTGTCTCGTAAATCATCAGTTTTATTTGTCTTATGTTTATCTTCTAAAGAACTACATAGCTCCTTGCCTTTATTTAATTTTTCCTCTACTATCTCCGCTTCCACATTTTCCCGTAAATCATCAATTTCAATTACCATATCCTTGTTTACGCTGGGCTCATCAATTTTTGATACTTCCGTAGTCGACTTTAATTCCTTGCTTTTCCAAGACTGGTTCATATATGCTATACATTCTCTGATTGCTTCATTGTATGAAGAATCATTTAGATTCAAATAATGACCACTTTGAACAATTTGAGGAACTTTATTCTCTTCAATATGATTCGAACATAACAGAAATTTAAAAATCTTAGAATATAGTTTTTTCGTAGTAATATGAAACTTTATATAAATTTCAGCCATGAAAGATGAAGTGATAAAATGGTAATTGTAAGGTAACAGGTTAATTTATGTTTGTGCTTATATAATATAGAAAAGTAGGTAAAATAGAAATGTTTAATTGTTCAATAGTAACCTGTTTATCGCTAATATTTTTTGGTAATTTTTTTACCTAGATTGAGTGAAATTAAATGTGTGCGGAATTGCGAAATCAAATGGAAATAAATTTTAGTACTTAATGCATAATAAAATCTACTAATTTATTATCATAAATTTTAAATATAAAGACATATCCGTTTTGGTGGTAATCCTTTGTTACTTAATAAAGGAATATTTGATTACTTATTTTCTTATTCAGTCTCATTTATCATGCAATTACTCCATGTTCATTAACAAATATAAGCCTGAAATTGAAAATGTGAAAAAGTCAATTATGTCAATTATGCCTGAAATTGAAAACCACAGAAGACTTACATTTATTATCTTTTTCCTTCCGTCAACATTCCAATTAAGTCATTTATTCAAAATTTAAACTGCTACTCTGCCTTTCGATCAACTCGTGTAATGATAGTGGTACTAATCTTTGTTCATCATGAATATTAATAAACATATCCAATTTTGATAAATAATTGATTAGTCATTCCATCGTATATAAATTTTCTTTTCCTTGAGCTTGTTTACGTCTATAAGATAAGAAGTGTAAGCGTTAATTATTTAAAGCTTAATTAAGAAGGATATTTAATTTAATGAATTACACAAAATGCATAATTGAAATTTTGATGTATTTTTTGGCACATAATTAATAATCTCAATAGGCTCTAAAAATCACCAGATATGTTTTATGACAAGGGCATTAGATTTCACAGAGTATGCACCCAGCCATTATTACATTCCCTTGGTGATCAATATCTCTCTCATCTTTTCGGCCTTTTCAGAGTCACTTAATTGTTAACTCCTCATTTTATTCCCTAAATACTAAAACTTTCTATTCTTTGTTTTAAATAAAAAAAATCATCCATTATAAACAACATAGGCCATTTCCTATAGACGTATCCAAGATTGCAAATTATGCGGACTTAATTTCCACCCTTCATCAACCATTTCCTCTATGATAAATGTTATGGCAATTTTCTCATAGTATATATCATTTCCCCCATGGTATGTATCATTTTGATCCTCTTGCTAATGCTCATGCAACACACATAAATTTCCTTTAAACATGTAATATATTTTTTTTAAAAAAAGACTCATTAATCTCTAATTAACATCCATTACAAGCCATCAGGCATAAGTTCTTATTTAATCTTAATCAAAGCAATTTTTACATGTTGAACAACTCATAATCAATGACAGTTGCAATAACTCATCACAACCACCCACCTCAACGTCACATGAGTGTGGCAATATCAACAATTTTCAGCTACTAATATATCTTCTCATGAAAATAAGAGGTGGACTTTTCTTTCAAAACATATTTCTTTTCATAAAAATTTGTATCTATGTGAGCAATAATAACTGCAAACCCCTCTAGCTAGATGTATGTTCAACAAGAACCGAGCCAATAAGAATATTGTATCTCTTTATTTATAATTTCTTATGTTTCTAGTACTATTCACACATAATAAATCTAGAATTGCACCCTTTCATTTGATATCCTAACAGTTCCACCATAATGTCATATTTGATGGAATATAATGCCAACATGAATAAAAACTAAATAATTTTATTTCATATGAATTTTTTATTGCATTCTTATGTCATTTGGGTAATTTTCTCTGTCTAATGTGTTAGTCAAAATAAGGTTTCCAAATCTTCTTTTGTAAACATTAGTCACTTATATATAGCCAATTTAGTTTAGTTTTAGAATATTAAAACGTATAAATGTTAAATTTAAATTTGATCTCATCTAAGTAAAAGATCTAATAGTTTAATATGCTATGAATCATATTGGTTTCAATGATAATTTTAAATTTCATTATTGATTCAAAGTGCAAAATGCTAAAACTGCTTGTGCATGAATACGACATGAAAGCGTACGAATACAACTTGATGCCTTTGTTGGGAATGGGTCCCTTCCTACATGGAAAAACTCATATTTAATTAATTGAAGTAATAAGTGTTGCTATGGTATCTCGTATTTTTATTTGAATATATGACTATTTGACCTTTTGGTGTGCTTTGGTATTTGCAACTTGTTGGGAATTGTAATCTTATTAATTATGGTGGTTGAATGGAGACTTCAAGGTGCCTTTTTGGTGGCTATATATACATCCATTCTTGGGTAGCAAACATGCACATACAAGATACAAGACAACATCAAAACTTTGTCAGTTTCTCCAAGACTTTGTGAGTTGTTTCTACTACTTTGAGATTGTCCTTTGCTGGAGTGTTTGTGCGAGATCTCTCAGCTTTTCTAAGCTCTGTTTCCTGGTGATATTTTGTTTTGATGCTGTTATTGCTAGCTATTGTTGGGTAATTTGTGTATCCACTTTGTGACTTGGATTTGGATTTGTGTACTACTCCATTTTCATAGTAAGAGAAGTTTGGGAGGACCTCCGTCATTGGTCCCATGGTTTTTACTCTTCAGGTTTTCCACATTAAAAATTCGTGTGTTTTTACTTTATTATTATCTCTTGTTCTGTTGATTATTTGCATTAATCATTGATGATTGTGGTGCATTTGGCTGGGTTTGTCTGTGTCATTCATAACAGCCTGAAAGAATTTAAATTTAATTCAACAGATGATATTTAGTAATTTCAATTACTTATAAAGAAATTGTATTTATTATACTCAAAATCTGTGAATCTTTATTATTGATTTTTATTTTTGTTTTCTTTAATAAGAAAATTAGGTCTAATTTGAGACAAGATTATGATGCTGGTAAAGAAATTATTATTGAATGAATAGAATTTTCCTAAATTCATCATGGAAAGCTATATATACATGCCAATACATTTATTATATGAATTTTCAGTAATTAATGCATGTGAATCTACTAAATTATTGTCATAAATATAAATATAAAGAAATTTTAGTTTTCGAAAATCTTAAATGTCCTCAAATTTGACTTATGTTATGTAGTTCTTAGGATAATAGCGGCAATAATCCTTTGCTACTCTATAGAATATTTGATTACTCTTTTCTTAATTCTATGTTCCTTGAAAACTTGAAATTGAAAATCCAGAAATGTCATTTATGTCAAGAGTAACAAAAATCATAAGAGGATACTCTTTACTCATCAAAATATTTATAGACATGTCTAATTTTAATAAACAATAGATCAATTATTCCATCGCATATAAAATTTGTTTCCTTTATGTTGGTCAAATGTAGAAAGCTTAATTAATTAACAAGGGTGTCTGGTTTAACGAACTACATAAAATGTCATTAATAAACAATAGATCAATTATCCCAGTTTTGCTGACTTAATTTTCTCCCTATGTCAACAACCATTTACTCTATAGTAAATGTCATGGTAATTTCATTTATCCCAAATTAAATATCGTTTCCTCCATGGTATGTACCATTTTAATCCTCTTATTAATGCTTATGCAATATGTATAAATTTCCTTTAAACACATAATAAATATAGATGCAAGACTTATTAGTTACCTAGTTAACATCCATTTACGAGCTTAAAAATCAGGCACAATTTCCTATTAAATCTCAACCAAAGCATTTTTTATATGCTGAACAACTTATAATTATTGAAAATTACAGTAGCTCATCACAATCATCCACATAAACATCACATGAGCGTGACATTATGAACATTATGTAGCTACAAATATATTTTTCATGAAAATAAAGGTAGACTTTGCTTTTAGAACATATTTCTTTTCATAAAACTTTGTATTCTATGTGAGATCAAATAAAAACTACAAACCCCTTATCTAAGTATAGGTTCAATAAGAACTGAGCCCATAAACATATTATTTCTCTTTATTTTTAATTTCGTCTGCTTCTAGTAGTTCTCATGCATAATAAATCTAAGATTGCACCCTTTAATTTGAGATCTTCACAATTCCACAACAATTTCAAGTTTGATGGATTATAATGCCAATGTGAACAAAAATAAATAATTTAATTTCACGTGAAAATTTTGTTGCATTCAAAATTTTCTAACGTAAAACTTATAATGTGGCCCAGATTAATTTTTTTAACAGTATTAATTGTTAAACTAGAAAATTTAAGGTTCTCCTTTAAGTTATTAAATAAAACGGCCATTATCAATGGAAATCAAAACGGCAATATATATTAAGCTAAAAAAAACAATTTATTGATTCAAGATTAAATCTGGAACAATATATTAATTTCGTATCCTAGCATATAATTTTACTTTCTTCTCATTTAAGCATTTAAACACTTATCTCTCCACCATTGCTTATACTATTAGGATAGAAACAAGTTCGAATCATAATAACAGCGCTTGTATCAAATGTGTATTAAATAGCATCATTTTGTTGATTAATTTAATCCTCAAGCACTAAACTTGGAACCATATGCAACTAAAGTTTTATCGGAAACTCGCAAACTCCTTTCATGCCTACCAAGGTTATTAGACTCTGACCCTGTGGTCACGAGAAACAAGCTTTTCATTTTGAAATCATGGGATCCTGCGATTGGTAATAGTAGTCGTAGTATAATGGCAGTTCCAGTTTGGAAAAAGTTATACAATATACCCTTATTTTCCTAGTCTCTTTTAGGTATAAGCTGGTTATCATCTAGAATAGGGAAATTTTTGTGTATGGATGAATCAACTGAGAGGTTGGATTGACTTGAGTTTTCTAAATGCATGGTGGAGTTTTCACCTAATCAAGATCTGCTTAAGGAGTATCAATGGAAGTCTGAAATATGTTGTTTTTGCGAAGTCTATGGAAATTAGCGGGAGAACTGCCTTAAAAGTAGCAAGCATAAATCAAGTGTTGCCAAGGAACTAAGTATCAAAGTGGCCGATGTGGGGAGACCTAGTGTAGCTGAAGTTGTTAGAAATAATGAGACCAAGGGTATGATTAAGAAGGGTATAGCATTTCCTCTTAATAAAAAGAATGAAGTCTGGAAGAGAGTTAATAGGAAAAGCCTGTATGTGCAAAAGAGAAGAGATAAAGTAAATGTTAATGTATCAAAAGAAGGTGTTAACTAGTTGAAATCTATAGTAAACATGGAATGAGTAATAAGGAAACAAACCCAAGGAAGTGGGATGGTTAATGATGTAGCAACTAAAAGTTTAAAGTGAATTGCCTTGATGATCAAAAAATGGATAAGTGAATTTGGTTGAAGGTAAAAAAAAAGTCTCCGAAAAAAATTGGTGTAATAATATTGAACTTACAAATAATTTTTTTTCGTTGATGATTGTATAAATGGACGAAATGGTTGAGGATGTGATTACTTGGGAACAAAATCTGGCAGAGGGAGAAATTGTTTAAGTAACTAGTAATAATGTGAGACGACCCGTACTTCCCTGTGAAGGAAAGAACGGATTGAATTGAGAACAGGACAAATCAGAACACAAACAAAAGAACATTTCATTGCTTATTACAACAATTCCATCAGGATACAAGAATATACAGAGTACGAATAAATATTATACATCAGAGAAATATCAGAGATTACAATACATAACATATCAGCGGAAAACTAATACAATACAAAACTGAAGCAGATATACAGATACAGAGCTTTCTGAATATCATTCCAGCTGTAAACCAGAATCCTGTGAATATAAATCTACAAAATCAAAAACTACTAGCTGCCCGTGTGGAAAATAGGGGCACCTAGAGTTTAGGTTAAAACAATAAACTCCAGGTCAGTCATGTGACTGGTGTGAGAACTAAAACAGTTATTTAAAACTTTACTTTAAAAGAGAGTAACTCAAGGGACCACGCCGTATAACACGGAACGAGTTTCCTCCCAAGAATACTAGTGCATAGAATAAACAACACAATGCTTTTTGGAAAAATGAAACTATTATAAGACCCAGGTCCCATCACACAATGCAACGCAAGCCGAAGGATAGGGTTTTCCCTTATAATAGCCAAATAATGCTTGATACATTTAAAACAAATCATTTTGATTATTATAGTGTAAAGTGTATAAAACAACTTCAAATATAAATGTATCAATCATAGGCGGTATGGGTACCATCTATCATGTCGCCAATACTAGGCTCTACAATCAAAACCGCAAAATATCATATTGGAAATTGGATTTCCGTCATGAGTCGAGGCAAGGGGCAAGCTCCTCATCGGCTTCGAGACACTCTAGCAAATGCCCCACGACTACACACTCTAGTTAACCCTTGGAATCGGCTGGGCTGGCCTCCATTACGTTTGAGGATTAGTTATTCCTGAACACACGTTTCCCGGTCCTATCAGACTAATCCATCGGCTCCGAAGGGACCAATATATCCGAGGCGCCTCGCGTTCCAACATCCACAAAGGTATAATAATCAATGATGTCAGGGCTAGTAAAACGCTGACACCACCCATAACTAGAAAGAAACGTCGTGTTCTCCCAGCGGTCATTATCCTGTTTTAAACTCATACCGAGGTGTGAGGCTCGCGAATCAATGCTATACAAAAAGCTACGCTGTATTAAAGCTGTGCTTTGATCATCCACCACAAGACTCTGCTTTTCAACAAAAGCCTTGATCACTGCATCTCAGCATGCCACACAGGCAATTCATGCCATGCGACTGATATCTATCGATATATAACCTCTAAACTCGTACGTATCAGAGAAGGGCGTTAAGCAAGAGAATAAATTCTCCGCCGCCAAACAGATATATATTTAATAGAAATCAATCAGCACAGAATAAAATCCAATGTCAGACATACAATCCATTTATAAATCCGTTCTAGATCTGAACGAAACCGGAGGCACTTTATTCCTCCCCCACATGTCCAATACAGGGGAAAGGTCCTCGCATATCCGTCGATCTCCATGTACGTCTGGACGATCACCACTTATTACCTCTTCTTGGGTACAGCCCAACCAAGACATCAGTAATCATCCAAACGATGTGAAGACCTCCGGTCTTCAACCACCGTCTTCATACTCGACATATCATCGAATCAGTTATTCAGAATGGTTATAAACCTAGCCTTTCCGAATAACTTGCGTATATAATAAACAAGTGTTATAAACCACAACATACGCCTCATTCCAATTCTGAATATTCTTCTATTCAAATATTCACATACTTTGGGAAAGGCTCCCATTAATTTTATCAAAGATAAATTCTATAAATTTATTCTTTAATCTTCCTATGGATATTAATTCAAACCATATCCTGTTTTTAACTGGGTTAAATAACCAATGTCATTTAAAATACGGTTCACGATAAACCCAAAATCATATTCCATTCCATCAGCCTCTAATCGTAAATTAGCAAGTGAACAATTCCCTAAGTATTAACCCTGAAGGCCGAAACCAACATCAGATCAATACCCAAGAAACCATTCAACTTAACTAATCTCCAGTTAGTTTCTGTTTCTATTAACTCCATTGTTAATCGGATTAAAGAACCAGTGTTATTTAAAACACCGTTCACGATAAACCCAAAGACCAATTTCAATTCAATTTCAATTAAATATATTAAATTGGAAAACTTTACTTTGGAAAATCCCCGTTAAATCTTAATAAAAAGATTTATAAATTCCAAATCTCATTTCACTGTAAATCGGGTTAAAGAACGAATGTCGTTAAAAAAACAGTTGACAACAAACCCAAAATCCAATCAGTCTCTAAAGATAAATTAGTAAGAGAACAATTTTCTAAGTATTAACCCCGAAGGCCGAAACCAACATCAGATCAATACCCAGAAAACCATTCAATTTAACTAACCTCCAGTCAGTTTCTAATTTTCTTAACTACATTCGGTTCAAGAACAGTATTATTAAAAATACCATTCACGACAAACCCAAAATCCAATTTGATATTAAATACAAGGCTCTGAATAGAAAATATATCGGTTTATATTGAATATCAAATTTTGAAATCAACAAATATTGTATTGGAATAACGATATATATATCTTCCAAATTCCTCCACAGTATCCGTATAATCACGAAATCCAATATCGAAATATTCTGAAGATAATTTCGATTCAAATCCATTCCAATTAATATATTGGAAATCCTGATTATTTTTAAAACCGTTTCAAATCCAATTATTTATTTCAAAAATATTGGATTTTCCATTTCTAGTTCGTAACTAGTTCATTTTGATAGAAATATATTTTTATCTTTTCAAACATGGAATTTTTCATCCCAATTCTTTCCAAATCATTTATTATGATTTTACACAATTTATTAATATTTTTAATAATTTTATCAAGGCCCATACAATCGATTTCCATAAACGGCCATCGAATTACACTTACAGCGACCTTTTCCAAATTTGATTTGGACATAATTCCAAATCAAACTGTTAGATTTAAAATCTCTAATATTCTTTGGAAATCTCTTTTCGATACGAACCCAAAAGTTCCGATTTTAGGAGAATCCGACGATCGGATCTCCCGTAACGTCCATTCGAAGTCAATGGTCGAAATTCGCGAACTGCCGCAGTGCGGCGCGTTCTATTCAGGCCATTATATTATATATAATATATATTTCATCGATTTTCATTTATAACATATTCTATAAATCGTTATAAATCATTTTCAAACCAGTTTCAACTTCATATTCAATTCCAAATCAAAATTGAATTTTCCATTATAAATTCGTTTTAAATTCATTTCAAATTGATTTCAATTCAATTTCAATTTCAATTCGTTTTGAATTCATTTTCTCTATAATAAGTTGACTTTTCATACGAACTCTAAACGAGACCCAACGATTGTCGCCCCTAGCTAATTACCCACATTCCGAACACAATGGGATATGTTTCGCAAGCCAATTCGACTGTTACTTTCAGTTCTCGTTGAATTTAAAATATAAATCTATATATATTCAATTCAAACGCACATTTCAATTTATCGGTGCCAACGGACTCTAAAAATTCCCAAAAAATTATTTCTGAGGCGAGGGGGAGTCGCGTCGTTCTTGAATTGGAGGGAGGCTTCTTCCGCGTCGACGCACTGGAGGGGGAGAAGGGAGGAGGTTCGCTAAAGTGGCGACGGCTGGCCATCAGAGGCGGCGGCTCAGCAGGGGCCTGAGGGCGATGGCGTTTAGGGTTCTCACGAGCGTCGTTTTGGGGTTTATCACAATGGGGCTGGTTGATGAAGGAGGTGGAGGCAATGGAGAAGGGGAGGCGGATCTTGGTATGGGGGCGGCAGATTCTTGCTGGCGGCGCCGACCGTAGGGGGCGACGGGGTGAGGGCTTCCACTTTATTTATTTATTTATTTCTTCTTTCTGAAATGTCGGGAGAGAGAGGATTCTGGGGGGTTAAGTATAAAGGATTTTATATATTTTAATTTATTATTTTCTCTATAATAAGTTGACTTTTCATACGAACTCTAAACGAGACCCAACGACTGTCGCCCCTAGTTAATTACCCCATTCCGAACACAATGAGATATGTTTCGCAAGCCAATTCGACTATTACTATCAGTTTTCATTAAATTTAAAATGTAAATCTATATATATTCAATTCAAACGCACATTTCAATTTGTCGGGGCCATATACGGACTCTAAAAATTCCTGAAAAAATATTTCTAGCTTCGTTTTGACGATACAGTCCTAACAAAACTAATTTCATCAAATTTGAAGATCGTTTGCAAAATGGATATTTTTAACGGTCGCTACATATATATTAAATTATATAAAATTCCACAGCAACTTTTCAGAATTTTAAATTGGACATATCTTTCAACTTCTAAAATGAAGTCCCAGTTTCTTAACTTTGTTAGAAAGATATCATCAACCAGATTCAAATATTTCTTGTTTCGTCCAATTCTGACTTATAACGAATTATGGTATATTCATTTGAATTTTGAAATCGAATTTTCAAACTACCACGCCATTTTTAATTCCTTTTATAATTATAAATAAATATTTATATTCTAACGATGACCTATATAAATATATGCTTCTAAATCTATCAAAAATAAATTTCTCATCGTTATTATTTAAAATAATTCATTTTAAATCTTCGAAAATCATCGAAATTGGCAAAATAAATTTTTTAAATTGGCTCAGATTTTCCGGGTTGTTACATGAGGCTCGCGAATCAACGCTATGCACAAAGCTACGCTGTATTAAAGTCGTGCTTTGATCATCCACCACAAGACTCTGCTTTTCAACAAAAGCCTTGATCTCTGCATCTCAGCATGCCATACAAGCAATTCATGCCATGCGACTGATATATATCGATATATAACCTCTGAGCTCGTACGTCTCAGAGAAGGGCGTTAAGCAAGAGAATAAATTCTCCGCCGCCAAACAGTTATATATTTAATAGAAATCAATCAGCACAGAATAAAGTCCAATGTTAGACACACAATCCATTTATAAGTCCGTTCTGGGTCTGAACGAAACCGGAGGCACCTTATTCCTCCCCCACATGTCCAATATAGGGGAGAGGTCCTCACATATCCGTCGATCTCTAAGTACATCTGGACGATCACCACTTATTACCTCTTCTTGGGTGTACAACCCAATCAAGACATCACTAATAATCCAAACGATGCGAAGACCTCCGGTCATCAACCACCGTCTCCATCCTCGACATATTGTCGAATCAGTTATTCAGAACGGCCTTTCCGAATAACTCGCGTATATAATTAACAAGTGCTATAAACCACAACATACGCCTCATTCCAATTCTGAATTTTCTTTTATTCAAACATTCACATACTTTGGGAAAGGTTCCCATTTATTTTATCAAAGATAAATTCTTTAAATTTATTCTTTAATCTTCCTTTGGATATCAATTCAAACGATATCCTGTCTTTAACTGGGTTAAAGAACCAATGTCGTTTAAAACGCGGTTCACGATAAACCCAAAATCACATTCCATTCCATTAGCCTCTAATCGTAAATTAGCAAGTGAACAATTCCCTAAGTATTAACCCTGAAGGCCGAAACCAGCATCAGATCAATACCTAAGAAACCATTCAACTTAACTAATCTCAAGTTAGTTTCTGATTCTCTTAACTCCATTGTTAATTGGGTTAAAGAACCAGCGTTATTTAAAACACCGTTCACGATAAACCCAAAGACCAATTTCAATTCAATTCCAATTAAATATATTAAATTGGAAAACTTTACTTTGGAAAATCCCCGTTAAATCTTAATAAAAAGATTTATAAATTCCAAATCTCATTTCATTGTAAATCGGGTTAAAGAATGAATGTCTTTAAAAACACAGTTGACAACAAACCCAAAATCCAATCAGTCTCTAACCGTAAATTAGTAAGAGAACAATTCCCTAAGTATTAACCCTGAAGGCCGAAACCAACATCAGATCAATACCCAGAAAACCATTCAACTTAACTATCCTCTTGTCAGTTTCTAATTTTCTTAACTACATTCGGTTCAAGAACAGTATTATTAAAGATACCACTCACGACGAACCCATAATCCAATTTGATATTAAATTCAAGGCTCTAAATAGAAAATATATCGGCTTATATTCAATATCAAATTCTGAAACCAACAAATATCATATTGGAATAACAATATATATATCTTCCAAATTCCTCCACAATATCCGTATAATCACGAAATCCAATATCGAAATATTCTGAAGATAATTTCGATTCAAATCCATTCCACTTCATATATTGGAAATCCTGATTATTTTTAGAACTGTTTCAAATCTAATTTATTTATTTTAAAAATATTGGATTTTCCATTTCTAGTTCATAACTAGTTCATTTCGATAGAAACATATTTTTATCTTTTCAAATATGGAATTTTCATCCCAATTCTTTCCAAATAATTTATTATGATTTGACACAAATTATTGATATTTTTAATAATTTTATCAAGGACCGTACAGTCGATTTCCATAAACGGCCATCGAACTGCACTTACAGCGACCTTTTCCAAATATGATTTAGACATAATTCCAAATCCAACCATTAGATTTCAAATCTCTAATATTCTTTGGAAAGATCTTTTCGATACGAACCCAAAGGTTCCGATTTTAGGGGCATCCGATGGTCGGATCTCCCGTAATGTCCATTCGAAGTCAATGGTCGAAATTCGCGAACTACCGCAGTGCGACGCGTTCTATTAAGGCCATTATATTATATATATAATATATATTTCATCGATTTTCATTTATAATGTATTCTATAAATCGTTTTAAATTCGTTTTCTAACCAGTTTCAACTTCATATTCAATTCCAAATCAAAACTGAATTTTCAATTATAAATTCGTTTTTAAATTCATTTCAAATTGATTTCAATTCGATTTCAATTTCAATTCGTTTTGAATTCATTTTAAATTGATTTCAATTCAATTTCAATTCGTTTTGAATTCATTTTAAATCGATTTCAATTCGTTTTGAATTCATTTTAAATCAATTTCAATTCAATTTCAGTTCGTTCTGAATTCATTTTAAATCGATTTCAATTCAATTTCAATTCGTTTTGAATTCATTTAAATCGATTTCAATTCAATTTTAGTTCGTTTTAAATTCATTTTAAATCAATTTTAATTCAATTTCAATTTGAATTCATTTTAAATCGATTTCAATTCAATTTCAATTCGTTTTGAATTCATTTTAAATCGATTTCAGTTCAATTTCAATTTCAATTCGTTTTGAATTTATTTTAAATCGATTTCAATTCAATTTCAAATTCAAATCGAAATTGAATACTCTATATCATTCCAATATTTTCAAAACATCAAATTTTGAAATCACTTTTCGATATTCATTATAAAATGAATAAAATCGACCAAATTCCCGTTCGTTTTAAAATGGAGTTTACCTACTTAACACGGCTTCACATTCCAATATTCACTGAATATTATTTTTAAAATATTCGTTAATTCTGGACTAGAATCAGACTCAATCAATTACCATATAATTTCAGTTATATTTATTTCAACATCACATGTATACAACAACGATGATAAACAATCATTAAAAATTCAAACAACATCCAGAGTGCATTCTACAACCGTATAAGCATTAAAATAAATAAATAATGCTTATACAGCCTGTCAACCCATCGATCAACATACAGCTAATTATTGGGACTAGTGTATGTCATATATCACCCCAATACCCGTGTGGGGTTTCAATCAACAAATAACGAATTTTATTTGTGTCGTTGGACGATATGTAAAATTTATCGTCCCAATCAATATCAGTCAAAGGTGTGTACATAAACAAATTGTCCGATTTGTTTATAAATATTTATTTTATTCATATACACATTAAAAATTATATTTTTAACTATAAAATATTTATTTCCATTCCACAATACACAATCAATTTTCACAACACAATCAAACAAACAAACAAGCCATTCATGGTCCGTGGACGACGGGAGTTGGGTGATGCTAAGCACCGTTTGCATCCTAGTATATATTTTAACTAGAAAATAAAATAAAAGTGAGAAGTTCTCACCTTTGGGTTCCACTCCGTCGGTCCTTATCTCTAAGTGGTTTGAATTTAGATTTATTTTCCGACAGTACCATCGCAATCTGTATCACACAGTTTATGTTAAAAATTATATTTTTAATACGATATTTACATCGTAAAAATTCCATTTTTAACACGATGTTAATATTATAAAAATCACATTTTTATTTCAAACATTAACATATAAAAATCCTATTTTTATAGCGATGTTGATATATTTAAAAATTGCCATTTTTATATCACTACCAATATAAAAATCAATTTTTTATAACACTTCCCATATATATAAAATTCTAATTTTTACAAAGCTAAAAATTATATTTTTGCTTCACCATTTCAACAATGAAAATCGAATCTTTATATACACTACTTCATGATAAAAGTCAAATTTTTTTCTCATCGCTACCTCGTAAAAATTATATTTTACAACGGTGTTCTTATCGACAAAGATTATATTTTTATAATTCCATTCAGACTCTAAAAATCGTATTTTTATGTTGCTATTCATATACGTAAAAAAAATTATTCGCTATACACATGTATAAAAATCAAATTTTTATTCATTATGTATATAAAACCAAACCTTGCTTGTTTTAAAAATCAAAACTTTATCATTTATAATATATAAAATAAAAAATCTGAAAGAAAATTAAATAATAATAATAATAATAATAATAACTTACATCGATTTTTGAAGAAGGGGAGGGGGGTTTCAGCAATCATCGGAGGTCCGATGGGATGGCAGGGCGCGGTGGTGGTCGGGTGCAGCAAGAGCGGCGGGGTCTTCTCGGGTTTGGGGCTGCGTTTTACAAGAGGGGGGGTGTCTTTCGCGAGATGGAGAAGGCTAGGGGGAGGGCGCGGTGGCCTACTCCCGTAGCGGCGCGATGGCGGCGCCGCTGCGTCGGTGGAGGCGGCTGCGCACGCGCCTCTCCTTCTTCCCCCTTTTTTTATTTCGATTTGGTTTCGGGTTTGACTGTGAGGGTAAAGGGAGACAAAGGGAAATATATATATATATATATATGAAATATTTAATTAATTTATTTAAATTTTCTCCTAAAAGCACCATTTTAATTCGAACTCAAAATTGAACCCACTGACTGTCTCCCATAACTAATTACCCCCATTCCGAACACAATGGGATATGTATCGTAAGCTGATTCGACTATTTCGATCAGTTTTTGTTAAATTTAAAATCTAAATCTATATATTCAATTTGAACACGCGTTCCAATTTACCGGGGCCACATACGAACTCTAAAAATTCCCGAAAAATATTTTCTAGCTTTGTATTGATGATACGGTTCTAACAAAACTAATTTTGTCAAATTTGGAGACCGTTTGAAAAATGACCATTTTCTGGTCGATCCAAATTGACTGAAATTATCAAAACACGTTTTCTTTTTTCCACGCTCACATATCGATTCAGAAAATTACGATTTTTGGAATCTGGCAATAATTGGACATCCCAGATCCAACAAAAGTGGGTTTGTTGAAAACGGAGGTCATTTGCAAAATTTCCATTTTAAGGGCCAAAATTCCATAGCGACTATTCTGAATTTTCAACTGGACATAACTTTTTATCCCTGCTATGAAATTTTGATTTTTCAGATTCGTTGGAAAGAAATTTTCAATTAGATTCTAGTGTTTTTGGTTTCGCTAAAATCCGGTTTATTTCAAATCCTGTGCATTCATTTAAAATTTGAGATCGAATTTTCGAACTACCGCACCATTTCCAATTCGTTTTATATTTAAAATAAATATTTATATTCTAGCTTCGATTCAAATAAATACATACATTCTAATTATATTCAAAATAAATTTTTCGCCATTATTTCTTAAAATAATTCATTTTAAACATTCAAAATTCATTAAAATTGTCAAAAAAAAATTTAAGTTGGTTCGGATTTTCCAGGTTATTACATAATGTCGATGCTAGAAATTTTGGAAGCTTAACGCATTTGAAATGCAGTATAAATGAAGTAGTTTTAAATGAAAATGGTATTCATATGCACAACATAACTAATATGGCATCTAGTTCCAAAGTTTATGATCATATGGAAAAATTTATGCAACTCCTCCTGGTCATGCCTTTGTTATTATGTAATGACGGTCGGAACAAAGCCCCCATTTTTGCACGCATATGAGCTGGCACACAACTCTCATATAACAAAAGGAATTCCAACCACATATGAGACAATCCTAATGGTCTTCCCCTTGACTCGTATCCTACGAGTATCTTTTGAGAGCACTGCCTTGCCTGCATGATCCAGTCCGTAACCTTGGACTCCGGTACCACTGTTATGAAACGACGGTCGAAACAAAGCCCCCTTCTTTGCATGCATATGAGCTGGCACACAACTCCCATATAACAAAAGGAATCCCTAATGTTACATGCCTACCAGCTCATATTTGTACACAATTCCTACAAATTATTCCATAATGTAGGGCTATTAATTCCAACCTGTCATTCCTTCTTAACAACATGTGAGGCAATCCTAACATTGCAAGTAAGATTTATACAACCACTAGCAATGTAAAATTTCCAAATTTGATTGAAACTTTCTTCAAAAATGCTAAAGAGACTTCATGCAACTTCTCTAAAACTTGCACAATCAACAACCTAGCATTAATCACAGGCTTCCCATTTTATCTACTCCTAAATCTTCTTCCATAATTACCACATTAAATTTTATCCCATGCAAGCCTTCCATTCTTAGATCATTACCTATGCATTTCTCTTCAATAACTTGCAACCTAGCCCGCAATAATTCTTCTTGCATTTCCCATCCAACCTCTCCTAACAATACTACTTTAAGTTGCTTACTCAATCAGCATTCGTCCCCTTCCCGCTTCACTGCCACCACAACCTAGTCCAACATAAGTTCTCCTCGTGACCCTAATCCCCCTTCTGCTTAGCCCCACTACACCTTTAATGGATCTATTCCTGGTTGGTCTACCAAATTACCTTTTCCTTAAAATTCAACTGGTTCCTCTTCTAAAATCAACTCTTCAAAAAAGAAAACCATCTATCACCAAAGTTCTGAATTATGGAACTCCTAAAGCTTGGAGCATGACGTCTCTCCCTAGTCTCTCCCATCCCAAAGTAGTTTCCCAATGTTGTACAACCTAGCTACATGGAATATTGGACGTGCTTAAAGCTACCTTAAACTTGATCGAGTCATGTACCTTATCCGCCAATTTAAATTGCATTTCTTTGCAATTATTGTAACCAAACCGAATATCCCCCCTCAAACAATTTCTTCCTTTCCTTACAATAGTCCTTTATGATCCCTCTCCCGTAACCTCTCTAAAGGCACTTTTAGCAGAATTTTGGTCATGCGCGCGCGACTGTAACACCCCACCACAAGACCTACCCTAATAAAGAGCGTTATTGAGTAACGCTGTCTATTAGAGTAGAGAATAGAGCTGGTTGAAAACAACGATCCGTAATTTTGTATTGGATGAAAATCTAATACATCGATTAGGTGTATAAATTTTTCTTTCTTAACTGAAAAGGAACGATATACTTTATTCATCTAATATAAAACAACGATCACTAAGGATCATATTCAGAACAAACAACAACACATGATAGATAATAGATCGAAGAACAAAAGACATATAGGTACAGTCAACATAATATAACATATACAAGTACTTCATACTCGAATGTTTATATAAACCATATACATGTACAACATACTTCAAAAGAATAAATATACAAATGACACAAAAGATAAATTCACGAGTTTATACTCAGTTTACTCGTGAATACCACAAACTCTGTCTTAAATGTTTCCATCAATATTGATTACCCAATTTGTAGGGCTTTTAGGAAGAAGAAAAAACTTAAGGAAAAATTTAGTTTTAGTAACAAGAAGATTGGATTTTTGGCTTAGAGACACTTTTTATTGTAAATCAAGGAATTCGTGAGCCACCATTATTTTCTCATTTACATTAACGTTTGGCCTTCATCCTAAAATCCAAACTTCTTATCCTTGATACTAAATTTTTATCCAACTTATTCCTTATGCCTATTTCTACAATTTAGGCAATTAAAATTAAGAATTTCACAAGCACATGATGGAAAACTCAAGAATCACATAACTTTAAGTAATCATATAAATCATATGAATCACAAACTCATGGAACTCAGTTAAGAGTTCAAATCCCAGAAAACACAAAAGTCACAAAACATAGGATCTCGTTTAATGGGTTCAAAAAACAAAAATGAAATTACCATATATATATATGTATGTATATGTATGTATGTATATATAATAATAATCATCTCAACTGGTGAAATCATAAAGAAATCCCAAAACTCGAAAATAACTCAGATCGGATCCGAAAAGATTAAAATGGACACCACAAGGTCCCTAAAACCTTCCCAAGTAGTTTCATCCTAAAATACAAGGTTGCTAACACATCCCTTACCTGTTTCGTCGGCTATGGCAAGGTCTCTAACACCTCCCAAAGTAATTTCATCTTAACAGATAAAATCGCTAACACCTCCTAATGACAAGGTAGCCTACACCTTTCCCAAGCAGCTTCATGTTAAAGGACAATGAAACACCTCATACACCTTAACGTTACCCAAAGCAGGATTTTGTTAAGAAAAATGAAGCATTGTAGGTATAATTCATAAACATGCCACAGAGATTAAGATTCATAAGACATAAATAATTTGAAAAGAACGGAAGAAGAAGAAATTTTACATAAGTGATAAAACCATTTCTATTTCAGAAAGAAAAACCAACTCTCGCAAAACACCATGTCTTATAAAGATAAAATCTTAGTCATAAAATAACGTCAGAATACACAAATATCATCCCCCAATAATAGTCATAAATAAAACTGAACCATGGAAAAGCTATAAAATAAAAAGAGCAATACATCTGTTGCAAAGAAAATCCTCCAAGACAGAATCAACTGAATAATCCAAACTACGCACTTCCTCCCGGCAAACCTGGAGGGAAGAAAAAAGAGAGAGAACGAAAAATGGGTCAGACATAAAGTCTAGTGAGCTTTCATGATTACTAGCGTGATTGATAAGTAAAGGAAATAAATATAATTGTATTTCTAATGTCATATAGGGTAGGCGTCTACGTACACCTAAAGTGAACATATATTATAACTATACTCACTCAACTATTGACAATTTTCACTTCTACAAATTCGGAACAAAATATAATTAGGAAAAATATTCCAAATACTACCCATCGATCAATTATCAAAACTATAAAGTGATAACCTATGTCTACTATGGCCTTGTTCTTATCAGGCCCAAGCCATCAGTAAAAGACATAGCGCTATTCACAAGTGTCACGGTGTCTTATTTTCCCTCGTCGGCTCAATGCATGCACATTGACCTATCAGAACGCATCTGTACCCACCTCAATTTAGACCATCTTACTACCACCCACATCATGGTGCGTGCCCTCGCCTCCTTTATGAGACCGTGCGTGATAAAAAAGGGTATGATGTACGGTATGGATCTCCAAAATAATAATATTCGATTCAAATCCCTACCGATTTGACCTCCGTAGATTAACCACATTATTTTTAGGCTCGTGGTTTACCCCTTGTAAATCAATATTTTCATATTAAAACCTAATGCCAAATCACAAGGCCATTGTAGAATATTAGGCTCGTAACTTAACACCTTTTAAGTCAATATCCATATTGAAGCCAAGATGTCTTTTCAACCATGTTTGTTTTATTATGATTTCCCAACTATCATATTTAGGCTGGTAACTTAATACTTTTTAAGTCAATATGCTCATATTAAAGCCTAACGCCTAATCATAAGGCCACCATAG
This sequence comes from Allium sativum, assembly GCA_030737875.1. Classification (NCBI taxonomy): domain Eukaryota; kingdom Viridiplantae; phylum Streptophyta; class Magnoliopsida; order Asparagales; family Amaryllidaceae; genus Allium; species Allium sativum. Next base: position 99,912,563 of record CM060909.1, read on the forward strand.
AATTTTAGGCTTGTAACTTAACGCCTTTTAAGTCAAATATGTTTGTATTAATGTAACAACCTGGAAAATCCGAGCCAATTTAAAAATTTTATTTTGGAAATTTTGATGAATTTTGGACAGTTAAAATAATTTATTTTAAATAATAACGATGAGAAATTTATTTTGAATAGAATTAGAATGCATATATTTATTTGAATCGATCTTAGAATATACATATTAATTTTTAATTATAAAAGGAATTGAAAATGGCGCGGTAGTTCGAAAATTCGGTTTCAAATTTGAAATGAATGTACAGGGTACAAAATAAACCGGATTTTAGCGAAACTAAAAATATTCGAATCTATTTGAAAATATATTTCCAATGAATCTGAAAAATTGAGGTTTCATAGCGGGGATAAAAAGTTATGCCCAGTTAAAAATTCAGAATAGTTGCTATGGAAAATATAGCCCTTAAAAATGGAAATTTTGCAAATGACCTCCGTTTTCAGTGAAACCACTTTTGTTGGATCCGAGATGTCAAGTTATTTCTAGATTCCAAAATTCATAATTTTTGGGATTAATGTGAGAATGGCGAAGTAAAACGTGTTTTGTCAGTTTTTGTCAATTTAGATCGACCAGAAAATGGCCACTTTTCAAACGATCTTCAAATTTGATGAAATTAGTTTTATTAGGACCGTATCGACAATATGAAGCTAGAAATAATTTTTCAGAAAATTTTAGAGTCAGTATGTGGCCACGGTAAATCGGAATGTGCGTTAAAATTTTAAATATAATGATTTATATTTTAAATTTAGCGAAAACTGATCGTAACAACCAAATTGGGCTACAAAACATATACCATTGTGTTCGAAATGAGGGTAATTAGTTGGAGGTGACAGTCGTTGGGTTTGAACTGGTGTTCGTGGCGTTACCCAAGTAATTTATGAATTAAAATATTACACAAAAAAGGGCTCAAACCCTTATTTTTTAAAACCGTTGGTCAATGACCAGAAACCTGTCGCTCTCAAAATTCGAAGGCGGAAAAGCCTTCCGATCTTCTTCCCTAAAATTCAATCAATCTGCGCAATAAAATTTGATGCGTCTGAGGCGAAAATCGAGGATTTTTTCTTGCTCTTCAAATTTATACCAAAGTTATATGTTTTCATGGATTATGGAGCTCGATTTTCGAGCTGGAAGAGGCGCTGCCTTGTTGAGGTTTGCACCACCACCAGAGCGTCGGATTCGACGTCGTGCACCTCGTTGGAAAGCTCCTTCGACGCTCGACATCGTGGGACCCTCAGATCAACGTCACGGCAACTCTGACGGTCGGAAATAGGAACCCTAGCTATCGAGTAAATGGGATTGAACGTGAAGCTGCTCCAGATGAAAACGAAGATGAGCAACGATTTATGCAGTGAGTCTTTTTATATATTTTTTCCTTATTTTTATTTTAGTTTAACTACTTCAATGTATAAACGTAGATTGAAAACAGTTAAAAATATATAAACATAGATTAGGAAAAAATAAGTTTTGATTTGTAAAAAGCTTTATAAAAATATGTTTTGTTTAGAAAAATATACATATACTTTGTTTAGAAAATATATACATCTATTTTGTTTAGAAAAATATACATATACTTTGTTTAGAAAATATAAAATAGAACTTGATTTTGAAAATATAAAGAAGCATTGTTTTAAAATATAATGTAGCGTTGTTTTAAAATATAGAAGTAACGATGTTTCGAAAATATAAGTAGCGATATTTAGAAATTAGAAGTAGTGATTTTTAGAAAATATAGATAGCATATGTTTTTGAAAATAACATATGTTAATAAAAAATATAAATATACATGTTTATAAGAATATAAATATCTTTGATTTGAAAATATAAATATCTTTGATTTGAAAATATGACCTTTATAATAAAAACAGCAGTGTCAAAAATATAATTTTTATAAATGACTTTGCTTTAAAAATATATACGTGCCATTATTAAAAAATATATATCGAGGGTTTTAAAAATATAATCACTATGTGAAAAATATGATTTTATATATTCATATAGCGAAGAAAAATATATGATTTTTACATAGGAATTAGAAATGTAAAAACGTGATTTTTAATACAAACATCATATTAAAAATGTGATTTTTACTATGAACAACGGGAAAAGATAGCGATGGTATCGACCGGAATCGAATCCAAATCCAAACCGTTCAAAAATAAAGATTGGAGGAGAGGATCCCAAAGGTGAGAACTTCTCACTTTTATTTTATTTTCTAGTTGATTTATATACTAGGATGCAGACGGTGCTTAGCAGTACCCGACACCCGTCGTTCACAGACCATGGACGACTTGTTTGTTTGTTTGATTATGTTGTAAAAATTGATTGTGTGATGTGGAATGGAATAAAATATTTTATGGATATAAATATTTTATAGTTTAAATATAACTTTTAACGTGTATATGAATAAAATAAATATTTATAAACAAATCGGACAATTTGTTTATGTACACACCTTTGACTGATATTGATTTGGGACGATAAATTTTACACATCGCCCAACTGCACAATTAAAATTCGTTATTTGTTGATTGTAACCCCACACGGGTATGGAGATGATATATGACATACACTAGTCCTAATAATTAGCTGTATGTCGATCAATTGATAAACAGACTGTATAAGCGTTATTTATTTATTTTAATGCTTATACGGTTGTAGAATGCACTCTAGATGTTGTTTGAATTTTTAATGATTGTTTATCATCATTGTTGTATATATATATTGGATAAAATCCATATAACTGAAATTATATGGTAATTGATTGAGTCTGATTCCAGGTTAGAATTAACGAATATTTTAAAATAATATTCAGTAAATATTGGAACGTGAAGCCGTGTTAAGTAGTTAAACGCCATTTTAACACGTTTGGTCGATTTTATTCATTTTATAATGAATATGGGAATGTGAATTCAAAATTTGATTTTTTGAAAATATTGAAATGATATAGAATATTCAACTTTTAAATTGAATTGAAATCGATTTAAAATGAATTCAAAACGAACTGAAATCGAATTGAAATCGATTTAAAATGAATTCAAAACGAACTGAAATTGAATTGAAATCAATTTAAAATGAATTCAAAACGAACTGAAATTTAATTGAAATCGATTTAAAATGAATTTAAAATGAACTGAAATTGAATTTAAATCGATTTAAAATGAATTCAAAACGAACTGGTTGAATAGAAATCGATTTAAAATGAATTCAAAACGAACTGAAACTGAATTGAAATCGATTTAAAATGAATTCAAAACGAACTGAAATTGAATTGAAATCGATTTAAAAAGAATTCAATACGAACTGAAATTGAATTGAAATCGATTTAAAATGAATTCAATACGAACTGAAATTGAATTGAAATCGATTTAAAATGAATTCAAAACGAACTGAAATTGAATTGAAATCGATTTAAAATGAATTCAAAACGAACTGAAATTGAATTGAAATCGATTTAAAATGAATTCAAAAGGAACTGAAATTTAATTGAAATCGATTTAAAATGAATTCAAAACGAACTGAAATTGAATTGAAATCAATTTAAAATGAATTCAAAACGAATTGAAATTGAATTGAAATCGATTTAAAATGAATTCAAAACGAACTTAAATTGAATTGAAATCGATTTAAAATGAATTCAAAACGAACTGAAATTGAATTGAAATTGATTTAAAATGAATTCAAAACGAATTGTAATTGAATTGAAATTGAATTGAAATCAATTTGGAAAGAATTTAAAATGAAGTTATAATGGAAAATTCTATTTTGATTTGGAATTGAATATGAAGTTGAAACTGTTTTGAAAACAAATTTAAAACAATCTTTAAAATATGTTTTAAATGGAAATCGACGAACTATATATTATATATTATATATATATATATATAATATAATGGCCTGAATAGAACGCGCCGCGCTATGGCAGTTCGCGAATTTCGAACACTAACTTCGTATGGACATTACAGGAGATTCGTCCGTCGGATTCTCCTAAAACCGGAACCATTGGGTTCATATCGAAAAGAGCTTTCCAATGAATATGATAGATTTGAAATCTAATGGTTGGATTTGGAATTAAGTCCAAATCAAATTTAGAAAAGGTCGCTGTAAGTGCAGTTCGATGGCCGTTTATGGAAATCGACTGCATAGGCCTTGATAAAATTATTAAAAATATCAATAATTAGTGTAAAATCATAATAATTAATTTGGAAAGAACTGAGATGAAAAATTCCATTTTTGGAAAGATAAAAATATATTTTTATCGAAATGAACTAGTTTTGAAATAGAATAATAAATCCAATATTTTTTTAAAAAATAAATAAATTGGATTTGAAATGGTTCTAAAAATAACCAGGATTTCCAATATATGAATTGGAATGGATTTGAATCGAAATTATCTTTAGAATATTTCGATATCGGATTTCGTGATTATACGGGTATTGTGGAGGAATTTGGAAGATATATATATCATTATTCCAACACAATATTTGTTAGTTTCAAAGTTTGATATTGAATATAAGCCAATATATTTTCTATTCAGAACCTTGTATTTAACATCAAATGGGATTTGGGTTTGTCATGAATGGTATCTTTAATAATACTGTTCTTGGACTGAATGTAGTTAAGAAAATTAGAATCTGACTGGAGGTTAGTTAAGTTGAGTGGTTTCCTGGGTATTGATCTGATGTTGGTTTCGGCCTTCAGGATTAATACTTAGGGAATTGTTCTCTTACTAATATACGGTTAGAGACTGATTGGATTTTGGGTTTGTTATGAACTGTGTTTTCAACGACATTCGTTCTTTAACCCTATTTACAGTGAAATAAGATTTGGAATTTATAAATCTTTTTATTAAGATTTAACAGGAATTTTCCAAAGTAAAGTTTTCCGGTTTAATATATTTAATTGGAATTGAATTGAAATTGGACTTTGAGTTTATCGTGAATGGTGTTTTAAATAACACTGGTTCTTTAACCAGATTAACAATGGAGTTAAGAGAATCAGAAACTAGCTGGAGATTAGTTAAGCTGAATGGTTTCTTGGGTATTGTTCTGATGTTGGTTTCGGCCCTCGGGGTTAATACTTAGGGGATTGTTCATTTGCTAATTTCGTTAGAGGCTAATGGAATGAAATATGATTTGGGTTTATCGTGAACTGTGTTTTAAGTGACATTAGTTCCTTAACCCAGTTAAAGACAGAATACGGTTTGAAATGATATCCAAAGGAAGATTAAAGAATAATTTTTAAAGAATTTCTCTTTGATAAAATTAATGGGAACCTTTCCCAAAGTATGTGAATATTTGAAAAAAAGAATATTCAGAATTGGAATGAGGTGTATGTTGTGTTTTTATAACACTTGTTTAATATATACGTGAGTTATTCGAAAAGGCCGGGTTTATACCCATTCTGAATAACTGATTTGATGATATGTCGAGGATGAAGACGGTGGTTGAAGACCGGAGGTTTTCACATCGTTTGGATAATTACGGATGTCTTGATTTGGACCGTACACCCAAGACGAGGTAATTATTGGTGATCGTCCAGATGTACTTCGAGATCGACGGATATGCGAGGGCCTCTCCCCTGTATTGGACATATGGGGGAGGAATAAGGTGCCTCCGGTTTCATTCAGACCCAGAACGAACTTGTAAATGGATGTGTGTCTGACATTGGATTTTATTCTGTGTTGATTGATTTCTATCAAATATATATCTATTTGGCGGCAGAGAATTTATTCTCTTGCTTAACGCCCTTCTCCGAAACGTACGAGCTCAGAGGTTATATATCGATAGATACTAGTCGCATGGCATGAATTGCCTGTGTGGCATGCTGAGATGCAGTGATCAAGACTTTTGTTGAAAAGAAAAGTCTTGTGGTTGATGATCAAAGCACGGCTTTAATATAACATAGCTTTATGTAGCGTAAATTCGCGAGCCTGGCACCCCGGTATAAACCAGAAATGGGAGAGGACAACAGGGAGGGCATTGCGTTTCCTTCTAGATAGGAGTGGTGTCAGCGTTTTACCAGCCCTAACATTTTACTCATGTGGATGTTGCATATGTTGCTTATTACTTGATGGATAGCGAGGCGCCTCGGTTATATCGGTCGATCTGGGGCCGATGGAGTCATTTGGCTCATTTACGCCCCATAGGGCAGGGAAACACATGCTTAGGAATTATTAATTTACCATTGCACTTAGTGTGGACCGGCCCTGCATGTTGCCTAGTTACAGTTGCGGCTGAGTCCTGAGACATGGGCTAGATTGTCTCGAAACGGTAGGATTGCGCCTTGCCTTGGTTCATGACGGAAATCCAAATTCGAATACGACATTTGCGGTTTTGATTGTAGAGCCTAGTATGGCGACATAGTGGGATAGGGCACTCATGCCGTCTATGATTGATACTTATGATTGAAATTTTTTTGACACTATACACTTATAGTAATAATAAAAGATGAAATTTCACGTACCAAGCATTTTTGGCTATTATAAGGTAAAAACTCTATCCTCCGGCTTGCGTTGCATCGTGTGATGGGACCTGAGTCTTATAATAGGTTCATTGTTCTTTATTTAGCATCGCACTGTTTGTTTTATGCACTGGTATTCTTGGGAGGAAACCCGTTCCGTGTTTGTAACACCCCACCTCCATTAATGTCACTCACAAAGGGAATGCGTTAACTTCCATGGAGGTTATAAGTGAATATAGAACAGAAAAATTACAACAAGACAGATAATAAATAGTACTTGGAAATCTAAAACTTCATTTTATTGCAGCGGAAATTAAACATGTTTGTTACATCATAAAACCATAGATCATAACCAAGTACAATATCCATCTTCATAAAAACAAAATACATAATCCCATTACATAAATAGCCATTAAAAAGATAACAAGCTGGACTTTACTTCAACGGTCCAAGCTTTCCAAAGAGAGATGAAGCAATTCAATCAAACTCCACTAGAGTTGGGCCCAACCTGAGGACCTGGAGGGGGAAAAGGATAGAAATAGAGGGGGTCAGACATAAAGTCTGGCGAGTATGATAATTCTAACAATACTATAATCAAAATAATTAGACTAAGGCATAAGCTGGAAGACAAGTAAATGTCTATGAACTCTTAGGAAGATAAAGATGGCATTTAAGATAACGTTAAAGATAATGGTAAAGGCACACCTAATTACTAACGAATGATTACTACACTGCACCGCACAATACTACACTGCACCACACCAGTCACCCTAAAGGTTTATCCCACTTGCTTCACACAGAAACTTTATAAATAGCCTTACGTACCCCTAGCTGCCTACATAGGTGTCGTCTGCCCCTATCTCCACTAGGTGTACCCCACTACCCACTTTCGATCGGCTCCCTACTCGTAGATACCCGTGCTGGCCCCACAGTGGGGTGTATCACTCCCCTAAAGTGGCAACCCGATACAACTTGAGAATGCACGGCTTATACCTACACGATGCAACAACGTCTTACCTACCAGCCCGGGTCCACACACGCATACGAAACCCGTTGGACTTGCGTTGCCACCGCTCCCCGTTTTGGCCTCTTACAGTCGAACCCAGCATGCGTGTCCCGTCCTCGACTTGGGTCGAGCCCACAAAGATACGTTTGGGATATTGGTCGAAATGGGCCCCCACAAGCTACCCACCTAAGCTTGTCACTAGTATATCTCACTTAACCCTCTTAGTCATGTTCATTTACATGTGTGTTTGGTTAAGTCTTACTAATCGTATTTCACATGCCACTAAGGGCACCCCCTAGATTCCTCATGCCACCCAAGGCACCTACTTAACCCCCATGTCCCACCTTACATGTTTATCTGGTTAAGTATTTCTTAATTCATTCAGGCCATAACCTCATAAAGACCTCTCACATTAGACTGGCATTTATGGCAGCTGGATTTGTCGGGCGGGTCCGGGCAGTCTTACACCATAAAAGAGTCTAACCTCGTGTCTTTACAACCGTTATGCTTTAGTTTAGGCCTAGGACCTCTCACATTGGGCTGACATTTGTGACCACTGGATTTGCCGGGCGGGTCCGGGCAGGTTTACGTCACAAACGAGTCCAACCTCGTGTCCTAAGCATTGATTAACACTTAAAATCTTTTACCCCAGTTTTAATAATTCCCTATTCAAATTAATAATTAAGTCAACTTTTAATGTTGTCCATAATTGACTCAATTATGGCCATCCACTTATGGCATGCAAAATCATATCAATTGCATCCCAACTTTTTAATATTAAATCCTTAATATTACCCATACCCCACGTTTATACGTTCGCTTATTCAACGCATAATATAGGCTAGACTTGTATAGTCTAATACCTAGCACGAAGATAAATTATCACAACATATAGACAATTAAAATAAATCTAATCATAATAGGGGTGAAACTTGCATAAACTACACATGTTGAGGATCAAAAGGTATCAACTTGTTAAATGTCTCAATTTATATGATATGATCATAGCCCAAATCTATACATAAACTTGCATACGGGGTTTTTAGGCAACATAATGATGGTGTGAACTAGCATAGGATATCACATATGTCATAGCATAATTCTAGATGTCATAATAGATGTCTTGGTATATGTTCATAACTTTTCTAATCAATCTAACTTGCATATGTGACTTGTCATATAGATCAACATAACCCAAACATGATGATTTAATTAATATGAACTAACTAGCATAGATGGTAACATCATGGCCTTTTTAACATGTATGATTCATCACAACTTAGCATAGAAACTTTCAACATACATAATATCATCATAGCATGATTTACAACATATAAGATATCATCATCACATAACATTGGATTTACAATATACATGATAGCAAAAGGGGTTTACAACAACATATATGATAATTCACATCATCTACTCATAATCCATTCATAACTCAACCTAATTAAAATGATAATAATCTTGTTAAGATCATCATACTCACAATTTAGAGAAGAAAAGAGAGAGTTTTGCTTTGCTTTAGGGTTGAGAGAATTAGAATTGAATTTGCTTTTCTTCTTTCTTAGTTGGCGGCGGCTCCATTGATTTCCATGGCAATGGTATGACGGTAACTATTCTATTTTAATTAGGTTTAGGGTTAGCATTAGGATGTATTTATAGGTGTAGGAAGTTATTTAGGACCATTAGATAAACCCTGAACCATGAGAACCAATCAAATGCAAAATCTGCATTTGAGCGAATCGGCCCATGGGTTGACAGCCAAACACCCTGGATTAACCCCTAGTCGACCCAGCGGGGCTCAGGTCGACCTCAAAAATGGACCGGTTCGGTTATTCCCCCTCCCAATTCGCTGTTTTGAACTTTTTCGCATATTTATTTATTTAATTTATATATATATATATATATATTTCTCTGCGCAACCCATTTCACTTAATTCTTTTCTAAAAATTAAGTATGCTTTAATTTGTGAATTTTAATGTTATAAAATTACGGGGTGTTACATTCTCCCCACCTTAAAGGATTTCGTCCATGAAATCTCCAAGTCAAGAAGAATGTATATCCTACCATCTGATCGTCCATCTACTCAACCATCAAACACCAGCATCCATTGTCCTTAAAAGACTTCTAATGCTTTAATGTTTATATGCACAGTTTGTGTATATGTCCATATCTAATGCAAAATTAGGCGGTCTACTGATTCAGTCGACCTCCTTAGTGCAATTCATGATAGTGCCATGCGTCCAATATGTATGCAAAAGATTCCTAATGATACATATTAATTCTATATGCGTGCACAACCATCCACCCGAATGCAGCAGCTATATGATAATACAACCATTATACATCCGTTTTACTAAATACATCCATATATATGTAATATGCAATATGAAGTGACTGAGCCGATCTGGTGCCTAATAGTGTGTGTATATGCATCCACGAGCAACCACTAGCAAACACTTGCATCCACTTTGCATCCACCATACATAACATGTCTCAAACACATGTTTCAACCATAGGATTATCCTAACTAAAGGTCAAAGATACTAGCGAGAGGATATACTAAAGATAAGATAAGTACAAGCTAAGCGATAAAGGAGAAATTAAAGGACATACCCTAAAAAAGAAAAGGGTATCGTGAACGCATCTTCTCTTCCGTCTCCCAAGTAGCGTTGCTCTCATTATCTCCCCATTGCACTTTGACTAGTCTGACCTCTTGATTCCTCAACCTCTTGATCTCCGACCCAAGAATGCGCGTAGGAGCTCGTCGAATTGTCGCATCACGCGCTATCTCCACCTCTGTAAGAAAGCTCGGCTCTACCACTTTCGCGGTCGCGTGCAAGCACTTCCTCAAATGTGACAAATGGAATACGTCGTGTACACCACTAAGTCTCTCGAGCAACTCCACTCTATACGCCATCTGTCCAATTTTCTCCTTAATAGGAAATGGCCCTACAAACCTTGGTGCTAATTTCCCAACGGACCCAAAGCGAACAACGTTCCGTAATGGAGACACTTTGACAAAGACCATGTCCCCAACTTCAAACTCGAGATCTGTCCTCCCTCTTATCCGCATAAGATTTTTGTCTATCCTATGCTGCTTTCATCCTCCTTCGAATCAAGTCGATCTTCTCCGAAGTCTCCCTAATCATATCGAGCCCAAGTAAGATCATATCCGTAGATTCCCACCAACATGTAGGTGAGCGACAAGGTCGTCCATATAGAGCTTCGAATGGTGCCATACCAATGCTGGACTAAAATCTATTATTATATGCGAACTCAACCAATGGAAGATGCTCTTCCCATGTACCCCCAAAGTCTAGGATACATAGCCTCAACAGATCCTCTACAATGCGATTCACCCTCTCAGTCTGGCCGTCCGTCTGAGGATGATATGCGGTGCTCAAACATAACTGAGTCCCTACCGCCTCTTATAAGCTTCTCCAAAATTCGCTAATGAAAATAGGATCGCGGTCGTTCACTATGCTAGAAGGAACACCGTACAAACGAACTATCTCTCGAACGTATACAGAAGCTAACCATGGAGAAGCCCTCTTACTCTTCACGGGAATGAAATGGGCGCTCTTAGTAAGTCTATCAACTATAACCCAAATTCCCATATTACCCTTCCTTGATCGCGGTAACCCATCCACAAAATCCATCGAGACACTTTCCCACTTACATAGTGGAACCTCCAATGGGTGAAGCAACCCACCAGGTTTCTTTTGCTCCGCTTTTACTTGTTGGCACACCAAGCATCTAGCGACATACTCGGCCACAACTTTCTTCAAGTCGGCCGAAAAGTAAACTCTCTTCATGTCTTTGTACATCTTTCCCCGCCGGGATGAATGGTCATCTTCGAACGATGTGCTTCGTCAAGAATAGTCTTCCTTAGGTCATCGTCTTTTGGTACACAAAGTCTACCGTCCCTACGTAACCAACCCTTGTCGTCTAGGTTATACCTACGGAGATGGCTTGATGAATCCCCTCCTTTGAGTTTTTCTACTAACTCAACCAACTGTGGGTCGTCTCGCTGTGCCTCGCCAATCCGTCCCAAAAGCGTAGGTCTGACCTCCAAGGATGCTAGCAAACCGGGTACGAAGTCAACGGAAGGTCTAAAGTCAAACATCGAAATGAATTCTAAACTTTGCCGCTCAACAAACAAAGGACTTAAGGATAATCTTTTTCTACTTAAGGCATCGGCCACCACGTTACCCTTGCCAGGGGTATATGCTATCTCAAAGTCGTAGGACGCTAAGAACTCCATCCACCTTTGCTGCCTTAAGTTCAAGTCCTTTTGAGAGAATAGGTATTTTAAAGACTTGTGGTCAGTGAATAATTCGAATTTCTCGCTAAGAAGATAATGACGCCAAGACTTAAGTGCGAAAACAATAGCGGCCAATTCTAGGTCATGTGTAGGATAATTTTCCTCATGCGCTCTCAACTGCCTTCCACCATAGGCTATTACCCTACCCTCTTGCATTAAGACTGCACCTAGTCCTATCCCACAAGAGTCAGTATAAACGGTAAACGGCTAACTCCCGTCTGGAAATACTAAGACTGGGGTTGAAGTCAAAGCTCTCTTCAAACGTTGGAACGCATCATCACAATCTACGTCCCATGTGAAAACTAGGTTCTTCTTCGTCAAGCGTGTCAATGGAGTTGATATCTTTGCGAAGTCTTTGATAAACTTCCTATAGTAGCCAGCCAACCCCAAGAAACTTCTCACTTCGGTAGCAGTTTTAGGGACCTTCCAATCTTGGATGGCCACCACCTTCGCGGGATCCACGACTATCCCTTCTTTGGAAACCACGTGCCCCAAGAACCGTACTTCCTTCCTCCAGAAGTGACACTTAGAAAATTTAGCCTTAAGGCTATGCGCTCGTAGGGTCTCCAACACTTCCCTAAGATGTAGGGCATGCTCTTCTTCATCCTTAGAAAAGATCAAGATGTCATCTACAAAGACTACCACGAATTTGTTAAGGTACTCCCTAAACACCCTACTCATCAAATCAACAAAATATACTGGGGCGTTTGTCAAACCGAAGGGCATCACTAGCCATTCATAGAAACCGTCCAGAGTCCTAAAGGCAGTCCTGTCTATGCTATCCTCAGCTACTCTCAACTGATGGAACCCAGTGGCTAAGTCCAACTGCGAAAACACTAAGGCGCCAACTAACTGATCGAAGAGATCGTCAATCCTCGGCAGTGGGTGTCTGTTCTTCTTAGTAAGTTTATTAAGTTCTCTATAGTCCACACATAGTCTAAGGGACCCATACGCCTTCGTGGCAAATACTACTGGAGCACCCCACTCCGATATACTTCGTCTTATGAACCCCTTCTCAAGCAACTCCTTCATTTGCTTATCGAGTTCCCTCCTTTCACGTGGAGCTATGTGGCGTACTGGCAAAGATATTGGTTTCGCATTATCCACAAGATATATTCGAAAATCTATCTCCTGCTTCGGAGGCAAGCCCTTCACCTCCTCAAACACATCGTAATATTCTTGGACCACTCTAACAGATCGTAGATTTTCCTCAAACGCGTCAAACGATTCTAGATAACTTAGCATAACCGAATTTATGGGATTACAGAAGATTTCGAGAGTGTTGCCAAGGCGAGTCACGAGCCTAACTACTCTCCTTTCACAATCAAGAACGGACCCATTTCTGGATAACCAATCCATTCCTAAAATTAGCCCATAGCCCGTGAAGCCCAACACATAAGCATCACATCTAAATTCAACGCTAAGTATGGAAATTTTCAAATCCAAACACATCATGGACAAATAAGCTGAGCCCCCAATTGGATTCGAAACAACTAAGGGATCCTCTACTAAACTGGTGTTTAAGTGTAGTGATTTAACTAATGATGTAGAGATGAACGAATGTGATGCGCCCGAATCGAATAAGGTACGGACGGGATGATCAAACAGAAAAACTAAGCTTTCAACAGAAATGGTTCTGCCTCGTTCTTGTAGCGGTAGGGCCGCGAGAGCCTGAACTTTTCCCCTTGCCTGCCCTGGTGCTATAAGAGCCTGCACCTGTCCTCCCGAGTTAGCTCCTGCCCTCTGCCCCTTCTTTGGGCAGTCCTTCACTAAATGCCCCGCATCGCCACAATGAAAACAGCCTGTCTTCTTTTTCTTTCGGCAATCCTTGCTGAGATGGCCTGGGGTTCCACAGTTAAAACATTTCTTATTTCCCTTGCCGTTATTGTCTTTACCACCCTTCTTGTTTTGATGTTGTGGTTTCTTCTGATCCCCCTTCTTCTCGGGTGCCTTATCAGCTTTAGCGCTTTTCTCCTCATGCATGAGCGCCATTTCTACTAACTTCTCAAAGGTGGCCCCCATAGGGATGTGGGTCATAGCCAACCCTTGCAATGGTTCATTCAAGCCATTCACGAACCTCAGCGCCTTCTTCTCCGGTGTGTTCACTAGGTCCAAGCCAAACCTTGCTAACTGATTAAATTTATTGACATATTCTTTCACTGATGAGCTTCCTTGCTTCAATGTCAAGAACCTTTCCATATATAGATATTCTTCCGCCCTTGAGAGAAACTTCGCCTCGAACCTACGTCTGAAATCCGCCCAAGAGTAAACAATACGCTCCCCATTAGTGACCTCCCACCAAAACAAGGCCTCTCCCTTCATCAACCAAGCTGCTAAACGAACTCTCCTCCCTTCTTCTACTTCAAAGATTTCTAGCAATTCTTCCACCTCCTTAAGCCAATCTCTAGCTTCCACAAACGTTTCTGACCCTTGAAATGGTTTTCCACCCATAGCCTTGAATTCCTTGTACGTCTTTGCAAAAGTATCTACGCAAGGAGGAGGAGGAGGAACGGGTGCAACTGGTGGTGGAGGAACATTGGCTGGACCTGCAGCGGCCCTAGCCTCCAATAGCCTCCTATACCATACTGGTATCGTTACACCGTCGGGTAGATTAAGATCTTCAGCCATGCTGAAACGCAAAAGGAAAGATTCAAAATGGAGAATTCGAAAGATAAAGATATGTGGCTATTGGGGATTATGTTTTTCTTAAAAACTTTTCTCTTTAAATTTCTCATTAAAACATGTTTTTGAAAACTTTTCTTCCAAAAATAACTATTTTTTTAAAGTATTTTTATCTGTTCTGGTAACCTTAAGCTCTGATACCACGTGTAACACCCCACGTCCATTAATGTCACTCATAAAGGGAATGCATTAACTTCCATGGAGGTTATAAGTGAATATAGAACAGAAAAATTACAACAAGACAGATAATAAATAGTACTTGGAAATCTAAAACTTCATTTTATTGCAGCGGAAACTAAACATGTTTGTTACATCATAAAACCATAGATCATAACCAAGTACAATATCCATCTTCATAAAAACAAAATACATAATCCCATTACATAAATAGCCATTAAAAAGATAACAAGCTGGACTTTACTTCAACGGTCCAAGCTTTCCAAAGAGAGATGAAGCAATTCAATCAAACTCCACTAGAGTTGGGCCCAACCTGGAGGGGGAAAAAGGATAGAAATAGAGGGGGTCAGACATAAAGTCTGGCGAGTATGATAATTCTAACAATACTATTATCAAAATAACTAGACTAAGGCATAAGATGGAAGACAAGTAAATGTCTATGAACTCTTAGGAAGATAAAGATGGCGTTTAAGATAACGTTAAAGATAACAGTAAAGGCACACCTAATTACTAACGAATGATTACTACACTGCACCGCACATTACTACACTGCACCACACCAGTCACCCTAAAGGTTGATCCCACTTGCTTCACACAGAAACTTTATAAATAGCCTTACGTACCCCTAGCTCCCTACATAGGTGCCGCCTGCCCCTATCTCCACTAGGTGTACCCCACTACCCACTTTCGATCGGCTCCCTACTCGTAGATACCCGTGTTGGCCCCACAGTGGGGTGTATCACTCCCCTAAAGTGGCAACCCGATACAACTTGAGATTGCACGACTTATACCTACACGATGCAACAACGTCTTACCTACCAGCCCGGGTCCACACACGCATACGAAACCCGTTGGACTTGCGTTGCCACCGCTCCCTGTTTTGGCCTCTTACAGTCGAACCCTGCATGCGTGTCCCATCCTCGACTTGGGTCGAGCCCACAAAGATACGTTTGGGATACTGGTCGAAATGGGCCCCCACAAGCTACCCACCTAAGCTTGTCACTAGTATATCCCACTTAACACTCTTAGTCATGTTCATTTACATGTGTGTTTGGTTAAGTCTTACTAATCGTATTTCACATGCCACTAAGGGCACCCCCTAGATTCCTCGTGCCACCCAAGGCACCTACTTAACCCCCATGTCCCACCTTACATGTTTATCTGGTTAAGTATTTCTTAATTCATTCAGGCCATAACCTCATAAAGACCTCTCACATTAGACTGGCATTTATGGCAGCTGGATTTGCCGGGCGGGTCCGGGCAGTCTTACACCATAAAAGAGTCTAACCTCGTGTCGTTACAACCGTTATGCTTTAGTTTAGGACTAGGACCTATCACATTGGGCTGACATTTGTGACCACTGGATTTGCCGGGCGGGTCCGAGCAGGTTTACGTCACAAACGAGTCCAACCTCGTGTCCTAAGCATTGATTAACACTTAAAATCTTTTACCCCAGTTTTAATAATTCCCTATTCAAATTATTAATTAAGTCAACTTTTAATGATGTCCATAATTGACTCAATTATGGCCATCCACTTATGGCATGCAAAATCATATCAATTGCACCCCAAATTTTTAATATTAAATCCTTAATATTACCCCTACCCCACGTTTATACGTTCGCTTATTCAACGCATAATATAGGCTAGACTTGTATAGTCTAACACATAGCACGAAGATAAATTATCACAACATATAGACAATTAAAAAAAATCTAATCATAATAGGGGTGAAACTTGCATAAACTACACATGTTGAGGATCAAAAGGTTTCAACTTATTAAATGTCTCAATTTATATGATATGTTCATAGCCCAAATCCATACATAAACTTGCATATGGGGTTTTTAGGCAACATAATGATGGTGTGAACTAGCATAGGATATCACATATGTCATAGCATAATTCTAGATGTCATAATAGATGTCTTGGTATATGTTCATAACTTTTCTAATCAATCTAACTTGCATATGTGACTTGTCATATAGATCAACATAACCCAAACATGATGATTTAATTAATATGAACTAACTAGCATAGATGGTAACATCATGGCCTTTTTAACATGTATGATTCATCACAACTTAGCATAGAAACTTTCAACATACATAACATCATCATAGCATGATTTACAACATATAAGATATCATCATCACATAACATTGGATTTACAATATACATGATAGCAAAAGGGGTTTACAACAACATATATGATAATTCACATCATCTACTCATAATCCATTCATAACTCAACCTAATTAAAATGATAATAATCTTGTTAAGATCATCATACTCACAATTTAGAGAAGAAAAGAGAGAGTTTTGCTTTACTTTAGGGTTGAGAGAATTAGAATTGAATTTGCTTTTCTTCTTTCTTAGTTGGCGGCGGCTCCATTGATTTCCATGGCGATGGTATGACGGTAACTATTCTATTTTAATTAGGTTTAGGGTTAGCATTAGGATGTATTTATAGGTGTAGGAAGTTATTTAGGACCATTAAATTAACCCTGAACCATGAGAACCAATCAAATGCAAAATCTGCATTTGAGTGAATCGGCCCACCGGTTGACAGCCAAACACCCTGGATTAACCCCTAGTCGACCCAGCGAGGCTCGGGTCGACCTCAAAAATGGGCCGGTTCGGTTATTCCCCCTCCCAATTCGCTGTTTTGAACTTTTTCGAATATTTATTTAGTTTTTAATTTATATATATATATATATATCAATATATATATTTCTCTGCGCAACCCATTTCACTTAATTCTTTTCTAAAACTTAAGTATACTTTAATTTGTGAAATTTAATGTTATATAATTATAGGGTGTTACAGTGTTATACGGCGTGGTCCTTTGATTTACCGAACTTTAGAAATAAAGATTAATAACTGTTTTAGTTCTCACACATGTCCTTGTTTGGCATGCCTGTTAATAGGGTGCAGCATGATAGGGGTTCTCGCCATGGGGTTTGGTGGCGAACAGTGGGCTCTTATCCCTACATATCCCTGTTTAGGGTTGGTTGCAGTCGAGAGGCTGGCCGTAAAACAAGGCAGACTGGGGGATTAGGTGTGTGCCACGGTGGGTATTACCTGCTGCTTAGGGGGATGAAGGGATGGTTGCAAAGCCTACCGGATTTCATCAATTGTTACATTTGGTATCAAAGCTTTGGTTTACAAAGCTCGGAGAACAAGACGCGTTATAACCAAACGAAAGAATTCATCAGAGATTGGATTAGTAATATCCAATAGGAATGACTCGTTAGAGATAGGATCAGTAGTATCCTAGAACGAGTGTAAAGAGTGTATTTTAAAAAAAATAAAGATGAAAACAAATTTTGTTTTGAAAATTTAAACCATATTATACGTATTTGAATATTTATTTTAAATTGATTTGGACAATCCAATATATAAAGATTTTGCATATACGTCTGATCCACGTGTATTCGAAGTTTTAATATGCTGGATAGATATAGAATCACACTCTAGTCGCCCGGAGATGATTCTGATGATGCCGCAGCGTCATCAACATTTGTATTCGAGTTTCGAAAGTGGGATATCTATATATTTCCAATTGACTGGTGTGAGAACCAAAACTAGAGAGAGTCTGTTGTTGTGATTTGGCATCAAAAATCTAATTTTGGACTGTATATCAAAGTTATGAATTTGAAAAGCTAATCAAATAATTGATTGATGATTGTGTTGTGTGATTATTTATTTAAGTCAACATGTGAATGAACAGTAAATTTAGACCAAATTGAACCAAATATTGAATTGTATTGAAAATGGTTAGAAATTGCATGCATATACATGTGTGTCCACTGAACAGGTCATTGCAAAGAGGCTGGAGTAGAGGAATAAAATTGTTTGCCCGACAAATAGGTACATATTTATTGTATTTCTTGGGGTTTTTGATGATTTTATGAGCCATTGGCTAGCCGCTTGGCTGTTTCTTTTTCTTTTTGGATTGGAAAGGCCTATATGGAAATTTCGGGATTTTCCCGGTGCTCCCGTACAGGGGAGGTTATGGCGAAATTTTTCGAAAATTTAGGGTGTTTGCCAAATTTTTTGAAAAATTTGAAAAGTTCTTAGAAACTGAAAAGTTGAAGAACTTAAGCCATAATGAAAATAATGAAAGTTGAGTTGATTAGTTAAACAACTTTCAACTCCGTTCCTTTTTTAGGACGAAAAGATTTTTAAGTGGGGGAGATTGTAACAACCCGGAAAATCCGAGCCAATTTAAAAATTTTATTTTGGAAATTTTGATGAATTTCAGATATTCAAAATGATTTATTTTAAATAATAACGACGAGAAATTTATTTTGAATAGAATTAGAATGTATATATTTATTTGAATCGACGTTAGAATATAAATCTTTATTTTTAATCATAAAAGGAATTGAAAATGGCGTAGTAGTTCAAAAATTCGATTTCAAATTTCAAATGAATGTACAGGGTTCAAAATAAACCGGATTTTAGCGATATTTGAATCTATTTGAAAATATTTTTCCAGCGAATCCGAAAAATTGAGATTTCATAGCGGGGATAAAAAGTTATGCCCAGTTGAAAATTCAGAATAGTCGCTATGGAAAATATAGCCCTTAAAAATGGAAATATTGCAAACGACCTCCATTTTCGACGAAACCACTTTTATTAGATCTGGGATGTCAAGTTGTTGCTAGAATCCAAAATTCATAATTTTTGGGATTAATATGTGAGCGTGGCGAAGTAAAACGTGTTTAGTCAGTTTTTGTCAATTTAGATCGACCATAAAATGGCCATTTTTCAAACGGTCTTCAAATTTGACGAAATTAGTTTTGTTAGGACCGTATCGACAATATGAAGCTAGAAATAATTTTTTTGGAAATTTTAGAGTCAGTATGTGGCCATGGTAAATTGGAATGTGCGTTTGAATTTAAAATATAATGATTTATATTTTAAATTTTGCGGAAACTGATCGTAACAGCCAAATTGGGTTACGAAACATATACCATTGTGATCGTAATGAGGGTAATTAGCTAGTGGTGACAGTCGTTGGGTTTGAATTGGTGCTCGTGGCGTTACCCAAGTAATTTACGAATTAAGATATTATTATATAAATGCACAAAAAAGGGGTCAAACCCTTATTTTTTAAAACTGTTGGTCAACGACCCAGAAACCCGCCGTTCTCAAAATTTGAAGGCGGAGAAGCCTCCCGATCTTCTTCCCTAAAATACGATCAATCCGCGCAATAAAATCGGATGCTCCTGAGGGGAAAATCGAGGAGTTTTTTGTGACGACCCCAAATCCCGTTCAGACGGAGACAAGGGTTATCTTTGGAATATAACACAGAAACAGATAATAGCAGAACAGAATTAAATAAATACACCAGATAATGAACAATAGAATATACTGGATAAACGTAATCATCAGAGTTACACAGTGTACAGGATCATACTTAGTACAAATACAGTTCAGCTATACATAAATGTCTACACTGGAAATAAACAAAATATGTACAATAGGAGCTGAACAACATAAAAAGAGATAAATAATAAAATCCATCTTCAGCTCCAGCTATCTAGAAAGAACCAGCTAAACCTGAATACAAGGTTGCCCGTGTAGAAAAAGGAGCACCCGAGTTTGAAAGTGAAACAAACTACGAGTCAATCATGGGACTGGTATGAGAAATCTACTCAACACATTTATAATATGGCTAATCACAGGACCACGCCACTTTCGTGGAACGGGTTTACTCCATCGGATTGCCTGTGCTTTAAAACCAATCTTTCTTTTAAACAACGCAATGCTTTCTATAAAAATGAAGCTATTATAAGACTCAGTTCCCATCACACAATGCAACGCAAACCGTAGGATAGAGTTTTTACCTTATAATGGCCAAGATATGCTTGATACAAATAAAACAAAAGCATTTGATATTATTACTAGTGTTTATTTGATCCAAAAACAATTTCAAATCATAACTATCAATCATAGACGGCATGGGTACCATATATCATGTCGCCATATATATATATATATATATATATATATATATATATATATATATACAATCAAAACCGCACAGTCACGTATTTGGAAATTGGATTTCCGTCATGAACCAAGGCAAAAGATAGTCCTTACCGAATTCGAGACAATCTAGCCCATGTCTCAGGATCAGAGCTCGAGTGACCCTTGGAGCGACAGGGCCGGTCCACCGATGTGGATTAAAATTCCTGAACACTACGTTTCCCCGCCCTATGGGGCGTAAATGAGCCAACGAATGACTCCATCGGACCTGGATCGTCCGATCTAACCGAGGCGCCTCGTAACAGCAAAAACCACATAGATTAAAAGTATATAAATGTCAGGGCTGGTAGGTCACTGACACCACCCTAGCTAGAAAGAAACGCATGCCCTCCCTGAGGTCCTTCTCCCGTTTCTAGTTCATACCGGGGTGTGAGGCTCGCGAATTCACATTATACACAAAGCTACGCCACACAGGCGGTGCTTTGATCATCACCACAAGACTTTGCTTTTCAACAGAAGCCCCGATCATTTGCCACTTAGGCATGCCACACTAGAAATTCATGCCATGCGACTGATGTCCATCGATACACAACCTCTGAGCTCGTGCGTCTCAGAGAAGGGCGTTAAGCAAAAGAATAAATTCTCCACCGCCAAACAGATGTGTATTTAATAGAGATCAATCAACACAGAATAAAATCCAATGTCAGACACACAGTCCATTTACAAGTCCGTTCTGGGTCTGAACGAAACCGGAGGCACTAAATACCTCGCAAACCCATCGATCACCATGTACATCTGGACGATCACCACTCATTATCCATATTTCGGGATGCCTCCCAATCAGGACCTCGGTTACCATCCAAACCAGGTGAAGATCTCCGGTCTTCGACCACCGTCTTCATCTTCGACTTTCAATCGTCGGTCAATTATTTAAAATGAGAATTAACTCGGCCTTTTCAAATAATTCACGGATATTTAGAATTTCAAATCAATTTATTTCAATGGTTAAATCATTCGACTACACCAATTTTGTTCTTTAATGTAATTTTCACACCAAACACATTCAACCATCAAATACCACATAAATCGAGCAAATTCAGTTTATTTCCATTCCATATCGTTTATAATATTTTATAACGATTTATAGCTATTTTTATTTATTTTAAAATAGCCAATTTATTCAAAACGACGCTTCGGGCCGTAACGCGGCCGTGGCGCTGTTTTTCTTCAGATTTGATTTACACATATCTGAAAATCTAACCGTTGGATCTTCACAAAATTTACATCATTATAAAGATCTTTTCAAAACGAATCCAATGGTTCCAGTTTTGGGAAAATCCGACGGTCGGATCTCCCGGTATCATCATTTGAAGTTTCGATTTCAAAATACGAACTGCAGCGTCGTTATTCGATTAAATATAATTATATATATATATATAAATATAATAGTTTCTGGCGCTGTTTTTCTTCAGATTTGAATTAAACATTCCAGACAATCCAACTGTTGGATTTTTACAAAGTTGGTGCCGTTGGAAAGATATTTCCAAGGCGAACCCAACGATTGCGGTTTCGGGAAAATCCAATGGTCGGATTTCCCGCACTTGTTGTTTGAAATCACGGTTTCAAAACACGAACTGCACGGCCACGTTTCGTTTTAATTTTATTTATATTTATATATTTATATAAATATAGTTCATTTAACAATTTCAATATCGTTTTCACTTCAAATATTTCACTAACGCCTTTAAATTTTGGAAAATTTCACCATAACCTCCTTTGTACGGGAGGGGCTGGGAAAATTCCCAAATAGCCACACGGGCGTCTCATGTCAAAAAGAAAAAGAAAAAGCCAAGTGGCTAGCCAACAGGCTCATAAAATCATCACCCAAACAAAACAGTAAATGTGTACCTATTTGTCGGGCACAAAATTTTATTCCTCTTCTCTAGCCCCTTTGCTATAACCTGTTCAATAAATATGCATGTACATATATACAGTTCTTATCACTTATCATTTTCCATTCAACTTCATATTTGATTCCATTTGGTTTAAAAACACCATTCATTCTAATGTTGCATGCATAGGCTAAAATCATATCATTAGCTAATTAATGTATATTTCAACTCATGCATATTTTATTTGAACAAGTGGCTATTTTTAACACTTCACATTTCAAAGATGATAATTTTGGCGAATTAAAACACATTTCAACACATGACTATTTTCTTTAGTTCCTATGCATGTTGAAAATAATATTTCTTCACAAATATTTATTTCAATGTCTGCATACCTTTAGCATATCACATAGATGATAAAAATGATATTTTTATCCTTTAAAATATTTATTCGACAAATAGATGTTTTCAACACTTCATAGTTTCAATAAAAATGTAATTTTTATTGTTCGATCATTTTATTCAACACATGAACTTTTCCACTACACACACTTCTCAACACATGAGCATTTCCACACATGGATATTTTATTTATGTTGTTCATATAAGAAAGATATAATTTTTGTTGTTGAAACTATTTATATATAAAGCAAATATTTTACATACTTCATATATATTATAAAAATGTGATTTTTATTATTTTGACACTTCATTCATTCACAAATGAATTTAATTTTCACACATCCCTTTTCAACACATGAACATTTCCACACATGGATATAGTTTCAACATATGACTTTAATTTCAACGCATGAAAATAATTTCAACATATGAAAATTATTCTAACACATAAAGATTATTCAAAATTTCGGCATCATAACGGTAGGGTAGTTAAAACCGGCACCGTCCCTAGTACAGCTCCTCGCTCTACCTTAAAACCTCGCGGTTTTTGACAATGGGGATTCATGCATCTAATTCGCACGCAGGCGGCATGTTTTATTTTTATTTCCACGAATATTTCCAATTCATTTCAATCACCAATGGGTATTTTTCAACCACAATCAACCAATATCAACCACAAACAATCACAATCAACCATTCGCTATCAATCAATTTTCACACCAATCACAGTCAATAAATATCGTCCATGGTTTGTGGACGAGGGGCGTGTATATATATATATATTTATATATAGCAATTCACTTTTATTTCAACACATATATAACTTATACATCGAACGTACAACTTATACAACGCTTATACATGAGGTGTACAACGCTTATATAACTCATACATCGACTATATTATTTATACATCGTCGTTTTCCATATCGTTTATAAATTAGAAATCTCACATTGGGTTCCACTCCACCAAAAATAGCAGAAGGCTCAGAAAAATATGCGGTCTCTTCTAGAAGGTAGAAGACGTCCACACGAGTCCACTATCTTTTGTTTCACTGAATTTCGTCAAGAAATGAAAAAGATATGATTTTTATAAGTTTGCAACGGTTTAAAGGTGTTAAACTGTTGAAAATAAACCAAAGCCGTTACCTTCAATAAAATGTTCAAAACTAGGTTTGATTCTTGCTCCCTATCCGTTGCACGATACGAAGATCGGGTTGTACCACGTCGAAGAGCTTGGAGTCGCGCACTAGGCGGTGGTGGCGCTGGTGAACTCGACGGCGAGATGACTCCCTGGCGGCGCGATGAACGATCAGACTTTGGAGGCTTCAAACGAACGAAATACTCAACGAAAAAATCGAAACCAGGTATGGATTTGAAGCTCGTCTCGAGCACTTCAAAATTCTCAACTGGAGGAGGGGCTGATTTTGCTTGGTTTGGTCGAAAAATGAAGGGGAAGCGGCGAACTCCTTTCCGTCGTCGATCGGCTGTTACGGGGAGAGAGAAAAAAGGATTTTTTTAATAAAAATTCTGATTGGCCGGTGGAGTTTTAAAGGGGTTTTCTGACACGACCACCAATCTAAACCCAACGACTATCGTCCCTAGCGTTTTACCCCTATTCTGAACACAATGGGATATGTTTCGTAGGCCCATTCGACTGTTTCAGTCAGTTTTCCTTCAAATTAATATATATATCATTCAATATTCAATTTGAACGTGCATTTCAATTTGCCAGGGCCACAAACTGATTCGAAAAATTCCAGAAAAATAAATCTAGCTATGTTTTGACGATACGGTCCCAACAAAACTAGTTTCGTCGAATTCTGAGACTGTTTGCAAAAAGTCCCATTTCTGGTCGATCCAATTTAATTGTAATTGACCAAAACACGTTTTCCTCACGCTCACATACTAGCTTCAAAAATTATGAAATTTGAAACCTAGCAATAACTTCACATCCCGGATCCAACAAAAGTGGTTTCGTCGAATTCCGAGGTCGTTTGCAAAATGGTCAATTTCACGGGCTATATAAATTCCATAGCGACCTTTCTGAAAATTCATTTGGCCATAACTTTTGCTTTCCGCTATGAAAATTCGATTTTTCAGATTCGTTAGAAAGGTATTTACTAACGGATTCAAATATTTTTGGTTTCACTCAAATCCGTTTTGTTTTGCACCCGGTACAGTCCGACAAAGTTTGAATTCAATTTTTGAAATTGCAGCGCCATTTCAGGCCTTGTTTATAGTTATATTTGTTTTCAATTGTCGATTCAGACTTAGTTTTCATCGCTATTATTTAAAATATTTATTTTAAATATTTAAAATCCATTATTTTATCCAATTTAAAAGTTTTAAATTGGTTCAAATTTTCTGGGTCGTTACATTTTTCTTGCTCTTCAAATATATACCAAAGTTATTTGTTTTCTTATGGAGCTCGATTTTTGAGCTGGAAGAGGCATCGCCTCGTGGACGTTTGCATCACCACCGGAGCGTCGGATTCGACATCGTGCACCTTGTTGGAAAGCTCCTTCAACGCTCGACATCGTGAGAGCCGCATATCAACGTCACGGCAACTCTGGCGATCGGAAATAGGAACCCTAGCTATCGAGTAAATGGGTTTGAACGTGAAGCTGCTCTAGATGAAAACGAAGATGAGCGATGGTTTATACAGTGAATCTTTTTATATTTTTTTCCTTATTTTATTTATTTATTAGTTTAACTACTTCAAAATATAAACGTAGATTAAAAATAGTTAAAAAATATAAACATAGATTAGAAAAAAATTAGTTTTAATTTATAAAAAGCTTTATAATTTTTTTTTTTTGAAAATAAAAATGTGTGATCTTCTGAAGAGAAGAGAGCACACATATATATAATAATGTCAAAGATACAGAGTCCGACTATAGTACATAAGAATACAAGATAAAACCTAACATGACTCTAGGGATGTAAGGATCGTAGATAGATGAGCTCCGGATAAACCACCGCCCATCTACTCCAATATTGAGTCCCGACAAGGCTACCACCCGATATTGGAGTATATCTACTCCAATACAATAACCTATACTCTCTAAGTAATGACAAAAATAATGAAGTACAACAACAAAAAACTCTTTAACAAGAAGCCCAAATGAAATGTGAATCATCAATCCAAATAGAAATCCTCTAAGCTTGACAATAATGTCCATCAACCTGAACACCTGAAAAGTACATAACTGCTACCGATCCATCCTGCTATCCACTAAGCACTACCTTTTAATCAACAACCTGAATCTGCGAAAAGCTCAACAAACTATTAGTAATTTGTCACACATATATATATATGGGAATAAATGTATCTAAATATATATATATATATATATATATTATAAGCATATATATATATATATTCATACATATTTATTTACCATACACATATGTGTAGAAGAAAAATGCAATGAAAAAATATTAAAAGAAATTAACAACCAATGCGATATCTATGGCCAAAAAAATTATTGATTCTAATAAATAGATACAAATTGAATCTAACCTTAATCAAAAAACTCTCAAAGCCCGATTCCCCAAATAGCTTGTAATGTGAATTAGACATCCAATTCAAGCAAAAATAAACTATTTTAATGATTAAATTATCCGTAGAAATAGAATTAGACTGAAAACATCTCTGATTTCTCTCAAACCAGATGAACCAACTTATGATAGTAACTAAAGAATCTAGAATGTATCTTTTACTACCAGTATAAACAAATCTATAGGAATCCCAATATTCGACACAACTATTGTATGAGTTAGGACAATCAAAAACAAATATCCGTAAAACCATACTAAGTATAAAGTTTGTGATATTGCATGAGAAAAATAAATGATCAACATCCTCATTCATAAGATTACAAAATCATTTAAAACATGGTTCACGATAAACCCCAAAATCACATCACATCACATTTTTACTACCAGTATAAAAATATGATTTTTATTTATTGAAATGATTTGAGAAGAATTGGGATGAAAAATTCCATATTTGAAAAGATAAAAATATATTTTTATCGAAATGAACTAGTTGTTAACTAGAAAAATATTCCAATGGTTATAAATAAATAAATTGGATTGGATTTGAATTGAAATTATCTTTGGATATTTTCGATATTGGATTCCGTGATTATACAGATATCGTGATGGGAATATGGAAGATATCGATATCGTTATCCCCGATATGATACCTGTTGGTTTAAGGATTTGATGTTGAATATAAGTCGATACTTCAAAACCTTATATTTAATGTCAAATTGGATTGATTGATTGTCACTATAAGAAAAACTGCATATAGCAGTGGCAATATTCGCTTTTAATCCGTCGCTAAATTGACATTAGCGACGGATTTCCTGCATAATACTATGGTCGGTAAAAACCATGACGGTAAATGTGTCAGATTTTTGCGATGGAATTTACCATGAGTTTTCCGACGGTTTTCCGTCATTTTACTAATTACATAATAAAAATATAATTTTATTTATTAATTTAATTTTAATTTATTTACCGACGGATAAGTAATTTATAATAAATTATTATTTATAAAAGACGTTGGTAAACCCTTACTAATTTCCAAAGGATTAGCGACGAAAAATAAATTAAGGTAAACTTAACCTCACTTTTTGTTGTTGGTAATCCGCCGCTATTCCCCTTCTGATCTTCTCTACACACACACACATATAGATATACACATATATGCAAACACACACACACACACACACATATATATTCATATAACACATATACAACAAACATCATTCAATTGTGAACAATTAAATAAATAACATATCAAAAAAAAGATAAATTAGCCAATAATATTAATTTAGAACTTAAAAGAACATTCATAATCACATACAGAAAAACCGCAACATCCATAATCCTTCATCAATTCATACACCGAGCTGAATTATGAAGAACAAAACTATTCAGTTGGTGCTAACATTATCCACAAAATTGCATGTTGTGATTAGTCTCTTGTAAAATTATAAACCATGGGCTACTTCACTTCATCTCTCAAACTCATACTGCCAATTCTCTTCCTCCGCTTTCCGACACTTTTGAGATACCTAACCTTTTGTTCTTTTTCTACCAAACATTCATCTCGTCTTATCGCTACTGACATCATCAAGAAAAAGATGGTTTTTAGTATAGAAATGGTGGATGCCCCTCGCACTTATAGTAGAGAAGACAGCATTTTCTATAATTAAAGTTAAGGTGAAAAAATAGGACAACTAACATGCCTGGATTTGGGAGTCTTCTGGATACATTGCTGCTTGCTCGATTAATCTCTTTAATGAGCTAGTGCATAGAGCTACTTCCCCAGCCAAAACCTTGACCTGTTCCCTCAGAAGATCTATTTGATTTATTATGGTTGATCCTGTCTGTACAACAGTCAAGTTTGGTTGCAGAATATTTCCAAATTACATTCAATGCAGCTTTAAAACAAAAACGATCTTGAAGCATATATTTTTTTTCACTATGCACTTTGATTCTTCTTTTGCATGAAAAAAGTAGAAAGTAATGTCTTCTTATTACTAAACATTATGCTTTGAATTTCTACAGCACTGCTAGCAGTACTTGTAATATTATAGTTTTTAAATTTATCAGAAAGTTAGAAATTTAGCATATAAATACAGTAGCTTTCAGTTAACTGAATTCATAATAATCATTATGCACCAGAAACAGTTAAAGCAAAAGGGAAATGAGGCAACCCTTCCGTGTTTTGTCAAGCAACTCATACTTCCTGCATTTCATGTTCTACATTCAAAAGTTAAAATAATTAAAGAGATTTAAACTGATATGTTACTAGAGAATGGCGATGGTAATTAGTAATTACTGTCCTATGCATCAAGCTTTTTTAACTTCTAATGGTGTAGGAGCTATTTAGAAATGGAAAAGAGATCGAAAATATACATACATGAAGAAGACGAAGCTCCACTTGTGCCCGAGCGGACTACTCAATATATCCACTTAGCCAAAATGACCGTCTCTTCAATAATTTCCACTGCAATATAACATGGCTTCTCTTTGACAATATATCCACCTATTTTATCCCATTAGTATAGCTATGTCACATATAGACAATGGATGACCAAAATAGGCACTGCGTACCAATTTTGGCATCATCTGTTATCAGTAAATTCAATAATGACTAATAAAACACATTGAAAAAAAATAAGCAGCCAAAATTTTCATTCAAATAGCATATAGTAACTAGCATGCTGAATACATTCTTCACATTTGTTTCTGGATGTGGTTAATTAGAACGCCTAATATGAATTTAACTCCAAATAACTGATCAATAAGATATAGGGAAGTTTTGATCCACCTAAACTAATAAGAGTCTGTACACCAAAATCAGCTACAGTAACCGGAGTCTGGTCGTTCTTCTCAATTATCCGATCATCATTGGAGACCAATGTCCGTTGACCTGAAATAAATCACCGTCCTATAATTTCTAAACAGGACAACAGAAATACATGAACATAAATGACAAATAGAGAACGAATAATAATAGAAAATTTACGTCCGTACAGAAACGGCAAGCTCTCTCGACTACTTGAGTTGAACGGCACATGCTACTAGAAAATGGAAACACAACTTCGACTAAAAACTCACCACCACCAGATCTACGTACAAATCGGATCCTACCAGATCCATGCGTAGATCTATCGCGCAACCCGCGACCACTGATTTCCGAATCCAAGCTTGTTATTTCTAAACCTGCCTCCGATTTAGTACCGAATTGCTAATTTATTTTGCTAGGAAAAGAAAGAATCAGATGATGGAGAAGGAAAGAGAATAGGCGGCGTGGATATTTCCGAAGATGAGAAGATGAGACGCGGTTTCTTGATTGGGAATAAAGACGCTGATTGGAAAATAAAGAGCCTGCGAGCCAAAAATTTAATTCTGGAGCCAAAATTTCGCTGTAGAGCCAAAATTAAATTTTAGATATCTCGATACATTAAGTATTTTTGTCAAGAACATAATGCTTCGTACTATCAAATTTTAAAAATATATACACGCATTGTACTGCCAATAATTTAATTCTGGATGTTGCAACCACCGACGTTAATTTCTTCCCTAGGAATGAAGGAATTTACTAGACTTAAATATTGTCTAATTTCTGTTGTTAATTATTGAGTAAGATTCGCTCTAAGGCACGAAAGATTCGCTGTCTTTCAAGAATGTTTTCCCCTTTCTAAATCACAATAGGTTCATTGAAAACTTTCTGTCAGGATACAATCGAGGTTATCTATGCAAGTTGTGATTACTTGCACAGATCAGAAGAAGCACTTAGAGTTAATTTGATGATGTAGAAGATAGAGGAATTTGAGAAAGAGAATGAAAAAAGTGAAGTCCGTGATGAGAGAACGCTCTATTTTATAGGTGACGAAACATCTATTCGTCTACGGGTGTCCGTTGGATTTAAACGGTAGTGACTGTTGTCTAACGATTATTCTCATTGGCTGTCGAATTCGAATTCAACAACACATAAAATATACTGTTTCGGACGGGGCGCTGCCCCGCACCCCACCGGGGGAGCTGCCCCCTGGACCCCCGCGACTTGACCGGGCAGGTCGAACCCCGTTAGCGGGGGCGTTGCCCGCGCACCCCTACCTTGGGGGGTTGTCACCCCCTGGACCCCCCCTCCGTAGGGGATCATATTTGACAAAGGTTTTGGAAAAACTTTCAATAATTTCTAGCTAGGAATCCGTAGAGATTTTATAAAGTACTTGGTTTGGTTATGTAGATTTACTTTAGTCTTTATCTTAAATCCTTGGGTAAATACAAAATTTGGTCTATGAAAATGATATATCAGTTCATCATCGCCTTTTGGTGTTCAATCAAACATGTAATTCTCAAATGAATTGACATGGACTTACTTAATAAATGACTCCAAATAATATAATTTATTTTCGAATGAATTGAAACATACCGGTTATGATAAATTTATTTTAGAATTTTTAGATTTTAATTTTTTCAACAAAATATTAAACATTAAATAAAATTATAAATTATAAAATTGATATTAATTATTAAATAACCAATATAATAATTTATTAATTATTAATTATTACTTTTTAAATATTGAATATAATAATCGACTATTATTATTATTATTAAATATTAGATATTACCTCTTAATGTTAACTAATAAATTCAATTATTTAATAGTATTATAAAATATTATTCATTTTTATTAATTATTATTTCTTAATTTTTTAATATTAAATATTATTATTTTTAAATAACCAATATTATTTATTATTTAGTAATTATTATTTATCATTTTTACATATTAATATTAAATACAGTTACCAATTATAACTATTGAATAATAAATAATAAATATTAAACATCTCTTGTAAATCTGTTGGAATTCTGCTGCAAATTAGCTTCGATAAATATTCGTTGGTATTCTGTCTGTATTTGTAGCGGAAATTAGCGGCAGAATTTTTCTGTCGGTAATTTGACGCAATTTGCAATGGCTTAGTGAGGGATGACAGGAGACGACGGTAATAAATAAAAGAAAAAAAAGTTGAAAATTTAATAAACTATCCCTTGCAGATCACATGAAAATCCGCCGCTAATTAGCGACGGAATTTTACGCTGCTAAAAATCTATCGCTAATCTCGGTTTTTCTTGTAGTGTGTTTGGATGGTGCTCGACCAGTTTATGGGTAGAATATGCTTTTACATTTAGCATTGGGTTGGGTAGAAATATCTGTGTGCTAACACCTTGTGAAACACTTCACGATTTGACGATAAGGTGTTTAGCGATGTTGTGTTTATTTCAAATTTAATGAATGATTGTGAAATGATATTTTTCTTAAGTGAAAAAGAAATGTATTCCCGATTTTGGACGGGGAATGTTTTATAAAACAAAAAGGATTTTGAGGCACAAAACCCGATGATTTCTAAAATGATTTAGAAATGTATTATGGTTTTACATTGTATTTCATCGCGTATTGATTAGTTGCTATTAATGATGTATCTGTTTGGTGGCGGAGAATTTATTCTCTTGCTTAACACCCTTCTTTGAGACGTACGGGCTCAAAGGTTATGTGATTAATAGTGACTGATCATATGTGTGAATTACTGATGTGAAGTACTATATTTAGAAAGTACTTGTGATTATTATTTTGTGAAATGATTTTCCCTACTTCGGGATATGAAATGATTTAGTATGTAGCTAAATATTCGGGTAACCCTGAGACTAAAAGTATGGGTGAGAGGTCGGTGTAGCCTACCCCTGTGTGGGGTAGGTGCATCGTCGGTGTAGCCTACTCCTACGTGGGGTAGGTGCACATTTATATATCGAGTTGCGAGGTGCGTACCCTTTGCCTTGTCGATGGGGAGCACGATATTTGGTTGCATACTTGTTTGTATGCATTGTTATGTTTTGGATTTCATATTTCCAGACGATTT
Organism: Allium sativum; assembly: GCA_030737875.1. NCBI lineage: Eukaryota > Viridiplantae > Streptophyta > Magnoliopsida > Asparagales > Amaryllidaceae > Allium > Allium sativum. Next base: position 99,945,012 of record CM060909.1, read on the forward strand.
GATTTGAGATCCCGAAGTGAAATCTACTTTGATATAGAAAGTTAGATATGTATTTCAAATGATTTGAAATAAGAAATCGGGAATAAAATCCAAAGGAATAATTTCTATAAATTGAATTGGATTTAGAAAATCTAAGTGTAGTGATTAATCCAAGTGGGTAGATTGGGATATTGCATGTTGATTGATGCATAGTAGATCCATATATCTATATTGATTGTTGTTTATACATAGGCATTCATGGGGATAAACCCGTTCCGCGTTAGCGGCGTGGTCCCGTGATATGCCATATTATTAAATAAGTTAATTATAACTGTTTAGAGTTTCTCACACCAGTCCCATGACTGACCTGTAGTTTGCTTTTCCCTTGCAAACTCGGGTGCCCCTATTTTCCACACGGGCAGTCGAGTAGTTTTATTTTGCAGATTTATGAGCAGGATTCTAGATTGAAGCTTTAAGCTGTGTCCAGGCATTTACAGTCTTCCGCTGTGTAGTTTATATTTCCGTTGTGTATTGTATTACATTTATTGTAAAATTAATCTTCCGCTGTATTATATTTCAATATACTCTGATATTTTGTACTCTGATGTAACATTATTATGATGTTTATAGAAGTCTTCTGTTATTTGTTCTGATGTGTTGTATACCCAGAGTTAGCGTATGCGGGATTCGAACGATCTTGGTCGGAATAGCGATCGATTAGGTCCGGATGAAATCCGTGTCGTTTCAGCGTGGTATCAGAGCTTTGGTTTACAAAGCTCAGAGAACAAGACACATTAGAAACATAGGAAAGAATTCATCAGAAATTGGATTAGTAATATCCAATGGAATGACTCGTTAGAGATGGGATTAGTAGTATCCTAGAATGAGTGTGAAGAGTATATTTTTGAAAATGAAAACAAGTTTTGTTTTAAAAATTTAAATAAATTTTTCGTATTTGATTATTTATTTTATACTGAATTGGGACAATCCAATATATAATTTTTTTTGCATATATGTCTTGCAAACATGTATTCGAAGTTTTAATGTATTGGATAGTTATAGAATCGCATTCTAGTGCCCGGGGATAATTCTGGTGACGGGGCACCATCGCCAGTATTTATTTTCGAGTTTCGAAAGTGAGATTTCTATATATTTCCAATTGACTGGTGTGAGAACCGAAACTAGATAGGGCTTATTGTTGTGATTTGGCATCAAAAATGTGATTTTTGACTATATATCAAAGTTATGCATTTGAAATGATAACCAACTAACTGATTGATGGTTGTGTTGTTTGAATATGGCTTGATTAATTAATTTTTTTTAACCATTTAGCCAAATTGAATCAAATAGTGAACTGTATTGGAAGTTTATCGCATTTGCATGCATGTACATGTACTTACACTGAACAGGTCATAGCAAGGAGGCTAGCGCAGAAGAATAAAATTGTTTGCCCAACAAATAGGTACATTTTACCATAATTTACTGTTTTGTTTGGGTGATGATGATTTTATGAGCCGATTGGCTAGCCGCTTGGGTTTTTCTTTTTGAGATCAGAGGGCCTGTTTGGCAATTTCGGGATTTTTTCGGTGCTCCCAGTGCAGGGGAGGTTATGGCGAAATTTTTTGAAAATTTAGGGTGTTAGCCAAATTTTTGAAAATTTTGAAAAGTTCTTAGAAACTGAAAAGTTGAAGAACTTAAGCCGAAACGAAAATAATGAAAGTTGAGTTGATTAGTTAAACAACTTTCGGCTTCGTTCCTTTTCGGGGACGAAAAGTTTTAAGTGGGGGAGATTGTAACAACCCGGAAATTCTGGGCCAGTTTAAATTTTTTATTTTGGCGAATTTAATGAATTTTGAATATTTAAAATGAATTATTTTAAATAATAATGACGAAAATTTTATTTTGAATAGAATTCGAACGTATATTATATAGATCGTCGTTAGAATATAAATATTTATTTTAAATTATAAAAGGAATTGAAAATGGCGCGGTAGTTCGATAATTCGATTTCAAATTTCAAATGAATATACCGGGTGCAAAATAAACCGGATTTCAGTGAAACCAAAAATATTTGAATCTAATTGGGAATATCTTTCCAACGAATCCGAAAAATTGAAATTTCATAGCGGGGATTAAAAGATACGCCCAATTGAAAATTTTGAATAATCGCTATGGAATTCAGGACATTAAAAATTGGAAATTTTGCAAACGACCTCGGTTTTCGACGAAACCACTTTTGAGGGATCCGGGATGTCAAATTATTGATAGGTTTCAAATTTCATAATTTTTTGTATCAATATGTGAGCGTGGCAATGGAAAACGTGTTTGACCAGTTTTAGTTGATTTTGATCGACTGGAAAATGCCCATTTTTCAAACGGTCTCAGAATTTGACGATACCAATTTTGTTAGGACCGTATCGTCAATACGAAGCTAGAAAATATTTTTCGGGAATTTTTTGAGTTAGTATGTGACCCCAGTAAATTGAAATGTGCGTTCAAATTCAATACATAGAGTTATACGTTGATGTTGACGAAAACTGATCGAAACGATCGAATTAGCTTGCGATACGTATCCCGTTGTGTTCGGAATGGGGGTAATTAGCTATGGACAGCAGGCGGTGGGTCTAGTTTCGATGTCAGAATAAAAAGTTGCTTTTTGAAATTAATTAAATAAAAAAATATAATTACCCTTCTCTCCTATACCCTCCCCCCTCCCCCCGTTCGTTTTCCCAAATCAGAAACAAAAGAAGAAGAAAAAAACGAAGCCAAGGGGTGGAGCCCCAGCTCCACCGTCGCACACGCCGGAGGCCTCCCCAGCGCCGCCTCCTCCTCCAAGCTTCCCCCCTCCTTCCTCTTCCCTCCTTCCTCTTCCTCTCACCCCAATCCGAAGACCGACCCCTGACCCCCCCCCCCCCCCCCGACCCGCGGAAACCCTAACCGAGCTCCCCTCCACCCTCCTGAAACCCGACGCGGACATCCACCACCTCCTCAGACCATTGATATTTTGTGAGTTCATTTATTTATTTTATCTTTATTTCTTTAATGTAATTAGCTCTAAACGCTTTGATTTTAACACAGTAAAGCTTAGGGTTTTAACATAAAAAGATTGAATTTTTATAAGTTAAAAAGATTGGATCTTTATTCTTATAAAGAAATGATTTTTATATTGTAGAAGTATAAAGAAATGATTTTTATATTGTAGAAGTATAAAGAAATGATTTTTATATTGTAGAAGTATAAAAGAAATGATTTTTATATTGTAGAAGTAAAGAATATTATTTTTATAGTAAATGGTAATATAAAGATTGTATTTTTCATAACAAAAAGGTTAGAATTTTATTGTAGATAAAATGGGATTTTTATTGATGAAAGCTATGATTTTTAACATAGGAAAGATTAGATTTTTACCATTAAAAAGATTCGATTTTTAATCGTGAAAAGGTGGGATTTTTAATCGTATGAAATAACGAAGTAGAAATTTGATTTTTATATATTGAATAACGAAGTAAAAATTCGAATTTTATATATTAAATAGCGAAGTAAAAAATTCGATTTTCATATATGTAGTGAATACGGATGACGAAAGTGATGAAAGGAGAAACGACGGAGATTTTCTACATTGAAGAGTCGAGGCATTGGTTTAGCTAATCAGTGAGAACTCCTCACCTTTAATTTAATTTTTCTAGTTGAAATATATACTTGGATGCAGACGGTGTTTAGTAGCACCCGACACCCATCGTCCACAGACCATGGATGGCTTGTATGCTTGTTTGTTTGATTTCGATGTGTAGTTGATTGTGTAATGTGATGTGAAATAAAATAAAATATTTATATAGTTAAAATATTTTATAGTTAAAAATAGGATTTTTAACGTGTATTTGAAATGAAATAAATATAAACAAATCGGACGATTTGTTTATATGCACAGCTTTGACTGATATTGATTGTGACGATAAATTTTACACATCGCCCAACTGCGCAAATAAAATCTGTGTTTGATTGTTTGAAAACCCCACACGGGTATTGGGATGATATATGACATACACTAATCCCAATAATTAGTTGTATGTCGATCGATTGATTGACAGACTGTTATGAGCGTTAAATATTTATATTTGATGCTTATACAGTGTAGAACGCACTTTGGATGATGGTTGATTATTGGTCATTGTTGATATATACATGCGTTGTATGGAAATCCATAGAAATAAAATCTATGGTAATTGATTGGGTCTCATTCCAGTTTTGAAATAAAATATTTGAATAGAAATATTTGAATAGAAATATTTGAAATATAAATATTTGGAATAGAAATATTTGAAATAGAATATTTGAAAATAGAAATATATGAAGCCGTGTTGATTAGATTGATGCCATTTTGACGTGAACGATATTTGTATCGATTTTATTCATTTTTCAATGAATATTGGAATAGATTTGAAATTCGAATTAAATTGAATAGATTGGAAATCCGAATTAAATTGAATAGTTTTGAAATTCGAATTAAATTGAAATGGATTGAAATTCGAATTAAATTGAAAAGAATTGAAATTCGAATTAGATTGAAAGAGAATTGAAATCGTTTTGAATTGAATTTAAAACGTATTGAACTTGAACTGAAATTGATTTGAATTGAAACCAATTCGAATTAAATTGAAATTGAACTGAAATCGATTTCAAATGAAATTAAAATGAATTTATGTTGAAAAATTCAATTTTGATTTGAATTAGAAACGAAGTTGAAATCGTTTTGAAAACGAATTTAAAACGAATTATAAAAATACGTTTTAAAAGGAAATCGACGAAATATAATATATATATATATATATATTATATGTATAATGGCCTGAATAGAACGCACCGCGCCGCGGTAGTTCATGAATTTCGACCATTGACTTCGAATGGATATCGCGGGAGATCTGACCGTCGGATTCTCCTAAAACCAGGACCTTGGGTTCGTATCGAAAAGAGCTTTCTAACGAATATTAGAAATTGGAAAACTAACGGTTGGATTTGGAATTATGTCCAAATCAAATTTGGAAAAGGTCGTTGTAAGTGCAGTTCGATAGCCGTTGATGGAAATCGACTGTACGGGCCTTGATAAAATTATTAAAAATAGTAATAATTTGTGTAAAATCATAAGAAATGATTTGGGAAGAATTGGGATGAAAAACTCCATATTTGAAAAGATAAAAATAGATATTTATCGAAATGAACTAGTTTTGAACTAGAATTATAATTCTATTTATTTTTAAATAAATAAATTGAATTTGAAAAGGATTTTAAAAGTAACTAGAATTTCCAGTAATTGAATTGGAATGGATTTGAATCAAAATTGTCTTTGGAATATTTCGATGTTGGATTTCGTGATTATACAAGTAGCGTTATGGAAATTTGAAAGATATTTATATATATCGTTATTTCCAATACGATATTTGTTGGTCGTAGAATTTGATATTGAATATAAGCCGATATATTTTCTATTTAGAGCCTTGTATTTAATATCAAATGTGATTTGGTTTTGTCATGAATGGTGTCTTCATTAACACTGTTCTTGAACCCGGTTGAGAAAAAGATTAAATCTTTTTATTTAGATTTAATGAAGTGTACCAATTAAATAATATTTAATTGGGATTGAATTGGTATTGATTTTTGGGTTTATCGTGAACAATATTTTAAATAACACTTGTTCTTTAACCCGATAATCAATGAAATGTGATTTTGGGTTGTCGTGAACGGTATCTTCAAAAATACTGTTCTTAGACCCAAAGAAGTTAAGGAAATCAGAAACTAACTGGAGATTAGTTAAGTTGAATGGTTTCTGGGGTATTGATCTGATGTTAGTTTCGGCCTTCGGGGTTAATACTTAGGGAACTGCTCACTTGCTAATTTACGGTTAGGGACTGATTGAAATGTGATGTGATTTTGGGTTTATCGTGAACCGTGTTTTAAATGACACTGATTCTAAAATCCTGTCAAAGATTAAAACTAAATGGAGTTTTAATGAATATTTAATTAGATTGAAAAGATCGAGAATGGAGTATCACCAGTTTTGCTCCAGGCGATAGTTAAATCTTTAATTAGATTTGAACGTGAAATGGTAATTGAATTTACCGATAACACCGTGGTGTTATTTTTATCTTATGAATAAAAATATGATTTTGTTTTTGTAATCTTATCCTCATTCATGAGAAAAATAAATGATCAACATCCTCATTCATAAGATTACAAAAATATATTTTTATCTTTTCAAATATGGAATTTTTCATCCCAATTCTTTCCAAATCAAATAGGGAATTGCTCACTTGCTATTTTACGGTTAGGGACTGATTGAAATGCGATGCGATTTTGGGGTTTATCGTGAATCGTGTTTTAAATGACACTGATTCTTTAACCCGGTTAAAGATTAAAACTAAGTGGAGTTTTAGTGAATCATTAATTAGATTGAAAAGATCGAGAATGGAGTATCACCAGTTTTGCTCTAGGCGATAGTTAAATCTTTAATTAGATTTGAACATGAAATGGTAACTGAATTTACCGATAACACTGTGGTGTTAGATATGAAGTATTACCAGTTTTACTTCATGGGATGAATAGGTTGGGATTGGGAAATAAAATAAATGATCACTTCGGTATGGATCGCTAATCCCGACTAATTTGAATTGATATTCAAAAGTAGATTAAAGAATAAATTTAAAGGATTTATCTTTGATAAAATTAATGGGAACCTTTCCCTAAGAATGTGAAATTTAGAAACTAAGTGTCGGTTAGCTAAGCAGAATGGTTTTCTCGATATTGATCTGATGTTGGTTTCGGCCTTCGGGGTTAATATTTGGGGAATTATTCTCTTGTTAATTTACGGTTAGTGACTGATAAATTGGAATGAGGCGTATGTTGTGTTTGTGTAACACTTGTTTATTATATATGCGAGTTATTCGGAAAGACCGGGTTTATCCTATTCTGAATAACTGATACGACGATAAGTCGAAGATGAAGACGGTGGTCGAAGACCGGAGGTCTTCACGTCGTTTAGATAATTACTGATGATCTTGATTGAGCCGTACACCCAAGAGGAGGGAATCAGTTGGTGATCGTCCAGACGTACTTGGAGATCGATGGATATGCAGGGTACTAGGTGCCTCGAGTTTCGTTCAGACCCAGAACGAACTTGTAAATGGACTATGTGTCTGACATTGGATTTTATTCTGTGTGATTGATTTCTATTAAATATATATCTGTTTGGCGATGGAGAATTTATTCTCTTGCTTAACGCCCTTCTCTGAGACGTACGAGCTCAGGGGTTATATACTGATGGATATCAAACGCATAGAGTGAATTGCCTGTGTGGGATGACTAAGTGGAAAACGATCAAGGCTTCTGTTGAAAAGCAAAGTCTTGTGGTTGATGATCAAAGCAAGGCCTTTGTGGCATAGCTTTGTGTAACGTTTACTTCGCGAGTTTTACACCCGGTATGAACCAGAAACAGGAGAAGGACCTCAGGGAGGGCATGCGTTTCCTTCTAGTAAGAAGTGGCGTCAGTGGTTTTACACGCCCTGACGAGTTTGACTTATGTGGTTGTTGGTTTGCGAGGCGCCTCGGATTTATCGGTGACTATGTGAAGCCGATGGAGTCATTCGTTGGCTCATTTACGCCCCATAGGGCGGGGGGACGTATTGTTCAGGCATTATAATCCACTCCGTGTGGACCGTCCCTAACGATCCATGGGGCAATTGCGGCTGTTCCTGAGACATGGGCTAGATTGTCTCGAATCGGTGTGGACGATCCCTAGCCTCGGTTCGTACCATAAATGATAACCCAATTTCCAATACGTCATTTTGCGGTTTTGATTGTATACCTATATATGGCGACATGATATATGGTACCCATGTCGTCTATGATTGATATTTATGATTGTATATAAAATCAGAAACTAACTAGAAACGAGCTAAGATGGGTGGTTCCCTGGGTATTAGTCTGATGTTGGTTTCGGCCTTTGGGGTTAATACTTAGGGAATCGTTCTCTTACTAATTTACGGTTGGAGTCTGATTAAGAATTAAAAAATGAAATTTAACGTATCAAACATTCTTTGGCTATTATAAGGTAAAACCCTATCCCCCGGCTTGCGTTGCATTGTGTGATAGGACCTGGGTCTTATAATAGCTTCATTTTTCTTTATTTAGCATTGCGCTATTGTTATATGCACTGGTATTCTTGGGAGGAAACCCGTTTCGTGTTATACGGCGTCGTCCCTTGATTTACCTAACTTTAAAATAAAGATTAATAATTGTTTTAGTTCTCACACCAGTTCCATGACTGACCTGGAGTTTATTGTTTTAACCTAAACTCTGGGTGCCCTATTTTGACATGGGCAGCTAGTAGTTTTGGTTTTGCAGATTTATATTCAGAGGATCCTGGTTTACAGCTGGAACGATACTCGGAAAGCTTTGTATCCGTGTATTACTTCTAGTTGTGTATTGTATTATTTTCCGCTGCTATGTAATGTATTGTAATCTCTGATATTTTCTGTGTAATATTTATTTATTCATACTCTGTATATTCTTGTATTCTGATGGAACTGTTGTAATAAACAATGAAATGTTCTTCCGTCTGCATTCCCTTGTGGCTTATTTTCAATTCTATCCGGGCTTTCCTTACCGGGGAAGTTCGGCTCGTTTTGAAAGTACTTGTGACTGATCATATGTGTGAATTACTGATGTGAAGTACTATATTTTGAAAGTACTTGTGATTATTATGTTGTGAAATGATTTTCCCTACTTCGGAATATGAAATGATTTAGTATGTGGCTAAAGAGTCGGGTAACCCTGAGACTAAAAGTATGGGTGAGAGGGCGGTGTAGCCTGCTCCTATGTGGGGTAGGTGCATCTTCGGTGTAGCCTGCTCCTATGTGGGGTAGGTGCACATTTATATATCGAGTTGCGAGGTGTGTACCCTTTGCCTTGTCGATGGGGAGCACAATATTTGGTTGCATACTTGTTTGTATGCATTGTTATGTTTTGGAATTCATATTTCCAAACGATTTGTTTTGAGATCCCGAAGTGAAATCTACTTTGATATAGAAAGTTTGATAGGTATTTCAAATGATTTGAAATAAGAAATCTAGAATAAAATCCAAAGGAATAATTTCTGTAAATTGAATTGGATTTGGAAAATATAAGTGTAGTTTGCTTTTCCATTGCGAACTCGGGTGCCCTTATTTTCCACACGGCATGTCGAGTAGTTTAATTTTGCAAATTTATTGAGCAGGATTCTGGATTGAAGCGTTAAGCTGTGTCCAGGCATTTACAGTCTTCCGCTGTGTAGTTTATATTTCCGCTGTGTATTGTATTACATTTATTGTAAAATCATCTTCCGCTGTATTGATTATATTTTGATATACTCTGATATTCTGTGCTCTGATGTAACATTATTATGATGTTTATAGAAGTCTTCTGTTATTTGTTCTGATGTGTTGTATACCCAGAGTTAGCGTATGCGGGATTCGAACGGTCTTGGTCGATTTAGCGATCGATTAGGTCCGAGCGAAATCCGTGTCGTTACTATAAAGTAGTGTTGTTTTAAAATATAAAGTAGCATTGTTATAAAATATAGAAATAGCGATGTTTCGAAAATATAAGTAGCGATATTTAGAAATTAGAAGTAGCGATGTTTAGAAAATATAGATAGCATATGTTTTTGAAAATAACATTTGTTTATAAAAATTAAAATATACAAGTTTATAAGAATATAAATATCATTAATTTAAAACTATAAATATCTTTGATTTGAAAATATGACCCTTATTATAAAAATAGCAGTGTCAAAAGTATAATTTTTATAAATGAATTTGCTTTAAAAATATATACATGCCATTGTTTTAAAATATATATCAAGGGTTTTAAAAATATAATCACCGTGTGAAAAATATGATTTTTATATATTCATATAGCGAAGAAAAATATATGATTTTTACATAGGATGTAGCGATATAAAAACGTGATTTTTAATACAAACATCATATTAAAAATGTGATTTTTACTATGAACAACGGGAAAAGATAGCGATGGTATTGACTGGAATCGAATCCAAATCCAAACAGTTCAAAAATAAAGATTGGAGGAGTGGATCCCAAAGGTGAGAACTTCTCACTTTTATTTTATTTTCTAGTTGAAATATATACTAGGATGCAAATCGTGCTTAGCAGCAACCGACACCCATCGTCCACAGACCATGGACGACTTGTTTGTTTGTTTGATTGTGTCGTAAAAATTGATTGTGTGATGTGGAATGGAATAAAATATTTTATGGATAAAAATATTTTATAGTTAAAAATATAACTTTTAACATGTATATGAATAAAATAAATATTTATAAACAAATCGAACGATTTGTTTATGTACACACCTTTGATTGATATTGATTAGGGACGATAAATTTTACACATTGCCCAACTGCACAAATAAAATTCGTTATTTGTTGAATGAAACCCGACACGGGTATTGGGATGATATATGACATACACTGGTCCCAATAATTAGCTGTATGTCGATCGATTGATTGACAGACTGTATAAGCGTTATTTATTTATTTATTTTAATGCTTATCCGGTTGTAGAATGCACTCTGGATGTTGTTTGAATTTTTATTGATTGTTTATTGTCATTCTTGTATACATGTATTGGATAAAATACATGTCACTGAAATCATATGGTAATTGATTGAGTCTGATTCCTGTTAAGATTTGATGAATATTTTAAAATAATATTCAGTGAATATTGGAATGTGAAGCCGTGTTAAGTAGTTAAACGTCACTTTAATACGAACGGGAATTTGGTCGATTTTATTCATTTTATAATGAATATTGAAAAGTGATTTCAAAGTCTGATGTTTTGAAAATATTGAAACGATATAGAATATTCAGTTTTTAAATTGAATTGAAATCGATTTAAAATGTATTCAAAACGAACTGAAATTGAATTGAAATCGATTTAAAATGAATTCAAAACGAACTGAAATTGAATTGAAATCGATTTAAAATGAATTCAAAACAAACTTAAATTGAATTGATATCGAATTAAAATGAATTCAAAATGAACTGAAATTGAATTGAAATCGATTTAAAATGAATTCAAAACGAACTGAAATTAAATTGAAATTGATTTAAAATGAATTCAAAACGAACCGAAATTGAAATCGATTTAAAATGATTTCAAAACGAACTGAAATTGAATTGAAATCAATTTAAAATGAATTCAAAACGAACTGAAATAGAATCAAAATCGATTTAAAATGAATTCAAAACGAAAATTGAAACCGATTTAAAATGAATTCAAAACGAATTGAAATTGAATTGGAATCGATTTAAAATGAATTCAAAACGAACTGAAATTGAATTGAAATCGATTTAAAATGAATTCAAAACGAACAGAAATTGAATTGAAATCGATTTAAAACGAATTCAAAACGAACTGAAATTGAAATCGATTTGAAATGAATTCAAAATGAACTGAAATTGAATTGAAATCAATTTGAAAAGAATTTAAAATGAATTTATAATGGAAAATTCAATTTTGATTTGGAATTGAATATGAAGTTGAAACTGTTTTGAAACAAATTTAAAATGATTTATAAAGTACGTTTTAAATGGAAATCGATGAAATATGTATTATATATATATATAATATAATGGCCTGAATAGAACACACTGTGGCAGTTCGCGAATTTTGACTATTGACTTCGGACATTACGGGAGATCCGGCCGTCGGATTCTTCTAAAACTCGAACCGTTGGGTTCGTATCGAAAAGAGCTTTCCAATGAATATGGGAGATTTGAAATCTAACAGTTGGATTTGGAATTATGTCTAAATCAAATTTGGAAAATGTCGCTGTAAGTGCAGTTCGATGGCCATTTATGGAAATCGATTGTATGGGCCTTGATAAAATTATTAAAAATATCAATAATCAGTCTAAAATCATAATAAATGATTTGGAAAGAATTGGGATGAAAAATTCCATATTTGGAAAGATAAAAACATATTTTAATCGAAATGAACTAGTTCTGAAATAGAATAATAAATCCAATATTTTTTTAAATAAATAAATTGGATTTGAAATGGTTTTAAAAATAACCATGATTTCCAATATATGAATTGGAATGGAATTGAATCGAAATTATCTTCAGAATATTTCGATATCGGATTTCGTGATTATATGGGTATTGTGGAAGAATTTGGAAGATATATATATATATCGTTATTCCAATGCAATATTTGTTAGTTTCAAAGTTTGATATTGAATATAAGCCGATATATTTTCTATTCAGAGCCTTGTATTTAATATCAAATGGGATTTGGGATTGTCATGAATGGTATCTTTAATAATACTGTTCTTGAACCGAATGTAATTAAGAAAATTAGAATCTGACTGGAGGTTAGTTAATTTGAGTGGTTTCCTGGGTATTGATCTGATGTTGGTTTTGGCCTTCTGGGTTAATACTTAGGGAATTGTTCTCTTACTAATTTACGGTTAGAGACTGATTGAATTTTGGGTTTGCTATGAACTGTATTTTCAACGACATTCGTTCTTTAATCCGATTTACAGTGAAATTAGATTTGGAATTTATAAATCTTTTTATTAAGATTTAATGGGAATTTTCCAAAGTAAAGTTTTCCAGTTTAATATATTTAACTGGAATTGAATTGAAATTGGTCTTTGGGTTTATCGTGAACGGTGTTTTAAATAACACTGGCTCTTTAACCCGATTAACAATGGAGTTAAGAGAATCAGAAACTAACTGGAGATTAGTTAAGTTGAATGGTTTCTTGGGTATTGATCTGATGTTGGTTTCGTCCTTCAGGGTTAATAATTAGGGGATTGTCCACTTGCTAATTTTGTTAGAGGCCGATGGAATGGAATATGATTTGGTTTTATCGCGAATTGTGTTTTAAGTGACATTAGTTCTTTAACCCAGTTAAAGACATAATACAGTTTGAAATGATATCCAAACGAAGTTTAAAGAATAAATTTTAAAGAATTTATCTTTGATAAAATTAATGGGAACCTTTCCCAAAGTATGTGAATATTTGAATAAAAGAATATTCAGAATTGGAATTAGGCGTATGTTGTATTTTTATAACACTTGTTTAATACATACGTGAGTTATTCGGAAAGGTCGGGTTTATACCCATTTTGAATAACTAATTCGACGATATGCCGAGGATGAAGACGGTGGTTGAAGACCGGAGGTTTTCACATCGTTTGGATGATTACTGATGTCTTGATTTGGGTTGTACACCCAAGACGAGGTAATAAGTGATGATCGTCCAGACGCACTTGGAGATAGACGGATATGCGAGGGCCTCTCCCTTGTATTGGACATATGGAGGAGGAATAAGGTGCCTCCGATTTCGTTCAGACCCAGAATGAACTTGCAAAAGGATTTGTGTCTGATATTGGATTTTATTCTGTGTTGATTGATTTCTGTTAAATATATATCTGTTTGGCGATGGAGAATTTTTTTCTCTTGCTTAACGCCCTTCTCTAAGACGTACGAGCTCAGAGGTTATATATATATATATATATATATATATATATATATATATATACATAGATACCAGTTGCATGACATGAATTTCCTGTATGACATGCTGAGATGCAGTGATCAAGGCTTTTGTTGAAAAGCAAATTCTTGTGGTTGATGATCAAAGCACGGCTTTAATATAGCATAGCTTTGTGTAGCATAAATTCGCGAGCCTCGCACCCCGGTATGAACCAGAAACGGGAGAGGACAGCAGGGAGGACATTGCGTTTCCTTCTAGATAGGAGTGGTGTCAGTGTTTTACCATCCCTGATATTTTACTCATGTGGATGTTGCATATGTTGCTTATTACTTTATGGATAGCGAGGTGCCTCGGTTATATCAGTCGATCCGGGGCCGATGGATTCATTTGGCTCATTTACGCCCCATAGGGCGGGGAAACGCATGCTCAGGAATTATTAATTCACCATTGCACTTAGTGTGGACCGGCCCTACATGTTGCCTAGGTATAGTTTCGGCTGAGTCCTGAGACATGGGCTACATTGTCTCAAAACGGTAGGATTGCGCCTTGCCTAGGTTCATGACGAAAATCCAACTCCCAGCACGACATTTTGCGGTTTTGATTGTAGAGCCAAGTATGGCGACATAGTGCGATGGGGCACTCATGCGGTCTATGATTGATACTTATGATTGAAATTATTTTGACACTATACACTTATAGTAATAATAAAAGATGAAATTTCACGTATCAAGCATTTTTGGCTATTATAAGTTAAAAAATCTATCCTTTGGCATGCGTTGTATTGTGTGATGGGACATGAGTCTTATAATAGCTTCATTGTTCTTTATTTAGCATTGTGTTGTTTGTTTTATGCACTGGTATTCTTGGGAGGAAACCCGTTCCGTGTTATACGGCGTGGTCCCTTGATTTACCGAACTATAAAAATAAAGATTAATAATTGTTTTAGTTCTCACACCAGTCCTTGTTTGACATGCCTGGTAATAGGGTGCAACATGATAGGGGGTTCTCGCCATGGGGTTTGGTGGCGAACAGTGGGCTCTTACCCCTACATGTCCCTGTTTAGGGTTGGTTGTAGTCGATAGGCTGACCGTAAAACAAGGCAGACTGGGGGATCAGGTGTGTGCCATGGTGGGTATTACCTGCTGCTTAGGGACGGTGAAGGGATGGTTGCAAAGCCTACCGGATTTCGTCGATTGTTACAATTAAAGGCTAACTGTCTTTTCAACCATTTCATGTTATACTCGTATTTGCAAATAAACGATGGTCGTTTGTTATAATTCTCCAATTATCATATTCATGCAAATATAAGTTACAATTCATTTTTCTATCGTAATCTACACCATAACCATTTTTACAAACTAAATCAAGCTTGAGTATTATTAGTCCAACATTCCTTTATTATTATAATTATACAATATCTATCCAATTATACCCAAATTATTTAATTATCCTTATTTAATCAAATTTCCTAAACGTGCGCATAATAGAGGATAATAATCAGTTGTAGGCAATCGGGATTATTAATTAATGCCTAAATCAGTCATATACATATGTGCCTTTTAGGCATATTTTGAAATAACCAAAATAAACTGTAGAAATCCAATGAAGAATGGGGAAAGAGGACTGAGAATAATAATCTATAGAAATTTGAATGTTAGTTAAACATAATCTGTAAGGAAAGATGGAAATATTACAGAAAATACTTATGAAAAGAAATTATAGAAAACAAAAATAAACTTTAACTATAAATAAACTGTAAACTAAGGAACTGTAAACAAAATTATAACTACTTTTACTATTATTTCTAATTAAGTCCAAACTTAATCAAAAATCTAAATATTTATAAAAACTCACTTGAAAGCATTCCCTTGTGGACCCGGTAGAACCTCCCAAGAAGATAACAAAATAAAAAATATTTTAATTTAAACGTCAACCCCTAAAATTTATATTAAGGTGACCTATCTTCAAACAGAAGACTAGCGTAAAACTTAAAATTAGGGAGGCATGTCTATAGAAGAAGACTATTCTAGGTTGGGAAGAGATGAGTTGTAAAAAAATGATGAGGAGGGGGTTGAGGGTTATTTATATGTAGAGCAAAAAACCCTCAGCCATTAGGTTTAGGTTTAAAATATGAACTGTTATTTCCTTGGATCAATCTGGATTAACCAAATCGTCAAATAAGAAGCGGACATGTAACAACTCAAAATTTTGGAACCAATTTAAATTTATTTTAATTGATTTTAATGAAAATTAATTATTTTAATTGATTTATTTTTGAGAATAAACAAATTAGAATTTATTTAAAATGAAGTTTGAGCACATAAATTTATATTATTTATAAAACGAGCTTGAAATGGTGTGGTAGTTTGAAATTTTAGTTTTAAACTTTAAACGAGTATACAAAATTCGTTATAACTCAGAATTTGATGAAATAAGAAACATTAAGATCTTATTAATTATAATTTTTCTAATGAATGTATGAAATTGATATTCTAGTTATAAGTTGTAAGTTATGTTCAAATTAAAATATAAAATAATCGTTATGGAATTTAATAATATTTTAATGTTACATAGCCCTTAGAAATGGACATTTGGCAAACGACCTCCGTATTCGATGAAACCAATTTTGTTGGATCCGTAATATTGAATCATTGCTAGATTTCAAATTTCACGCTAAACGGACTTAGTATATGGACGCACGTGATAAAACCGTTCGATATAATAATTTGAGCAGTTTTATAAAGGAACGTTACTGAGACGAGCTCGAAATTCGATGGAACTTTTTTTATTGAATCTGTAGCATCGAATAATTGGTAGAATTCCAAATTTCGTAATTTCTAGAGTTAGTATGTGGCCACGCGTGATATTACCATGAAAAACAGTCAACATTTTGACTTTCAAAATTCGGTTTTTGTGCAAATGGACTCGAAATTTGACAAAACAAGTTTCGTTGGGTCTGTAATGTCGAAAAGTAGATTTATGTCAATTTTCACTGAAACAGTATCCGTATGTGATCATATGGATTTTTAAACGGTGAAAATAAGCGAAATTTGGGTATAATTAATTATAAAATTAATAAAAAAAAATTAGCTCCACTATAAATTATCTTAACCTAACCTAAACCCAACATAAATACCCAATTTCATGCAGCTCCCTTTTCCCCATTTTAAACATAAAAGCTAGCTTTAAAATTCCAAATCAAATCAAAGAAAAATCCATAAATCCTGGAACTTATATATTTGCAATCCTAGAGAGCTCCTCTTCAATCTCATATGCGTTTTTCCTGTTCGAACTTGATTTTGTAGGCTGCCAATTTTACAGAGTGATGGGTTTGTGTCCTAGGCTCCAATTTTTGAGAATTTGGTGCAACTGTGCTTGTTTTGGAGTATGTGGTTAGAAATGAAGTGTGTATACAAAAGTTGGAAGGAAATGGTGACAAAAGTGTTGGGGAGCCACCAAGGCAGCGTGTGTTTCCTGATGTAGTCGACATTTTTTTTTGAAGCCCAAGATTGGCAAGGTGACGAGGAAGTGGAGGCTCTCGCGAAGAGAAGTTTATCGGTATAAACGGCTAGCGATTTTGTGAAGTATCGAAGGAGAAAAAGAAAGAGGAAGGTTGCATGAATGGTAGGGTTGGAGCTGCTGTATTACGTGAGGGAGAATAGATGAGTAGGTGGATTAGTGAGTTAAGAGGTAATTAGGATGCTAATTAATTGATTATTTTAGTTGTTGATGACATATATATGTATAGAAACTTGTAAAATGCATACTTTTTCATGCGAACATGAAAGTCAGCGATTCAAGATGCATAGCAACCGTATCGACGAGAGCTTCGCAATGAAACTGAGTTGGAGAGATTGGAGCTCGTGGTAATTTTTGGTGAAAGAAAATGTTTGATTCGGTCAATCGATCGTTTATAGTTATTTAGCGATAAAAAACAATTGTGAGAACTCTCTCTCTCTCACTGTTTTGTTATGTTATTATAATATATTTTAATATATATATATATATATATATATATATGTATGTATGTATGTATGTATTGACTAATAGCTGATTTTTATTTGATTTAATTATCACAAAATGTTATACGATATATGGTAGCTTACATCACTATTGTTTGAAAACCCATGAATGAATTGTTGATTTCTTGTGTCATGTTGTGATTGTGAATTTAAGATATTTAACATGTTAAAATGATGTTAATATACTAATGGTAGTTGAAATTGGATATAAATATCCATTTATAATTTGAACGGTAAAATTATTGTTACCTGTTTAAGTAAAATTTGATAATTAGAAATATAATTAAATTGAACTAGTAATGATTAAATTCATGAATCCGTATTGATGTAAATTGGTTGTTTATTGGTTGGAAACCCCACAAGGGTATGGGGATGATATTTGATTTGCACTAATCCGAAGTGTTTAGATTGGATGTTAATCAATTGACTGATTGACCGATATAAGCGTTAAACAATTATTTAATTCTTATGCAGGTGTAAGGGCACTCTGGGTGTTAATTGAAAGATCAATGGTTGTTTACAATTAATGTTGAAGTTTTGAAATCCATATAAATTTATTTATATGGATATTTATTTAGTTTCATTACAATCCACAACAAAAATGAATATTTTAATAATATAATATTCAATGAAAACGGAAGTTTGATTTAGACGTCTGATTTTGGATGGACGTAAAGATATAAAAACATCGATGAATATTCCTAATTGTAACAAATGTTTTGAAGTAAAAATGATAATAAAATTAACTGTACATTTAAATATGCAATTTTGAAGATAAACGACAGAAACAAGTTTTCAACGATGATTATATTTATTTTACATAATTTATAAGAATGGTTTAGAAGAGTTTCGATTTATAATTAAAATTTATAAATTTAATTGGGCTTAAATAGAATGCGTTGCACAATGACAGTTTGCGAATGTCAACCTGTAACTTCAGTTGATGTACTGGGAGATCCGACTATCGGACAGTCCTGAAATTGGAATTATTGGAACCGTAATGAAATGAGTTTTCCAATAAAATAAGAAATTTTGAAACCCAATGGTCTGATTTTAATATGAGTCCAAATCAGTTTTGGAAAAGATCGTTATGGATGCAGTTCGGTATTGGAAGTCGATTGTAAGGGCTTTAATAAAATGATTAAAGATATAAATAATTATGTAAAACCATAATAAATGTTTTGGAAAGATTTTGAATGAAACATTCCATATTTGAAAAGATAAAAGGTATTTTTATCTGAATGAACTAGTTGATAACCAAGGTAATATTCTAATGATTTCAATTAATAAATTGGATTGTGAATGGTTATCATATAACCAGAATTTTCCAACATATGAATGGAATGGATTTGAATGGGAATTATCCTCGGATATTTTGATGTGGGATTCTGTAATTATACAGATGTCTATAAGGAATTTGGAAGATATTGATATCGCTATTCCAAAACAATATCTATTAGTTTCAGAATTTGTTATTGAATGTAAGTCGACATGATTTCCATTTAAGACCTTATATTTAATATCAAATTGGATTTTGGGTTCATTGTGAATGGTATCTTAAATAATATTGTTCTTGAACCCACTTGTGAAAGGAATAAATCTTTAACGAATTTTTCTAGTTTATTTAATTAAATTGGAACTGAATGAAATTCAATAAATAATAATCGAGATGAGCTTTTATGTAACAACTCGTATTTTTATAACATATTAAAACAAGAAATCAAGGCAGAATTAAATTTTAAAATCAGAATTAAGGAAAACGGGTTATGCCATTGCATTCGTCTCGAAATTTTACATGAAATAGAATCCGAGTTTTCGAAAATCAGAGTCCGTATGAGGGAGATATGACCCTCCGAACTTTCAGGAATTTTCAGAATCAAAAACAGCGCGAAATTCGAATTCAAAATTCGAATTCATACCCCAGAACAGGCTGGGCGGGAAAATTCCCGCCCAAGGACCAGGTCGACCTGGGGGTCGACCATAGTGTCGACCTCCCAGGGACCAGGTCGACCATAGTGTCGACCTGGGGGTCGACCTGCCTCCCGAACCCACTTCTTGAACCAGATGCATCCTGACGTATTTAGACTTGTTTTCTGACCAGATTCGTCTGCCTAACCCTATATAAATAGCCCCCTAGCCTCATTCTCTCCACACCATTTCTTTCTGTCCTTATGCTGCTTCTAAGATAATCAAAATAATAAGATAAAAAGGAAGAAAAAGGACTGCTCCTTCTCCATCAAGACTACGGGTAGGGATTTGCAAATTGGGGGATTTCAATTAGAACACAATCGATCAAATAGAGATTCAACAATCAAATTCTGCTTTCTAATTCTCGATCCATGCACTGTAAGTTCAAGTTACTTTTAGAAAGAAGCTGTAAACTTAATATCCATGTTGTAAATTGGAATTGGATCTATGTATGGTAATTGATTCATATCTATTCTTGTTCGTTTTGGATCTTGACTTTCGTGAATATTGCTTTGGACCTATTCATGTTGTAAATCAGACTCTCTCGTGTCTATAACCTTAACATGCCTATGACGTTGAAACTATTGTTAATGGACAAGGACTATGACTGAGAACATAAGACTGCCTATGACTAATATGACTATGCCAATGACTATGACGGTGAACATAAGACTGCCTATGACTAATAAGACTAAGCCTATGCCTATGACGGTGAACGAAAGACTGCTGCCTATGACTATGACAAGGAAAATTGTGGGTAATCAACTATGACTCTTGACTATGAGAATTATTCCCTATGATTATGAACATAAGGCCATTGTCTATGACCACGACCTTGAAACTATTACTGTTAATTGCCTATGACTATTGCCTAAAACTATTTTGGATAATTAACCATGACTATTGTAATTAATCGCTTAGGGTTTTTAATTATGAGATTTTTACCTATGACCATGACTATGACTATTGGGGTTAATTAACTGGGATTATTATAGTTTATTGAAACCCATGTTGTATACCGAATTTGCAATTTGTTGGATCTCATACCGAGGGTGTGACTTGCTTAGTTTATTATGTACACCGAAACCATTGGATCCATTATCCTTATATTTGGCTTGCTTTCGCATACCTATTCTTTTATGTCAGCGCTTACCATGACTATCATCTTATCTTGCTAGATTTGAAATCCTTTATGCCAGCGATGTTGTAACCAATTATCTCAAGTTATGTCATGCTAGTCTTGTAACCCCTTTTATCGCTTTATGCTCGTCTCTTTTGCCTATCATAGTTTTGATGCTATTCCCTCTATTTCGAGATTTGGATTTATTTGTAGTATAGATCGATTCACGTTCAAATGCGATGGGAATATGATTTGGGTAGAATAGGCAAAACATGAATTGGTTATGAACATGAATTATGAACTCGATAAAAGGCAAAACTTGAAACATGAACGCTGTTATAAATTGAACCTGGATATGGACACGAACGTGACATCGACTTGATATGAAACTTGCCTTGAAAAATTGACACGAACTTGACATGAAACTTGAACATGGACATGACATTAGAATAAACATGAAAATGGCCAACTCGAGGTTGGGTTGAGTTTGCAGTGTAAATCTGCCCGGAACCGCCCGGAAAATCCAGTTACTGCAAATAATAGGATCCAATGTGGGTAGTTGGTCATATCGCACTTGAAACCCGAGGTCAGACTGAGTTGTGGTGTAAATCTGCCCGGAACCGCCCGGCATATCCAGTGACCACAACAACAGGTCTAATGTAAGAGGTTAGGTGTGACAGCCCGCCTCGCACCAGCCTGCATTTCCTCCAAAAGTGCGCTGTACACATGCCCGACTAGCACAGGACGGTCGTCAGAAGAAAGGAAAGAAGGGAACGAACTAATCAAAGAACCTGTAGAATGTCTCACAGCGCATGGAATAAAATATAATAATAACATACTTGACATAAAACAGGCGAGACAGTGCATAAGCTGATAACTAAAACCAACATCAATCTCAAAGCAGCGGAAATCCAAATACAGCTTATTACAACTTTCCAAATTTACTGTCTCTAATCAAAAGAAAGCTAAAATAGAAGATACACCAACAATGCCCAAGCAGTGATCTTCAACATCACAGGGAGAATATTATGTATATAGTACGTGGAAGCCTCCTGCTCGTCTCCGGATCATCTACCCGTGCATCACCAGCTAACCTGTCTCTAGTCTGCTCGTGTGAGCACCCAGAGTAATAAGAAGAGACATAAAACTCTGGGTCAGACATAAAGCCTGGTATGAGCGATAAACATCTAAACAGAATGATAACAGGTATACTAAACCATACCTGAACCTGGACCTGCAACCAAAGAGTTAGTACCACATACCGTACAATACTCCAAGGTGCCATAATAAATAGTGTAAGAATACGGGGGTGGGGTGTGCATGTCAAAATGATAGCAACAAATCATCCATAGCAACCATCCTCACATCTCTCACTCGGTGCGTAAAGCGTACGACATCTACCACTTTGGAACACTAGACAAACTGAGGTAACGACGAATCCCGACTTGTAGAAACCCTGCTGTGACCAAGCCAAACACTTGGAGTCATGACCAAACATTTCAATGACCCACTTCATTGGTCATAGCCCTTGGTTCTACCAATGCCATAATGGCCCTGAATCCGCCTTCGTACCTCCTACCATAGTGGTCCAAAGCTATAGGTGTCGATAACTCCTTAGCACGCGTCCCGCAGCAAAGCCCAATCATGAAGTGAACTCGTTGATTCCCATCTGAATCTTAAGCTCTAACTTCTCATTCGGACTTCCTTTGCATCTCGGGTTTGGTCGAATTGGAGTGGGTCTTCAGAAAAGTTGTCGTGCAGTAGCAGCTCTAGAATTCGGTTCGGTTCGGTCACCCATGCTCGGTTCGGTTCGGAGTGTCACCTTCCTCTGGGTTCGGGTCCTTCTCCTTGTCTTCTTTCATTCAATTCGGGTCGGGTACTTCACTCCGGGTCGGGTCGGGGTCCTCCTCCAGGTCGGGTCGGGTGTCCTTCCCTCCAGCGCTCCAATCCCTAGCTTATTTCTTCACGTATTCCGATCCGATCCCTCCTTGCCATCTGATCCGCGTGGCCTTCCCTCTTGCTAGTTCTCCCGAGTGTTTGCTTTCGATCCGAGCCCTGCATCTTAATCGATCCGATCTGGCCTCCAATCACTCTTCCGATCCGATCCGCTCCCTAGCTTACTCCGATCCGATCCCCTTGTCCACCCCAACTCTAAGTGAACAGCCTTCCTTTTTGCCAAGCCTTCTCCAGCGACAAGTTCCAATCCAGTTCGAATCCCCTTGGTCAGTTCACAAATCCGATCCGACCCCCTTTCTCCGATCCGAACCGGTTCGGAACCTGCACACTTCTGCAATTTTCCAGCAAGCTTTCTACGCCATTCGACGACGTTTTCGGGAAATTTAACTATTCTAATCAATCATGAAACATACCACAGAGTCATAGCAACATGTAATAGCAACCACAAACAACAACCAACAATTCAAATGAATCAAAATGGATCAAAAGTAGCTAAAACCTCATATTTTCCCTTAAGCACTCTTAATCATGCTTAAGCATACAATTAGCAAAACACATCGAAATTATCTCAAATTTCTAACAGAGCCTTAAAACATTATTTTAGAATTTTAAGAATTTTTCCAGAATTTATTTACGTATAAATTCGCTAATCTTCACTAATTACCCTTAGTTAACTGTAATTAGTGTCAAAATGATGCTATCACTCACCTTGGCCACAAATGAAATTCTCAGAACTGAAACTCCTCTGATTTGGGGCGAATACTGATGTCTAACAGCAGCTCCAACCTTGCTTTGGTGCCTTTTCTCCTTAATTTGGTGTTGCTAAGCCTAATCTTCAATTAGAGAGTGATTTGGGGTGTTTTAGATGTAGGAAGCCATTACTAAGGTCTCAAGGAGGTTTGTGGCGGCTCAAAACTGAAATGAAAGTGACAACCTAACCCTAATCAGACCTCCTATACCTCTAAACCCGAAATTCCCCTTGGGCCTAGCTGCTAATCACCCGGTTAAGCCCAATTAAGCTGTCTTTCACCATCTGAAACTTGTTTCAGCCATATCTCCCAAACGGTGAGTCCGTTTGGCTAATGTGACCACTCTACGGAAAGAGAAACTATCATTCAAAGCCAATGGACGTGGTTTCAGGTCAAAATTCATTTCCAGTCAAAAGTTATGGCCAAAACAGTGCCAACTAGGGGTAAAATGGTCATTTAAAAATCGGGAAAAATCATGAACATGGGAAATGACCCCAATAGTCGTCTCCCAAAGTTACACGACCATACGACTTCATATGTGAAAGAAATAAATATTCTACGATCCTATGATGCGTAGAATGCGGGTCGTTACACTCTTCCCCCCTTAAGAAATTTCGTCCCCGAAATTCCTTAACCCAAAACATACAAAGGGTCCCGCATGCCTAACAACCACATATAACAACAATCAAACATGCAAAACAAGCAAACAAGCCTATCCTAGCATGCGGAAAAACTAAATCGAAGTCAAAATCTTACCAGACAAAGAGTTCTGGATACTTCTTCCTTACGTCCTCCTCTGTTTCCCAAGTACAATCACTCTCGTCCTCGCTCCACTGTACCTTGACTAGCTTCACCGCCTTCCTTCGGAGTTGCTTCATGTCGTACTCGACAATACGGGCCGGCTTGCGGTTCCCAACCGCCTCGGGTTCTACTTCGAAGTCCTCTAACTGATCAGGTGAAATAGTCATATCTGAGTCGTGAACGAACTTCCTTAGTTGGGAAACATGAAATACGTTATGAACTCCCGCCATCTTCTCTGGTAAGTCAATCCTATATGCCAAATTCCCGACTAGTTCAAGAACAGGGAACGGGCCAACAAATCTTGGTGCCAACTTGCCTCTCCTGCCAAATCGTATTACGCTCTTCAACGGGGAAATCTTGACAAACACCAAGTCACCAACGGAGAATTTTAAGTCCCTTCGCCTCTTATCAGCATAACTCTTCTGTCTATCTTGGGCAACCTTCATTCGTTGTTGAATGATCTTGATTTTATCTGAAGTTTCCCTCACCACATCTGGTCCAAGCATAAACTTCTCGCCAGTCTCTATCCAACATGATGGTGAGTTGCACGGTCTTCCATACAAAGCTTCAAATGGAGCCATACCGATACTGGATTGGTAGCTATTATTATATGCAAACTCTACTAGATGCAAATGGTCATCCCATGATCCACCAAAATCCAATATACATGCTCTCAAGAGATCTTCCAAAATACGGTTCACCCTCTCCGTCTGACCGTCGGTCTGAGGATGATATGCGGTACTGAGATGTAACTCTGACCCTAGAGCCTCTTGTAAGCTCTTCCAAAACCCACTAGTGAACAACGGGTCTCGGTCGCTCACAATGCTTTTAGGTACTCCATGAAATCTCACTACCCACTTCACATACAGTTCTGCTAACTTAGCTGCCGTTCTGGTCGATTTGACTGGTATAAACCTTGCACTTTTAGTCAGTCGGTCTACAATTACCCAAATGCTGTCATATCCCGATCTAGTTCTTGGTAAACCATCGATGAAATCCATCGAGACTTGCTCCCATTTCCATTCGGGAATTTCTAAGGGCTGTAACAACCCACTAGGCTTCTTTTGCTCGGCTTTAACTAGCTGGCAATTCACGCACTTGGATATAAACTTCCCAACGTCTCTTTTCATCCCTTCCCAGTAGTAGGTCTGCTTCATATCTCGATACATCTTATTACCACCGGGGTGTATAGTTAGTTTTGAGTGATGACATTCTCTAAGCACTTCATCCCTCAATCCATCGACATTGGGTACAACAATCTTTCCATTCTTCCTAAGCCATCCATCTCGATCAAGCCCATACTTGTTCACCTCCTCATCGATACCCATTTCTAACTTGGAGATGATTTCCAATAGGTTAGGATCGTCCCTCTGACTAGAGCCGATCCGCTCAATCAAAGTGGGTCTGATCGTCAAACTTGCTAACATTTCTGGATCCAATTCGCACTTTGGTCTGAAATCAAACCCCGCGATAAACTCCAGTTGCTTCCATTCAAGGAATATAGCCCCTAAGCTGGCATGTCTTCTACTCAATGCATCAGCCACCGCATTGCCCTTTCCTGGTGTGTATGCGATGTCAAAATCATAGGAAGCTAAGAACTCTAACCATCTCTGCTGACGGAGATTTAAATCCTTTTGGGAGAATAGATACTTCAACGACTTATGATCTGTAAACAGCTCAAATCTTCCTCCCAAGAGATAGTGTCTCCACATCTTTAACGCGAACACGATCGCTGCCAACTCTAAATCATGGGTAGGGTATCTTCTCTCGTGCGGTTTCAATTGCCGACTTGCATAAGCTACAACCCTACCGCCTTGCATCAATACAGCACCCAGTCCGGTACCACATGCATCCGTGTATACCGTCATCTCTTCATCCCCCCCAGGAATGACTAACACCGGTGCGCTTGTCAACTTGTCCTTTAGACTTCTGAACGCATTCTCGCACCTTTCATCCCAGACAAAAGCTTGATTCTTCTTGGTCAACTGAGTCAACGGTGCTGCTATCTTGGAGAAGCCTGGGATAAACTTACGATAATATCCCGCTAATCCCAAGAAACTCCTTACATCTGTTGCATTCTTGGGCGTAGGCCAATCCTGTACCGTAGCCACCTTTGCTGGGTCCACGGCAATACCACTCTCTGATACAACATGGCCCAAGAACCTCACTTCCCTCTTCCAGAAGTGACACTTAGAAAACTTTGCTTTCAATTGGTGTTTTCTCAACACCTCCATCGCTACTCTTAAATGTTCCTTGTGTTCTTCCTCTGTCCTCGAATAGACCAAAATATCATCAACGAACACAAGGACAGACTTATTCAGCTGATCTCTGAATACCCTATTCATAAGGTCCACAAAATATGCCGGGGCATTAGTCAGCCCAAATGGCATAACCAACCATTCATAGAATCCAGACGGCGTCCGAAATGCCGTTTTAGCTATACTCTCAGCTTCCACTCTAAGCTGATGAAAACCTGTCGCGAGATCCAACTGAGAAAATACTCTCGCGCCACTCAACTGATCAAACAAATCATCTATCCGCGGTAGAGGATACTTGTTCTTCCTCGTCACTTTATTCAACTCGCGGTAGTCTACACACAAACGAAGGGAACCATCCGCCTTGGTAGCAAACACAACTGGTGCTCCCCATTCAGAAACACTCCTTCTGATAAATCCCTTCTTCAAAAGATCGCTGACTTGCACCTCGAGCTCTCGCTGCTCTCTTGGTGCCATACGACGAAGTGGCATCACTATAGGCCTGGCATCCTTTACCAAATCAATACGAAACTCAATCTCTCGGTGTGGTGGGAGTCCGGTCACTTCTTCGAAAACATCCGGATACTGGCCAACCACGGGCAAACCTGACAACTCACTATGCGGAATGTCGAGGGAGTTTAGAAAACTAGCCAATACCCCCTTACTGGGTAGACCACCAAACACTATCCTCCGCCCATCATCCGCTCTAGCTGTCACCAACAAGCCCTCACAGTCTACCACCACCCCGTATCTTTGGAGCCAATCTACTCCCAAAATAATGCCAAACCCAGTAAAGCCCAAAACAAAGCAATCGCAAACAAACATGCATCCATGACTCGATAGAACCACATTACGACAAATCATGCTAAGACTAGTCGAACCACCAATCGGGTTCGTCACTACTAAAGGTCTATCGACAATCTCGGGCTCCAATCCCAACCTATCTACCAGGTCACTAGATATGAAAGAACTGGAAGCTCCGGTATCAAACAAAACTCTAATAGGAACATCATAAACAGAAAGCATACCTTGAATGACGACACTCTTTCCCTTCTCCGCCGCAGTTGGGGCATTCGACGAAGAAGGAATAGCATTAAGAGCATATGCTTTCACCATTTGCTTTTCTTTAGGGGGCTGTGGACACTTGTCCTTGTGATGTCCCAATTGGCCACAATTGAAGCACTTCCTATCTGCTGGCTTGGCCCGACAATTACTAGCATAATGGCCCTTCTTACCACAGCTGAAGCACTCCACATCTTGCTTATTCTTTTTCTTCTGGCCATCCTTAGCCTGATTCTGCTTTCTCTTATTCTGAGAACCACCTTTGCCTCCACCACTAGCTTGTGGCTTTGGCTCTTCTGCAGATGCAACTTCAGTCTTCGGCTTAGGGTAGAGACTTTCTGACCTTAACGCTTTCCCCACAATCGATTCAAACGTCTCATCGATGTGGTTAATAAGTTTTTCCCCCAAGTATTGATCCAAACCAGTTATGAATTTCTCATTCTTTTTCTCGGTAGTATCTATAAGAGATAACCCATATTTTGACAAAGTGTCAAATTCAGCAATATACTCCGAGACAGCCCTGCCATTCTGCTTGAGCTCCAAGAATTTCTTAAACAACATTGACTTCTGAGCAGCTGGAATGAACTTCTCACTAAAGCGAGCCTTAAACTGCTCCCAAGTAATCTGATCTTCGGGAGTAGCTGCCTTTATAGCATTCCACCAGTTCATTGCCCGCCCTTGCAGCTGACGGGACGCTAGCTTTCTCTTCATCGCATCCTCGATACCCAAATCCTCGAAGATACGTTCGCAACTATCCAACCAATCTTGAACATCCGTAGCCGACTCCGTTCCGTGGAACGGCTTCCCACCAAGACTAGTATAGTCCTTATTCAGCTTGGCGAAGTCGACTCTTGGCGCCTGCACTATTGGTCCACCACCATTTCCACCATTGGGAGCTGCCCTCTGAACATCTCTAAGCATCTCTCTCATGAGGTCAGTAAACATCGTCCTCATGTCAGCAGCATTCCCATTATTGGTTCCCCTACCAGCACCTCTAGTATCTCGGCTCATCGTCAATCTGAAAAAGGAAATGATTAACGACTCCATAGTGGTGCTAGTGCAGTACGACTTCATCCTTATACTACTAATAGTATATATATATAGCTTTTGAAAACCAAAATAATCACAAATACGCTCTCTCGTATACGTATACTATCTCTCCCTGATAATTTCCCTAGGTTAACTACGCAACCTAGAGCTCTGATACCAAGTGTGACAGCCCGCCTCGCACCAGCCTGCATTTCCTCCAAAAGTGCGCTGTACACATGCCCGACTAGCACAGGACGGTCGTCAGAAGAAAGGAAAGAAGGGAACGAACTAATCAAAGAACCTGTAGAATGTCTCACAGCGCATGGAATAAAATATAATAATAACATACTTGACATAAAACAGGCGAGACAGTGCATAAGCTGATAACTAAAACCAACATCAATCTCAAAGCAGCGGAAATCCAAATACAGCTTATTACAACTTTCCAAATTTACTGTCTCTAATCAAAAGAAAGCTAAAATAGAAGATACACCAACAATGCCCAAGCAGTGATCTTCAACATCACAGGGAGAATATTATGTATATAGTACGTGGAAGCCTCCTGCTCGTCTCCGGATCATCTACCCGTGCATCACCAGCTAACCTGTCTCTAGTCTGCTCGTGTGAGCACCCAGAGTAATAAGAAGAGACATAAAACTCTGGGTCAGACATAAAGCCTGGTATGAGCGATAAACATCTAAACAGAATGATAACAGGTATACTAAACCATACCTGAACCTGGACCTGCAACCAAAGAGTTAGTACCACATACCGTACAATACTCCAAGGTGCCATAATAAATAGTGTAAGAATACGGGGGTGGGGTGTGCATGTCAAAATGATAGCAACAAATCATCCATAGCAACCATCCTCACATCTCTCACTCGGTGCGTAAAGCGTACGACATCTACCACTTTGGAACACTAGACAAACTGAGGTAACGACGAATCCCGACTTGTAGAAACCCTGCTGTGACCAAGCCAAACACTTGGAGTCATGACCAAACATTTCAATGACCCACTTCATTGGTCATAGCCCTTGGTTCTACCAATGCCATAATGGCCCTGAATCCGCCTTCGTACCTCCTACCATAGTGGTCCAAAGCTATAGGTGTCGATAACTCCTTAGCACGCGTCCCGCAGCAAAGCCCAATCATGAAGTGAACTCGTTGATTCCCATCTGAATCTTAAGCTCTAACTTCTCATTCGGACTTCCTTTGCATCTCGGGTTTGGTCGAATTGGAGTGGGTCTTCAGAAAAGTTGTCGTGCAGTAGCAGCTCTAGAATTCGGTTCGGTTCGGTCACCCATGCTCGGTTCGGTTCGGAGTGTCACCTTCCTCTGGGTTCGGGTCCTTCTCCTTGTCTTCTTTCATTCAATTCGGGTCGGGTACTTCACTCCGGGTCGGGTCGGGGTCCTCCTCCAGGTCGGGTCGGGTGTCCTTCCCTCCAGCGCTCCAATCCCTAGCTTATTTCTTCACGTATTCCGATCCGATCCCTCCTTGCCATCTGATCCGCGTGGCCTTCCCTCTTGCTAGTTCTCCCGAGTGTTTGCTTTCGATCCGAGCCCTGCATCTTAATCGATCCGATCTGGCCTCCAATCACTCTTCCGATCCGATCCGCTCCCTAGCTTACTCCGATCCGATCCCCTTGTCCACCCCAACTCTAAATGAACAGCCTTCCTTTTTGCCAAGCCTTCTCCAGCGACAAGTTCCAATCCAGTTCGAATCCCCTTGGTCAGTTCACAAATCCGATCCGACCCCCTTTCTCCGATCCGAACCGGTTCGGAACCTGCACACTTCTGCAATTTTCCAGCAAGCTTTCTACGCCATTCGACGACGTTTTCGGGAAATTTAACTATTCTAATCAATCATGAAACATACCACAGAGTCATAGCAACATGTAATAGCAACCACAAACAACAACCAACAATTCAAATGAATCAAAATGGATCAAAAGTAGCTAAAACCTCATATTTTCCCTTAAGCACTCTTAATCATGCTTAAGCATACAATTAGCAAAACACATCGAAATTATCTCAAATTTCTAACAGAGCCTTAAAACATTATTTTAGAATTTTAAGAATTTTTCCAGAATTTATTTACGTATAAATTCGCTAATCTTCACTAATTACCCTTAGTTAACTGTAATTAGTGTCAAAATGATGCTATCACTCACCTTGGCCACAAATGAAATTCTCAGAACTGAAACTCCTCTGATTTGGGGCGAATACTGATGTCTAACAGCAGCTCCAACCTTGCTTTGGTGCCTTTTCTCCTTAATTTGGTGTTGCTAAGCCTAATCTTCAATTAGAGAGTGATTTGGGGTGTTTTAGATGTAGGAAGCCATTACTAAGGTCTCAAGGAGGTTTGTGGCGGCTCAAAACTGAAATGAAAGTGACAACCTAACCCTAATCAGACCTCCTATACCTCTAAACCCGAAATTCCCCTTGGGCCTAGCTGCTAATCACCCGGTTAAGCCCAATTAAGCTGTCTTTCACCATCTGAAACTTGTTTCAGCCATATCTCCCAAACGGTGAGTCCGTTTGGCTAATGTGACCACTCTACGGAAAGAGAAACTATCATTCAAAGCCAATGGACGTGGTTTCAGGTCAAAATTCATTTCCAGTCAAAAGTTATGGCCAAAACAGTGCCAACTAGGGGTAAAATGGTCATTTAAAAATCGGGAAAAATCATGAACATGGGAAATGACCCCAATAGTCGTCTCCCAAAGTTACACGACCATACGACTTCATATGTGAAAGAAATAAATATTCTACGATCCTATGATGCGTAGAATGCGGGTCGTTACATTAGGGTGCATTAATGAATTAATGCCACATGATAGGGTTAAGTCATGTACCGCTTGAATATACTTAACCAATTTAACATGATGATTTGATAGGGTTAAGTCATGAACCTCTTGAATATACTTAACCAATTTAACACGATGATTTGATAGGGTTAAGTCATGAACCGCTTGAATATACTTAACCAATTTAACACGATGATTTGATAGGGTTAAGTTATGAATCGCTTGAATACACTTAACCAATTTAACACGATGATTTGATAGGGTTAAGTCATGAACCGCTTGAATATACTTAACCAATTTGACACAATGATTTAATAGGGTTAATTCATGAACTGCTTGGCTATACTTAACCAATTTGACACGATGATTTGATAGGGTTAAGTCATGAAACGCTTGACTATACTTAACCAATTTGACACGATGATTGATAGGGTTATGTCATAAACTGCTTGAATATACTTAACCAACTTGACACATGATTCGTAGGGCTAAGTCATGAACTTTAACAACAACACTTCGCTAATTTGACATGACACGTAAACGGGTTAAGTCTCAAATTTAAATGACAACACTTAACCTGCTGGACGGAAACCCTAGTTACGCGGTCCTTTTCAGCAGTAACCCACTAGATGTATCATGGTACCCAGGAACTAGGCAGGGTAGGGCACAATTACTGGGCTGATTGTAAGCGACCAGAACGACAACTGAGTTGGTGCACCATTGTAGGTTCAGGCGGACTATGGTCATGCATGTAGTCCGGAGTTGAAAAAGCAGGCATTGGGCACTAGTAGGTTTACACTGTGCGTGCTTGATTCGTGTCGGTGGTTGGCACCCTAGGGCTTGATACACCCTATAGTGGACCTAGCACAGGTGACTACATTTCGTGATTGGGCCGTATGGCACAGACACATGAACGAGCTAGGACTTGTAGGGAGCCGATCGATTAATAGATCGTTGTGTGGAATTCGTTAGGTAGCATAATCCCTAGTGGTCCTAGGAGGCATAAACCCTAATCGAATCCAGAAAACGTTCAATAGGTAGCATAATCCCTAGTGGCCCTAGGTGGCATAAATCCTAGTTGAACGCGCAATAGCTCATGATAAGGAAACCTGGCCAGAACGAGGGTGGCAGTCCAAACGATTTCAAGGATGGTGGCACTATGTTGAAGTAGTATAAAAACACGTGATGAAACCCATACGATATACGGCAAGGGACTGTACATATACATGGAAAGGATGATACGGGTTGGGATAATAGTACAGTTGGTGCAGAGAATTTAGGAAATCAGAGCAAATAGATATCATTTTAATGGTGAAGCAGAGAAATCTTGCGATGCTTGATAGAAATCTTGCGATGCTTGATAGAAATCTTGCGAAACTATATTTAGTTCATCCTGAATGGGAACCTTGCAATGTTATACATGACAGAAATCCTATGATGTTATCCTTAGTTATCGTGCCTATAGCTTATCTTGTCATCATGCTTATGTTTACTTTCAGTTTATTCATGCCATGTTATCTTTACCTGTTTTTATGCTGAAAGTCACTAGGACTTACTCAGTCTTTATGGCTGACCCAGTTTGTTTCGCCTCTTTTCTTCCGTTCCCCCCCCCCCCCCCCCAAGGTTCACAGGGTGGGAACACAGCCTAGTTCGGATCTTACCAAGCTCCAAGGCTATTTCATGAAGGCTTGGATTGCTCTTGGCTATGGCTTGCTTTGCTGCTTTATTGGGGAATGATTTATGACTATGGTTTTATGCTTCTTTACTATTGCAAGACAGATTTTGATGTAATGGATTTAATAGCATTTTGATGAAAAAGGCTTTAGACCCTTCTAGATTTTAAAGCAATGAAATTTGGTTCTTCTTCCGCTGTTTTATATGTTATGTCTTGTAATATTTCTATGTATGTTTACCTAGATAATGCTCCACCAAAGCTAGTGGATTCCCTTTGTGAGTGACCCTAGTGGAGGTGGGGTATTACATTTGGTATCAGAGCAGAAGGTTACCAGACTGGGCAAAATTTTCTTAAAAACTTCTGAAATTATTTCAAAACCATTTACAAAGAAGCATTTTTCAAGAAAAATCTTGTTTTTATTTAAAGGCATATTCCCCAAAGCCATATGCACTATCTTTTGATTCTCTCCTTAAGTCTCTTCTCTCTTTCTTTTTCACCCTAGTTTGTAGGCATGTGACACATGTCGGAGGGCAAAGTAGTGTCCAACCTCTGTATGTATCCGCAGTAGTTTTACTTGTGACTAATCTTATCTCAAGCTTTGTAGGGTTGCCTTGCGATGGAAGTAGCTTTTGAGAAACTTGTCAACAAGCTATACAAGGATAGTAAGAACGAGGATAAAGAACACAAGCCTAAGGTTGAGAAACTTGTTGATAAGGCGTAATCCACGAAGGAGGAAAAGGTGAAAGGGAAGAGGTCAAAGTAAAAGAATAATAAAATCCATGACAAGAAAGGACATCGTTGGTATGGTAAAAAGGGACATGTAGTTAAGTATCATAGGACAAGTACAAGGGCAAAGGACAAGATCATCGAGAGGGCAATTGTATGCTCTCGCTACTAGCATACCTAAGAAGAGGTGGTAACGTTTCTGTTAAAAGTTTAGCTTCTCTTTTCTATCATCCCATTAGAACTTTGTTTTTGGTACATCGCATCCTTTTAATTCTGCCTCGATAGTTGAGTCTCTGCACCTTAGTACTAGCATAGTAGAGGATCCCATTTTTGTCTCAAATCCTATTGGGAAATCGGCTCATTTATTCATGACTTGTTTTGATTTGAGAATGTCTATGCTAAGTGTTGAGTTTAGAAGTAAAACTTACGTTGTTGGGCTATGGGGTGATTCTAGGGATGGAGTGGTTGTCCAAAAGTGATACCATTCTCGAATATGAAAAGAGGGTAGTTAGACTCTTGACTTGCCTTGGTAATGCCCTCGAAGTCTAGTGTAACCCTTAGGGTTCTGCCATGCTTAGTTACCTAGAATCTCTTGACATATTTGTTGGTCCGCTCGAGTAAGGTTCGCCACTAAGGCGGATGGTTCATTTCGCTTATGCATGAGTTATATAAAATTACCTTAGTAAGTACACTTGGCAACATGGTTGGCATTTGTTTATTTTCAAGAGATAATTCATTTATGTGGAATACTTTCTAGTAAGTGAATGAGATCCAAGATTCACTAGTGAATTTTGGAGAGCTTTCACGAAACCATGAATACGCAGTTATGTTTAAGTCGAGTATACTAGAAGAAGAATAAGTAAAAGTGGAACGAGAGGCAACAGTGGAATGATTTCCAACTCATATTTTGGAAACAAGAAGAAACGAAATTGTGAAGTTAAAGACGGTAAAAGCACAATGGAGTTAAGCTCAAGGAAATGCGACTTTGAAGATTGAAGACTAGACACGCGCATCATATCTCTTTTTAAGAGTATCTCCTTGATCCCCCTTTTCCTGTAGAGCTTACTTGCATGCTACCTTTTATGTATAACCTCTCGATCCTATTCTCAATCCTATTTCTGTTGCAAACCCCATAGGAAGTATGACTTATCTATTAGTAGTACATGTTGGGGCTTGAGGGTGTCTGTTGGGTTGACTAAACTTTTTGGGTTTTATAGGATATGGGCTGGTGCTTAGGGAGTTCTTCTCCTATTCAGTATATAGGTGATGTGGATTTCCAGCTTTGACATTGCCTAATGGGCACAAAGTTTTTACCTGCTTCTATCATTTGGCTATATCTTTAGGTAGGAACAATTGGGTAAAACATGTTTTTTAGACATGTTATGATTGATGGTTGCAAATGGTTGCAAGTAGTTGCTCGTGGTTGCATAACACACATTAGGCACTAGATCGGCTCAGACACATTTTCATATTGCATATGCATGAGTGTTTATACTTGTTTATGGATGAAATTGAATGTGTTATCATGTGAATGTTGCATATGGATGGATGTTTGAGCACACATATAGTGTTTATGTTATTAGGGCCATTTGCATACATGATGGACTCATGGCACTAAACATATTTTGCATTAAAAAGGATCAATCAGGCCTGATCATTTGCATTAGATAAGGAACATATACACACACTTTCTGCATATATTCATACAGCATTAGAAATCTCTTAAGGACAATGGATGCCTGTGATTGATGATTGAGTAGATGGATGATTGGATGGTAGGACACATTCTTCTTAACTTGAAGATTTTGGGGACGAAATCCTTTAAGGAGGGGAGAATGTAACAACCCGTATTTTTATAACATATTAAAACAAGAAATCAAGGCGGAATTAAATTTCAAAATCAGAATCAAGGAAAACAGGTTGTGCCATTGCGTTTGTCTTGAAATTTTACATGAAATAGAGTCCGAGTTTTCGAAAATCAGAGTCCGTATGAGGGAGATATGACCCTCCGAAGTTTCAGGAATTTTCAGAATCAAAAACAGCTCGAAATTCGAATTCGAAATTCGAATTCAAACCCCAGAACAGGCTGGGCGGGAAAATTCCCGCCCAGGGACCAGGTCGACTGGGGGCCGACCATAGTGTCAACCTCCCAGGGACCAGGTCGACCATAGTGTCGACCTGGGGGTCGACCTGCCTCCCGAACCGACTTCTTGAACCAGATGCATTCTGACGTATTTAGACTTGTTTTCTGACCAGATTCGTCTGCCTAACCCTATATAAACAGCCCCCTAGCCTCATCCTCTCCACACCATTTCTTTCTGTCCTTATGCTACTTCTAAGATAACCAAAATAATAAGATAAAAAGGAAGAAAAAGGACTGCTCCTTCTCCATCAAGACTACGCTTAGGGATTTGCAAATTGGGGGATTTCAATTAGAACACAATCGATCAAATAGAGATTCAACAATCAAATTTTGCTTTCTAATTCTCGATCCATGCACTGTAAGTTCAAGTTACTTTTAGAAAGAAGCTGTAAACTTAATATCCATGTTGTAAATTGGAATTGGATCTATGTATGGTAATTGATTCGTATCTATTCTTGTTCGTTTTGGATCTTGACTTTCGTGAATATTGCTTTGGACCTATTCATGTTGTAAATCAGACTCTCTCGTGTCTATAACCTTAACATGCCTATGACGTTGAAACTATTGTTAATGGATAAGGACTATGACTGAGAACATAAGACTGCCTATGACTAATATGACTATGCCAATGACTATGATGGTGAACATAAGACTGCCTATGACTAATAAGACTAAGCCTATGCCTATGACGGTGAACGAAAGACTGCTGCCTATGACTATGACAAGGAAAATTGTGGCTAATCAACTATGACTCTTGACTATGAGAATTATTCCCTATGATTATGAACATAAGGCCATTGTCTATGACCACGACCTTGAAACTATTACTGTTAATTGCCTATGACTATTGCCTAAAACTATTTTGGATAATTAACCATGACTGTTGTAATTAATCGCTTAGGGTTTTTAATTATGAGATTTTTACCTATGACCATGACTATGACTATTGGGGTTAATTACCTGGGACTATTATAGTTTATTGAAACCCATGTTGTATACCGAATTTGCAGTTTGTTGGATCTCATACCGAGGGTGTGACTTGCTTAGTTTATTATGTACACCGAAACCATTGGATCCATTATCCTTGTATTTGGCTTGCTTTCACATACCTATTCTTTCATGTCAGCGCTTACCATGACTATCATCTTATCTTGCTAGATTTGAAATCCTTTATGCCAGTGATGTTGTAACCAATTATCTCAAGTTATGTCATGCTAGTCTTGTAACCCCTTTTATCGCTTTATGCTCGTCTCTTTTGCCTATCATAGTTTTGATGCTATTCCCTCTATTTCGAGATTTGGATTTATTTGTAGTATAGATCGATTCACGTTCACATGGGATGGGAATATGATTTGGGTAGAATAGGCAAAACATGAACTGGTTATGAACATGAATTATGAACTCGATAAAAGGCAAAACTTGAAACATGAACGCTGTTATAACTTGAACCTGGATATGAACACGAACGTGACATCGACTTGACATGAAACTTGCCTTGAAAACTTGACATGAACTTGACATGAAACTTGAACGTGGACATGACATTAGAATAAACATGAAAATGGCCAACTCGAGGTTGGGTTGAGTTTGCAGTGTAAATCTGCCCCGAACCGCCCGGCAAATCTAGTTACTGCAAACAATAGGATCCAATGAGGGTAGTTGGTCATATCGCACTTGAAACCCGAGGTCAGACTGAGTTGTGGTGTAAATCTGCCCGAAACCGCACGGCATATCAGTGACCACAACAACAAGTCTGATGTGAGAGGTTGGGGTGCATTAATGAATTAATGCCACATGATAGGGTTAAGTCATGTACCGCTTGAATATACTTAACCAATTTAACATGATGATTTGATAGGGTTAAGTCATGAACCTCTTGAATATACTTAACCAATTTAACACGATGATTTGATAGGGTTAAGTCATGAACCGCTTGAATATACTTAACCAATTTAACACGATGATTTGATAGGGTTAAGTTATGAATCGCTTGAATATACTTAACCAATTTAACACGATGATTTGATAGGGTTAAGTCATGAACCGCTTGAATATACTTAACCAATTTGACACGATGATTTAATAGGGTTAATTCATGAACTGCTTGGCTATACTTAACCAATTTGACACGATGATTTGATAGGGTTAAGTCATGAAACGCTTGACTATACTTAACCAATTTGACACGATGATTGATAGGGTTAAGTCATAAACTGCTTGAATATACTTAACCAACTTGAAACATGATTCGTAGGGCTAAGTCATGAACTTGAACAACAACACTTCGCTAATTTGACATGACACGTAAACGGGTTAAGTCTCAAATTTAAATGACAACACTTAACCTGCTGGACGGAAACCCTAGTTACGCGGTCCTTTTCAGCAGTAACCCACTAGATGTATCATGGTACCCTGGAACTAGGCAGGGTGGGGCACAATTACTGGGCTGATTGTAAGCGACCAGAATGACGGTTGAGTTGGTGCGCCATTGTAGGTTCAGGCGGACTATGGTCATGCATGTAGTCCGGAGTTGAAAAAGCAGGCATTGGGCACTAGTAGGTTTACACTGTGCGTGCTTGATTCGTGTCGGTGGTTGGCACCCTAGGGCTTGATACACCCTATAGTGGACCTAGCACAGGTGACTACATTTCATGATTGGTCCGTATGGCACAGACACATGAACGAGCTAGGACTTGTAGGGAGCCGATCGATTAATAGATCGTTGTGTGGAATTCGTTAGGTAGCATAATCCCTAGTGGTCCTAGGAGGCATAAACCCTAATCGAATCCAGAAAACGTTCAATAGGTATCATAATCCCTAGTGGCCCTAGGTGGCATAAATCCTAGTTGAACGCGCAATAGCTCATGATAAGGAAACCTAGCCAGAACGAGGGTGGCAGTCCAAACGATTTCAAGGATGGTGGCACTATGTTGAAGTAGTATAGAAACACGTGATGAAACCCATACGATATACGATAAGGGACTGTACATATACATGGAAAGGATGATACGGGTTGGGATACTAGTACAGTTGGTGCAGAGAATTTAGGAAATCAGAGCAAATAGATATCATTTTAATGGTGAAGCAGAGAAATCTTGCGATGCTTGATAGAAATCTTGCGAAACTATATTTAGTTCATCCTGAATGGGAACCTTGCAATGTTATACATGACAGAAATCCTATGATGTTATTCTTAGTTATCGTGCCTATAGCTTATCTTGTCATCATGCTTATGTTTACTTTCAGTTTATTCATGCCATGTTATCTTTACCTGTTTTTATGCTGAAAGTCACTAGGACTTACTCAGTCTTTATGGCTGACCCAGTTTGTTTCGCCTCTTTTTCTTCCGTCCCCCCCCCCCAAGGTTCACAGGGTGGGAACACAACTTAGTTCGGATCTTACCAAGCTCCAAGGCTATTTCATGAAGGCTTGGATTGCTCTTGGCTATGGCTTGCTTTGCTGCTTTATTGGGGAATGATTTATGACTATGGTTTTATGCTTCTTTACTATTGCAAGACAGATTTTGATGTAATGGATTTAATAGCATTTTGATGAAAAAGGCTTTAGACCTTTCTAGATTTTAAAGCAATGAAATTTGGTTCTTCTTCCGCTGTTTTATATGTTATGTCTTGTAATATTTCTGTGTATGTTTACCTAGATAATGCTCCACCAAAGCAAGTGCTTTCCCTTTGTAAGTGACCCTAGTGGAGGTGGGGTGTTACAGTGAAGAAAGGCATTTACTATTTATGAAATTTAAAAGGATTTGTCGTTATTCCACTAATAGTATTGGTCGGATACAGAAATTTATATCGATTATAAATTGTTCAGATTTTCATGAAGATTGCATATTAAATGGAAGATGTTTTAGGTTTATTGTGAATGATGTTTTTACGTGACGATTGTTCTTTTGCCCAAGTAAAGACAAGATGAATTTCCAAAGGTTGAATAATAATTAAGTAATGTTTTTTAGGATAAAAACTAAGATGGAGTTTTAATGAATATTTAATTAGATTGAAATGTAAAAAGAAGTATTTAAATCTACCAAATTCGAGAATTGTTAGAAATGGAGTCCACCAGTTTTACTCCATGCGATAGTTAAATCTTCAATTAGATTTGAAAGTTAAATGGTAATTAAATTTACTGATAACACTATTGGTGTTAAATATAGAGTACCACCAGTTTTGCTCCATGGGATGAATAGACTGGGATTGGGATAAATGAAATAACATATTACTTCGGTAAGGCTCGATAATCCCAACTAGTTATGTAAACCTTAATTTGGTTTAAGTTGTGAAGAGATATAATAAAATCGTTTGAAATGATAAAAGGAAGATTAAACAAAGGTTTAATGATGTAAATCTTCGATAAAATTAATGGGAACCTTTCCCAAAGTAAATGAATATCTGAATAAAAGAATATTCTGGAAAGGAATGAGATGTGTATTATTCTTATTTAACATTTTATATTTTAAAGATGCGTGAGTTATTCAGAAAGACCGGGTTTAACCTATTCTGAATAACTGATACAACGATTAAAAGTCAAAGATGAAGACGGTGGTTGAAGACCAGAGATCTTCACATCGTATAGATGATTACTGATATCTAAATTAGGTGGTACACCCAAGATGAGGTAATAAGTGGTGATCGTCAAGACGTACTTGGAGATCGTTCGGATATGCGAGGGCCTCTCTCCTGTATTGGAGATATGAGATGAGGAATAAGGTGTCTCGGGTTTCGTTCAGACCCAAAATGAACTTGCAAATGGGTTGTGTGTCTGACTTTGTATTTTGTGTTATATTAATTGATCTCTGCTATATATATATCTGTTTGGTGGTGGAGAACTTATTCTCTTTTCTTAACACCCTTCTCCGAGACGTACGAGCTCAGAGGTTATATATCGGTAGACATCAGTTTTATGGTATGAACCGACAATGTGGCATGGGCAATGATCAAAGCTTTTGTTGAAAAACAGAGCTTTGTGGATGATGATCAAAGCACGTCTTTAATATAGCATAGCTTTGTGTAAAGCATTAATTTGCGAGCTTCATACCTTGGTATGAGTCAAAAAGGGGATTAGGGACTGCATGGGGTGCATGCGTTTCTTTCTAGCTTAGAGTGATGTCATGGTATGGAGTTTAGACAATTTTACTTACGTGGATGGTGGATTGCGAAGCTCCTCGGATATGACTGATAAATGCCTAGAATGGTCGACATACTGACCTGTGACAGGTCCGATAGGACCGGGAAACATATTGTCCAAGAATAACTAATCCATAAAAGTTAGGTGTGGACCAACCCTACAAGATCCAAGGGTTTTCCATAGGTGTGATCTTGGACATCTTGCTAGAGGTGATCTGAATTCGGTGAGGAACATCCTTTTCTTCGACTCATAGATGGAATCAAATTCCCAATACGCGACTTTTCGATTTTAGTTGTAAATCTATATGGCGACATAAAAGGAAGGGGTACTATGCCGTTTAAGATTGATACATTTATATTTGAAGTTAATTTCTATGCTATGCACTTATAATAATATCATGAATATTTGTTTTAAGGCATATCAAGCATATTTGGCTGTTATAAGGTAAAACTCTATCCTCCGGCTTGCGTTGCATTGTGTGATGGGACCTGAGTCTTATATCAGCTTTATTTTCCAAAAAACACTATGTTGTTTTATTTTAAACTGGTAATTCACGTGGAGTAAACTCATTTCGTGTCTTACGGCATGGTCCCATGATTTTTCCAACCTTTTTACATAAAGTTTTAATAACTGTTTTAAGTTCTCACACTAGTTCCATGACTGAACTGGAGTTTATTGTTTTTCCTAAACTCTGGGTGACCATATTTTCCACATGGGCAATCAGTAGTTTTGCTATTGCAGATTTCTATTTAACAGGATCCTGGTTTACGGTTTGAGCTATATTCGAAAGCTTTATATCTGTGTATTTTTTAAGTTGTGTTAGTTAATGTATTTCCGCTGTGCATTGTATTTATACATTTTTTTTCCGCTGCATTTTTGTAATTTATTCTCTGATATTTGTATTTTCTTTGTATATTATGTATTCGCACTCTGATATTCTTGTACTCTGATGTAATATTGTTGTAATAGCAATGAAAAGTTCAATAATTTTATGTTCCGATGCGTCGTGTTCTAAAACAATCCATGTTCTCATTCGGTCTAGGCCGGCCAGGGATATGAGGTCGCTATAGGTGGTATCAAAGCTTTGGTTTACAAAGCTCGAGAACAAGACACATTATAACTCAACGAAAGAATTCATTAGAGATAGGATTAGTAATATCCTATTAAATAATGATCATTAGAGATAGGATCAGTGATATCCTAGAATGAGAAAACTCATTAGAGATAAGGTTAGTAACCCCCTAGAATGAGTATTATATATAGAAAATAATAAATTTGCTTATTTAGAAAAATTAATTTGATTATAGAAAATTATATATCTTATACTAAAATTTGAGTATGTTATTTGACGTCGAGATTGGACTACCAAGTGTAAGAAGATTTTGCAGGTATGCCTAGATAGCGTATATCTAAAGTCTTGAATATACTTGATTGATATAGAACCACATTCTAGTCGCTTGAGGATGATTCTGTTGTTGATCATGACATCATCAATATTTATTTTCGAGTTTCAAAAGTGGGATGACAATATAATTCCAATTGAAACGTCAAAGTATACTTAAACTAATTTAAGTAAGTATTTGGACATGATTTGATTATAAAATTTAACTTATTTTAGTTAAAAGGTGAAAGTAAATCAAACGAATTAAGAATTTAACTTAATTATAGTTAAATAAAATTGGAATAACAAAACCCAATGTGAGAATAGAAGTTAAATTGAACCAAATCGAATTTAATGTTAAATTGATTTGAAATTACTTGGAAGTTATATATATACATACATATATATCCAACAGGTTATTAGATTAAAGCTAATTAAAAGAATAAACTGCGTGCCGCTACAAAAAGGTACATATTTATTATATTGGTTTCACAATTTTATTATTATTACTATGTGTGAATTGGAAGAGCTATGACGGTTGCTTGTGTGAATTAAACATACACAATAGGATAGTGAACAATAATTATGGACTACACCTCATAGCATATATTATGGACTGCATAGCATATCCATATGAGCATGTCATTATTTGATACTTATATGACGAGGTTTGGATGACCATATGAGCATGTTAGTATTTGATGCTTGTACAACGAGGACTGAAATTGCAGGTTGAACTGAGGACTGAAATTGCAGGTTGAACTGAGGACTGATTACAGACTTAACATAATGATAAACTACATAATTTAATAATAAACCCCATCACTAGGTCTTGAGATGACAAAAATATACACGTCTTTCTTTTGTGTATATACGACATATGGATTGCAACTAATCCCCATCATAGGGTCAAGGGATGATTTCTCACACACCTTCCTTGGGTGTAGATAAGTCATAATTGCTTTGCTTGATATATATTGATTTATCGAGCGCCTGATCAGGCCATACATATTTGTTTAGATCAACCTATACAAATGAGGATATGTGGAAATTTTTCAAAAATTTAAGGCGTTTCCACAATTTTAGGAAAATTTGAAAGTCACTGTTGAAGAGCATAAGCCGGAATGAAAGTTGAGTTGAGTTGGTTAGTTAAACAACTTTTTTCTCCGTTCCTTTTTCGGGACATAAAAGTTTTAAGCAGGGGAGATTATAACAACCCAGAATTTTAGAACCAATTTACAATTTATTTTTAATTGATTTTAATGAAAAGTAAATAATTTAAACAATTTATTTTGAGAATAAATGAGCTAGAACGTATTTAAAATGAAGTTTGAGGGTATAAATTTTTATTAACTATAAAACGAGCTCGAAATGGGGTGGTAGTTTGAAAATTTTGCATCAAACTTTATGCAATGTCCCACTTTTCTGTACAATTTAAGCCGATATTTAACCACCACAGTCATTCCAAATTACATAGAAAAGCAGAAAGTTAAGAGAAAGAAGTTAGGGGTTAAGAGAAAGTTAAGATAGAAATATTGGTATAGAAGGAAGAAAAAGAACCAACACCACACAGTCTCACATCGGAGCAGCATAAAATATACTACATAAATAACTTCATTGAAAACTTGAAACAGTACTTACAATCATCAGAGTACAATCGACATCCAACACATCTGGACAGTTATAACAATCTATCCTCAAATATAACACACAGCGATATAATACTAGATATCATACATCTGGACTCCTCCAGCTCGTCTCTGAACTTAACAGCATTCGATAATTTGAACCTGTAACCCGGGCTGACCCGAGCATTACAAACACCACGGATCAGTTTGGTGAACCAACGTGAGAAATCTCGCTAAGTTCAAATAACATCCATATTGCTTAACTTTAGAAAATCCTTTTGAAAGAAAAGGATAATAGTAAGACCAACCCACACATAAACATGGACGGTTCTTACCTTACTATAACCAAAAACATTTTTGATAGGAAATCCGGTGATATTATAATAGTGTCTGCCAAATAAATAACCAAATAGTAGAACGCTTGCATCTCATGCTCTACATATATCATATAAAGTCGAAAACCGTAGGGCTCTTATTGGAGATTGGATTTGAACTATGACAAGGTATGGGACCACCTTCTGATCAGTGTACTCTAGAGGGGGTACACTGGGGTTCAACAAGAACATCTTGTAACCCGACCACACATGACCGCCCACTCATTTGGCTTGAGTGTAGCGAATGTATTATCACCCTGTGGTTTTAAGGGCCCACCACACATCTGTGGAGATAAAAAATAAAAAGAAAAACAAATAAGGAATTTCTCTAGATTGGTGATAATACACCTTG
The DNA here is from genome assembly GCA_030737875.1 of Allium sativum. Classification (NCBI taxonomy): domain Eukaryota; kingdom Viridiplantae; phylum Streptophyta; class Magnoliopsida; order Asparagales; family Amaryllidaceae; genus Allium; species Allium sativum. The sequence continues at coordinate 99,989,737 of CM060909.1, forward strand.
CTTGGGTGTGACCTAACTAGCCATGCTGCCTGCCTGATTTTTGTCATTTCCCGATTGTTGAGGCTTGAGGCTACGTTTGTCTTCTAGAACACCTGTCCACTATTCACTTTGAATGCCACATCGTTAAACCCATTAAACAGCTAATTTATTTCCTAAAAATACTATGGGTATAAAAGTTAAGAGAAATGAACTCCTCCGCCAACATACATAATACCATTACGAGATCAACCATACGTGATTTGTTAGGCAAACTCTGTCAGACATTCGTCCATACAAGTTGTCCTGGAATTGGACAAACCGAAGGCATCCTTCTACTGCATCCATAGGATCAGTAGTGAGAAGTCGATGCGATCTGCAAAATCAAAACCACGACGAATCACGTTAGGATACCTTTGGCTATACATCCAAAGAATATTCGGCAAGTAATCCTTCAACTTATGAAGACCCACGGTCTTCAATTGCTCTATCTTCCATCTTCAACGTTATGTATTTTCTAGTTGGAATGGTTTTCGAATATAAATTCAATTTTGGTCTTTCTGTACAACAATCGTTGGCTAGATTTTGATAGTCGGTCATTTAACTATCAAAATAAAACAACCATTAATCCATAAAAAGAAAATGAATTCACTGATTCAATACCTAGAATCATTTGGCCTCTTTAATTTACCATTAGTTAGTTAGACTTCTTAAACCTTTAATCTTTCAACATCCGGAAAACATTTCCGCTTTTATTTTTACTATCCAATTTAAAACATGGTCATTAAGAACATTAACGCTCATTAACTTACTTCATTTACCCAACCCTCGTTATCGAAATTGACCTTTTCTTAGTTAACAATGTAGTCAATCAAGTTGGGGTATAATTACCTCTCAGACCTTAACTGAACAACATTATTAACTTTGAAAAAGACAGAGTTCACAACATGAATTTCATTCTTTCAAAAAATCACATTAATTATAATAACAACACTATAACCAGTGCTTTCAACATTTATCTTTAAAATATACTTTTGTTTGAGTCTGAATAATAACTAAATAAATAACCACTTAAATAAATAATTAAATCTTGGTAAAAAAAAAAGAAAGTAATTAAAACTCGACATGGTCGCCTCATACATATAATCCTTTTTGAGAAATATCTTATTTATAAGAATTTGGTTTTCAAAACTTGTTTATAAACACATTCCAATTTATAACTATTTTTATTGATGGCACTAAAGAGGCAAATGTCTACTAAAGTACCAAACCGTGAAATACCTGTCAATTTCATGTCTAATAACAATATACAATCATATTCATAAACATTATCAAAAACAGTGAGAAGCCCAGTTAGATTCCTCCAACCTGTCCTTCCCTGCATCACAATGGGTTTTCTCAATTTCAACACAGAAGTATATATATCATAATGAATGGAAATAAACAGATTAACTAATAACGGTCAATAATCAATTAATAACATCATTTCAAACATCCAATATTTATCAAATACGTTTATATTATTGTAAACGTAACAACAAGGTAAGTTACCTTGTTTGGAATAAAATCATTGAAATAACGATTTAATATTTAATTCGATTAAATTAACAATGTTATCAAAAAATATTCAGCATTCATGCAAACAATCATCCAATCATTAATAATTAGCAAACATTGCACACAACATAAACCCGGCTTATAAAAAATATAAGCAGGATAAACTGAATGAGTTTAATTCACCTTGGTTTCTGGTTCGTTATTAAAATGGTTCATCCATAATTAAATTAACGTTTAATTAGAAATTTCAGCTACTTTCATCTTCGTCCAAACTGGCTCCAGCATGTAGTGCCTTTCGATATGGTTTTGAGTCGCTTGTTTTAGGTTCGATTCTGTCGGTATGAACAAGTTATAAATATTATACGTTACACATTTTTATTCGGCTAATGTATTCCTTAACTAATACTCATGATGATTTATAATTCGTAATTACCTGATTCCGTTTAAATATTTAAACTTTGACTAGGCCACATTCTAGTCATGAACTGATCTGATTTTAGTGGCATTTATAAATTGATTGCAACTACAGGTGTTCTACTCGTTGTTTTCACCCTTTATGATAGCTCAGTTTAATATTCTTAACTCTTTAACACAATAGGACGAGACCCGTGCTTCGCACATGGTAATTATTAGATATACCATATAGTGTTGATGAGAGTAGAAATGATAACATTATGTCCTTAGATTATGATAATTGATCAGGAGCTTATCCTCTACAAAAAATAAAAACAATGAAGTTAACCTTTATTGTTAATTGATGATATGAAAGTTCAATACACACGTATGGATTTCTATTCAGCTTAAGCTTGGTCTGTAAAAACTGCTTACAGTTGGTACAATGTCAGGATATTTGAATTCACGATAACCATATGGTTACAAATTAGAAAATTAGGCAGATATACGTCAACTAGTGAGTCCATATTATCCTATTCCATGCATCCATGTTATATAATAAACTTTGTATATATTATTTAACTAATCATTACTTAGCTTAATAACTGATTAGGCAAATTAAGGTCCAACTAGTCTCAAATGCAAGGTGAACAAGCACGAGTTACACTCCTTCTGCAAAAAGTCACTAAACATATGGTGTTTCTTTATTTAACTGATGGATGGTCAAAAGAGAGCATATACAGAAATTTGAGTTCAAGAAACAAAGTTTGTAAAGCAAATAGTGAAAAGAACCAACTCATCATAAAGAAACATTTTAAGGTTCAACTGCTTTACTTAGAAAGTAATTGCAAAGCCTACTATCCCAAGAGAAATATACAATAAATTTATGATATTTTCGTTGCTACTATGTTATAAAAGAATTAAGGTTAGCACGATAAACGCGGTTAACTAAAATGGTCACATCATTCTACAAGCTTCCATTTGGCATGTTTTAATACCCACATTATTAGGTGTTGTCGACACGCTTTTTTGTCGAAGATGTCACACGTAAAGTATTTGGTGAGGACGCGCTCAAGCGTCAAAAAGTACAAAGCAGTTGGGTCGAAGTCACGTCGCAAACGCAAGGAGGCCCAAAGTCTTTATCGGGTGGCCTCTGTCGGGCCCAATGAACTCTTAGTCGAGTCATGCTCCGAGCTGAAGGCGAGCCATCAAGCGGGTCTGGGCGCAGCGCTGGTGGGGGTCCGGGCCATACAGTCCCGATTCATCCTATTTTCTCCATGCCGGAAGCTCAGATCCCTTTAGTTCAGACTCATGAAAACTCAGATTCCCTCACGCGAAATTTCGTGTCCCCTGGTGGAGTCGAAATTTTGCACCCTCTGGTGGGGTTGAAATTTCGAACCCACCTGGTGGGTCGAAATTTCGAACCCCACAGATGGGTTCAAAATTTCAATCCCCCAGGGAGGGTCAAAATTTCGAACTCCGCTGTTGGGTTCGAAATTTTGACCCCCTAAAGGGATGCGAAATTTCAAACCCCTAGAGGGGTGCGAAATTTCGAACCCCGCACCTAGGGGTGCGAATTTTCTGTGTTGGGCCTTGTTTTGGGTGCGAAAATTGGCTTTGGTGGGTCTAGCTGCTCACCTACTCCCACCTAACCTTCCTCCTATAAATACCCCAAGCGTTGGCCTTCATTTGGATCCTTCTCCCTTGGAATCTTTGGACTTGAGAGCTCCAAACACTCATCAATGGCTTCCAACACCTCCACCATAGCCATGGGAGACAACATGGATAATTAAAACATGGCATGCATGTTTTCCGCCAACACTTGAACATTAACAAGGATTGTTATTCTACTTTTGAACTCCATGGACATGAACACCAAACTTGGATATTGTTGACCAAGTCAACTCTTTTCAACGAAGAAGAAGAAGCGCAATTTAGTCAAAGTGTAGAACAAATATATACTTTCTTAATCTATTGTAACACTTTGAGCTTATCTCTTGTCCAAACTTGTACAACCTTGTAACCAACCAAAGATATGATGAATAAGGATTATAAAGTGGACGTAGGCGTTAGTGCTGAACCACTATAAAAGCCGTGTCTCCCTGCATTTACATACTTTACTGCTCATTTGGATAATTGTTCATACATACACATTGGGTGTTGGCATGCAACAATTTTGCTTGTCAACAGGCGTATACTAATATAGATTAGGCCCTTTTCATATTATATAAAGCATACTTGATAATCCAAATAGGCCCATCCATTTTATTTATTTTATTTGTTTCATGTTCATCATCTTCTTACCAGTTTTTCTTCACGCAAGCTTTTCATGCAACACCCGCCTCTGTCTCTCGATTGCCATCCGATACTAGCAACTTTCCCAGGCGCCGACCATCTGCAAGGCACCATGCAAGTTTGTCTGTTCCATTACGTTACTGCATCTACTTCTGGGTTCCAAAGCAACCCAAACTGTTCATTACCTCAATACTCTTACTGCTTCTCCAACCTCACGAATGCACATTCCAGACCCACTCGAGCATCCTCCACACAGCCGAGTTTCCTCAAAACATTATTCCCCTCCACAGTCCAACCAAACCACACTGAAATCTTCTCCACCATTTTTTAGTCCTATTCAGAAAAATATATGCCATCTTCTCACCACGTTACTCCCCATTCTCTCACACTGCTCTCGTTCTTCACCACACACATAACCCCTCCTTCACAACATCACCCTACACACACAATTCTGACCGCCACCAAGATGAACCCAAGCTATGCCTTCACTGATGTGTTTCAAAGCAACCCACGAACGAATCAATGTTGCACCACCGTACATCGCCTGACACCGACCATTGCGCAACCTCACCTGAGTTCGCCAGTGAAGAGCCACCACATGTTCATCACTATTGTTTCTCTGCAAGACCCCGTAATTTTAAAAATTAAATTTAACAAATCAAAGAATACTTAATTTAAAATGTGGGAATTAAGGGAAAGGGTTGCGCCATCGCATTCGTCTCGGAATTCTGCTTGAGATAGAGTCTGAGTTTATGTGAATTGGACTTCATATGAAGAAGTTATGGCCTTCCGAAGTTTCAGAAATTAACTAATTTAAAAATAGCTCAGGTTCAGAAAAAAATATAACAGGGACCAGGTTGACCAGGGGGTCGACCCTAGTGTCGATCTCCCCCTATTCAAGACAACCTTAGTGTCGACCTAGGGGTCGACCTGCCCCCCTCCCCCGGGAAGATCTAAAAGATGACGATTTTTTGACTCAGTGCTGAGTCATTAGGGCTGAGGTGTCACTCTATCTTGACTGGATGGTCTTGATTGATTCTAGGTTGATCGGATGACCCAAATTAATCGTAATCTCTATATAAACACATGTTGACTCAAACCCAAAAACTAATCAAAATTAGAACCATGGCCGTCATGCTATCACCCCGCAACCTAGAGTAGCCGCCACCAACTAGAAGAAGCTTAGCAACAATTCAATTCAACTAAAGTCTAATATAAATCAAAATTTGTCTACATTAAGGGAACGGTAATCAATTACAGAATACATATCCCAGAACTTAAGACTTTATTTTTATTTGTGAGTACAATTTCATTCACAAAGTAATTGTTAATTTAATTGGGATAAGTTTATAATTTGGATTACAAGAACATGCCTGTTGAATCATGTGACGCTACTTATATTTTGTTTGTGAACATATGATAGTGTATTTAATTCATGTTGTGGATCTATTTTATATGACCAATCACATATGTCTTGATTCATTTCTTTATGACATCAATTTATACACAAGTTTGTGGTTGTGAATCATTGACTGCTATGATATTACCTATGTTGTAAATCTATGTTAGTTGCTGGCTTATGTACAGTCGATTCATAATGATGCTTCATATGTTATTTTTGTTATGTTAGTGGATCTAATTTATATGTTAAATCATATGTATGTTTAACTTGATATGCAAGTTTGGATATGTTAATTTAGACATGAACCATATGAATCATATGCAACTTTGTACGTTTAACTTGATTCATGACATCTATTTTATATGTAAGTTTGGATCTAAAGTATATGCTAAGACATATGTGAGTTATATGCAAGTATGTATGCGGATAATACACAAGCTTTCATGCTAGTTTACATGCAGATCTTAATATACATGTTTAGATTCATATGCAAGTTTACATCATCACATATTCAAGTAAATATACATATTTGGGATATGAATCATATGCTAGTTTAAATGTAAGTTTGATGTGACGGCCCGCCCTGCACCAACCGACATTTACTCCAACGGTGCGCTATACACATGTCCAGTTAGCACGGGACGGTCGTCAGAAGGAAAGGAAAGAAGAGAATGAACTAACCAGGAACCTCTAAAATGTATCACAACACATAGTACAAAATATAATAACAACATACTTGACATAAAACAGGTGAGACAGTGCATGAGCTGCAAACAAACTAACATAGCAGCGGAAAATCCACGTACAGCTTATGATCCAAAGCTAATATTATTACAACTTTTAAACTGTCTCAAAAGCAAAAGTAAGATAAGGGAGGTACACTACTAATGCCCAAGTAGCGACCACTAACGACACAGGGAGAATATCTATATATCATACGTGGAAGCCTCCTGCTTGCCTCCGAATCAGCTACTCGCACATCACCAGCTAACCTGTCTCTAGTCTGCTCGTGTGAGCACCCAGAGTAATAAGAAGAGACAAAAAGTCTGGTATGAGCGATAAGCATCTAGACAGAACAATAACAGGTATACTAAACCATACCTGAACCTGGACCTGCAACCAAAGAGTTAGCACTACATACTGTATAGCACTCTAAGGTGCCATTTCAAATGGTGTAAAGATAACGGGGGTGGGGGTGTGCATGTCATAGTGATAGCAAACAATCAAGCATAACAACCATCCTCACATCTCTCACTCAGTGCGTAAAGCATACGATATCCACCACTTCGATCACCAAATATACTTTGCTATGATCACTTTGCCCCATGAAGTCTCAATGACTTCACTGCACTGATCCATAGCCGCTAATCCTTCGCTATGTCCACTTTGCCCCATGGAGTCGCAATGACCCCACTGCACTGGCTCATAGCCTTACTAATCCTTTACTATGTTCACTCTGCCCCATGGAGTCACAATGACCCCACTGCACTGGCTCATAGTCTTACTACACATCACTTTTCCCCTCGAGTCATAATGACTCTACTGCACTGATAACGTAGTCTTGCTACCATCACCTTGCCCCTCGAGTCATAGTTACCCTACTGCACTGATAAGTAGCCCATCATCCATTTTCAGTGGTGAATCGAAGTTATGAATGTCAACAACTCCTTAGCACATGTCCCGCAGCAAAGTCCAACCATGAAGTGAACTCATTGGTCCCCAACTGGATCCTGAGCTCTAACTTCCATTTGGACTACCTTTGCATCTCGGGTTATTGGTCATTACCGGATCGGTTCGGATCGTCGCCTTTATGTCATAGCGGTTCAGATCGGCCTTCAACATCCTCCACTGTATCAGATCAGGTTCTTCAGCACAAGCCTTCCCCTCTGCTCCGGATCGGTTCGAGGTCTACACTCCCTGGCAAGCTTCTTAGGATCGGATCGGATCGGAAGTCCTCACAAGATGCTGGATCGGATCGGTCTCCTTCATAGCACACCGATTTGGGTCGGAGTCTCCAATTCGCGTTGCCATACAATGCTACGGATCGGTTCAAAGTTTTTTCATACGATAAAAGGGTCAAAGCTTCTGAACTCGCATGGAAGGTGGTTCGGATTGGGTCCTTTCCTCCGTTCCGATCCGGATCGGCCAATTTTTTGCACTTTCTCGAGCAAGCAGTTTATGCCACTCGACGGTGTTTTCGACCATAACAACTATTCTAATCAATCACAAAGCATACCATACAGTCATAGCAACATGTATAACTAACCACAAACACCAAAACAACAATATGATAGGTTAAAATGGATCAAACATAGCCAAAACCCCATATTTTCCCTTAAGCATGTTTAGGTGAAACTAATGATGTGATTAGCAAAGCTTAACCAAATTAACCCAAATTCATATCAGAGGTCTACAATATCATTTCTAATTTTATAAATATTTCTCCAGAATTTTATCATGTTTAAATTCCCTAATTAACACTAATTATCCTTAATTAGCCATAATTAGTGAGGAATTATGCAAATCACTCACCTTAGCCACAAATATGACTTAGATCTGAAATAAATATCTGATTTGGTGCGAATCCCAATGCTAAACAACAACTCTAATGTTGATTTGGTGAAGTTCTCCCTTGATTTGATGTTGCTAAGCTTAATCCTTGATTAGAAGGTGATTTGGAGGTGATTTAGAGATTGGAGGCCATTTTTAGGGTTTCCAAGAGGTAAGTAGAGGCTAGAAAACTGAAATGGAATGAATCTCTAACTCTTTTCAGCCTCCCCATAACCCTAATCCCGAAATGGGTTATGGGCCCATTCTCTAATCACCCTATTTGGCCCGGTAAAGCAGTTTTTCACCTTGCAAACATTATTTCAGCCATATCTCCCAAACGATGAGTCCGTTTGGCTATTATGACCACTCTACGGAAAGGTAAGTCATCAAACGAATCTAATGGAAGTGGTTTCAGGTCAAAATTCCTTTCCAGTCAAAAGTTATGGCCAAAACAAAATCAGCTAGGGGCAAAACGGTGATTTAAAAATCGATAAAAACCATGAACATAGGAAATGACTCTAATGGTTGTTTCCCAAAGTTACATGACCATACGACTTCATATGGGAAAGAAAGAAATATTTTATGATCCTCCGATGCGTAGAATGCGGGTTGTTACATTCTCCCCTCCTTAAGAAATTTCGCCTCCGAAATTCCCTAACCAAAACACACAGAGGGCCCGACATGCCTATCAACCATAAAACAACAAACAAACAAGCAAAACAAGTCTATCCTAGCATGCAGAATAACTAAATCGCAAAGAAAATCTTACCAGGCAAAGAGTTCTGGTCTTCCTAATGCTCTCCTCTGTCTCCTAAGTACAGTCATTCTCGTCCTCGCCCCACTGAACCTTGACTAGCTTCACCGCCTTCCTTCGAAGTTGCTTCGTGTCGTGCTCGACAATACGGATCGGCTTGCGGTTCCCAACCGCCTCAGGTTCTACTTCGAAGTCCTCTAACTGATCAGGTGAAATAGTCAAATTTGGGTCGTGTACGAACCTCTTTAGTTGGGAAACATGAAATACGTTGTGAACTCCCGCCATCTTCTCTGGTAAGTCAACTCTATACGCCAAATTCCCAACTTGTTCGAGAACTGGGAATGGTCCAACAAATCTTGGTGCCAACTTGCCTCTCCTGCCAAATCGTATCACGCTCTTCAACGAAGAAATCTTGACAAACACCAAGTCACCAACGGAGAATTTTAAATCTCTTCTCCTTTTATCAGCATAACTCTTCTGCCTATCTTGGGCAGCCTTCATTCGTTGTTGAATGATCTTAATCTTATCTGAAGTTTCCCTCACCACATCTGGTCGAAGCATAAACTTCTCGCCAGTCTCTATCCAACATGATGGTGAGTTGCATGGTCTTCCGTACAAAGCCTCATATGGAGCCATACCGATACTGGATTGGTAGCTATTATTATATGCAAACTCTACTAGATGCAAATGGTCATCCCATGATCCACCAAAATCCAATATACAAGCTCCCAAGAGATCTTCCAATATACGATTCACCCTCTCCGTCTGACCGTCGGTCTGAGGATGATATGCGGTACTGAGATGTAATTCTGACCCTAGAGCCTCTTGTAAGCTCTTCCAAAACCCACTAGTAAACAACGGGTCTCCGTCACTCACAATGCTTTTAGGTACTCCATGAAATCTCACTACCCACTTCATATACAATTCTACTAACTTAACTGCCGTTTTGGTCGATTTGACTGGTATAAATCTTGCACTCTTAGTCAATCGATCCACAATTACCTTAATGCTATCATGTCCCGCTCTAGTCCTTGGTAAACCATCGATGAAATCCATCGAGACTTGCTCCCATTTCCATTCGGGAATTTCTAATGGTTGCAACAGCCCACTAGGGTTCTTTTGCTCGGGTTTAACTAGTTGGCAATTCATGCATTTGGATATAAACTTCCCAACGTCTCTTTTCATCCCTTCCCAGTAGTAAGTCTGCTTCATGTCTCGATACATCTTATTACCACTGGGATGTACAGTCAGTTTTGAGTGATGACATTCTCTAAGCACTTCATCTCTCAAACCATTCACGTTGGGTACAACTTGTCTTCCATTCTTTCTAAGCCATCCATCCCGATGAAGCCCATACACATTCATCTCCTCACCGTCGATGTTCATCTCTAACTTGGAGATGATTTCCAATAGATTAGGATCGTCCCTCTAGCTGGAACCAATCCGCTCTATCAAAGTGGGTCGGATCGCCAAACTAGCTAGCATTTCTGGATCCAATTCGCACTTTGGTCTGAAATCAAACCCTGCAATATACTCCGGTTGCATCCATTCAAGAAACATAGCCCCTAAACTGGCATGTCTCCTACTCAAGGCATCGGCTACCGCATTACCATTCCCAGGTGTGTATGCGATATCAAAATCATACGAAGCCAAGAACTCTAACCATCTCTGCTGGCGGAGATTCAGATCCTTCTGGGAGAAGAGACACTTCAGCGATTTATGATCGGTAAACAACTCAAATCTCTCACCTAAGAGATAATGTCTCCACATCTTCAGCGCAAACACGATCGCTGCCAATTCCAAATCATGGGTAGGATACATTTTCTCATGCGGCTTTAATTGCCGACTAGCATAAGCTACAACCCTACCTCCTTGCATCTATACAGCACCTAGTCCAGTACCACAAGCATCTGTGTATATCGTCATCTCTTCATTCCCTTTAGGAATGACTAACACTGGCGCACGCGTCAACCTTTCTTTTAGACTTTTGAATGAATTCTCACACACTTCGTCCCAGACGAAGGCCTGATTCTTCTTAGTCAACTGAGTCAATGGTGCTGCTATCTTGGAGAAGTCCTGGATAAACTTACGATAATATCCAGCCAACCCCAAGAAACTTCTTACATCTGTTGCATTGTTGGGCGCAGGCCAATCCTATACCGTAGCCACCTTCGCAGGGTCCACGGCAATACCATTCTCTGAAACAACATGGCCCAAGAATCTCACTTCCCTCCTCCAGAAGTGACACTTAGAGAATTTGGCTTTCAATTGGTGTTTCCTCAACACCTCCATCACTATCCTCAAGTGTCCCTTGTGTTCCTCCTCTGTCCTCGAATAAACAAGGATGTCGTCTACGAACACAAGAACAAACTTATTCAACTGATCTCTGAATACTCGATTCATAAGATCCACAAAGTAGGCTGGTGCATTGGTCAACCCAAATGGCATGACCGACCACTCATAGAATGCAGACGGCGTCCTATATGTCGTTTTCGGAACACTCATCCGCTACTCGGAGCTGGTGAAATCCTGTCGCGAGGTCCAACTGGGAGAACACTCTTGCTCCTTCCAGTTGATCAAACAAATCATCTATCCGTGGTAGAGGATACTTATTCTTCCTCGTTACCTTATTCAACTCGCGATAGTCCACACACAAATGAATGGAACCATCTGCCTTAGTGGCAAACACAACTGGTGCTCCCCACTCGGAGACACTTCTTCTAATAAATCCCTTCTTCAAAAGATTGCTGACTTGCACCCCGAGCTCTCGCTGCTCCCTTGGTGCCATACGACGAAGTGGCATCACTATAGGTCTGGCATCTTTCACTAATTCAATACGGAACTCAATCTCTCGGTGTGGTGGAAGCCCGGTCACCTCCTCGAAGACGTCCGGATACTGGCCAACCACGGGCACATCTGACAACTCATCATGCAGGATGTCGAGGGAATTTATAAAACTAGCCATTACCCCATCACTAGGTAGACTACCAAACACTACCCTCCGCCCATCATCCGCCCTAACTGTCACCAAAAAGCCCTCACAGTCTACCACCACCCCGTATCTTTGGAGCCAATTGACTCCCAATATAATGCCATACCCAGTAAAGCCCAGAACAAAGCAATCACAAACAAACATACATCCATGACTCTATAAGACCAAATTTCGGCAAATCATACTAAGATTAGTTGAACCACCAATTGGGTTCGTCACAACCAATGGTTTATCGACTATCTCGGGTTACAGTCTCAACCTATCTACCAGGTCACTAGATATGAAGGAACGGGAAGCCCTAGTATCAAACAAAACTCGAGCTGGTACATCATAAATAGAAAGCATACCTTGAATGACGACATTCTTTCCTTTCTCCGCCGCCGTTGGGGCATTCGACGAAGAAGGAACAGCATCGATAGCATATGCTTTCGCAATCTGCTTCTCCTTAAGAGGTGGTGGACACTTATCCTTATGATGTCCCACTTGGCCACAGTTGTAGCACTTCCTATCCGCTGGCTTGGCCCAACATTCTTTAGCATAATGGCCCTTCTTACCACAGCTGAAGCACTCAACATCTTTCTTGCTCTTTTTCTGGCCATCCTTAGATTGGTTCTGCTTCCTCTTCTAAGAGTTATTCTTACCTCCACAGCCCACTTGCGGTTTCAGCCCTTCTGCAGATGCAGCCTCAGTCTTTGACTTAGGGTAAAGACTCTCTGATCTCAAAGCTTTCCCGCAATCGATTCAAAAGTCTCATCGATGTGGTTGATAAGTCTTTCCCCCAAGTATCCATCCAACCCAGTAATGAACTTCTCATTCTTCTTCTCAGGAGTATCGATAAGGGATAATCCATACTTCGACAAAGTGTCAAACTCAGCAATATAGTCCGAGACCGTCCTACCATTCTGCTTGAGTTCCAAGAATCTCTTGAACAACACCGACTTCTGAGCAGCTGGAATGAACTTCTCGCTAAAGTGAGCCTTGAACTGATCCTAAGTAACCTGATCTTTTGGAGTAGCTGTTCTAATGGCATTCCACCAATTCATCGCTCGCCCTTGCAGCTGACGAGACGCTAGCCTTCTCTTCATCGCATCCTCGATACCCAAGTCGTCGAAGATACGATCACAGCTATCCAACCAATCCTGAACATCTATGGCCGACTCCGTTCCGTGGAACGGCTTCCCATCAAGGTTAGTGTAATCCTTGCACAACTTGGCGAAATCGACCCTAGGCGCCTACACTAATGGACCACCACCATTTCCGGGATTAGGAGCTGCCCCTTGAACATCCCTAAGCATCTCCCTCATGAAGATAGTGAACATCGTCCTCATGTCAGGAGCATTCCCATTATTGGTCCCTCTACCAGCACCTCTAGCATATCGGCTCATCGTTCAATATGTAAAGAGGAAACGATTAACGACCCCATAGTGGTGCTAGTGCAGTACGACTTCATTCTTATACTACTAATAGTATATATATATATATATAGCTTTTGAAAGCCAAAGTAATCACAAAGACGCGCTCTCATATACATACTATCTCTCCCTAGTGTCTTTCCCTAGGTTAACTACACAACCTAGAGCTCTGATACCAAATGTGAAGGCCCGCCCCGCACCAACCGACATTTACTCCAAAGGTGCGCTGTACACATGTCCAGTTAGCACGGGACGGTAGTCAGAAGGAAAGAAAAGAATGAACTAACCAGGAACCTCAGCGCATAGTACAAAATATAATAACAACATACTTGACATAAAACAGGTGAGACAGTGCATGAGCTGCAAACAAACTAACATAGCAGCGGAAAATCCACGTACAGCTTATGATCCAAAGCTAACATTATTACAACTTTTAAACTGTCTCAAAAGCAAAAGCAAGATAAGGGAGGTACATTACTAATTCCCAAGTAGCAACCACCAATGACACAGGGAGAATATCTATATATCATACGTGGAAGCCTCCTGCTCGCCTCCGAATCAGCTACTCGCACATCACCAGCTAACCTGTCTCTAGTCTGCTCGTGTGAGCACCCAGAGTAATAAGAAGAGACAGAAAACTCTGGGTCAGAAAAAAGTATGGAATGAGCGATAAGCATCTAGATAGAACAATAACATGTATACTAAACCATACCTGAACCTGGACTTGCAACCAAAGAGTTAGCACTACATACTGTACAACACTCTAAGGTGCCATTTCAAATGGTGTAAAGATAACGGGGGTGGGGGTATGCATGTCATAGTGATAGCAAACAATCAAACATAACAACCATCCTCACATCTCTCACTCAGTGCGTAAAGCATACGATTTCCACCACTTCGATCACCCAATATACTTTGCTATGATCACTTTGCCCCATGAAGTCTCAATGACTTCACTGCACTGATCCATAGCCGCTAATCCTTCGCCATGTCCACTTTCCCCCATGGAGTCGCAATGACCCCACTGCACTGGCTCATAGCCTAACTAATCCTTTACTATGTCCACTCTGCCCCATGAAGTCACAATGACCCCACTGCACTAGCTCATTATCTTACTACGCATCACTTTGCCCCTCGAGTCATAATGACTCTACTGCACTGATAACGTCGTCTTGCTACCATCACCTTGCCCCTCGAGTCATAGTGACTCTACTGCACTGATAAGTAGCCCATCATCCATTTTCAGTGGTAAATCGAAGTTATGAATGTCGACAACTCCTTAGCACACGTCCCACAGCAAAGTCCAATCATGAAGTGAACTCATTGGTCCCCAACTGGATCTTGAGCTCTAACTTCCATTTGGACTACCTTTGCATCTCGTGTCATAGCGGTTCGGATCGGCCTTCAACATCCTCCACTGGATCGGATCGGGTTCTTCAGCACAAGCCTTCCCCTCTGCTCTGGATCGGTTCGAGGTCTACACTCCCTGGCAAGCTTCTTAGGATCGGATCGGAAGTCCTCACAAGATGCTGGATCGGATCGGTCTCCTTCATAGCACACCGGTTCGGGTCGGAGTCTCCAAGTCGCGTTGCCATACAATTCTACAGATCAGATCGGAGTTTCTTCATACGATAATAGGGTCGAAGCTTCTGAACTCGCATGGGAGGTGGTTCGGATTGGGTCCTTTCCTCCGTTCCGATTCGTATCGGCCAATTTTCTGCACTTTCTCGAGCAAGCAGTTTACGCCACTCGACGGCGTTTTCGACCATTACAAGTATTCTAATAAATCACAAAGCATACCATATAGTCATAGTAACATGTATAATCAATCACAAACACCAAAACAACAATATGATATGTTAAAATGGATCAAACATAGCCAAAACCCCATATTTTCCCTTAAGCATGTTTATGTGAAACTAATGATGTGGTTAGCAAAACTTAACCAAATTAACCCAAATTCATATCAGAGGTCTACAATATCATTTCTAATTTTATATATATTTTCCAGAATTTTATCATGTTTAAATTCGCTAATTTACACTAATTACCCTTAATTAGCCATAATTAGTGAGGAACTATGCAAATCACTCACCTTAGCCACAAATAAGACTTAGATCTGAAATAAATATCTGATTTGGTACGAATCTCAATGCTAAACAGCAGCTCTAATGTTGATTTGGTGAAGTTCTCCCTTGATTTGATGCTGCTAAGCTTAATCCTTGATTAGAAGGTGATTTGGAGGTGATTTAGAGATTGGAGGTCATTTTTAGGGTTTCCAAGAGGTAAGTGGAGGCTAGAAAACTGAAATGGAATGAATCTCTAACTCTTTTCAGCCTCCCCATAACCCTAATCCTGAAATGGGTTATGGGCCCATTCACTAATCACCCTATTTGGCTCGGTTAAGTAGTTTTTCACCTTCCAAACCTTATTTCAGCCATATCTCCCAAATGGTGAGTCCGTTTGGCTATTATGACCACTCTACGGAAAGATAAACCATCAAACGAATCTAATGGAAGCGGTTTCAGGTCAAAATTCCTTTCCAGTCAAAAGTTATGGCCAAAACAAGATCATCTAGGGGCAAAACGGTCATTTTAAAATTGACAAAAATCATGAACATAGGAAATGACTCTAATGGTTGTTTCCCAAAGTTACATGACCATACGACTTCATATGGGAAAGAAATAAATATTCTACGATCCTTCGATGCGTAGAATGCGGGTTGTTACATTTGAGATTCATATGCAAGTTCACACCTTTATGTTAGATCTATATTTATATCCATGATAATACATGAGTTATGCAAATATATGTGTTACACACCCACTGTCTACGCAAGTTTAGATGAAAACCGTAGTCACACATGCAAGTTCACCTCATCATGTTTAGACTATATAGTTGACTATGCAAATTTTATAATTAGATCTAATTTATGTGCTATGCATGTTGTGATGTTTCCTTTCTTAGACTATGGCGAGTCTAACGTATATTTCACGTTAAACGAACAAACGTACAACGTGGGGGCAATGGGATAATATTAAAATATTTAATATTGTGAATTAGCATAAATGCCTTAAAAGACATATAATTAGTTTGTAATGTTAATTGGTATAATTTATATACCATAAATAGATGGACATAATTCAAGTGATAATTATGGACATAAATAAATATGGAAATGATTGACAAATTTGAATAGGGATATTAATCCACTTTGGTGTTAAATAAAGATGTGTAATAATAAATCGCCAAAGGCGCGAGGTTAGACTCTTTTGTGGTGCAAGACTGCCCGGACCCGCCCGGCAAATCCAGCAGCCACAAATTCCAGTCTAATGTGAGAGGTCAAATGCATGAATTAAATGTGTAACAGTTGTAAAGGCACGAGGTTAGGCTCGTTTGTGGTGTAAGACTGCCCGGACCCGCCCGACAAATCTAGATGCCACAAATGCTAGTCTAATGTGGGAGGTCTTTACAAGATTACGGTGTTAATGAATTAAGAAACACTTAACCAGATAAACATGTGGTGGGACATGGGGGGTTAAGTGGGTGCCTTGGGTGGCATGAGAAATTAGAGGGGTGCCTTGGGTGGCATGTGAAATACGATTATATGCACTTAACCAAGATTGAAACATGTAAGAGGACATGAATACGAATGGGGTTAAGTGGGGAAAACCTTAGAGGGGACCAAGCATAGGTGGAAAGCTTGTGTCATACATAGGGGCCCTTTTCAAACCAGTAACCTATTAAGTATTTTTGTGGGCTCGAACCAAGTCGAAGACGGGACACGCGTACTGGGTTTGATTGTAAGAGGTCAAAACGGGTTAGCGGTGGCAACGCAAGTCCAACGAGGTCATGTGCGTGTGTGGTCCCGGGCTGGTAGGTAAGAAGTTGTTGCATCGTGTAGATATAAGCCATGCATTTTTGGTAGTATCAGGTTGCCACTTTGGGGAGTGATACACTCCACTGTGGGGCCAGCACGGGTATCTACGAGTTAGGGAGCCGACCGAATGGGAAAGGTAGTGGGTACGACTAGAGGAGATAGGAGCAGGCAGCACCTATGACGGCAGCTAGGAGTGCAACTACCATATTATTAACATTGTGATTAGAAAAGGGGAGGGTAGCGGGTACAACTAGTGGAGATAGGAGCAGACAACACCTATGAAGACAGCTAGGGGTACACGAAACTACCATTATGATTATTATGTCAGTAGGCGGGATCGACTTTTAAGGTGACTAGTATTGGTGCAATATGGTAATTATCCTATAGTGTTGGAGGCGCAATTAACGTTATCTTATTCCTCTTGTTTGCCTTGCTATGCCCATTTTGTTCGTAGTCATTCCTTGTTTTGCCAGCTTATGCCTTATTCTAGTTACTTTAATAATTACATTGTTAAAGTTATTGTACACGCCAGACTTTATGTCTGACACCCTTTGTTTTCGCCTCTTTTCTTCCTCCCCCCTCCCCCCAGGTTCTCAGGGTGGGACTAGTGCTAGTGGAGCTTGATTTGGATCACTTTATTTCTCTCTCTTTTGGAAAAGCTTGGATTGCTGAAAGTAAAGTTTCAGCTCATCTTCTTTATGGCTATCTACTTTGGGGTTTACGCTTTTTATTTTATGTACTTTGATTTTGTTAAGATGGATATTACGTACTTTACTCTAGTCATTGGGTTTTGATGATGTAACCAAACTTATTTGTTTACTGCTGCAATGAATGAAGTTTTAAATTTTTAAGTACTATTTTATATCTGTCTTGTTGTTAAGTTTCTGTTCATACACACTTAAAATGCTCCATAGAAGTTAATGCATTCCCTTTGTGAGTGACATTAATGGACGTGGGATGTTACACGTGGTATCAGAGCTGAAGGTTACCAGAATGGATATGAGATTTTGAAGAAAAAAACTATTTTTCAAAAGCATTTTTTAAAGAAATACTTTCAGAAATATGTTTTAAGGAGAGTATTTTAAAGAGAAAAGTTTATTTTGAAAAATGTAACCCCCAAAAGCCATATATCTTTCTTTCGATTCTTTTCTTTGAATCTCTTCCCCTTTCCCTTTTTAGTTTCTTCCTCCACATATAGTCACTTTTTCTAAGATATGTAAAAACTTCCGTACGATGAGCAAAAAACCGCTTCATGGGACTGGGACACTTGTCAAAGCTAGGAGGAAGTGGAGGACTTGTTGGTACCTTTAAGATAGACGATGGGAGGAAGGTTCAACCAGCTGCTTGGTTAATGAAGGATGAAGCCTCATTTGGTGGGAGGTCACGAATGGAGAATGTGCAGGAGAGACATGGATAGGACACAATAAGGAAGTAGATCAAAAGAAAGGGGGTAAGGATAACAAAAGGGGCCAAGAGAAAAGGAAGGACCATACTTGTGAAATACCCGACTACTTAAATAAAGACGTAAGAAGAAGGCTTGTTGTTATCATTACAAGACATCTTATTAGGATCATCCAAAGGAGCAGAAGGCAAAGGTAAGGACAAGGTACAAGATCTTCTAGAGGGCAGACGCGTTCCCTCACGACCGACACACCTGATAGAGGTAGAAATATATCTTAGTTGGAAATTTGGTTTTTCTTTTTGATTATCCTGTTCGAACCTTGTTTGAATTTTGGCGCTTCACACTCATTTGTATCTGCTTCGTTAGTTGAAATACTGCACCTAAATACTAGTCTAGTTACGGATCCCATAGTAGTCTGAAATCCTATTGGTGGTTCGGCTCATCTTTCAATGATTTGTCGGGAATTTGAGAGTGTCTATCTTGGGCGTTGGGTTTGAATGCAACACCTTCGTTCTTGGCTTTATGGGCTACGGCTTGATTCTAGATATAGATTGGCTAGCTAGATACGGTGCCATCCTAGATTTTGAAAGAAGGGTAGTTAGATTGTTGACTCGTTGTGGAAAGACCCTTGATATTTCTTGTGATTCTAGGGGTCCGGTGATGCGTAGTTACCTAGAATCCCTTGACGCGTCCAACGATGATTTGGAATCTGTTCGGGCGGCTCGTGAATATAGTGACATCTTCGATGGAGTTCGAGGTTTACCCCCGAGGCGCGAGATAGATGTTCGATGATACGTAGTAGATAATGCAAAGCCAGTTGCATTACCAGTACTACATGGCTCTGAGAGAGAGAAGAGAACTCAGTAAGAAAGTGAAAGAATTACTTGAGAAGGGGTTCATAAGAAGGAGTATTTCGGAGTGGGGCGCTCCAGTCGTTTTTGCTATGAAAGCCGATGGTTCACTTAGATTGTGAGTGGACTATAGAGAACTGAATAAGCCAACAAAGAAGAACAGATACCCATTGCCGAAGATAGATGGTTTGGTGGGTGCTTCAGTTTTCTCGCAACTGGATTTGGCTACAGGGTTGCATCAGCTAAGGGTGGCTGAAGATAGAATCGATAAGACTGCATTTAGAACTCCTGACGGTTTCTTTGAGTGGATCGTCATGCCTTTTTGGTTTGACGAATGCACCTGCATACTTTGTTCACTTAATGAGTAGGGTATTTAGGGATTTTCTAAACAAGTTTGTGGTAGTCTTTGTAGACGATATTCTGGTTTTTCTCTAAAAATGAAGAAGTGCATGCCCTACATCTTTGGGAAATCTTAGAGGCCCTGCGAGCGCATCAACTTAAAGCTAAGTTCTCCAAGTGCCATTTTTGGAGAAAAGAAGTGAAGTTCTTAGGACATGTGGTCTCTAAGGAAGGGATAGTTGTGGATCCTGCTAAGGTAGTTGCAATCCAAGGTTGGAAAACACCTATGAACGCAACAGAAGTAAGAAGCTTTTTAGGGCTGGCAGGTTATTATAGTAAGTTCATTAAGGACTTCGTGAAGATATCAGCCCCTCTCACTCGATTATGTACCCGGGTTATTGGCATCGTTAGAGGTGCAACCTACACTTTTGGGTCGAGTTGGAGAGGCACAGCAAAATGACTCACGGTTGGTTGAGATAGTAGGCAAGCGTATAGGAGGGGAGTCCTCGAGTCATCTTGATAGATATGCTATAGATGAGAGAAGTTGGCTATGTAGAGATGGAAGACTTTGCGTACCACAAGACGAAAGTTTGAAGAAGGCAATTCTTGAAGACTCACATCGCTTTAAGATGACCATACATCCCGATGGTGATAAGATGTATAGGGATATGAAGTAAGTTTTATTTTGGGCCGGAATGAAGAAGGACGTGGCCAAGTTCGTTGCTAGATGCTTAGTGTGCCAACAAGTCAAGGAGGAGTAAAAGAAGCCCGGAGGTTTGCTCCATCCCTTAGAGATTCCGCTTTGGAAATGGGAAAGTGTTTCCATGGATTTTGTAGATGGGTTACCAAGATCGAGGAAGGGTAATACGGGGATTTAGGTAATTGTAGACAGACTTACGAAGAGTGCCCATTTTATTCCCGTTAAAAGTAGAAGGACCGCCGCATGGTTAGCATCCATTTACCTTCGAGAGATAATCCGTTTGCACGGCATACCCTCCAGCATTGTGAGCGATAGAGATCCCATTTTCACAAGCGAATTTTGGAAAAGCTTACAAGAGGCGATTGGAACGCAATTATGCTTAAGTACCGCTTATCACCCTCAGACGGACGGCCAGACTGAGAGAGTAAATCGGGTTCTAGAAGAACTTCTGAGACTATGCACCCTAGACTTTGGAGGAACATAGGAAGAACACCTTCCACTAGTGGAGTTCGCCTATAATAATAGTTTTCAGGCTAGCATTGGTATGGCACCTTTTAAGGCTCTTTATGGATGATCGTGCCGATCACCTACATGTTGGTGGGAATCCATGGATAAGATTTTGCTTGGACCCAACATGACTAGGTAAACTTCGAAGAAGATAGATCTGATTCGATGGCGAATGAAGATGGCATAAGACCGACATAGTCATATGCTGATAGGAGACGAACCGATCTTGAGTTCAACGTTGGGGACATGCTTTTTATTAAGGTGTCACCATTGAGAAACGTAGTCCGTTTTGGATCAGTTGGGAAGTTGGCACCAAGGTTCGTAGGACCCTTTCCAATTACAAAGAGGATTGGGCATATGGCGTATAGAGTAAAGTTACCAGGAAAGCTCAACGGAGTCCATGACCTGTTTCACGTTTCGCATTTGCGTAAGTGTCTACACGATACGGCGAAAGTGGTAGAGCCAAGCACGCTCGAAAAAGTGGAAGTAAAGTGCAATGCCACGATCCGACGAGCTCCTACACGCATTCTCGGATTGGAGGTCAAAAAGCTTCGCAACAAAGAGGTCAAGTTGGTCAAAGTGCAATAGGGAGGTGATCAAAGAGACGCGACTTGGGAGACGGAAGATAAGATGTGTACATTGTACCATTTCCCTTTCGAGGGTATGTTTTAATTTCTCCTTTTCCTACCGCTTTGTTGATACTTGTCCTATCTTTTAGTATTATCTTTGCGATGACATCTTCTATCTTTAGTTAGGAAGAACCCTATGGTTGAAACATGTTTTTGAGACATGTTATGTTTGGTGGATGCAAATAGATGCAAGTGGTTGCTCATGGATGCATGTACACACACCTTAGGCACTAGATCGGCTCAATCACCTTCATGTTGCATATAAAAGTGTATGCATATTTAAATTAATGGATGTATAATGGTTGTGTTATCATACGGATGCTGCATTTTGATGAATGGTTGTGCACAGATGTAGAAATAATATGTATCGATAGGATTCTTTCGCATACATAATGGACGCATGGCACTATCACGATTCGCATTAAGGAGGTCAACTAAATCAGTAGACCGCCTGATTTTGCAATAGATAAGGAACATATACACACACTTTTTGCATATGTTTATACAACATTAGAAATCTTGTAAGGACAATGGATGTCTGTTCTTGATGGTTGAGTAGATGGATGATTGGATGTTAGGATATACATTCTCCTTAACTTGGAGATTTCGGGGGCGAAATCCTTTAAGGAGGGGAGAATGTGTAATGACCCGCAAATCCATAACATCAGAGTTGACTATATACATCATACATCCAACCCAAATATCACGAAAATATGAAACATTTTTTTTTAGAAGAAAGAGGTAGAAGAAGAACAGAAATAACAACACAGAATCTCACATCGCAGCGGAACAAAATATAATATATCATAACTTTTGAAATACAAAATTTCAACTGTATAACATACACTTATCAGAGTACAACACTTACAACATAGCGGAACAAAAACTCTATGTAACTAACGCTGAAGCCTCCTGCTCTAAGCTCCTTTAGATAGATCTATAAAATCCTGAACTACTTGACTGCCCGTACAAATTTAGGCACCCAAGAGTTTAGGTAGAACAAAACAAAATAAACTCCGGGTCAGTCATGGGACTGGTATGAGTAAACAGTTTAACAGTTTCAGAAACAAAATGGTATCTCATAAGACCACGCCGTATAACACGAACGGGTTTTTCCCTTATTAGAATCCGAACACTTGATTTAACCTTCAAATTCCATTTGAAAGGAACGATAATCTTTATATCAAAACTCTTTTGATATTATAATAATGTCTAAATCAAGTAGATAACAATCTAGTGGAACGTTTGCATCTCACGTTCCACATATATAATATACAAACAAAACCGCAAGCACGTATTGGGTAATGAATTTCCAACTATGACAAGGTATGGAACCACCTTCCGCTGGTATATCTCTAGAGGAGAATACACCGAGTTCAACAAGAACATCTTGCAACTCAGCCACACATGACCGACCACTCATTTGACTTGAATGTATCGAATGTATATCACCAATGGTTGGGATCAGCAACCGTTTCCCGAATGGGACAGCATCAACAATAGATTTTTAGAAGTAAATGAAACTCTAGATCAGGTGATTATACACCCTAATAGGTGCGACCTACATAGCCATGCTGCCTGCCCGATTTCTGTCATTTACCGGATGATGAGGCTTGAAGCTACGCTTTATCATCACACCAGATTCACTTCGAATGTCACATCGTCGGATCCATCGAAAATCACTAATTGACGTCTACAACAGTACATTACGTGTCAGCTAAAAGAAGTTTCCTTCTCCGCTTCCACTCTTGGTACGGTTGAAGAAATCAATGTACGTGACCTTTCTGGAAATACTCTGTCAGACATTTTATTTGGCATATATGATTCGCAACGCTACTACCAATACAGAGTGGTTCTTTGGATAATAATCCAACTGGTCTCTCCATATTGACAACGAGGGTCAAATTCGATGGTCTGTGATTTAACTATCAAATAAAAACAAGTGTTTCGATAGTCGATGATTTAACTATCGAAGAAAACATGTGTTCATCCAATTTCAAACAAATTAATATTCCATTAATTAAATCTCTCCTCCATTTCCTTATCAAAATTTGTTAACCAAATATTTTCAATAACCATATTGGCCTTTTACGTTATTTGGAAAACATTTCCGAATATTGCCTTCCTTTATTTTCTAAACTTTAGAAAATATATGATATTTATAATTGGAAAATATTCCAATTACTTATCTCTTTCCGATCTCATTTTATTTCTATGCTTAGGAAATACTCTATTCTATTCCAAGCTTACACTTATTTGGGTTAAAACAGATGTTGTGTAAAACATCGTTACGACAACCCAAATACTATATTCAACTAACTCTTATCCAACATTGATCTTCGAGCCTGAAATCTTACTATTTATTTGTTAATAATGAAATCAATCAAGTTGGGGTATAACTACCTCTCAGACCTTGACTGAATGACATTTATAACATCAAAATAGATAAGACTACTTACTCGAATAATCAATACCATACAACTAATTATTCACTTTTAAACACGTATACACTTTCTCTTTCTATTCTTTCGAGATTTTATTCCTAGTCTTCCTTTTTTATTATACTATTCTATTTCTAAGTTCATTTCCTTATCGACTTCTATATATATCGATACGTTGATTTCTAACTATCAAATTATCTTTAAAAATATTCTAACTCTTTAAATTCCCGGAAAAATTCGCCATAACCCCCTTTGTACTGGGAGCTTCGGGAAAATCCCCATACTGCCACATAGGCCTTCTCGATTCAAAAAGAAAAAGAAAAGCCAAGCGGCTAGCCGATACGGTGCATAAAATCTCATATATGAATTAAATACGTACTTTTTTGTCGAGCATTCTATTTATTTCACTTCTATACTTTATTCCAAACCTGTCTCCTGTATGTCTATACCTGTCCAATCTATTTTAACTATACCAATCGTTTTAACTCCATTCGTTAATTAATTTGTTAATTAACTCTTTAGTTTATTTCACTTTTATTTGAATTCCATATTCAATTTTAACTCTATTTGAATCCTATATTCAAATTCAATTTACATTCCTATATTCAAATTCTATATTTGAATTTCCTTTAAATTTTCTATATTCAACATCTAATTGAATTTCTATATTCAAATTCAAGTTCAATCCCATTTGAATTCTATATTCAAATCTATATTTAAATTCTCTTTGAATTTCTATATTCAAATTCCATGTCACTTCTCTTATTCAAATTCAATTCGATTTCTCTCATTCAAATTCTATTTGATTTCTATATTCGAATTTCCTTTATTCAAATTCTATTTGAATTTCTATATTCAAATTCTATGGTTAAACTCCATTTGAATTCTATTATTCAAATTCCATATCAATCTATTTGAATTTTATATTCAAATCTATTTGAATTCTCTTATTCAAATTCTATATTTTCTTCTAATTGAATCTTCTATATTCAAATTTCAAATTCAATTCTATGCATTATTTATAAACAAAGTTTATAACTTCACTTAAAATCGCACAATATATATTTATAAACAAACTTTATAAATTCAATTCAAATCCCACATTTTGATTTATAAACAAAGTTTATAAATTCAATTCAAATCCCATATTTTGATTTATAAACAAAGTTTATAAATTCAATACTCGTTTTATATATATTCAAAACAAGTTAATATTTTCTATAGTTTATTAAAAATTCAAATTCTATTTATAAAAATAAAATTCCCTTTTTAAATCTCAAATACCCTTTCTCGATATTTTTATAAATCAATATTCAAGCCCCAGTGATATTTAAATACCCCAAACAGTCAGTTATTAATTCACGGGATTTCTAACACATCATATGTGACAGTATATATGCAAACAAATAAACAAACAGATAATATATTTTTGAGGAATCCAGTTGGATTCCTCCAACCTGTTTTCCTGCATCCACAGACGTTAGTCAACATAATAATACCCATCCTGCTTCGAGGCAAGATATCGCGGTATGAAGGTCATCTACTAATATATATTTGTGGGGCGCATAGGGAAATCATCCGCTATGAAACTGCGGGCATCCGCTAATGATACTGCGGGAATCAATCCAACCAATCTCAACCCAATATATATAATAGTCAACCAATCCTAAATAACTAATATATTTAAAACAATCTGACAACATTTCAAACAAGCAACACACAATTATTTTTAATGAAATAAAAGTAATTCTAATTAAACAGGTGAGTGAGAATTTACTCACCGATGATTTCCTTTCATCGAATATCCTTCTAAAATTCCATATCGTCTCGGCTTGTCTCAAATGAATTCACTTCGTACCTCATTGCTAGAACAACTACAAAGCCACTTAAACGATAGTTGATCCTCCTTTACTGCGGACATCCACAAACTGACTTCCTCTACTTCGACAATTCATCAAACATCTTGCAGTCAATCCCCAACACTTCCTATCACCACACTTTCCCCGAATCCCTTTCATTTCTGTACTCGACATCAACACCATCAATCAACAAAGCCATCGATCCTTTCCTAAACCCATCGTTACCTACTAGCTCAGCCCACGAACAACGCCCTAGCATCACTTTCTCAGTCCGTCCTCTGACTTCAAACACTACAGGTGAACATCGCACCTTCCCCAGTACAGTATCAATCAATCGCACCCTTTCAAATTGTATTGCATAGTACTTCGAAATGAATACCTCATCTACAGACTCCTCTTAACCCCATTTCTAAATCCACCAAAACCTAGAACCTAAGTCGACGCTTCACCATCGCCGATTGGTTCGAGTCTCCCTTTCCTTCTATCGCACCTTCTGATTGATTTACACCTGACCTCGCAGATCCAGATATCGCGATTTGGTTTCAAATAATTTGGGAAAAAGAAATCAAAAATAAGAAGATGAGGGACTTTGGTTTTTCAGTGGTTCAGGAGGAAATGAACGAGAGAAAATTTAGGAGTATTTAAAGGGGATTTCGATTTCTAACACATGAAAATGGAGCAGCCACGTTCTATTTTGATTTATGGAGGTAAGGAAGCCACGGGTTCTTTGGTTTTGTGGAGAGGGAGGAGCCACACCATATTTTATTTATTTAAATTCAATTTTAACTGGATCCTTTAAATTAAATTGTCACGTTGATTTCAAACTCCTTTTGAACCGTACATCTGACATTCTTAGGGTAACACCCCTATTTCGGACACACTGGGATAGGTCACGAAGTCCAATTCGATCATACGGAACAGATATTAATTTAAATTGATATAAATCAATTTTATAATAATAATTTCTGCGATAATAAATTAATATTATTATTTGAATTCAAACAGAAGTCTGAACTGTATTTAATTGAGTTTTAAATCTCGAACTGAATTATATTTTCGCATTACGATGATTTAATATATTCGATATTGAATCGAAATTGATTATTAAACTGATAACTTAATATAAATATTCATTTAATTTATCAAATTAATATTTAAAACCGTATTAAATATCAAAATTTAACCGACTAAATATCCGGGTCATTACATTCTTCCCCACTTAAAATAATTTCGTCCTCAAAATTGCTAAGGTAGAAAAAGTTCTACAAACCCATTTACTTTTCAATAACACACTTATGTTAATACTCAACATTTCAAACTTCCTTACGTAACTCTCTTTTGAATAAATCCCTATTCGATAACTCCCCCTTTCGAATAACTATATTCGATAATCTCTCTTTCGAATAACTAGATTCGAAAACCTTTCTTCGAATAAACTATATTCAATTTACTCTATTCAGTTAACTCTTATCAATTAACTCTATTGGATTAGCTCTTTTCACTTAACTCCTTCTGAATAAGCTATATTCGATAACTCCTTCAACTCTATTCGAATAAACATTATTCGATAACTCCTTTAATTCTATTCAAATAACTAATATTCGATAACTCCTTCAACTCTATTCGTGTAACTAATATTCGATAACTCCTTTTATTCTATTCGAATAACTAATATTCGATTTAACCCCATTCACTTGACTCTAGATCGCAGCGATCACAATGGTTACGCCTGATTCCCTCAGGAAACATCCGACCGACCTAGGCAATCTGCAGTCCTATGAATTACGCTAGCAGTCGTACGAAATGGCAACTTATCCTGGGTAACTATGTTTGACTAACTCTATCTCAATAACTATATCTGATCAACTTTAATTGAATAACTAACATTCAATTAAATCCTAATTCGATTAACTATGTTTAATTTACTCTATCTGGTTAACTCTTAATTTGAATAACAAATATTCGATAAATTCTAATTGAATAACTAATATTCAATTAACTCTACGGATTAACCCTAACTGATTAACTCTAACTGGTTAATTCTTACTCAAATTGATTTATTCTAACTCTAATCAATTACTTCTAACTCTAATCAACTTCTCCTATTCGAATAACTCATATTGGATAACGTTTATTCATTTATAAAGATTTACTTTTAGTAACGGTTCTTCACTTTATAAATGTTCTCTTTAATAACGTTACTTCACTTATACAAGTGTTGTGTACCCCTTCTATTTAAAACTATCGGTGTTAAAAACCAATATCTCTTCTCTATATAAGTTCAGACATATATATTCCATTTATCGAATGGTAAATATTTAATTTAATTTATAAATTGTTATTTATAAATTAATCTTTTCTATTTATCTGTTAAAAACAGATTTCTATTTTCTATTCATCTTTTAAATATTCCTTTGATTAAATTCTATTTATTTAACAAATAAATATCTCATTTATAACATTCTATTTATTTTCTATAAATAAATATTTCCATTTAATCTATTTGTAAATGTTTTACAAATATTTCCTTATAAATTCTATTTGTAAATGTTTTTACAAATATTTCTCCTTCTATTTGTTTGCACATAACTCCCTTTGTATTTGTGTTACAAATATATTTCCTTTATATTTGTTTTACAAATATATTTTCTTTTTAACTCTTTTAGTTTTTTTTTCCTTTATTCACACCCAATTCATATTTCATTCACATTGATTTTACTCAATTTATTCATTTCGATCAATTTAACTTACTTAAGTTAAATTTAATTTCAATCATTCAAATTCCCATTAACTAGTTGCTAATTAACCGTTTTTGCCTATTTCACCCTTTTTATTTTAATATAACTTGTTCAAATATATGTCAACTTAATTATAAACTAATCTAATTATATTTTCAACTCGAGTTATATATTCGATTTCGAATATAAATTCTCAATCCCTTTCACTTATCCAAAAACCCAATTTTGATTCAAATTTCCTTTAACTAATTATTTTCCAATTTAGTTAATTCTATTTAACCATTTAAAATATGATTTTTGACTTAAAAATCATTTTACTTACTTCACTGAAGTTCGTATTTATTTTATATCTCCAGTCTGGATTTTTCAAATGCCAATTCGGATTTTATTTCCTAAAAATCCTTTTATTTGTTTAATTAAACCGTTATGGTTTTATAATGGTTCTGGCGCTGCTTTTCTAAAAATTTGATTTTGACATAACTCAAAATCTATACGACGAAATCCAGATTTTTCTCTTTCATTAGAAAACTATTGTTCAACCGGTCCCGACGATTCTTGTTTCAAAGAATTCCGACTTCAATTGAGTTCTGTATACTAAATTGAAGTTCGAATTGCCAATTTACGAACTGTCGCGCTACGACGAGCTCATTTTAATTATATTTATAAATATAAGCGTTTTAACTTTGTTTATAATAAATTCAACTCCATTCTGATATATTTTTAATATATATCAAATCCATTTTTCCATTTCAACATAATATTTCCGATCTATTTCACTTCTATTTGAAATTCTATATTCAGATTCCGTTACACTTTTATTTGAATTCTATATTCCAATTCCCATTTCAAAATTCCTTTGAAGTAATATAAATATATACATATATTTATATCTATCTCAAATTCAAAACATTTGAATTTTCAAACAACCTGTTTCTTTTCAAACAAATTTCCATCAAAAAACTTTTCTAAGGCAGCAATTCATCACTTAGAAACTCGAAAATGAACACTAATGATGTGCGACCATCGTCAGGATTATTTCCCAGTCACTGAAGTGAGTTCAGTACTATATTTCTTTCAAACTCCATTTAGAAAAATATTTTCCAAACTCTCAGGATTTTAAATTCTAAATTTTGGTTTGAATTCAATTTTAATTCATCTCATTTGTATATATTTTTAATCATATATAAATTCCATTTGGTTATATATAACCATTTCAATTCTTATAATCTTATCTGATTATAATATATAGCAACCAACTCATCCATATATAATAATTTCAGAAAATTATTTCTTTTCTATCAAAATAGAATTTTGGATAAAATTATTTCATCTACCCATTTTAAAACAATATCGTGTCGAATTCTCTGTTCAAGTGTTTATAAATTCCTATCGACTTCGTAGCGTCCCACGATTCGACCAAAATTTACAATCCACTCAACAGACTAGCCAACACAATATAAATCATTTGTTTTAATCAATTAACATATACGCTCTCTCGTATATATATATATATATATATATATATACACACACTCAACTCATTCTAGGATACTAATGATCTTATCTCTAATGAGCACATTCCAACAAGCCTAGGTATTCGCTCAACCTAAGCTCTGATACCAACTGTAATGACCCGCAAAGAAGTTCAAGTAGGCATTGCAACCATCCTCTCCCATCCTCACAAAGTAGCAGGGTAATACCCCACCGTGACTTACATTGGTACCCCAGCACCACATTTTACGGCCAGCCTTTCGACTTCACAACCAACCCTCATTTTTGGGACATATAGGGGTAAGAGTCTCTCGTTCGCCACCTAACGAAAAGCGAGAACCCCCATCATGCGACACATGCCCCAAGCACGCAACATGGACTGGTATGAGTAAACAGTTTAACAGTTTCAGAAACTAAATGATATCTCATAAGACCACGCCGTATAACACGGAACGGATTTTTCCCTTATGAGAATCCTAACACTTGATTTAACCTTCAAAATCCATTTGAAAGGAACAATAATCTTTATATCAAAACTCTTTTGATATTATAATAATGTCTAAATCAAGTAGATAACAACCTAGTGGAACGTTTGCATCTCACGTTCCACATATATAATATACAATCAAAACCGCAAGCACGTATTGGATAATGAATTTCCAACTATGACAAGATATGGAACCACCTTCCGCTGGTATATCTCTAGACAAGAATACACCGAGTTCAACAAGAACATCTTGCAACTTAACAGCAACCGTTTCCCGAATGGGACAGCATCGACAATAGATTTTTAGAAGTAAATGAAACTCTAGATCAGGTGGTTATACACCCTAATAGGTGCGACCTACATAGCCATGCTGCCTGCCCGATCTCTGTCATTTACCGGATGATGAGGCTTGAAGCTACGCTTTATCATCACACCAGATTCACTTCGAATGTCACATTGTTAGATCCATCGAAAATCACTAATTGACGTCTACAACAGTACATTACGTGTCAGCTAAAAGAAGTTTCCTTCTTTGCTTCCACTCTTGGTACGGTTGAAGAAATCAATGTACGTGACCTTTCTGGAAATACTCTGTCAGACATTTTTATTTGGCATATATGATTCGCAACGCTACTGCCAATACAGAGTGGTTCTTTGGATAATAATCCAACCGGTCTCTCCATATTGACAACGAGGGTCAAAACTTCGATAGTCTGTGATTTAACTATCGAATAAAAACAAGTGTTTCAATAGTCGATGTTTTAACTATCGAAGAAAACAAGTGTTCATCCAATTTCAAACAAATTAATATTCCATTAATTAAATCTCTCCTCCATTTCCTTATTAATATTTGTTAACCAAATATTTTCAATAGCCATATTGGCCTTTTACGTTATTTGGAAAACATTTCCGAATATCGTCTTCCTTTATTTTCTAAACTTTAGAAAATATATGATATTTATAATTAGAAAATATTCCAATTACTTATCTCTTTCCGATCTCGTTTTATTTCTATGCTTAGAAAATATTCTATTCTATTTCCAAGCTTACACTTATTTGGGTTAAAATAGATGTTGTGTAAAACATCGTTACGACAACCCAAATACTATATTCAACTAACTCTTATCCAACATTGATCTTCGATCCTGAAATCTTACTATTTATTTGTTAATAATGAAATCAATCAAGTTGGGGTACAAATACCTCTCAGACCTAGACTGAATGACATTTATAACGTCAAAACAGATAAGACTACTTACTCGAATATTCAATACCATACAACTACTTATTCACTTTTAAACACGTATACACTTTCTCTTTCTATTCTTTCGAGATTTTATTCCTAGCCTTCCTTTTTTATTATACTATTCTATTTCTAAGTTCGTTTCCTTATCGACTTCTATATATATCGATATGTTGATTTCTAACTATCAAATTATCTTTAAAAATATTCTAACTCCTTAAATTCCCGGAAAAATTCGCCATAACCTCCTTTGTACCAGGAGCTTCGAGAAAATCCCCAAACTGCCACACAGGCCTTCTCCAATCAAAAAGAAAAAGAAAAGCCAAGCGGCTAGCCGATACGGCGCGTAAAATCTCATATATGAATTAAATACGTACCTTTTTGTCGAGCATTCTGTTTATTTCACTTTTATACTTTATTCCAAACCTGTCTCCTGTATGTCTATACCTGTCCAATCTATTTTAACTATACCACTCGTTTTAACTCCATTCGTTAATTAATTTGTTAATTAACTCTTTAGTTTATTTCACTTTTATTTGAATTCCATATTCAATTTTAACTCTATTTGAATCCTATATTCAAATTCAATTTACATTCCTATATTCAAATTCTATATTTGAATTTCCTTTAAATTTTCTATATTCAACATCTATTTGAATTTCTATATTCAAATTCAATTTCAATCCCCTTTGAATTCTATATTCAAATCTATATTTAAATTCTCTTGGAATTTCTATATTTAAATTCTATGTCACTTCTCTTATTCAAATTCTATTCGATTTCTCTTATTCAAATTCTATTTGATTTCTATATTCGAATTTCCTTTATTCAAATTCTATTTGAATTTCTATATTCAAATTCTATGGTTAAACTCCATTTGAATTCTATTATTCAAATTTCATATCAATCTATTTGAATTCTATATTCAAATCTATTTGAATTCTCTTATTCAAATTCTATATTTTCTTCTATTTGAATCTTCTATATTCAAATTTCAAATTCAATTCTATGCATTATTTATAAACAAAGTTTATAACTTCACTTAAAATCATACAATATATATTTATAAACAAACTTTATAAATTCAATTCAAATCCCACATTTTGATTTATAAACAAAGTTTATAAATTCAATTAATATTTTGATTTATAAACAAAGTTTATAAATTCAATACTCATTTTATATATATTCAAAACAAGTTAATATTTTCTATAGTTTATTAAAAATTCAAATTCTATTTATAAAAATAGAATTCCCTTTTTAAATCTAAAATACCCTTTCTCGATATTTTTATAAATCAATATTCAAGCCCCAGTGATATTTAAATACCCCAAACAGTCAGCTATTAATTCACGGGATTTCTAACACATCATATGTGACAGTATATATGCAAACAAATAAACAAGCAGATAATATATTTTTGAGGAATCCAGTTGGATTCCTCCAACCTGTTTTCCTGCATCCACAGACGTTAGTCAACATAATAATACCCATCCTGCTTCGAGGCAGTATATCGCGGTATGAAGGTCATCCACTAATATATATTTGTGGGGCGCATAGGGAAATCATCCGCTATGAAACTGCGGACATCCGCTAATGATACTGCGGGAATCAATCCAACCAATCTCAACCCAATATATATATAATAGTCAACCAATCCTAAATAACTAATATATTTAAAACAATCAGACTGCATTTCAAACAAGCAACACACAATTATTTTTAATGAAATAAAAATAATTCTAATTAAACAGGTGAGTGAGAATTTACTCACCGATGATTTCCTTTCATCGAATATCCTTCTAAAATTCCATATCGTCTTGGCTTGTTTCAATTGAATTCACTTCGTACCTCATTGCTAGAACAACTACAAAGCCACTTAAACGATAGTTGATCCTCCTTTACTGCGGACAGCCCCAAACTGACTTCCTCTACTTCGACAATTCATCAAACATCTTGCAATCAATCCCCAACACTTCCTATCACCACACTTTCCCCAATTCCCTTTCATTTCTGTACTCGACATCAACACCATCAATCAACAAAGCCATCGATCCTTTCCTGAACCCATCGTTACCTACCAGCTCAGCCCACGAACAACGCCCCAGCATCACTTTCTTAGTCCCTCCTCCAACTTCAAACACTACAGGTGAACATCGCACCTTCCCCAGTACAGTATCAATCAATCGCACCCTTTCAAATTGTATTGCACAGTACTTCAAAATGGATACCTCATCTACAAACTCCGCTTAACCCCATTTCTAAATCCACCAAAACCTAGAACCTAAGTCGATGCTTCACCATCGCCGATTGGTTCGAGTCTCCCTTTCCTTCTATCGCACCTTCTGATTGATTTACACCTGACCTCGCAGATCCAGATATCGCGATTTGGTTTCAAATAATTTGGGAAAAAGAAATCAAAAATAAGAAGATGAGGGACTTTGGTTTTTCAGTGGTTAAGGAGGAAATGAACGAGAGAAAATTTAGGAGTATTTAAAGGGGATTTCGATTTCTAACACATGAAAATCGAGCGACCACATTCTATTTTGATTTATGGAGGTAAGGAAGCCACGGGTTCTTTGGTTTTGTGGAGAGGGAGGAGCCACACCATATTTTATTTATTTAAATTCGATTTTAACTGGATCCTTTAAATTAAATTGTCACGTTGATTTCAAACTCCTTTTTGAACCGAACAACTGACATTCTTAGGGTAACACCCATATTTTGGACACATTGGGATATGTCACGAAGTTCAATTCGATCATCCGAAACAGATGTTAATTTAAATTGATATAAATCAATTTTAAAATAATAAATTCTACGATAATAAATTAATATTATTATTTGAATTCAAACATAAGTCTGAACTATATTTAATTCAGTTTTAAATCTCGAACTGAATTATATTTTCGCATTACGATGATTTAATATATTCGATATTGAATTGAAATTGATTATTAAACCGATAACTTAATATAAATATTCATTTAATTTATTAAAATTAATATTTAAACCGTATTAAATATCCAAATTTAACCGACGAAATATCCGGGTCATTACAGAATGTAACACCCCGTAATTTTAAAAATTAAAGTTAACAAATTAAAGAATACTTAATTTCAAATGTGGGAATTAAGGGAAACGGGTTGCACCATCGCATTCGTCTCGGAATTCTGCTTGAGGTAGAGTCCGAGTTTATGTGAATTAGACTTCGTATGAAGAAGTTATGGCCTTCCGAAGTTTCAGAAATTAATTAATTTAAAAACAGCTAAGGTTTAGAGAAAAATAATATAACAGGGACCAAGTCGACCAGGGGGTCGACCCTAGTGTCGACCTCCCCCTATTCAGGTCGACCTTAGTGTCAACTTGGGGTCGACCTGCCCCCCTCCCCCCCGGGCAGATCTGAAAGATGACGATTTTGTGACTCAGTGCTGAGTCATTAGGGCTAAGGTGTCACTCTATCTTGATTGATTCTAGGTTGATCGGATGGCCTAAATAAATCCTAATCTGTATATAAACACATGTAGACTCAAACCCTAAAACCTAATCAAAATTAGAACCATGGTCGTCATGCTATCACCCCACAACCTAAAGTAGCCGCCACCAACTAGAAGAAGCTTAGCAACAATTCAATTCAACTCAAGTCCAATCTAAATCAAAATTTGTCTACATCAAGGGAACGATAATATATTACAAAATACAGATCCCAGAACTTAAGACTTTCTTTTTATTTGTGAGTACAATTTCATTCACATAGTAATTGTTAATTTAATTGGGATAAGTTTATAATTTGGATTACAAGAACATGCTTGTTGAATCATGTGACGTTACTTATCTTTTGTTTGTGAACATATGATAGTCTATTTAATTCATGTTGTGGATCTATTTTATATGACCAATCACATATGTCTTAATTCATTTCTTTTATGACATAAATTTATACACAAGCTTGTGGTTGTGAATCATTGACTGCTATGTTATTACCTATGTTGTAAATCTATGTTAGTTGTTGGCTTATGTACAATCGATTCATAATGATGCTTCATATGCTAGTTTTGTTATGTCAGTGGATCTAATTCATATGTTAAATCATATGTATGTTTAACTTGATATGCAAGTTTGGATATGTTAATTTATACATGAATCACATGCAAGTTTTATGAGAATCATATGCAACTTTGTGCGTTTAACTTGATTCATGACATCTATTTTATATGTAAGTTTGGATCTAAAGTATATGCTAAGACATATGTGAGTTAAATGCAAGTATTTATGCGGATTATACACGAGCTTTCATGCTAGTTTACATGTAGATCTTAATTTACATGTTAGATTCATATGCAAGTTTACATCATCACATATGCAAGTAAATATACATATTTGGGATATGAATCATATGCTAGTTTAAATGTAAGTTTGAGATTCATATGCAAGTTCACACCTTTATGTTAGATCTATATTTATATCCATGATAATACATGAGTTATGCAAATATATGTGTTACACACCCATTGTCTATGCAAGTTTAGATGAAAACCATAGTCACACATGCAAGTTCACCTCTTTATGTTTAGATCTATATAATTGACTATGCAAATTTTATAATTAGATCTAATTTATGTGCTATGCATGTTGTGATGTTTCCTTTCTTAGACTATGGCGAGTCTAACGTATATTTCACGTTAAACGAACAAACGTGCAACGTGGGGCAATGGGATAATATTAAAATATTTAATATTGTGAATTAGCATAAATGCCATAAAAGACATATAATTAGTTTGTAATATTAAATGGTATAATTTATATACCATAAATAGATGGACAAAATTAAGGTGATAATTATGGACATAAATAAACATGGAAATGATTGACAAATTTGAATAGGGATATTAATCCACTTTGGGGTTAAATAATGATGTGTAATAATAAACCGCCTAAGATACGAGGTTAGACTCTTTTGTGGTGTAAGACTGCCCGGACCCGCCCGGCAAATCCAGCAGCCGCAAATGCCAGTCTAATGTGAGAG
This sequence comes from Allium sativum, assembly GCA_030737875.1. NCBI lineage: Eukaryota > Viridiplantae > Streptophyta > Magnoliopsida > Asparagales > Amaryllidaceae > Allium > Allium sativum. Next base: position 100,026,661 of record CM060909.1, read on the forward strand.
GTCAAAGGCATGAATTAAATGCGTAACAGTTGTAAAGACACGACGTAAGGCTCGTTTATGGTGTAAGACTGCCCGGATACGCCCGGCAAATCCAGCTGCCACAAATGCCAGTCTAATGTGGGAGGTCTTTACAAGGTTACGGTGTTAATGAATTAAGAAACACTTAACCAGATAAACTTGTGGTGGGACATGGGGGGTTAAGTGGGTGCCTTGGGTGGCATGAGAAATTAAGGGGGTGCGTTGGGTGACATGTGAAATACGATTAGATGCACTTAACCAAGATTGAAACATGTAAAAGGACATGAATAAGAATGGGGTTAAGTGGGGAAAACCTTAGAGGAGACCAAGCATAAGTGGAAAGCTTGTGTCATACATGGGGGCCCTTTTCAAACCAGACCCATTAAGTATCTTTGTGGGCTCGACCCAAATCGGGGACGGGACACGCGTACTGGGTTTGATTGAAAGAGGTCAAAACGGGTTAGCGGTGGCAACGCAAGTCCAACGGGGTCATGTGCGTGTGTGGCCCCGGGCTGGTAGGTAAGATGTTGTTGCATTGTGTATATATAAGCCATGTATTTTTGGTAGTATCAGGTTGCCACTTTGGGGAGTGATACACCCCACTGTGGGGCCAGCACGAGTATCTACGAGTAAGGGAGCCGATCAAATGGGAAATGTCGTGGGTACGACTAGCGGAGATAGGAGCAGGCGGCACCTATGATGGCAGCTAGGAGTGCAACTACCATATTATAAAAATTGTGATTAGAAAATGGGAGGGTAGCGGGTACAACTAGTGAGATAGGAGCAGGCGACACCTATGATGACAGCTAGGGGTACACGAAACTACCATTATGATTATTATGTTCAGTAGGCGGGATCAACTTTTTGGGTGACTAGTATTGGTGCAGTATGGTAATTATCCTATAGTGTTGGAGGCGCAATTAACGTTATCTTATTCCTCTTGTTTTCCTTGCCATACCCATTTTGTTCGCAGTCATTCCTTGTTTTGCCAGCTTATGTCTTATCCTAGTTACTTTAATAATTACATTGTTAAAGTTATTGTACTCGCCAGACTTTATGTCTGACCCCCTTTGTTTTCGCCTCTTTTCTTCCTCCCCCCCCCTTCGGTTCTCAGGGTGGGACTAGTGCTAGCGGAGCTTGATTTAGATCACTTTATTTCTCTCTCTTTTGGAAAAGCTTGGATTTCTGAAAGTAAAGTTTCAGCTCATCTTCTTTATGGCTATCTACTTTGGGGTTTACGCTTTTTATTTTATGTACTCTGATTTTGTCAAGATGGATATTATGTACTTGACTCTAGTCTTTGGGTTTTGATGATGTAACCAAACTTATTTGTTTACCGCTACAATGAATGAAGTTTTAAATTTTTAAGTACTATTTTATATCTATCTTGTTGTTAAGTTTCTGCTCTATACACACTTAAAACGCTCCATAAAAGTTAATTCATTCCCTTTGTGAGTGACATTAATGGACGTGGGGTGTTACATTCTCGGTTACCCCAGACCAACCTCCGCTGCATCGTTCAACTACCGAGAGTGATCGACAGCCTTTGTGTTTGAAGCTGTGTTGTATATCTTTCATTTGTTTTTATATCAATGGAGCTCTTCATTTTATTCTTACTGTAAAGGAGAAAGGTAGCTTGATTTGTTTTATAAATGGCTCTCGTTTTACTTTATGTGCCGAAACAATTGGGGAAGGGTGTAAGGAGAAATTGGTTTACATAAGAACGATTTCATTTCATACAGACTTGGTTACTATCAGGTCGGCTAAAAGTATAGGTATATTGGCTATAGGACAGGCGGAAATTTTAATATATGTTTTTCCTTTTTGTGAATAGGTTCGATTTTATGCCCCTCTGTCTTATTTGATCGGATAAAAGAACCTTAGAGTAGCTGTTAACAATGTCAAAATGTTGGTTTCCTTTATAGTACATTACTATTACCAGAAATGAAACGTGACGCATGAAACAGTTAAACATGAGCACCCAAAAAGACACGAAATTGATAGCTTGTAAAGTAAGTTTTTACCATATTTAATATTTTATATTGCTATGATTTTATTACATTTATTTTATACGGTTATTTAATTTTTTACCACATATATCGTTGTTTATCATTAACCGTAATATTCGTATTGTCACACGTAAAACCAATGCCACAAAAATAGACACTTCGCTACGTCTTAACATTCTGAACTCAATGGAACTTGTTTGGTTGAAAAAGGACTTTGTTTTCACAATGATATTATTTTAATTTATCGGCTCACCTCTAAATTACACGTACAAATAAAATAACTCTGATTGACTCCTAATTGGAAATCTGGCAATAATTTATTATACGTATTCCAATAAAATTCGTTCATTGGAAACAGAGGTTGTTTGAAAAATGGGTATTTCAAAAGCCTGTATAATATTGATAGAATATAGTTTAATTCCAAAACAATTAAATTCAATAATAATAAATTATTATCATCAAATATATCCCAAATAAAATAATATACTTCAAATCCAATCAATATGAAATTGTAATCCATCATTAACGTATTTGAGTTTAACGATGTCCAAATATGTATATAAATCCCTTTTTAAATAAATTAAATAACCATTATTATTATTATTATTAAGGATTTCCGTAGCGACTATTTCAAAATTTGATTTGGACATAACTTACAATTTATACGATGAAATCCCATTTGTTTCTTTTTTATTAGAAAATCATGATTAGATAGATTTAAACGATTCTTGTTTTTACCAAGTTCCGACTTATATCAGATTCTCTATATTCAATTAAAGTTTAAATCAGAAATTACGAACTATCGCGTCATTTCGATATGTATCCAAACCTCATCACTACAACAAAAATACTCTATTACAACGTCCATTTTACAAGGGGCATTAGCTGTCCATTGTAATAGAAGGATATTACAACGGTCATTTCACAACTGTTGTGATAGATGCTCTATACAACGTCTTTATCACAACGGGCAAGGATTGCCCATTGTAATAGATCTCTATTACAATGGTCCTTTGATGCCTGTTGTAACAAAAGTCAATTTTACAATATTCAAATTTTGCCCGTTGTAATAGATGTCAAATTTTACAACGGGGTAAAAATTTCTGTTGTAATTGGTGACAATCAGACAATTACATTAAAATTAAAATTTATTATTTATTAATATTTCATAATTAATCATTAATAATATTATATTGATCATATGTTACTAATTACTAATTACTAATTACTTACGCCCATTGTAAGAGATGCTATTTTTTAACAGTCACTATGCTGGTTGTAAAAACATAATATTTATATTTTTGGCAGTTTTTCACAATTTTTTCCATAAATGTCATAAATACTAATTTACTACTATTATAAATTGATTTACTTTGTCAAAAATTTCGAGTGAACCCTCGCTATAGGAAAGGATCAAATCAATATAAATCTTTTTTAATATGTGTGTTGCATACATTTAAGAAAGAACAATGGGTGAATGAAGCATAAGTTTGCAGCTACGAACAAGATATTTGAGAAGAGCACTTAATCAAGGTGTTTTTTAATTAAATTGATTTTTAATTAGTTGATTATTTATTTTGAATTGTCCAATATGCATTTTTAATTGCGAATAACACAAAACAAATTGCAGAATTTCATTAAAATAAAAAAAAATTCAAACAAATAAATTGTAGAATTTTAAATTAATCAATTTATTTCAAAACAACAATGCAGAGCACTTCAATGGGTTCACAATGCAAAAAAATTACGTTTTAGACAAAATTCATTTGTAAAAGTTATTAATCTTAGAAGTTTTCAAAAATTAAAACTAAATCAGATTTAATTATAATGTCTTTGATTAAGCCATTCCCATAATCATAGAAATTGGCTCTAAAGCATGTTTTGGCTCAAAAAAAATATATTTTTGCCTCTAACCGCTCATTAATTTTGACCCTGCTTCCTACCTAAAGTTTATTTTACTCTTTAACGTCAGGCTCAGCCGGCCCTAAACTTTCTTTCTTCTTCACGCTTTTATTACCCCAATTCTCATCGACTACAGCACGGCGGATTATCAAATCGAGCGAAATCGAAATCCGATAGATCGATTTTCTCCCTTTCATTCGCTACCGCTTCTTCCGCCTCTTGCTCGTAGCTTTCCGGTACCAGCTTCTGCTCTTCTTAAACGCCTAATCTACACACACAGTCTTCTTCTTGTAGATCTACGCGTTGTGGCTCTATTTCCTTGCCTCTCACCTGTAACGCGAGTCTTACCTTTCCTTAATCTGAACCCTGTAAAGCAAATCAAATTCCAGTTACAGCAAATATCAGGTAAATTTTCACTGTAAAATTTCATATTCAGTTTGCCTTTTTGTTGTTATGTTAGTTAGTCTTTCTTCAATTTTCCTTGAGTATTTTTGCTTCAGTAATCATTTTGTGTAGATAACTATTTTATGTTCACATTTTTATAGTATTTTTTTCATTGATGTTCTTAAGATAGATCTTTTTTTAACACAAGTTTATGTTCTTTTTGTCATAGCTTCAAACTTCGTAAGTAGTGCTGAATTAGTAAAGCATCATTTATGTATAAAATTGTACACTTGTTGGTCATTCTTCAGTTTTCCTTAATTTATTTTTATTCAATAATCATTTTGTATAGGTAACTATTTTTTTGTTAATGCATGGTCTTCAGTATTTGTTCTATTATAAATTTTAATATTGGTTTATTGAACTTAGTTTGAAAAATTATTTAAACTTTGTTATCAGGTAAAAGTAAATATGTCTTTTAAGTTTAAGTTCAATCTGAAATACTCTAAGCATGCAATTAAGAAACAAAATTTGCTCCATGTATATGTTTGTGTGTGTATTAACAGTTGCTGGAATCCACAATTTAATATTCACTTCCTAAGTATAACAAATAATATATAATGAGAAAGTTAAGTATAGGTTAAGATGTAAAGGTTCTAACATCAAAATCAATTCTAGAGTACGTACAAGGTATGAATTTTTTTATATCTAGGATTTACGATTTAAATCACTTTTCAATATAAAGTTTAAATTTCATAACTGGTGAAGAAATGTATTTCTCTACATGAAAGATATAACCATGATGCACCACGTTGCTTCTAAAAATATGTAATCTGATAGAAATTTCAAAACAGAGAATTATTCGAGGAAAGAAGAACGATGAAGTATGCATCATTGATTATTTGGATACGATGGTCTTGAATGTGTGTGATATGTAATGTTAAAAATGGTTTAAGGTTAAAGATTTTGCAATGGCTGATACCTAGGTTAAGAAGGCGTCAAAGGTTTATTTTGCTAGTTCAAATTTGACCAATATGGACTACAACCTTATATAACTTGGCATGGGTTCCACTTGTTCTTGTGCACGTCTTTACATATCTTTGTGCTTTTATTCAAGTCAGAGGCTCCATCTTGGAGTCCAGTTATCTTTTGATTAAAAGCTTCATTAGTTGGGAGCACATTTGTATGCAAAATGTATTATGCTTCAAGTTTCAGTATATTTAACATCTAAAACACCCATAGACTGTAAAATATCCACATTTCATGAAAATTTCTAAGCCTTGTTGTTTTGTTGAGGTTTATGAACCCAAATTTTCTCAACAGTGCAGCATTTTTGTATTTATTCATTTGTGATACTAGTATAAATATGTACTTACATATTTATGTATTCGCACAATTTGCTATAGTGCATGCCAGCAAACAAGAGACATATATTATCTTCCATGAACCTTTGTTCTTTGCTGGTCCGTTTAACATATACATTAATTAATATTTGCTCAATAATTTTCTGTATACATGAATTTTACGCCGACAATCTTGTTTACTCATTTTGCATGCATTCCTACATCTGAACTTTAATATTCCACTGCCTCTTTTTCTGTACTTGTTATATAAGGATAGCTAATTGAACATCAAAAGTTATATACTTATTTTACTCATTTTTTATTTTAATGTTGATTTACATCAAAAGTTATATACTTATTCTATTTTTGTCTTTATTTTCTTCATGGATGAGCTTAACAAAGAGCCAACTACGTGACAAGTATATTGTAGAACTCACAAGGTTGCATCAAGCAGCTGGTCTACCACTAATGGATGGATTGATGAGGCATCCATGGAATTTGCGGTAAGCACGGATTGTATACTTGATTTTGGTGAAATTTATCATTTTCTTTTAGTATGATCAATAAAATTTTGACATATACATAAATTACATGTTGGTAGCTTGATTTACTAGTATATGTAGTAGGGTGCTCAAGAAATTTCATGTTTACTAGGGTACTTAAGAAATTGTCTTACTGACCAAGTATTGTCTTCACAAATGGTCTAGACTCCTTACTATTGACTAGGATACTTAGGAAGGAGGCGTGCAAATGAAAAATACCGGATGGGCTAGGCTTACCAAAACTCTCATACATGACAAAATTGATGAGCATCAAATTAAATTATGATAATGTTGGGTATTTGGTTTAAAATTGTAGTTTGCAAGAGGAGTTCGGTATGATCTAGGTAGTTGATTTGGGAAGGAAGAAAGCCGGGTTATTGTAGGGTGGATTGTCTAGGTGTTAGTTGCCGAAGTGAGCTCACAATTGTAATAGGTAACAATCAAAATTTTGGGTTTGCCTTACCATTTTGCTGAAGTGAGCTCACAATTGTAATAGGCATCTACCTTTGCAAGCATTCTTCTGGATGTGGTTTCTGGATTTTGGGTGCAAGTGAAGATAACATTGTTGAGTTTTTCAACAAATAGATCAGGTGAGCTTTGTTTACTATTTATTTGGGTATTTATTCAAGGGGTGCTTGTTTCATCATCATTTGGTATGATTGTTTTTGTGATGTTCATTTTTTTTCTTTTGGGTCAGTTTGCGATTTGTGATTTCAATATAATGGTTAATCTCTCTACAAAAGATTTAATGGTCAAACTGACAAAAGATTTAAGATTTAACAGTGCTTTATTTCTTAGATTTAAAGTTAGGTGCCTAATTTGTATGTTGTTTATGTTTAACCGAGAATAAGTGTAATAACCATAATTAGCTCTATATAACCTGCTCTCTGTATTGGTCAACAAATGACATCCTTTTTTTAACTTTATCCCAATAGAGACTCAAACTGTTATACTAGATTTCATTTCAATAAGGTAATAGACATAAAAACGTATTTCCATTATGGTTGCAATTAGTAAAGTTTAATCCTTGGTTCTTGATTTAGGTAAACGTACAACCAACGAAATGCAAACTACAACCAGGTGAGCAACAAATTGAGAGTTGTTTACTCAAATATTTTTTACTGGTATGTGTCAATTATTTGTTTACTGGTATGGTCATACTTATTGGGGCATCTTATTTTATTTGTCATTTTTTCCCCTGCATTAGCATTAGCAAATATCCTGAACTTAATGATCATGCCCTTATTTTATTACTTACCGACTATAGCAAATTTTTCATTACTTAACTATTTGCTTGTACGTTACTACTGACTTACATAACCTTCCTATTTCATGCACTATCATGCACCATTTACATGCTACAGGCTATTTGTTACAGTTCAAAATACAAGAACTATGTGGAGGTTTAGCAATTCCACTTCGATTGGCTGGATAGATGCAAGCACACAAGAACTGGTTGCATAGATGCAAGCACACATATTGGAAAGCAAAAGGTTTGGAAATCCCATAATACCTACTTCAAAATACTCATTGACAGACCATGTTGACCGTGTACATGTATATGAGTAAAAAGTGCGTAGTGAGGAGGAGTCAAGGTGTACAAGTGAAATGTAGTGAGAAAGTATATGTACAAGTGATTGTGTAAACAGAGGGGAACAATATATGTACAAGTGATTGTGTAAACAGAGGGGAAACACAATGTGTACTATTTGAAAGTATAATAAATATTTATTTAAATAAATATTTGTCTAAAAATAATTTTTGAATTAAATATTCAATTCTTGTAAATATTATTAATATTATGTGTAATATTCAAATTCATTGCAACTTTCAACATTTTACAACAAACATTAATTGTTGTTGTAAAAGATATTACAACGGTCAATATCTATTGCAAAAAATATTACAACGGGTTCCTATTCTATTGAAGGAACATGCAACATAAGACCGTTGTAAAAAGTCTATTACAACCGCCTGTCACCACGTTCATTACGCGTTGTAAAAGAGGACATATTACAACATGGCCTAATACAATGGGCCGCTGTAAAACCCCTATTACAACGGGCATTGCCCGTTGTAATAGATTTGTTTTGTTGTAGCATTTTAATAAATAAAATCGATTTCATTAATATCACCAAATCAATATTTAAAACAGATTTAAATATTCATAATTAACGTTTAACAATTTGGGACGTTACATTCTTCCCCCTTAAAATAATTTCGTCCTCGAAATTACAAGATAAGAAGAATGCTTCGAAACCAAATTGTTTTCAAAACAGCCTGTGACGACCCGAATTTCAGTACTCTTTGAGCTGACCAAATACAACCAAAGCCCAACCCAAAGAACACAAAGACTCGGATGTCGAAGAAAGAAATTAGAAGATGAGAATAGATAAGACATAAAAGTTAGAATAGAAGAAAAGAAGATCTCAACATCAGAATATTAGAATAGATACGATCTCACAGCGGAATGAATAAAATATATTATATAACATAACTTTTGAAATACAAACTGTATTTGAACTTACATACGTTATCAGAGTATCTCACATATACAACACAGCGGAAATTAAACTCTAAATAGCTAACATCGAAGCTCTCTGCTCCAAGCTCCTTCAGATGAATCTGTCCTGAACTACTTGACTGCGCATACAAATTTGGGCACCCAAGAGTTTAGGGGAAACATAGAAAATAAACTCTGGGTGAGTCATGGGACTGGTGTGAGTAAACAATTTTAAAACAATTTGATTTATAAAGGATATCTCATAAGGCAATGCCGTATAACGGAACGAGTTTTTCCCTTATGTGAGTCCCAAGTATATGGTTTAACTTTCAAAACGTTTCGAAGGAAAAGATAATCGTAAGACCGATCCACACATAAACATAGATGGTTTATACCTTACGATGACCAAAGCAATCTTTGAAAATAATTTATTCTGATATTATAATAGTGTCTATCAATCCACTAATAAATAACAATCTAGCAGAATGCTTGCATCTCACGCTCTACATTTATAGTATACAATCAAAACGGCGAGCGCTTATTGGATAATGGATTTCAAACTATGACAAGGTATGGAACCACCTTCCGATAATGTACCTCTAGAGGGGAATACACTGGGTTCAACAAGAACGTCTTGCAATCCGGCCACACATGACCGACCACTCATTTCTCTTGGGTGTAGCGAATATATTATCACCTTACGGTTGGTACCAACATAACCGTTCCCGGGAGAAACAGAAGCGAAAGAAGTAACAAAATGAATATTCTCTAGATGGTGACAATACACTCTAATGGGAGCGAGCCACATAGCCATGCTGCCTGCACGATTTTTGTCATTTCCCGGTTGTGAGGCTTGAGGTCAAAACTTATTTTTCGATATATCACGTTTTCATTCATTTTGAATGCCACATCGTCAAACCCGTCAAATCAAAAATTGATTTCCACATAACCAGGGTATAAAGCTAAAAGAAACGATTTCTCTGCCACCAAACATAGTCTTGAGGAGATCAACTTATACGATCTGTTAGGCATACTCTGTCAGACATTCGTCCATACAAGTTGTCCTGGGACTGGACAAACCGAAGACGCTATTCTGTAAATCCATCTTAGGTAATTTCTACCTAGGATCGATAGAACAGCCCTTGCATAACTCCGTCTTCAATGGTATCCAATTTGATTTTAAATTAATCAATGCTTAGGTCGAAACAAAGTGATATTTGGATTTCATTGAGAAAACCAATCCCGGTCTCTTTGAATCGGGTGAACCTTGAAAATCTTTTAGGCCAAGTGATTCTTAAATGATCAGGTTATCATATTCAACAAATTTTAATATTTATAATATCAGGACTTATCTACACAATTCCATATTTCAACAGTAGTTTAATATTATCTAAATAAGACATGTAAATGATTAAATTAAACAGAACAAGTCTATTATACCACAACGCTATAATTAAATAAAACAATAAATCAATTATCACAACAAGTTTGGTTTATCACAATTCAATTAAATGGTGTTCATTAATTGTTGATCTTGGAAAATAATCATTTCTGCGTCATATCTATCTAAGATTTTATTCGGCTTAAGAATCCTATATACTGATTATAACAGTATTGTTATACTCCATACTTCAATATACACGATTTAAAATATAACTGTTATTTTATTTTAAGTAATTTAATAATTCGATATATAATTAAATCTCAATCTTTATTAAAAAGGAAAGTAAACGATACTTCCTGAACATAGATTAGTAAATTACCGATTCAAAATATCTTTCCAATTAATCTCTATTCCATTTATTTCCCGAACTTAGGAGTAACCTCATCATTAACGTATTTCTCTTCACACCCATTCTCCTTTGCAAATCATTTGATCCTCACGTTATTCACTTTGGATCATGAATATTCTTCTTTTTGAACTCGATAAATCATATCAACTTGATTCCCTTAATAAATACTGGTATAGAATCAGATTCTGATCATCTAGTTACGCCATAAGTTCACCCTTCCTTGAATTTCCTTATTGTCGTTAGTTCGACTTTTTAATCATTTCTTGATTTAAAATATATTTATCGACTTAAATCGACTTATTTAAAAATATCGTTTCGTTTCAATCCATTTGAGTTAATTACATACAATATTACCAACGATCATTTATTAGTTATGCCACAACATCGATTATAGTTCAATTAACTTAGACTAATTATTTGGGTTTAAGGAATAAGAATTCGTATTTTGTTCTGGTTTTAATTAATTAGGAAAGAATATAAATTCACTTTTATTTTATTTAAAATAACTCAGTTAAATCCCGACGAAGTACAGCTTTATTTACAGTGATTGTTGTTTGATTATCTGCCATCTGTCCTTTTTCAGACACCATCATTTATGGTAATCATTTTCTTTCCGTTTCTTTTAGATATATTTTATATATGCTTTTAATATTATTATTTTAAATTTAAAGAAAAACAATAATTCCATACCCTTTTCTTTTATTCTATTTTCTAAACTTTTCTTTTACTCTTTACTCTTTCTATTTCCATTTCCCATAATCCTACTTATCCCAACCCACCAGGCAAACGTTTCAGCCCAACTACCCCTCCCCTCTAATTTTTCTTTTCTCTGTCTTTTCTCACTTATTTCTTCTTTAGCCCGATGAGGCCCAATAGCTTCAAGCCCATGAACTTTTTTCTCCTCTTCATACTTCTTCTGCTGCCTGTAACCCGCCCCCTTTTCTTCACATCTGTTTCTCCACTTTCTTTTTATGTTACTGTTCGTCTCTTGCATCATTGAACCAGCCTCGGCCAACATTTGCTTCGATCAATCCATTCTTCCTCCATTGCCAAGCACCATCACATCCCTGCCATGCCACGACCCTCCTTCTCCCTCCCTTTGAAACTCCCAGATGCACACGAATACATGTGTGCACATGCACACAACATCAAGCCCATCTAAAATGCTTTAGAACCCCCGTAAACACGTATTTCCATCTTCTAACCTCATCACCACCATCCATAAGTCTTGCAACCTTCTAATCAACGTTCGACGGTGCCATCCAAAACATACCATTTTAGCTCGGTGGAAGAAAACCCCTCGCCACCCCCATTGCCGTACACTGTTCAACCTCAAACTTCTCCTGCTCGTAGATGAACCCAGACTGGACCTCTACCCCAAACTTAGCTCAACTCGATGCCTCCAGTATGGTATAGTCTATGGCTAAATTTAACCCATTACATCATCAGATAAAAACCCTAAAACCACTTGTTTGCAAAACCAATGTTATGGAAAAATCGACCCATATTTTTCCTATGATTCTAGGCCACTCACACTTTTCCGGACTGAACTACATCTCCTCCGACCCTTCAGATCGCCAGAAAAACCCTCATCATCGTTTTCTAATGATTTTATAATTTCTCGATAACCGCAGTGTTAAAATTTATGATTTTGCTTTTAAAATTCACGGTTTAATCATGCTAACATTTTCGAAAACCTGAAATTACTCCATTTACATGTTTGGATTTTCAAGATTTCAAACACCTTACAGTAATTTTGTTTAGATCTATTAATATATGGTATTTTTGAGGCCTTACTGTTATTATCTCTAACAGCTTCTTCACAAAAAATGTGTTTTTAGATGAACGAATTTTTATAATAAACTACAACAAAACACACCAACTTTTGTTCTAGCATCAACCTCTGAAACACCCTATACTTTGATCAGTTGATTTTTGAACGTAGGCTCTGTTTTATAGGTATTACAGTACTCATATATTTCTCACTTTCAAATAAGTTTACCCAGTAATATTAATACTTCAAGACTTGTACAATAGTCCTTAGTCCAACATAAATCAAGCATCCATAAAACTACTCACATCAGTTTGAACTTATAGCATTTGTGGAGGAGTTTATTCACTGAATAAATTAGGAAAACAGGGTAGTCTACTCACCCATATATGTCCTCTATAGTTTAAGCTATTCCAGGTTTTTAAACATACAGTGATGGTTCAAAAAGTGTTAATCAATTATCTTATCGAGCATACAATCTAGACCTTGGATGCAGAAGTGATATAATATATCTATAACATATATAAACACACACATATAAGTTGCATCCAATCAGGGTAAAATTTTAAAGGGAACATAAGTGATGTTTTACTCACTTACTTGTTTTCCAGGTTACTTTAAAGATCCTTCTTACTAAATACAATTCAATCAAACATAAATGCATATACATAAACTCTGAATCACACCATATACTATCATGATAGTTTTAAATCAGTAAAACAGTGTAGTTTACTCACAAATGGTCCACAGTTTTCCAGTTCTTTGCTTCAAGTTTGTCTTAGATCTCCTTTCCAGTTTTTGGTTGCCATTTTTCATTTTAGTTTGGTTCAAATGACTTATACATGTAATGCAATGCTAGTGTGTTTATATAGATGGCAAGAATTATAAAAAAAAAAAGCACATGGAAAATGAAATGCAATTCACTGTTAACATTGTTGCTATGTGACATGAGTGAAGCAATGCGATAGCAGATGTATGTTAACAGGTCCTAAATGTTTTAAATAAATATGTATTTCATCCTAGACTAAGGTACATATCTATATGTAGCCATGTGCAAATTTTTGTGCAGAAACTATTTTAAATATGTTGTTGCTTAGTTCTTAAGTGATATGTGCTATAAACTTAGGATACCTATGCCTTTCCAGTGAAGGAAGGTATCAATGTATAAGTATGCAGAGTGTAGGCTGTCCATACTATAGGGTAGCATGTCTTAGAATGGTGCATGGCCCGATTATATGTACTAAAGAAAAATCAAAACTTAGCCATTAAGAAATTTGATTCACTTATATTTTGATTTGATAAAATGGTTTTGATTAGAACAAACATGCTATAGGATACTTTCAATAGCAACACATCAATTAAATGCTACCACTTCTCATCAGTGCCGGTCTTAGCATTTTTGGTACCCAAAGCAGAATTTGAAAATGGTGCCTTCATAAAGAAGCTAATGTATTGCATCAAAACATTTTATTTAAAATTAGTCATTAAATATTTTGTTAACTGCTAATACATAAATCTTTGCTACAAAATTATCAATTTTGTTGAATAGGAATTTGAATATACTAATTCTGAACTGATCCAAATTACAAAATAATCCTTAGATTAATATAACCACTAATCTGAAATAAAAATATAGGATCAAAATATGCTGTAGCAATTCTCCAACCCATACTCAGAAATGTAATATTTGAACATAATCTTTGCCCCAATAGTAATCATCCCACCTTTTTCCAAACCACATAACGTCTTCTACTACCTTTGTCGCTGTAGCAATCAACCCAACTTTTCTAAATTACACAAAGTCCGCATTTCTATCTCTAGTTTATATAATCTTTTTAGTTATGGCTACAATTTGGATCCTAATTGACTAGTTTATCAAGTTCTTCAATATAATTCAAATAAACATGATATGGCAAACAAAATAATTTTATGCCATTAGCTTGAGAATTATGCCGGTATGCACAAATTAAAAAAAATATACAATCCATGTATAAATTACAAGACCAACCGCTAAAACAATTCCAAATAAATCTGCAAGTCGCAAGCGCATGAAATATTCCATCTTGTGGAACAATAAACATACAAAATACAAATTAATACCTGCTTGAAATTGAGTTTACATCATGCAGTTCATCTTTGACTTTAAGTAGTGCCCTAGTTGGAGACGATGTTCATGATCCCGTAATCGCGATATGTGAATCGCTCGTCACCCGCCTGCGATTGATAGCTGAAGTCGTCGTCGTCGACCCGGTTTGTATCAGTGAATCTTGGATCCGTGATTCTACAGTTTTTCTTTAATTTGGCCATCGATGAATTTAGTGCCCTAAATTATTCGAGGCCCTAAGCGGTTGCTTCATCCGCTTTGGCCAAAGGCCGGGCCTGCTTCTCATGTACCTCAATGTGAAGTAAATGAGATTTTAAATAAATATTCTTATTTATTTCATACGAATCAATCTAATATTCACTTAGTTTGTATACACATGTTCATATATGAGCTAGGAGTTTAAACATCACAAGTTAGACTTGTAAAACACATATATGTTTATATATACACATATATAGATTTGCTAAAAATGTAAACAAGTTAAATTATACAACATAAACATATACAAATAGGATTTTATAATTTATTATTCTAATTTACTGGAATATTCAAATATTATATTATTTATATTCTAACAAGAGTTAAAACAAATACAAAGCAAACCCAGGACGTTACACAGCAATTTAGAATTATCAAAATTTTCAAAACAGCCAACTCAGAGGTATAAAATCATCATTCCAATCAATATATTAAGATTTACATATTTGTTGGGCAACTCAATTCCAATTTCCAAGCAAATCAACTAACTGCTCTTCGTTTTCCAACCTGTACTTCAATATCAACTTCCATGACCATCTGGAATCTGCACTTAGCCCAATTTATAATGAAAATAACAATCCGAGGTTAAATAATTCAATTTCAATCCATAACCGACCTTTATTTCCAATTCGTTATACTGGAATTTAGTTTTATTTCATTCAAATTCTCTATTGATCTGTTTGGTGGATTTTACCCAACCAATCCAATAACAATAACCAAATCATTTGAATTATATTCAACATCGATACTTACTGGTCTGCATTTACTTTAGTTTAATGTACATTAATGTCAATCGATTAATATCTGATTAATTCCCATTATCCATTCGATTTACAAATTCCATATTTATTTTATTTAATCTCAATTCTTAAATGATTTGCGTTTCAAACAAGCCAAATCAAAAGAACCAAACATCCAATAAATCTATAATATAGAAAATTATTTTCTTTTTCTATAAAACTATAATTTTAGGCAAAATTATTTTATTTACCCACTTTATAAAACAATATTGTATCAATTGTCAGTTCAATACGGTTTCCCAACACGGGAATCGATCCATCAACACAATACAAAATATTTTATATAAAATTTACAAATACGCTCTCTCGTATATACACGTATATACACTCAATCTCAGCCTAGGATATTACTAACCCCTTCTCAATCGAATTATACCACAAAGCCAAGGTTACTACTCAACCAATAGCTCTGATACCACATTGTAACGTACCACTTTTCCATACAATTTAAGCCGACATTTAACTACCCCATTCAACCAAAAATACACAAAAAAGAAGAAATTTAAGAGAAAGAAGTTAGAGGTTGAGAGAAAGATAAGATATAAATATTAAAATAGAAGAAAGAAGAAGAAACAACACCACATAATATCACATCGCAGCGGAATAAATTATAATACAGAAATAACTTTATTAAAAAAATGAAATAGCACTTACAATCATTAGAGTACAGTCAACTTCCAACACATCTGGACAATTATAACAAACTGTCCTCAAATACAACACACAGTGAAATAATACGTCTAGACTCCTCTGGCTCGTCTCTGAACTTCACAATGTGCAATAACCTAAACCTATAACCTGGGCTGACCCGAGCATTACAAACACCAGGATCAGTTTGGTGAACCAGCATGAGAAAACTCACTAAGTTTAGATAACATCCATATTGCTTAACTTTAGAAAATCCTTTTGAAAGAAAAGGATAATTATACGACAAGCCCATACATAAACATGGACGGTTTTTACCTTACTATAACCCAAAACATATTTGATAGGAAATCCGGTGATATTATAATAGTGTCTCTCAAATAAATAACCAAGTAGTAGAACGCTTGCATATCACGCTCTACATATATAGTATAAAATCAAAAATCGCAGGGCTCTTATTGGAGATTGGATTCCAACTATGACAAGCTATGGGACTACCTTCCGATCAGTGTACTCTAGAGGGGATACACTAGAGTTGAACAAGAATATCTTGCAACCCAGCCATACATGACCGCCCACTCATTTAGCTTGAGTGTAGCGAATGTGTTATCACCCTATGGTTTTAAGGGCCCACCACACATCCGTGGAAATACATAATCGAAAGAAGAAAAAATACGGAATTTCTCTAGATTGGTGATAATACACCCTGCTTGGGTGTGACCCAACTAGCCATGTTGCCTGCCCGATTTTCGCCATTTCCCAGTTGATGAGGCTTGAGGCTACGTTTGTCTTCTAGAACACTTGTCCACCATTCACTTTGAATGCCGCATTGTCAAACCCATCAAATAACTAATTGATTTCCTAAATATCTTACGGGTGTAAAAGCTAAGAGAAACGAATTCCTCCGCCACCAGACATAACACCATTAAGAGATCAACCGTACATGATTTGTTAGGCATACTTTGTCAGACATTCGTCCATACAAGTTGTCCTGGGACTGAACAAATCGAAGTCACCCTCCTACCGCATCCAAAGGATCAGTAGCAAGAAGTCCTTGCAATCCGCAAAATCTCTACCACTACCGAATCACGTCAGGATACCTCTGGTTGTACATTGAAATAATATTCGATAAGTAATCCTTCCACTTATGAAGATCCACTGTCTTCAATTGCTCCATCTTTTATCTTCAACGTTACGTATTTGCTGGTCGGAGTAGTTTTCGATATAAATTCAATTTTGGTCTTTCCATACAACAATTGTTGGCTAGATCTTGATAGTCGGTTATTTAACTATCAAAATAAAACAACCATTAATCCATAAAAAGAAAATGAATTCACTGATTCAATACCTAGCATCATTTGGCCTCAACATCTGGAAAACGTTTCCACTTTTATTTTACTATCCAATTTAAAACATGGTCTTTAAAAACATTAACGCTCATTAACTTACTTCATTTACCCAACCCTCGCTATCGAACATGACCATTTATTAGTTAACAATGTAGTCAATCAAGTTGGGGTATAATTAACTCTCAGGTCTTTACTGAACAACATTATTAACTTTGAAATAGATAGAGTTCACAACATGAATCTGCTTCTTTCACAAAATCACATTAATTATAATAACAACACTATAACTTGTGCTTTCAACATTTATCTTTAAAATATACTTTTGTTCGTTAGTCTAAACAATAATAAAATAAATAACCACCTAAATAAATAAATAAATCTTGGTAAAAATAGAAAGTAATTAAAACTCTACATTGTCGCCTCCTACATATAATTCTTTATGAAAAATATCTTATTTATAAGAATTTGGTTTTCAAAACTTGTTTATAAACACATTCCTATTTATAACTATTTTTATTGATGGTACTAAAGAGGCAAATGTCTATTAAAGTGCCAAACCGTGAAATACCAGTCAATTTCACATCCAATAACAATATACAATCATATTGATGAACATTATCAAAAACAGTGAGGAGTCCGGTTGGATTGCTCTAACCTGTCCTTCCTTGCATCATGATGGGTTATCTTGATTTCAATACAGAAGTATATATATCACAATGAACATAAATAAACATTTTAACTGATAATGGTCAACAACCAATTAATAACATCATTTCCTGCATCCAATATTTATCAAATACGTTTATATTATTATAAACGTAACCAAGAAGGTAAGTTACCTCGTTTGGAATACAATCGTTAAAATAATGATTTAATTTGATTAAATTAACAACGTTAATCAAAAAAATATTCAGCATCCATGCAAACAATCATCCAATCATCAATAATTAGCAAACATTGCACACAACATAAACCCGACTTATAGAAAATATAAGCGAGATAAACTGAGTGAGTTGAACTCACCTTGGTTTCTGGTTCATTATTAAAATGATTCGTTCATAATTAAATTGACGTTTAATTAGAAATCCCAGCGGCTTTCTCCTCCGTCCAAACTGGCTCCAGCATGTAGTGCCTGTCGATATGGTTCCGAGTTGCTTGTTTTGGTCGATTCTGTCAATATGAACAAGTTGTAAATATTATACGTTACACATTTTTATTCGACTAATGTATTCCTTAACTAATACTCATGATGATTTATAATTCATAATTACCTAATTCCGTTTAAATATTTAAACATTGATTAGGCCACATTCTAGTCATGAGCTGATCCGATTTTAGTAGCATTTATGAATTGGTTGCAACTATAGATATTCTACTCGTTGTTTTCACCCTTTATGACAGTTCAGTTTAATACTCTTAACTCTTTAACACACTAGAATGAGACTCTTGCTTCGCATATGGTAATTGTTAGATATATCATATAGTGTTGATGAGAGTAGAAATTATAACATTATGTCCTTAGATTATGATAATTGATCGGCAGCTTATCCTCTACTAAAAATAAAAACAATGAAGTTAACCTTTATTGTTAATTGATGATATGACAGTTGAATTCACATGTATAGATTTTTATTCAGCTTAAGCTTGATCTGTTAAAACTGCTTATAATTAGTACAATGTAACAACCCATATTTTAATAACTTGTCAAAACCATAAATCAAGGCAGAATTAATTTTTAAAGTAAGAATCAAGGGAAACGGGTTACGCCATTGCGTTCGTCTCGGAAGTTTGCTTGAAATAGAGTCCGAGTTTGCGTAAAACGGATACCGTGCGAAGAAGATATGGACGAACGAAGTTAGACAGAAAAACCAGAAACGGGCCAGAATGCACTGGCGCACTTGGGAAGTGCGCCAGAACAAAATTGCACTGGCGCACTTGGGAAGTGCGCCCATGTAATTTTGCATTGGCGCACTTGGCAGGTGCGCCCAGGCCGAGCAGAAACCTGCTTGGTCAGGCCCTGGCTGGCCTGGTCGGGTTCTGGTCGAATTTCTGAGCTCTGGTGTGTCACTAGGGCTGACTTGTCAATTTCTGATTGGCTTCTCTTGAGATTGATGGCCTTGATTAACTCTAGCTTCATCGACGGCTCTAATTAGTTTGAAACCCTATATAAACAGCCTCCTAGCCTCATTCTCTTTACACCATTCTTCTCTAACCTTATGCTGCTCAAACTCTTGATGATCATGGCTTCTTCTTCTTTCTCTAAATTAAATTAAATTAAAACGCGAAGATTATTTCTTGAAGACTACGGCTAGGAATTGGGGATTTGCTTCTACAATCAAAGCAAGATTCAGCGATTCAACAATTCAACGACTAATTTCTGGACTTGACTTCTGCATCTAAATTTCTTAGACCACGATCTGTAAGTTCTAGTTACTTTTAGATAAAAACTATAAACTTAATATGGGCATGTTATAAATTGGAATTGGTATATGTATGTTTCGTATCTATTCTTGTTTTCTTGTTGGATCTTGACTATTGGGAATATTGCCTACGATGTTGAAACTATTGTTAATGGCCTAAAACTATGACGGTGAACATAAGATTATGCCTATGCCTATGACTATGAACATAAGACTACGCCTATGACGTGAACATAAGACTATGCCTATGTCTATGATTGTGAACATAAGACTATGCCTATGCCTATGACGGTAAACATAAGACTATTGCCTATGACTATGACAAGGACAATTGTGGCTAATCACCTATGATTCATGACCATGAGGTTATTGCCTAGGACCATAACTATGAAATTGGATCTAAGCTTGACTTTCTTTATTTATCCTTGGATCTTGATTTTGGGGATTTTTCTATTTAAATTAGATCTATCCGTATTCTTGAATCTAGATTATTATAATTCAAACCTTTTCATGTTCATAATGTTATGCTGCGATTTCTTAATCAATTTATTCAGTTAGGACATGCCTTGGAAATAAATTTATAATAGAGCAATGCTTGTTATGTTGATCTATGCATGTGGTTCTATTCTATCATCATGTTGAATTGGGAATTAATGAATAAGTCTATTCATATGTATATGAACTTGGAGTAAAACTTGTTATGACAAGTTGTGTAGTTTATCATGTTATGCAAGTTTTAGGTTGTAAAATCATATCACATACGTGACCAAATGTTAGATCTACATGTTTATGTGTATATGTTAAACCTATGTCATATTTCAAGTTCACACTTATTCATATGTTCGTGATTGGTTTGCAAGTTCACATATATGTAAGTTGATATAGTCTATGTTGCAAATTCACATATATGTATGTTGGTTCAGTCTATGCTACAAGATCACACCTATGATATTCATGTTGATTAATATGTAAGTTCACATCTATGATGTTCATATTGACTATGCCGATGATGCCAAGTTTACGCCTATGTCATGCTTATGTTAATGAATTGCTTTATGCCAATTTTGCGTACGTTAAATTAGGCTAAGTTTTTAGCCTAATATTATATGTCAAAAATCATGCGGACGAGAAATTAGGCTAAGATTGTTAGCCTAATATTTAGATGGGGTAACGTTGGGAAAAATTGGTAATTATAGGAAACTTGGTATGAAACATACCTTGAAAACTTGACACGAACTTGACATGAATCTTGAACATGGACATGAAACTAGAATAAACATGAAAATGGCCAACTCGAGGTTGGGTTGAGTTTGTAGTGTAAATCTGCCCAGAACCGCCCGGCAAATCCAGTTACTGCAAACAATAGGACTCAATGTGGGTAGTTGGTCATATCGCGCTTGAAACCCGAGGTCAGACTGAGTTGTTGTGTAAATCTGTCCGGAACCGCCAGACACATCCAGTGACCACAACAACAGGTCTGATGAGAGAGGTTGGGGTGCATTAATGAATTAACGCCACATGATAGGGTTAAGTCATGAACATGTAAGGCAACACTTAACCAACTTGATACATGATTCGTAGGTGGGTTAAGTCACGAACTTGAATGACAACACTTAACCAACTTGACATGCTAGACTGATAGGGGTTAAGTCATGAATTTAAATGACAACACTTAACCTATTGGACGGAAACCCTAGTTACGCGGTCTGTTTCAGCAGTAACCCACTAGATGTATCATGGTACCCTGGGACTAGGCAGGGCGGGGCACGATTACTGGGCTGACTGCAAGCAACTAGAATGACGGCTGTGTTGGTGCGCCAGTGTAGGTTCAGGCGGGCTATGGTCGTGCACGTGGTCCGGAGTTGAAAAAGCAGGCATTGGGCATCAGTAGGATTATCTGTGCATTCTTGAATCGTGTCGGTGGTTGTCACCATAGGGCTTGATACACCCTATGGTGGACCTAGCACAGGTGACTAAATTTGTGATAGGGCCGTATGACACAGACACACATGACGAGCTAGAACTTGTAGGGAGCCGATCGACTAGTGGATCGTTCCGTTTGACCTAGTAATGGGTCATTTCATGATATTGGGCCAAGGGTTCATTTCGTGATTAATATAAGACATGGGTTTGGGATTCTAGGACAATTGATGCAGAGAACCTTGAATATGTGAAGCTATACTTGATTTATCATGTTATATTAATCTATCTTGCCCATCATGTCATCATCCTTATGTTACTTTCAGTTTGTACATGTCATGTTACCTTTACCTGTTTGTATGCTGAAAGTCACTAGGACTTACCAGTCTTTATGACTGACCCGTTTTCTTTCGCCTCTTTTTCTTCCGTTCCCCCCAGGTTCTCAGGGAGGAAACTCTAGCACTTAGCTTGAATTTCGCTTGCTTTCGGTTCAGCTCATGTACAGTTTGATCTTGAGCTATGCTATGGCTGCATTTCTGCTACCTTTGGGGAATTAAGCTACTTTTGATGTTTTAAGTCTATGTTTCTTTATTTATGCAAGACATAATTTGTTGTAATGGAAAATAATGACCTTGGCTATTTGATGTAAAAGGTTTTGACTCTTTTTGAAAGTAATGAAATTTATCTTTTGATTCTTCCGCTGTTTTACCTATGTATAGTCTTGTAATATTTCTGTGTTTGTTTACCTCGATAACGCTCCTCCAAAACTAGTGCATTCCCTTTGTGAGTGACCCTAGCGGAGGTGGGGTGTTACATTTGGTATCAGAGGAGTAGGTTAAAAGACTGGGCAAAAGTTTTTAAAAAACATTCTAAAATTATTTTCAAAACCCTTTACAAAGAAGCATTTTTCAAGAAAAGTCTTGTTTTATTTAAAGGCTATTCCCCAAAAGCCATTAGCACTATCCTTTGTTTCCTTGTTTGAATCTCTTTTCCTTTCTTTTCTCCATCTGTAGTCGCAGTAGTTTTTACCTGCGGCTAATCTTCTTTCTAGCTTCGTAGAGGGTTTTCCATACGATGGAGATAGTTTCCGTGAGGCTTGTTAACATGTTACATAGGAAAGGTATGAGTGATAAGTTAAGGCAGATGAGTCTCAGAACGAGAAGAAAGACTTCCAGAAGGGAGGCGAGAACAACGACAACAATAATAACAAGTCACGTGATAAGAGGAAGTGCAACTTCTATGGTGTAGTTGGGCATGGTATCCAGGATTGTAGAAAGAAGAAGATGAAGATGGGAGCATACTTTCAGTGTGGTGATACTGGACATATCAGCAAGAACTGCCCTAAGAAGCAAGGGCAAGGCCCGCACGAAGGACCTTCTGGGGTACATCTTTAACTTCTTCTCCTAGATGCTTTGTTTTATCTTGCTTACCTTCTCAATCCTATCTTGAGAACCTTAGGTAGAACCCTTTTGGATGTAAACATGTGATTGAAACATGTTATGGTTGATGTTTGCAAATGGTTGCAAGTGGTCGCAAGTGGTTGCTCGTGGTTGCATAACACACATTAGGCACTAGATCGGCTCAGACACATTTTCATATTGCATATGCATGAGTGTTTATACTTGTTTATGGATGGAATTGAATGTGTTATCATGTGGATGTTGCATATGGATGGATGTTTGTGCACACATATAGTGTTTATGTGACTAGGACTATTTGCATACATGTTGGATTCATGGCACTAAACATATTTTGCATTAAGAAGATCAATCAGGCCTGATCATTTGCACTAGATAAGGAACATATACACAAACTTTCTGCATATGTTCATATAGCATTAGAAATCCTTTAAGGACAATGGTTGCTTGTGGATGATGGTTGAGTAGATGGTTGATTGGATGATAGGATGCATTCTTCCTAACTTGAAGATTTCGGGGATGAAATCCTTTAAGGAGGGGAGAATGTAACAACCCGTATTTTAATAACTTGTCAAAACCATAAATCAAGGCAGAATTAATTTTTAAAATAAGAATCAAGGGAAACGGGTTACGCCATTGCGTTCGTATCGGAATTCTGCTTGAAATAAAGTCCGAGTTTGTGTAAAACAGATACCGTACGAAAAAGATATGGACGAACGAAGTTAGGCAGAAAAACCAGAAACGGACCAAAATGCACTAGCGCACTTGAGAAGTGCGCCAGAACAAATTGTACTGGCGCACTTGGGAAGTGCACCCATGCAATTTTGCATTGGCGCACTTGGCAGGTGCGCCCAGGCCGAGCAGAAACCTGCTTGGTCAGGCCCTGGCTGGCCTGGTCGGGTTCTGGTCGAATTTCTGAGCTCTGGTGTGTCACTAGGGTTGACTTGTCACTTTCTGATTGGCTTCTCTTGAGATGGATGGCCTTGATTAACTCTAGCTTCATCGATGGCTCTAATTAGTATGAAACCCTATATAAACAGCCTCCTAGCCTCATTCTCTTTACACCATTCTTCTCTAACCTTATGCTGCTCAAACTCTTGATGATCATGGCTTCTTCTTCTTTCTCTAAATTAAATTAAATTAAATTAAAACGAGAAGATTATTTCTAGAAGACTACGGCTAGGAATTGGGGATTTGCTTCTACAATCAAAGCAAGATTCAGCGATTCAACAATTCAACGACTAATTTCTGGACTTGACTTCTGCATCTAAATTTCTTAGACCACGATCTGTAAGTTCCAGTTACTTTTAGATAAAAACTATAAACTTAATATGGGCATGTTATAAATTGGAATTGGTATATGTATGATTCGTATCTATTCTTGTTTTCTTCTTGGATCTTGACTATTGGGAATATTGCCTACGATGTTGAAACTATTGTTAATGGCCTAAGACTATGACGGTGAACATAAGATTATGCCTATGCCTATGACTATGAAATAAAACTACGCCTATGACCGTGAACATAAGACTATGCCTATGCCTATGACTGTGAACATAAGACTATGCCTATGCCTATGACGGTAAACATAAGACTATTGCCTATGACTATAACAAGGACAATTGTCGCTAATCACCTATGATTCTTGACCATGAGGTTATTGCCTAGGACCATAACTATGAAAATGGATCTAAGCTTGACTTTCTTTATTTATCCTTGGATCTTGATTTTGGGGATTTTTCTATTTAAATTAGAACTATCCGTGTTCTTGAATCTAGATTATTATAATTCAAACCTTTTCATGTTCATAATGTTATGCTGCGATGTCTTAATCAATTTATTCAGTTATGACATGCCTTGGAAATAAATTGATAATAGAGCAATGCTTGTTATGTAGATCTATGCCTGTGGTTCTATTCTATCATCATGTTGAATTGGGGATTAATGAATAAGTCTATTCATATGTATATGAACTTGGAGTATAACCCGTTATGACAAGTTGTGTAGTTTATCATGTTATGCAAGTTTTAGGTTGTAAAATCATATCACATATGTGACCAAATGTTAGATCTACATGTTTATGTGTATATGTTAAACCTATGTCATATTTCAAGTTCACACTTATTCATATGTTCGTGATTGGTTTGCAAGTTCACATATATGTAAGTTGATATAGTCTATGTTGCAAATTCACATATATGTATGTTGGTTCAGTCTATGCTACAAGATCACACCTATGATATTCATGTTGATTATTTTGTAAGTTCACAACTATGATGTTCATATTGACTATGCCGATGATGCCAAGTTTACGCCTATGTCATGCTTATGTTAATGAATTGTTGTATGCCAATTTTGCGTACGTTAAATTAGGCTAAGTTTTTAGCCTAATATTATATGTCAAAAATCATGCAGACGAAAAATTAGGCTAAGATTGTTAGCCTAATATTTAGATGGGGTAACGTTGGGAAAAATTGGTAATTATAGGAAACTTGGTATGAAACTTACCTTGAAAACTTGACATGAACTTGACATGAATCTTGAACATGGACATGACACTAGAATGAACATGAAAATGGCCAACTCGAGGTTGGGTTGAGTTTGTAGTGTAAATCTGCCCGGAACCGCCCGGCAAATCCAGTTACTGCAAACAATAGGATCCAATGTGGGTAGTTGGTCATATCGCGCTTGAAACCCGAGGTCAGACTGAGTTGTGGTGTAAATCTGCCCGGAACCGCCCGGCATATCCAGTGACCACAACAACAGGTCTGATGTGAGAGGTTGGGGTGCTTTAATGAATTAATGCCACATGATAGGGTTAAGTCATGAACATGTAAGACAACACTTAACCAACTTGATACATGATTCGTAGGTGGGTTAAGTCACGAACTTGAATGACAACACTTAACCAACTTGACATGCTAGACTGATAGAGGTTAAGTCACGAATTTAAATGACAACACTTAACCTATTGGACGGAAATCCTAGTTACGCGGTCCGTTTCAGCAGTAACCCACTAGATGTATTATGGTACCCTGGGACTAGGCAGGGTGAGGGACGATTACTGGGCTGATTGTAAGCGACTAGAACGACGGCTGTGTTGGTGCGCCAGTGTAGGTTCAGGCGGGCTATGGTCGTGCACGTGGTCCGGAGTTGAAAAAGCAGGCATTGGGCATCAGTAGGATTATCTGTGCATTCTTGATTCGTGTCGGTGGTTGGCACCATAGGGCTTGATACACCCTATGGTGGACCTAGCACAGGTGACTAAATTCGTGATAGGGCCGTATGACACAGACACACTTGACGAGCTAGAACTTGTTGGGAGCCGATCGACTAGTGGATCGTTCCGTTGGACCGAGTAATGGGTCATTTCATGATATTGGGCCAAGGGATCATTTCGTGATTAATATAAGACATGGGTTTGGGATTCTAGTACAATTGATCCAGAGAACCTTGAATATGTGATGCTATACTTGATTTATACTTGATTTATCATGTTATCTTAGTCTATCTTGCCCATCGTGTCATCATCCTTATGTTACTTTCAGTTTGTACATGTCATGTTACCTTTACCTGTTTTTATGCGGAAAGTCACTAGGACTTACCAGTCTTTATGACTGACCCGTTTTCTTTCGCCTCGTTTTCTTCCGTTTTCCCTCAGGTTCTCAGGGAGGAAACTCTAGCACTTAGCTCAGATTTCACTTGCTTTCGGTTCAGCTCATGTACGGTTTGATCTTGAGTTATTCTATGGCTGCATTTCTGCTACCTTTGGGGAATTAAGCTACTTTTGATATTTTAAGTCTATGCTTCTTTATTTATGCAAGACAGAATTTGTTGTAATGGAAAATAACGACCTTGGCTATTTGATGTAAAAGGTTTTGACTCTTTTTGAAAGTAATGAAATTTATCTTTTGATTCTTCCGCTGTTTTACCTATGTTCTGTCTTGTAGTATTTCTGTGTTTTCTTATCTCGATAACGCTCCTCCAAAACTAGTGCATTCCCTTTGTGAGTGACCCTAGCGGAGGTGGGGTGTTACATACAATGTCAAGATATTTGAATTCACGATAACCATATGGTTGACAAATTGGAAAATAAGGCAGATTTACGTCAACTAGTGAGTCCATATTATCCTATTCCATGCGTCCGTGTTATATAATACAACTTTGTATATATTATTTAACTAATCATTACTTGGCTTAATAACCGATTAGGCAAACTAAGGTCCAACCAGTCTCAAATGGAAGGTGAACAAGCATGAGTTACACTCTTGTGCAGAAAGTCACTAAACATACAGTGTTCCTTTATTTAACTGACGGATGGTCAAAAGAGAGCATATACAGAAATTTGAGTTCAAGAAACAAAGTTTGTAAAGCAAACAGTGAAAAGGATCAACTCATTATAAAGAAACATTTTAAGGTTCAGCAGCTTTACTTAGAAAGTCATTGCAAAGCCTACTATCCCAAGAGAAATGTACAATAAAGTTATGATATTTTCGTTGCTGCTATGTCATAAAAGAATTAAGGTTAGCACGATAAACACGGTTTACTTAAATAGCCACATCATTCTACAGGCTTCCGTTCGACATGTTTTAATACCCACATCATTAGGTGCATACTAATATAGATTAGGCTCTTTTCATATTATATAAAGCATACTTAATAATCCAACTAGGCCCATTCATTTTATTTGTTTCCTGTTCATCATCTTCTTACCAATTTTTCTTTACGTAAGCTTTTCACGCAACACCCGCCTCTGTCTCTCGATCACCACCCTACACCAGCAACTTTCCCAGGCGCCGACCATCTGCAAGGCACCACGCAAGTCTTTCTGCTCCATTATGTTACTACATCTACTTCTTGGTTCCAAAGCAACCCAAACTTTTCATCACCTCAATCCTCCTACTGCGTCTCCAACCTCACGCGTGCACATTCCATACCCACTTGAGCATCCTCCACACAACCGAGTTTCCTCAAAACATTATTCCCCTCCATAGTCCAATCAAATCACACTGCCAGTCCTCTTTGTTCGAAATCTTCTCCCACCATTTTCTACCCCTGTTCAGACAAATATACACCATCTTCTCACCACGTTGATCCCCAGTCTCTCGCACTACTCTCGTTCTTCATCACCCATAACCCCTCCTTCACAGCAACACCCCAGCACAAAATTCCGACCACCACCAAGTTGAACCCAAACCATGCCTTCACTAATGCGTTTCAAAGCTACCCGCGACCGAATCAATGTCGCGCCACCGTACATCCCCTGACACCAACCATTGCGCCACCTCACCAGAGTTCGCCAGTGAAGAGCCACCACCCGTTCATCACCATTGTTGCTCAGCTGACCACGACCAACCTCCGTTGCATCGTTCAACTGCTGAGAGTGATCGACAACCTTTGTGTTTGAAGCTGCTTTGTATATCTTTCATTTGTTTTTATTTTCATTGGACCTCTTCATTTTATTCTTACTGTAAAGGAAATTGGCAGCTTGGTTTGTTTTATGAATGGCTCTCGTTTTACTTTATGTGCCGAAACAATTGGGGAAGGGCATACGTATATATAGAAGGAGAAATTGGTTTAGATAAGAACGATTTCATTTCATTTCGTAAAGACTAAGTTACGATTAGGTTAGCTAAAAATATAGATATGTTGGCTATAAGACAGTCAGAAATTTTAATATGTGTTTTTCCTTTTTGTGAGTAGGGTCGATTTTATGCCCATCTGTCCCATTTAATCGGATAAAAGAACCTTAGAGTAGCTTTTAACAACGTCAAAATATTGGTTTCCTTTATAGTACATTACTATTACCATAAATAAACGGTGCCGCATGAGACAGCTAAACATAAGCACCCAAAAAGACATGAAATTGATAGCTTGTAAAGTAAGTTTTTACCATATTTAATATTTTATATTGCTATTATTTTATTACATTTATTTTATACGGTTATTTAAATTTTTACTGCATATTTCATTGTTTATCGTTAACCATAATATTCATACTGTCACACGTAAACCCCAACGCCAAAAAAATAGACACTTCGCTATGTCTTAACATTCTGAAACCAATGAACTTGTTTGGTTGAAAATCGACTCCGTTTTCACAAAGATATTATTTTAATTTATCGGTTCACCTCTAAATTGCACGTACAAATAGAATAACTCCGATTGACTCCTAACTGGAAATAATTTATTATACGCATGCCAATAAAATTCGTTTGCTGGAAACGGAGGTCATTTGAAAAACGGATATTTCTAAAGCCTATATAATATCGATAAAATATAATTTAATACCAAAACAATTAAATTCAATAATAATAAATTATTATCATCAAATATATCCCAAATAAAATAATATACAACTTCAAATCCAATCAATATGAAATTGTAACCCCTCATTAATGTATTTGAGTTTAACGATGTCCAAATATGTATATAATTCCTTTTTAAATAAATTAAATAACCATTATTATTAAGGATTTCCATAGTGACTATTTCAAAATTTGATTTGGACATAACTTACAATCTATACGATGAAATCTCATTTTTTTTCTCTTTTATTAGAAAATTATGATCAAATTGATTTAAACGAATTTTGTTTTACCGAGTTCTGATTTATATCGGATTCTATATATTCAATTAAAGTTTAAATTGGAAATTACGAACTACCGCATCATTTCGAGCTCATTTTAATCAAATTATATATATATATATATATATATATATATCCAAACCTCGTTTTATTAAATAAATTCGATATAGAATTCATTAACATCACCAAATCAATATTTAAATTAGATTTAAATATTCGTAATTAACGTTCAAAAATCTGGGACGTTACACATTAAACGAGCATACAGAATTTGTTATAAGTCAGAATTTGATGAAACAAGAAACGTTAGGATATAATTAATTATATCTTTCTAACGAATGTAAGAAATCGATATTCTAAGTAATAAATGTTAAGTTATGTTCAAATTAAAATTTTAAATAATCGCTATGGAATTTAATAATATTTTAATATTACATAGCCATTAAAAATGGATATTTTGCAAATAACCTCCGTTTTCGATGAAACCAATTTTGTTGGATCCGCAATATTGAATCATTGCTAATTCAAATTTATTGCCAAACAGACTTAGTATATGGTCGTGCACGACAAAATCATTTGATGTAATAATTTGAGCAGTTTTACAAAGGAACATTAATGAGACGAGTTCAGAATTTAATGAAACTTTTTTTATTAAATCCATAGCACGAATAATAGTAAGATTCCAAGTTTCTTGATTTTCAGAGTTAGTATGTGGTCATGCATAATTTTACCATGAAAAACAGTTAATATTTTGACTTTAAAAATTCGCTGTTTGTGCAAATAGACTCGGAATTTGACAAAACAAGTTTCGTTGGGTCCATCATGTCGAAGAGTAGTTGCATGTCAATTTTAATTGAAAATGGGATTCGTATGTGATCATACGGATTTCTAAACGATGAAAATAAGCGAAATTTGAGTATAATTAAATATAAAATTAATTAAAAAATAAATTTGCTCTACTATAAATTTTCTTAACCTAACATATACACCCAATTTCGTGGCAGCCCCCTTTTCCCAAATTTAAACCTAAAAGCAAGCTTCAAAATTCAAAATAATCAAAGAAAAATCCATAAATCTCAAAGCTTATATACATATGCAATCCTAGAGAGCTCCTCTTTAATCTCATATGCATTTTGCCCTGTTCGAACTTGATTTTATGCGTTTTGAATTTTACAACGTGATGGATTTGTGGCCTAGGGCTCCGATTTTTGAGAATTTTGTGCAATAATTCTTGTTTTGGAGTATAAGGTTGAGTTTGTGGTTAGAAATGAAGTGCGTATACGAAATTTGGAAGGAATTGGTGACAAAATGTGATGAGAAGCCATAAAGGCAGCGTGCATTTCCTGAAGTAGTTGACATTTTTTTGAATCCCAAGCTTGGCAAGGTGATGATGAAGTGGAAGCTCGCGCGAAGAGAAATGTAACGGTATAAACGGCTCGCGATTTCGTGAAGTAATGAAGGAGAGAAAGGAAGATGATGGTTGCATGAATGGAGAGGTTGGAGCTACTGTGTTACATGAGGGAGAGGAGACGAGGAGGTGGATTAGTCAGTTAATAGGTAATTAGGATATTAATTAATTATATTAGTTGTTGATGACATATATATGTGTATATATATAGAGAGAAACTTGTAAAATGCATATTTTTTTAGTACAAACTCGAAATTCAGCAAATTAAGATGCTTGGAATCGTATCGACGAGAGCTTTACAATGAAACTGATTTGGAGAAATTTGGAGCTTGTGACAATTTTTGGTGAAAGAAAACATCAGATTCGTTTAAACGTCCGTATACAGTTATTTAGCGACAAACAACCAATGGAAGAACTCTCTCACTCACTGTTTTGTTATGTTATTATAATATATATATATATACTGCCTGTGCTGATTTTTATTTGATTTAATTATCACAAAATGTTATACGGTATATGGTAGCTCACATCACTGTTTTTGGAAAACCCATGGATGAATTGTTGATTTCTTGTGTTATGTTGTGATTGTGAATTTAAGATATTTAACATGTCAAAATGATGTTAATATACTAGTGGTAGTTGAAATTGGACATAAATATCGATTTGTAATTTGAACGGTAAAATTATTATTACATGTTTAAGTAAAATTTGTTAGTTAGAAATATAATTAAATTGAACTAATGATTAAACTCATGAATCTGTATTGATGTAAATTGACTGTTGTTGGTTGGAAGCCTCACACGGGTATTGGGATAATATTTGATTTAAATTAATCCAAAATGTTTAGATTGGACGTTAAGCGATTGGTTGACAGAGAGATATAAGCGTTAAATAACTATTTAATGCTTATGCGGGTGTAAGGGCACTCTAGATGATAATTGAATGTTTGGTGGTTGTTTACAATTATTGTTGAATGTATGAAATCCATATAGATTTATTTATATGGATATTGATTGGGTTTCATTCCAATCCGAAATAAAAATGAATATTTTAATAATATAATATTCAATGAAAAGGAAGTTTGATTTAGATGTCCGATTTTGGATGGATGCAAAGAAATAAAAATATCGATGAATATTCGTAACTATAACGAATGGTTTTGAAGCAAAAATGATTTTGAAATTAACTGTACATTGAAATATGCAATTTTGAAGATAAACGGCTGAAACAAGTTCTCGAAGATGATTATATATATATTTTATATAATTTATAAAAATGGTTTTGAAGCGTGTTGACTTATAATTAAAATTTATAAATCGAATTTGGGCTTGAATAAAATGCATCGCACTGCGATAGTTCGCGAACGTCAACGTGTAACTTCGAGTTGACATACTGAGAGATCCGACCGTCGGATTCTCCTGAAATTGGAATCTTTTGAACCGTAATGAAATAAGCCTTTCAAAAAATAAGAAATTTTGAAATCCAACGGTTTGATTTTAATATAAGTCCAAATCAATTTTGGAAGAGGTCGCTATGAATGTAGTTCGGCGGCTGATATTGGAAACCGACTGTAAAAGCCTTAATAAAATGACTAAAAATATAAATAAATTATATAAAATCATAATAAATGATTTGGAAAGATTTTTGGATGAAATATTCCAAATTTGAAAAGAAAAAAGATATTTTTATCTGAATGAAGTAGTTGATAACTAAAGTAATAATCCAATGATTTCAAATTAATAAGTTGGATTGTGAATGGTTTTTATATAACCAGAGTTTTCCAACGTATGAATGGAATGGATTTGAATGGGAATTATCTTAGGATATTTTGATATGGGATTCCGTAACTGTATGGATATCATTGAGGAACTTGGAAGATATTGATATCATTATTACAAAACGATATCTATTAGTTTCAAATTTTGGTATTGAATGTAAGTTGACATTATTTTCATTTAAGACCTTATATTTGATATCAAATTAGATTTTGGGTTCGTTGTGAATGGTATCTTAAATAATACTATTCTTGAACCCATTTGTGAAAGGAATAAATCTTTTAATTAAGATTTAAGGAAGTTTTCCAGTTTATTTAATTACATTGGAATTGAATGGAATTCGATTATTAATCATCAAGATGAGCTTCTGTGAAGGAAGGCATTAATTATTTATGGAATTTAGAAGGCTTTGTCATTATTCCATTTATAGTATTGGTCAGATACGAAAATTTGTATCGACTATAAATTGTTCAGATTTTCGTGAAGATTCCATATTAATTGGAAGATGATTTTGGGTTTATTGTAAATGGTGTTTTCACATGACATTAGTTCTTTAACCCAAGTAATGTAAAGATTAATTTCCAAAGGTTGAACAATCATTAAGTAATGATTTTTGGGATTAAAACTAAGCTGGAGTTTTAATGAATATTTAATTAGATTTGAAATGTAAAAAGAAGTAATTAGATCTACCAAATTTGAGAATTGTTCAAAATGGAGAACCACCAGTTTTACTCCATGCGATATTTAATTCTTTAATTAGATGTGAAGCGTATTTACCGGTAACACTATGGGTGTTAAATATGGATTACCACCAGTTTTTCTCCATGGGATGAACTGGTTGGGATTGAGATAAATGAAATAAATGATTACTTGGTAAGCCTTGATAATCCCGACTAGTTATATAGACCTTAATTTGGTTTAAGTTGTGAAAAGTTATAATAAAATCGTTTGAAATGATATCCAAAGGAAGATTAAACAAAGGATGTAAATCATTGATAAAATTAATGGGAACCTTTCCTAGAGTAAATGAATATTTGAATAAAAGAATATTCTAGATTGGAATGAGATGTGTATCATCCTTATTTATTATTTGATTTTAAAGATACGTGAGTTATTCAGAAAGACCGAATTTAACACATTCTTTATAACCGATACGACGATTAAAAATCAATGATGAAGACTGTGGTTCAAGACCGGAGATTTCACATCATATGGATGATTACTGATGTCTTAATTGGGCGGTACACCCAAGATGAAGTAATAAGTGGTGATCGTCAGGACGTACTTGGAGATCAACTGGATATGTGAGGACCTCTCTCCTGTATTGGACATATGGGATGAGGAATAAGGTGCCTCCGGTTTCGTTTAGACCTAGAATGAACTTGCAAATGGATCGTGTGCCCGACATTGTATTTTTTGCTATATTATTGATCTATACAAAATATATATCTATTTGGTGGCGGAAAATTTATTCTCTTTGATTAACACCCTTCTCTGAGACGTACGAGCTCAGAGGTTATATATCGGTAGACATTAGTTGTATATGAGCTGACAATGTGGCATGCTGAGATGCAATGATCAAAGCTTTTGCTGAAATGTAGAGCTTTGTCAATAATGATAAAAGCACGACTTTAATATAGTGTAGCTTTGTGTATTGTGTTAATTCTCGAGCTTCACACTCACTGTGAGTCAAAAACGGGATAAGGGACTGCAGGTAGTGCATGCGTTTCTTTCTAGCTAAGGGTGATGTCATGGTATGGAACCCAAACATTTTTACTTATGTGGACGATGGATTGCGAGGCGCCTCTGATATTGTTGGAAAAGGCCCAGATTGGTTGACATACTGACCAAGTGACAGGTATGTTAGGACCGAGAAATATATTATTCAGGAATAACTAATCCACAAACGTTAGGTATGAATCGACCCTGCAAGATCCAAGGGTTTCCCGTAGGTGTGATCCTGGACATCTTGCTAGAGGTGATCCAAATTCGGTATGGAACGTCCTTTGCCTTGACTCATAGATGGAATCCAGTTTCCAATACGCGACTTTTCGGTTTTAGTTGTAAACCTATTAGGCGACATAGTAGGATGGGGTACTATGCCGTCTAGGATTGATACAATTAAATTTGAACTTGTTTTATGCGCTATGCACTTATAATAATACCAAGAATATTTGTTTAAGGCGTATCATGCATGTTTGGCTATAATAAGGTAAAATTCTATCCTCCAGCTTGCATTGCATTATGTGATAGGACCTGGGTCTTATAATATCTTCATTTACAAAAAAATATTGCGTTGTTTTATTTTAAACTGATATTCATGTGGAGTAAACCCGTTCCGTGTCTTATGGCGTGGCCCCATCATTTTTCCAATTGTTTTATATAAAGTTTTAATAATTGTTTTATGTTCTCACACCAGTCCCATGACTGACGTGAAGTTTATTATTTTTCACCTAAACTCTGGGCGCCTATATTTTCCACACGCGCAGTCAGTAATTTTTTTTTTGCAAATTTCTATTTAACAGGATCCTTGTTTACGGCTGAAGCTATATTCAAAAAGCTTCGAATTCGTGTATATCTTTCAGTTGTGTTAGTTGATGTATTTCTGCTATGCATTGTATTTATACATTTTTTTTAATTTCTATTGCATTTTTGTAATTTATTCTCTAATAGTTGTATTTTCGCTGTATATTATTTATTCACACCCTGATATTCTTGTACTCTAATGTAATATTGTTGTAATAGCAATAAAAAGTTCTATTATTTTGTTTTCTGATGCGACGTGTTCTCAAACAATCTATGTTCTCGTTCGGTCTAGGCCGATCGGGGATTTCAGGTCGTTAAAGGAAACATCAACCCCAAAAATCACATATTAAATCCGTCTGTTCACTGCATTTCGTGTTTGGCAAGAAAACGTGCCAGACTCGTTTGGGTCGACTCACCCAACTAATGGGTCGACACATGGATCGACCCACTTGCCATCTGGGTTTCCAAATTCCTACAATTTTTCAACTTATTTTTTAATTAATTAATTATTTAAATAATTATTGTTTGTTAAAATTTGGGTTGTTACATTTTCCTCTCCTTACAAGATTTCATCCCCGAAATCTTCAAGGGTTGGAGTATAGGATAAATATTTTGTGGGGGTTAGAGGTTTTTTATAAGTGGAGCACAAGACCTATGACGACCTACCACAACCCCTACACTAAACAAGAGGAAAAGTGCGCTGAAAGGTGTCCCAGGCGGCTATGGACGATCATCATAGTAGGTAAACACAAGCGAAACCTATCGTAAATCTCATAGCGCAAGAATAAAATATAATAGAACGTATACAATAGGTAATATTAGTGAAGCATATTTTAACAGAAATTTCAAACTTTCAAAACAACTAGAAAGTATATCCGTACACTAGAACTGCAACATATGTCTGTACAAATTTTCCTCACTACAGCACTCAGAGTAAAATAACAAGTAGCTGAAATCCAAATACTATATATTAAGAAAGATTGTAAGCCAGCCTCATGCTCGCCTCCGAACTGCTACATCGTCCTTACTTAGCTATCACCTGCCACCTAGTCTGCCCATCCAAAATCGGATGAGCAACCCAAGGTAATAAGAGGGAAACATAAAACCTTGAGTAAGACAACAGTCTTAGTGAACGATAAACAGCTATCTAACATCATCAATAAAGTATATGAGAACGGGTAAATAAACAAACTAATTTACCCCCAACTCCTGAGAAGAACTCAACCCGCATCTTCCTTGCGGACAGTGATAGCCTTTACAATCCATACAACCAAAGGAACAACAATTCATCCATGGTAATCATAATGACCATTCATTCATGGCAAACAGAAACAACCAATAATAACACTCATAACATCCAGATTATAGATCTCACGTAAACCATCCTAATCGAATTCAACATCCCTTAAGCACAAGCCCCAGTGGCCTAAACCAATATTAGACGAGCACCCAAGTAACATCTCCAACGACATTGGACAATCTATATAAGAGGGTACAGACAAAGAAACCAATCATCCATGGCAGACTCCGGCTATGACTACCAATCCTGCTTCGAAACCATCGTTAATTGTATAACTGGCTATATCATACTGCCATCCATAAAGGGCTAATGGTAACCCCGACACTAGCAAAACCCCACATGCCTTTCAATGATACATACCTAGGTATTTCAACGATACCCAGGGTACCAGACATACATCCGATCTTTTAGGTGCCCCTATTATACCCCTGCTTTGAGCCTGCTAGAACCTGCGGCAATGATAATTCCTCGACCTCCAGTATCTCTGGTTATCCAACCCGACGACTTTTCATAGCTCAAGCAACCTTATCGAGCAACCATTATTTACCAACTCATGACCTTTGAGTTGTCATACCATTCGTTATTCTACACCGATCAACGAACACATTTAAACACTTCAAATATTCCTACTTGAATTCCCCTCGAAGTCACCACATCACTGAACCAAATAACATCGATATACGATTCAACGCAATTCATAGCGTTACGTCCATTTGCTATGAAATAAACCATAGTGTTTGTGCCCCCAACCATAACATTTAGGGCCCACTGCATTGAGGCATGGGTTTGGGCACTTCTATCTGATTTTTTTAGAAAAATCCCTTTTTGGTCAAATCTGGGTCATACCCGAAAAATATAACTTTTTAGAAATGACCCTGTGCGAACGACCCATCCTCTTGGAGCCGACCGTCCCAAACCTTCATCAGAAGAACGACTGACCGACCCAACCGAACTTACACGACAGATCCAATGTAAAGAGGCACGATTGCCCCTATTTTGAAGCTACCTGACTGATCCATCCAAACCGCACCTGACCGACCGATTGACCCCTTCCTCAAGACCAACTGAACCATCAACTCGAGACCGACCCGACCGATCCAACAATGAACGGACGACTCTTCGTCCTGACCGACCTACCCACTTTTTGAGAAGCCGACCGACCCACTTCTGTAGCCAAGCCCGACCGACCCATGCTTGTATGACCGACCCAATCGTTTCTTGCTCCCAAAGCCTCACTTTCAACTGACCCAAATCTCCCTGACCGACCCAACACCTGGACAGACCCGATTCCCCCCCTGAATTCAACCAAAAATTCACCAAATGACCAATTCAACGAAACCAACTCATCTGATTCATCCAATATAGCCACAAGCATGTTATGAAATCAATAACAACATGAAAATGACCATTTTCACCATGGGTTATGTAAACTTCACCAAAATCATGATAAATGAACATATGAACAAAACGATGGGTTTAACTTGCATAAACATATGAAAATACATGGAAATTACCGGTTTTAAGTTGCTAAACTAGATCTTATGGTGATTCATATGAAAATGAGCTTACCATGGTGTAGATCTAGGGGAAATCGATTTATAATAATGAAAATATGTGCATACAACTCATGTACTTGCTTGAATCCATGTGAGAGATGCATATCACTCACCAGTTCTCCAAAACAACCCAAAAACACATATATCTAGATCCAGACAGCGAAGAATTTGATCCAAACTCTTCAATTCGATGAACTTCCTCTTTGATTTGTGTAGATCTAGCCCTAAATGATGTAGATCTTCAAATTCCCTAAGCTTTAATGGTGGAAGTGTGACAACCCTAAACTCCCATGCCATGGAAGCAAGGATAATCTTTAGAATATAACACATAAACAATAACAGCAGAATAGAAATATATCACTACACCAGATAATGTACAACGAACTACACTGGAACAAATATAATCATCAGAGTTACACAGTATAACGGGATCATACTTAGTACAAAATACAGTTTCAGCTTTATATAAAATGTCTGCAGCAGAATCAAACATAATATACATAACAAAGTCTGAACAGCATAATAGAAATGATAGAATCCATCTTCAGCTCCATTGCTATCCAGAATGAGCCTGCTAAAACCTGAACACAAGGATGCCCGTTTAGAAAATAGGGGCACCCAAGTTTGCAAGTGAAACAAACTACGAGTCATTCATGGGACTGGTATGAGAAATCTTACTTAACCTATTTAACAATAAGGTCAATCACAGGACCACGCCGCTGACGCAGAACGGGTTTACTCCATTGGATTGCAAGTGCATAAATAAAGTAAATCATTTAAACAACGCGATGCTTTCCACAGAAAATGAAGCCATTATAAGACTCAGGTCCCATCACACAATGCAACGGAAGCCATAGGATAGAGTTTTACCTTATAATGGCCAAAATATACTTGATATGTATAAATAAAAATCATTTGATATTATTACTAGTGCATATATGTTTCAAGAACAATTTCAATTATAATGTATCAATCATAGACGGCATAGCTACCATCTACTATGTCGCCGTATATAGGCTTACAATCAAAACTGCACATGTCGTATTGGAAGTTGGATTTCCATCATGAACCAAGGCAAGGGATCGTCCTTACCGACTTCGAGACAATCTAGCCCATGTCTCAGGATCAGAACGCATTGACCCTTGGAGCAACAGGGTCGGTCCACATAGAGTGGATTAAAATGCATGAACACTGCGTTTCCCCGCCCTATGGGGCGTAAACTGGTCAATACATCGACCAAACCATCCATCGGTCTCGTAGTGACCGATATAACCGAGGTTCCTCGCTTTCCATCATCCACATAAGTAAAAATGTCTGGGCTTCATACCATGACACCACTCCTAGCTAGAAAGAAACGCATGTCCTCCCAGAGGTCCTCTCCCGTTTCTGGTTCATACCGGGTTGTAAGGCTTGCGAATTAACGCCATACACAAAGCTATGCTATATTAAAGTCGTGCTTTGATCATCAACCACAAGGCTCTTCTTTTCAACAAATCCTTGATCACTACATCTCAGCATGCCACGTTTTCAATCTACAACGTCAGACACACATCCATTTACAAGTCCGTTCTGGGTCTAAACGAAACCAGAGGCACCTTTTTCCTCGTCCTATATGTCCAATACAGGAGAGAGGCCCTCGCACATCCGAACAATCAACAAATACGTCCGGACAACTACCACTGTAAACCTTTCATGGCAGCAACTCCAATCAAAGGCATCAGTAGCCATCCATTCGATGTGAAGATTATCGGTCTTGCACTGTCTTCGTATCTTCGACTTTTCATCGTCGATCAATCATTTGAAATGAAAATTAACTTGGCCTTTTCAAATAATTCACGCAGGTATAGAATTCAAATCAATTCTTCCTATGTTAAACTATTCGACATCCATATTTCAGTCATTAGTATAACTTTCATGCAAATACATCCAATCATCAAAATATCTGATAAACCAAGTAAAATCGGTTTATTTCCATTCCACATCGTTTATAATATTTTAAAATGATTTTTCACTATTTTATTTATTTAAAAATACTCCATTTCCATCGAACGACTTTTCAGGTCATTCGATGGCCCTGGCGCTGCTCTCGTCCAAATTTGACTTAAATATTTCGCAAAATCTAACCGTTGGATCTTAACGAATTTTATATCGTTGGAAAGATCTTTCCAAAGCAAACCCAACGGTTGCGGTTTTCGGAAAATCCGACGGTTGGATCTTCCGTAATAATCGTTTAAAATTATGATTTCAAAACGCGAACTGCAGCATCGTTATTCGTTTTATTTTAATTATATTTATATATATATGTATAATTTAATCGATGATTTCTAAACCGTTTTCACTTCAAAAATTTGGCTAACGCCTTTAAATTTCGCTATAACCTCCTTTATATGGGGAGGGGTTTGGAAATTTATTGGGCCGTATTAGGTACCCAATAAATCCAGTACAAGCACACACAATTTTTAGTGTCCTATCTATGCTCGTGGGAGTGTGTAAAATTACTCCAGAGATAAATCTCATCACCTCGTCCAGTGTTGGAAAATAAATAATCCTTGTGCCATATCTAATAACTAGATAGACGTGATTATTGTCAACTGTACACCCGTATGGGGTTTTTATTTAATCTGGCAATTTACCGTCATATTTATTTTGTCCATATCAGTCCTCAGTTCAACCTGTAATTCAATCAATGCCATACGAGCGTCGTGCCTGTATGGTAATCCCAACCTCATCACATTATCTCCAAATGCTGATGTGGTATATGATGAAGTATGCTCTCTTCACGTAGTATGCCATGTAGCGTAGTTCAAAATTAATTGTTACTATCCTATGGCGACATTTATAATCTCACACAGAATAACCAGCACACCGCATCCAATGGCATTCACAGGAGTTGATATATAAATAAAATTGCGTAGCCAACTTAATAAGGTTTACCTATTTGTTGGGCATGCAAATAAATTCTTTACGCAACAGCAAATCCATTTACCTATTTAGCATACGTATATACATGTATATCTAAGCTAAAAATAATATTTTTAGGAAACAAATATTTATTTCCATACATGACTATTTTAAACACTTCATATACATATTAAAAAATATTATTTTCAATCAATAAAATATTTATTTCAACCTTTGGTTATTTTTAACAGTTCATATTCATGTTAAAAATATTATTTTTCAATCAACAATTATTTATTTCAACCTATGGTTATTTTTAACAGTTCATATTCATGTTAAAAATATTATTTTCAATCAACAAATATTTATTTCAACCTATGATTATTTCTAACAGTTCATATACAAGTTAAAAATGTTATTTTCAATCAACAAATATTTATTTCAACCTATGGTTATTTTTAACAGTTCATATACATGTTAAAAATATTATTTTCAATCAACAAATATTTATTTCAACCTTTTGTTATTTTAACAGTTCATATACATGTTAAAATTATTATTTTCAATCAACAAATATTTATTTCAACCTTTGGTTATTTTTAAAGGTTCCTACAAACAATAAAAATGTGATTTTTATTGTTAAGGCATTTTATTTCCAACATGAATATTTTATATACTTCATACATACAATAAAAATGTTATTTTTATCGTTCAAACAATTTATTTCAAACATGAATATTTTATATACTTCATACATACAATAAAAATGTTATTTTTATTGTTCAAACAATTTATTTCAAACATGAATATTTAACAACACATGAATATTTCAGAAAATTTCAGCATTACAATGGCAGGGTATTTAGCACCGACACTGTGTCCAGCATGGCTCCTCTGCTATCATAGGCCTAGCAGCATTACAATGCTTTCATTTCAATGATTTCCACAATATCATTCATTTTCATAACACAATGAATATACCACAAACACAACCAATTTTGTTGTAACCAGAATCAATCATTCACAATCACAACCCAAACAATTTATATCATCCATGGTATGTGGATAAGGGGAGTGTATATATAAATATATATATATATATACGTGTGTGTGTGTGTGTGTGTGTGTATATAAATATATTTATTTCCATTTCAATTTCATTTCAATTCCATTCAACACATATATGATTTATACAACGCATGTACAACTTGTACATCGCTTATATAATTTATACAACGCCCATATATGAGATATACAACGCGTATATAATTTATACAATGCGTATACATTCCAATTTGAATTTATGTTGCTCACATTGGGTTCCACTCCTTCTAAAATTGAAGAGAGCTACAAAAATTCTCCGGTTTCTTCTAGAATGTAGCGTAT
Organism: Allium sativum; assembly: GCA_030737875.1. Lineage (NCBI taxonomy): Eukaryota > Viridiplantae > Streptophyta > Magnoliopsida > Asparagales > Amaryllidaceae > Allium > Allium sativum. The sequence continues at coordinate 100,069,278 of CM060909.1, forward strand.
GATGTCACGGTCCCTGAGATGGCCCGCTCCGCACCAGCCTGCATTTCCTTCGAAAGTGCGCTGTACACATGCCCGACTAGCACGGGATGGTCGTCAGAAGAAAGGAAAGAAGGGAATGAACTAATCAAGGAACCTGTAGAATGTCTCACAGCGCATGGAATAAAATATAATAATAACATACTTGACATAAAACAGGTGAGACAGTGCATAAGCTGATAACTAAAATCAACATCAATCATCAGAGCAGCGGAAATTCAAATACAGCTTATTACAATTTTCCAAATTTACTGTCTCTAAACAAAAGAAAGCTAAAGTAGAAGATGCACCACCAATGCCCAAGCAGTGATCTTCAACAATACAGGGAGAATATTATGTATATATTTTACGTGGAAGCCTCCTGCTCGTCTTCGGATCATCTACCCGTGCATCACCAGCTAACCTGTCTCTAGTCTGCTCGTGAGAGCACCCAGAGTAATAAGAGGAGACATAAAACTCTGGGTCAGACATAAAGCCTGGTATGAGCGATAAGCATCTAAACAGAATAATAACAGGTATACTAAACCATACCTGAACCTGGACCTGCAACCAAAGAGTTAGTACCACATACCGTACAATACTCTAAGGTGCCATAATAAATAGTGTAAGAATACGGGGGTGGATTGTGCATGTCACAATGATAGCAAACAAATCATCCATAGCAACCATCCTCACATCTCTCACTCAGTGCGTAAAGCGTACGATATCTACCACTTTGGAGCACTAGACAAACTGAGGTAACGACGAATCCCGACTTGTAGAAACCCTGCTATGACCAAGCTAAACATATGGAGTCATGACCAAACATTTCAATGACCCACTTCATTGGTTATAGCCCTTGGTCCTACCGATGCCATAATGGCCCTGAATCCGCCTTCGTACCTCCTACCATAGTGGTCCAAAACTATAGACGTCGATAACTCCTTGGCACGCGTCCCGCAGCAAAGCCCAATCATGAAGCGAACTCGTTGATTCCCATCTAAATCTTGAGCTCTAACTTCCCATTTGGACTTCCTTTGCATCTCGGGTTTTGATCGAATTGGAGTGGGTCTTCAGAAGAGTCATCGCGTAGTAGAAATAGCCCACGTACGGTTCGGTTCGGTGCTCCTCGTCTAACTTGTTTCGGTTCGGTGTAACCTTCCTGATCGGTTCGGATCGGTGGTCCTCGTCTAGCTTGGTTCGGGTCGGATACTCAACTTCGGGTCGGGTCGGTGTCCTCCTCCGGGTCGGGTCGGGTTACTGTCTTCCTTCCAGTTTTCTTCGATCAGCTCCCTCGTTTCCCATCTACTCCGATCCGATCCGCTCCCGTTTTCCATCCACTCCGATCCGCTCCCTTCGCCTTACTCCAGTCGTAGCCTTCCATTCTTGAGTCGATCCGATCTGGCCTCCATTATTCTTCCGATCCGATCCCCTTGTCCACTCCAACTCTAAGTAAACGGCCTTCCTTCTTGCCAGGTCTCTTACGTGCCAAACTCCAGTTCGGGTCGGGTTTTCTTGCCCAGTTCACATATCCGATCCGAGCCCTCATCCGATCCGAACCGGTTAGGAACCTGCACATTTCTGCAACTTTCCAGCGAGCTTTCTACGCCATTCGACGACGTTTTCGACCAATTTAACTATTCTAATCAATCACAAAACATACCATAGAGTCATAGCAACATGTAATAGCAACCACAAACAGCAAACAACAATTCAAATGAATCAAAATGGATCAAAAGTGACTAAAACTTCATATTTTCCCATAGCATGTTTAAGTAAAACTAATCATAGGGTTAACAAAACTTAATCAAATCGAACCAAATTTCTAACAGAGGCATAAAATATTATTTAAGAATTTCTAAACATTTTTCCAGAATTTATTAGTGTATAAATTCGCTAATCTTCACTAATTACCCTTAATTACCGTAATTAGTGCAAAAATTATGCAAATCACTCACCTTGGCCACAAATGAAACACCAAATCTGAAATACTCTCTGTTTGGGTCGAATTCCTATGTAAAGCAAGCAGCTCCAACCTTGCTCTGATGCTATTTGGCCTTTTTTTGATGTGGTTTAGGCTTAATCTTCACTAAAAATGTGTTTTGGAGTGGTTTTAGAGGATGGAAGCCATTACTAAGGTCTCAAGAAGGTTTGTGGCGGCTCAAAACTGAAATGAAAGTGATTTCCTAACCCTAATCAGTCCTCCTATACCTCTAAACCCGAAATTTCCCTCTGGGCCTAGCTGCTAATCACCCGGTTAAGCCCAATTAAGCTGTTTTTCACCATTTGAAACTTGTTTCAGCCATATCTCCCAAACGGTGAGTCTGTTTGGCTAATGTGACCACTCTACGGAAAGAGAAACCATCATCCGGAGCCAATGGAAGTGGTATCAGGTCAAAATTCCTTTCCAGTCAAAAGTTATGGCCAAAACAGTGCCAACTAGGGGTAAAATGGTCATTTAAAAATCGAGAAAAATCATGAACAGGGGAAATGACCACAATAGTCGTCTCCCAAAGTTACATGACCATACGACTTCGTATGTGAAAGAAATAAATATTCTACGGTCCTATGATGCGTAGAATACGGGTCGTTACACTCCCCCCCCCCCCCCTTAAGAAATTTCGTCCCCGAAATTCCTTAACCCAAAACATACAAAGGATCTCGCATGCCTAACAACCACATACAACAATCAAACATGCAAAACAAGCAAACAAGCATATCCTAGCATGCGGAAAACTAAATCGAAGTCAAAATCTTACCAGGCAAAGAGTTCTGGGTATGTCTTCCTAATGTTCTCCTCTGTCTCCCAAGTACAATCATTCTCGTCCTCGCTCCACTGAACCTTGACCAACTTCACCGCCTTCCTTCGAAGTTGCTTCATGTCATGCTCGACAATACGGGCCGGCTTGCGGTTCCCAACCGCCTCGGGTTCTACTTCGAAGTCCTCTAACTGATCAGGTGAAATAGTCATATCTGAGTCGTGAACGAACTTCCTTAGTTGGGAAGCATGAAATACGTCGTGAACTCCCGCCATCTTCTCCGGTAAGTCAATTCTGTATGCCAAATTCCCGACTAGTTCAAGAACAGGGAATGGGCCAACAAATCTTGGTGCCAACTTGCCTCTCTTGCCAAATCGTATTACGCTCTTCAATGGAGAAATCTTGACAAACACCAAGTCACCAACGGAGAATTGTAGGTCTCTTCTCCTCTTATCAGCATAACTCTTCTGCCTATCTTGGGCTGCCTTCATTCGTTGTTGAATGATCTTGATCTTATCTGAAGTTTCCCTCACCACATCTGGTCCAAGCATAAACTTCTCGCCAGTCTCTATCCAACATGATGGTGAGTTACACGGTCTTCCGTACAAAGCTTCAAACGGAGCCATACCGATACTGGATTGGTAGCTATTATTATATGCAAACTCTACTAGATGCAAATGGTCATCCCATGATCCACCAAAATCCAATATACATGCTCTCAAGAGATCCTCCAAAATACGATTCACCCTCTCCGTCTGACCGTCGGTCTGAGGATGATATGCGGTACTGAGATGTAACTCTGACCCTAGAGCCTCTTGTAAGCTCTTCCAAAACCCACTAGTGAACAACGGGTCTCGGTCGCTCACAATGCCTTTAGGTACTCCATGAAATCTCACTACCCACTTCATATACAATTCTTCTAACTTAGCTGCCGTTCTGGTCGATTTGACTGGTATAAACCTTGCACTTTTAGTCAGTCGATCCACAACTACCCAAATGCTATCATGTCCCGATCTAGTCCTTGGTAAACCATCAATAAAATCCATCGAGACTTGCTCCCATTTCCATTCGGGAATTTCTAGGGGCTGTAACAACCCACTAGGACTCTTTTGCTCGGCTTTAACTAGCTGGCAATTCATGCACTTGGATATAAACTTCCCAACGTCTCTTTTCATCCCTTCCCAGTAGTAAGTCTGCTTCATATCTCGATACATCTTGTTACCACCTGGGTGTATAGTCAGCTTTGAGTGATGACATTCCCTAAGCACTTCATCTCTCAATCCATTGACATTGGGTACAACAAGCTTTCCATTCTTTCTAAGCCATCCATCTCGATCAAGCCCATACTTGTTCATCTCCTCATCGACACACATCTCTAACTTGGAGATGATTTCCAATAGGTTAGGATCGTCCCTCTGACTAGAGCCGATCCGCTCAATCAAAGTGGGTCTGATCGTCAAACTTGCTAACATTTCTGGATCCAATTCGCACTTTGGTCTGAAATCAAACCCCGCGATATACTCCAGTTGCTTCCATTCAAGGAACATAGCCCCTAAGCTGGCATGTCTTCTACTCAATGCATCAACCACCGCATTTCCCTTTCCCGGTGTGTATGCGATGTCAAAATCATAGGAAGCTAAGAACTCTAACCATCTCTGCTGACGGAGATTCAGATCTTTCTGAGAGAAGAGATACTTTAACGACTTATGATCTATAAACAGCTCAAATCTTTCTCCCAAGAGATAGTGTCTCCACATCTTTAACGCGAACACGATCGCTGCCAATTCTAAATCATGGGTAGGGTATCTTCTCTCGTGCGGTTTCAATTGCCGACTTGCGTAAGCTACCACCCTACCGCCTTGCATCAATACAGCACCCAGTCCGGTACCACAGGCATCCGTGTATACCGTCATCTCTTCATCCCCCTTAGGAATGACTAACACTGGTGCGCTTGTCAACTTGTCCTTTAGACTTTTGAATGCATTCTCGCACCTTTCATCCCAGACAAAAGCTTGATTCTTCTTGGTCAACTGGGTCAATGGTGTTGCTATCTTGGAGAAACCTTGGATAAACTTACGATAATATCCGGCTAATCCCAAGAAACTTCTTACATCTGTTGCATTCTTGGGCGTAGGCCAATCTTGTACCGTAGCCACCTTCGCCGGGTCCACGGCAATACCATTCTCTGATACAACATGGCCAAAGAACCTCACTTCCCTCTTCCAGAAGTGACACTTAGAAAACTTTGCTTTCAATTGGTGTTTTCTCAACACCTCCATCGCTACTCTTAAATGTTCCTTGTGTTCTTCCTCTGTCCTCGAATAGACCAAAATATCATCAACGAACACAAGGACAGACTTATTCAACTGATCTCTGAATACCCTATTCATGATATCCACAAAATATGCCGGGGCATTAGTCAGCCCAAATGGCATAACCAACCATTCATAAAATCCAGACAGCGTTCGAAATGCCGTTTTAGCTATACTCTCAGCTTCCACTCTAAGCTGATGAAAACCTATCGCGAGATCCAATTGGGAGAACACTCTCGCGCCACTCGACTGATCGAACAAATCATCTATCCGCGGGAGAGGATACTTATTCTTCCTCGTCACTTTATTCAACTTGCGGTAATCTACACACAAACGAAGGGAACCATCCGCCTTGGTAGCAAACACAACTGGTTCTCCCCATTCAGAAACACTCCTTCTGATAAATCCCTTCTTCAAAAGATCGCTGACTTGCACCTCGAGCTCTCGCTGCTCCCTTGGTGCCATACGACGAAGTGGCATCACTATAGGCTTGGCATCTTTTACCAAGTCAATACGGAACTCAATCTCTCGGTGTGGTGGAAGTCCGGTCACTTCTTCAAAAACATCCAGATACTGGCCAACCACGGGCAAACCTGACAACTCACTATGCGGAATGTCGAGGGAGTTTAGAAAACTAGCCAATACCCCCTCACTGGGTAGACCACCAAACACTATCCTCCGCCCATCATCCGCTCTAGCTGTCACCAAAAAGCCCTCACAGTCTACCACCACCCCATACCTTCGGAGCCAATCTACTCCCAAAATAATGCCAAACCCAGTAAAGCCCAAAACAAAGCAATCACAAACAAACATGCATCCATGACTCGATAAGACCACATTATGACAAATCATGCTAAGGCTAGTCGAACCACCAATCGGGTTCGTCACTACTAAAGGTCTATCGACAATCTCGGACTCCAATCCCAACCTATCTACCAGGTCACTAGATATGAAAGAACTGGAAGCTCCGGTATCAAACAAAACTCTAACAGGAACATCGTAAACAGAAAACATACCTTGAATGACGATATTCTTTCCTTTCTCCACCGCAGTTGGGGCATTCGACGAAGAAGAAATAGCATTAAGGGCACATGCTTTCACCATTTGCTTTTCTTTGGGGGGTTGCGGACACTTGTCCTTGTGATGTCCCACCTGGCCACAGTTGAAGCACTTCCTATCCGCTGGCTTGGCCCGACAATTACTAGCATAATGGCCCTTCTTACCACAGCTGAAGCACTCAACATCTTGCTTATTCTTTTTCTTCTGGCCATCCTTAGTCTGATTCTGCTTTCTCTTATTCTGGGAACCACCCTTGCCTCCACCACTTGCTTGCGGCTTTGGCTCGTCTGCGGATGCAACCTCAGTCTTCGGCTTAGGGTAGAGACTTTCTGATCTTAATGCTTTCCCCACAATCGATTCAAACGTCTCATCGATGTGGTTAATAAGTTTTTCCCCCAAGTACTGATCCAAACCAGTTATGAATTTCTCATTCTTTTTCTCGGCAGTATCAATAAGAGATAACCCATATTTTGACAAAGTGTCAAATTCGGCAATATACTCCGAGACAGCTCTACCATTCTGCTTGAGCTCCAAGAACTTCTTAAACAGCACAGACTTCTGAGCAGCTGGAATGAACTTCTCGCTAAAGCGAGCCTTAAACTGCTCCCAAGTAACCTGATCTTCGGGAGTAGCTGCCTTTATAGCATTCCACCAATTCATTGCCCGCCCTTGCAACTGACGGGACGCTAGCTTTCTCTTCATCGCATCCTCGATACCCAAATCCTCGAAGATACGTTTGCAACTATCCAACCAATCCTGAACATCCGTAGCCAACTCCGTTCCGTGGAACGACTTCCCACCAAGACTAGTATAATCCTTATTCATCTTGGCGAAGTCGACTCTTGGCGCCTGCACTATTGGACCACCACCATTTCCACCATTGGAGCTGCCCTCTGTACATCTCTAAGCATCTCTCTCATGAGGTCAGTAAACATCGTCCTCATGTCAGCAGTATTCCCATTATTGGCTCCCCTACCAGCACCTCTAGTATATCGGCTCATCGTCAATCTGAAAAAGGAAACGATTAACGACTCCATAGTGGTGCTAGTGCAGTACGACTTCATCCTTATACCACTAATAGTATATATATATATATATATATAGCTTTTAAAAACCAAAGTAATCACAAATACGCTCTCTCGTATACGTATATTATCTCTCCCTGATAACTTCCCTAGGTTAACTACGCAACCTATAGCTCTGATACCAAGTGAGACGACCCGCTCCGCACCAGCCTGCATTTCCTTCGAAAGTGCGCTGTACACATGCCCGACTAGCACGGGATGGTCGTCAGAAGAAAGGAAAGGAGGGAATGAACTAATCAAGGAACCTGTAGAATGTCTCACATCACATGGAATAAAATATAATAATAACATACTTGACATAAAACAGGTGAGACAGTGCATAAGCTGATAACTAAAATCAACATCAATCATCAGAGCAGCGGAAATTCAAATACAACTTATTACAATTTTCCAAATTTACTGTCTCTAGACAAAAGAAAGCTAAAGTAGAAGATGCACCACCAATGCCCAAGTAGTGATCTTCAACAATACAGGGAGAATATTATGTATATATTTTACGTGGAAGCCTCCTGCTCGTCTCCGGATCATCTACCCGTGCATCACCAGCTAACCTGTCTCTAGTCTGCTCGTGAGAGCACCCAGAGTAATAAGAGGAGACATAAAACTCTGGGTCAGACATAAAGCCTGGTATGAGCGATAAGCATCTAAACAGAATAATAACAGGTATACTAAACCATACCTGAACCTGGACCTGCAACCAAAGAGTTAGTACCACATACCGTACAATACTCTAAGGTGCCATAATAAATAGTGTAAGAATACGAGGGTGGGTTGTGCATGTCACAATGATAGCAAACAAATCATCCATAGCAACCATCCTCACATCTCTCACTCAGTGCGTAAAGCGTACGATATCTACCACTTTGGAGCACTAGACAAACTGAGGTAACGACGAATCCCGACTTGTAGAAACCCTGCTATGACCAAGCTAAACATATGGAGTCATAACCAAACATTTCAATGACCCACTTCATTGGTTATAGCCCTTGGTCCTACCGATGCCATAATGGCCCTGAATCCGCCTTCGTACCTCCTACCATAGTGGTCCAAAGCTATAGACGTCGATAACTCCTTGGCACGCGTCCCGCAGCAAAGCCCAATCATGAAGCGAACTCGTTGATTCCCATCTAAATCTTGAGCTCTAACTTCCCATTTGGACTTCCTTTGCATCTCGGGTTTTGATCGAATTGGAGTGGGTCTTCAGAAGAGTCATCGCGTAGTAGAAATAGCCCACGTACGGTTCGGTTCGGTGCTCCTCGTCTAACTTGTTTCGGTTCGGTGTAACCTTCCTGATCGGTTCGGATCGGTGGTCCTCGTCTAGCTTGGTTCGGGTCGGATACTCAACTTCGGGTCGGGTCGGTGTCCTCCTCCGGGTCGGGTCGGGTTACTGTCTTCCTTCCAGTTTTCTTCGATCAGCTCCCTCGTTTCCCATCTACTCCGATCCGATCCGCTCCCGTTTTCCATCCACTCCGATCCGCTCCCTTCGCCTTACTCCAGTCGTAGCCTTCCATTCTTGAGTCGATCCGATCTGGCCTCCATTATTCTTCCGATCCGATCCCCTTGTCCACTCCAACTCTAAGTAAACGGCCTTCCTTCTTGCCAGGTCTCTTACGTGCCAAACTCCAGTTCGGGTCGGGTTTTCTTGCCCAGTTCACATATCCGATCCGAGCCCTCATCCGATCCGAACCGGTTAGGAACCTGCACATTTCTGCAACTTTCCAGCGAGCTTTCTACGCCATTCGACGACGTTTTCGACCAATTTAACTATTCTAATCAATCATAAAACATACCATAGAGTCATAGCAACATGTAATAGCAACCACAAACAACAAACAACAATTCAAATGAATCAAAATGGATCAAAAGTGACTAAAACTTCATATTTTCCCATAGCATGTTTAAGTAAAACTAATCATAGGGTTAACAAAACTTAATCAAATCGAACCAAATTTCTAACAGAGGCATAAAATATTATTTAAGAATTTCTAAACATTTTTCCAGAATTTATTAGTGTATAAATTCGCTAATCTTCACTAATTACCCTTAATTACCGTAATTAGTGCAAAAATTATGCAAATCACTCACCTTGGCCACAAATGAAACACCAAATCTGAAATACTCTCTGTTTGGGTCGAATTCCTATGTATAGCAGCAGCTCCAACCTTGCTCTGATGCTATTTGGCCTTGTTTTGATGTGGTTTAGGCTTAATCTTCACTAAAAATGTGTTTTGGAGTGGTTTTAGAGGATGGAAGCCATTACTAAGGTCTCAAGAAGGTTTGTGGCGGCTCAAAACTGAAATGAAAGTGATTTCCTAACCATAATCAGTCCTCCTATACCTCTAAACCCGAAATTTCCCTCTGGGCCTAGCTGCTAATCACCCGGTTAAGCCCAATTAAGCTGTTTTTCACCATCTGAAACTTGTTTCAGCCATATCTCCCAAACGGTGAGTCTGTTTGGCTAATGTGACCACTCTACGGAAAGAGAAACCATCATCCGGAGCCAATGGAAGTGGTTTCAGGTTAAAATTCCTTTCCAGTCAAAAGTTATGGCCAAAACAGTGCCAACTAGGGGGTAAAATGGTCAATTAAAAATCGAGAAAAATCATGAACAGGGGAAATGACCACAATAGTCGTCTCCCAAAGTTACATGACCATACGACTTCGTATGTGAAAGAAATAAATATTCTACGGTCCTATGATGCGTAGAATACGGGTCGTTACAGTCCCAATATCTCTTGTTTCACTGGATTTCGACAATGTACGAAAAAGATATGATTTTTATTCTTAAATTATACTTTGCGATGCTTTAAAGTGTTGAAAACAGTTTAAATAATTAAATCCGTTACCTCACTATGAAGGTTCTAAACTAGGTTTAGATTTTTCACCCAATCCGAAGCACGGGGTCTAGATCGGGTTATACCACAACTAAGAGGAAGGGGAGATGTGTAGATCGAGGGTGGTGGTGTTCGTTCGGTGGCGCCAGTAAGGCTCGGCGGCGGTTCAAAGTCGATGCCTTTGAGGAGGTGATTCTCGCGAAATACTACATGAGGGAGGGTGCAGTGGGTATGAATTTGAAGAGGAGGAGGAGCTCTACAAAAACCTCAACGGGAACCAAGGATTTTATTGAGTGGTTTGGCCGGAATCAAGGAGAGAAGGGAGGAGCTCACTTCTGTCGTCGATCTATTACGGAGGTTTTTTTTTTTGGAAAATTAAAATAACGAATAGAAAATTCCTATTGGCCCTCATATATATTAATTTCTAAAGCAGTGTTTTCTAATCCGTACTCTAAATCAAACCCAACGAATGCCGCCTCTAGCTAAATACCCCCATTTCGGATATAATGGAATATGTTTCGTAGGCCCATTCGACTGTTTCAGTCAGTTTTTATTCAAATTAAAATATAAAACATTCAAATATGGATTTGAACACACATTTTAATTTACCGGGGCCACATACTGATTCCAAAAATTCGCGAAAAATAAATCTAGCTATGTTTGGATGATACGGTCCCAACAAAATTAATTTCGTTGAATTTGGAGACCATTTAAAAAATGGCCATTTTCTGGTCGATCCATTTCAAATTGAAATTACCAAATACGTTTTCCTTTGCCACGCTCACATATTAATTCCAAAAATTATGGAATTTTATCAATTGACATTCCGGATCCAACCAAAGTGGTTTCGTCGAAAATGGAGGTTGTTTGCAAAATGTCTATTTTTATGGGCTATATTTATATTAAATTTCATAGCGACTCTTCTGAATATTCAACTGGGCATAACTTTTTATTCCCGCTATGAAATTTCAATTTTTCAGATCCCTTAGAAAGATATTTTTAAATAGATGTAAATATTTTGGTTTTACTGAAATCCTATTTATTTTGAATCCTGAACATTCAGTCAAAGTTCAATGTTGAATTTTCAAACTGCCGCGCCATTTCAGGCTCGTTATATAATTAAAATAAATTTATTCGTTCTAGCTTCGATTCAAATAAATTTTAAATTGTTATTATTTAATTTAAATTATTTTAAATATTCTAAATTCATTAAAATAACCAAAATAAAATTTCAAATTGGTTATGATTTTTTGGGTTGTTACAGGAAGGGTGAAATGAATGGAAAGATGGAGGATCTCTCACTCTTTCAAATTAAAAAATGGAGAAAGTAAACTATTCTCCATGCCTCCTACCCTCTATTTATAGCCTCCCACCAACCCACTACTGGGGCCTCTACAAATCAGCCCATTGTGGCTATTCAAACCTGAACAACCAATTGTGAAACCTTAAAATAGCGATTCCTCCAAAACATCTGAACCAAATCTTTAATGCGACCACTCTATGGAAAGGGAAACATCATTTCCTTTCCAATGGCACAGGTCTCAACACCTGATTCAACCTTAGTTAAAAGTTATGCCCTGTACAGGAATGACGGGGGTAAAATGGTCACAAACAAAATTGGTAAAAATTATGGACATGTTTCACATCCCTGTAAACAACATATCAAAATATGAGAATGATCCAACCCTCAGGGAATAAAAAAAATATTTTACAGTCTTTTGATACGTAAAATGTGGGCTGTTACAAGACCCCCAGCCGTTAGATTTAGGTTTTAAATCTGAACCACAATGTCCTTGGGATAATCCGGATTAACCACCCCCATGCAATTTTTTGTTTATATATATTTCCAATTTAAGTTTCGAATTTCGAATGGCTATAACTCCTTCGTTTTATTTTCGTTTGACACAAAACAAATTATCATCTGAACCAGAAAATCATAACAGACACAATGGCATAATTTCCGTTGCCAAATTCCTATAATTTTCAACTTATTCTTCAGTTAATTAGTTAATTAATCATTGTTCGTTAAAATTTGGGTTTCTACGAACAAGGTCGCTAACACTTCTTTGGGCAATATTGTTAATTATCCATAAATTGTGTCACAGACACTCAGATAGTAACCCAAATAGTGATAGTCGTGCATCCTATGCTGCACGCTCTAACTTATCGGTTTATATCCCACAAGTCAATTTCATATTAGGAAAAGAAAAACAGAGTCACTAGATCATAATAGCTTTGATTGAACAAGTCAAAATAATAGATTTGTATGCATTATGCAATAGTGTTTACCAAATCATTTAAAATATCAAGTTTGCTTTCATGAAGGGTGCTAAATTATGCAGATTTGTATAAGAAATTAGTTTATAGAAAAGTCGAGTTTTATTTTGCAAAATATAGCGAGTAAAAGATTTCTAATCTCTTTACAACTTTTAAAATATATTATTGTTAGTTTATTCACTTTAAAAATATTTTCAAAATCTCTTTACACAGAATGAATCAATAAAAATCAAATAATGGATTCATAAAAATCCAGGATTCTATGCGGTAGAAGCAATCCAAAAAAATCACTAACAGCATCGTTTATCGCTTGAACATGATTATTCAAACACTCAAGATCTATATTAAAACTCATCATCAAAACCATGCATGAACAATCTAAGAAAATACACGATTCAATACTAGAGCATATGTGATGTAAATCTCTCAATATGTAACATCCCAGAAATTTCGACAACTGAAATGTGAAATTAATTAAAGAATTAACTATTAATAATCAATTCTATATTGATACTTGAGTTAAAAATCAAATATATTGTTTTGAGTATGAATTGAACTCAATATTTAATTCATAATGGTTAGTTGGAAATCAAATATTTATTGCTGCATATTTGAATTGAATTTGGTTGGATATTTGAATTGGATTGGCAAATTCGAATGAAAAATATAAATGGTTGAATTTAAAAATAAATATTATTAACATCAAATAAATTAGAGATTTTATTTGTTTAAATATATGGAAATTGGCTTGGATATGTGTGTGTTCGTATGTATAAACAAACCGAAACTTAACATTTCGAAATTTGGAAACGAACGGAGTTGTTGATGGACAAACGGAATAAAATCGGTGAACCGATAAATAATTTTAAGTTAAAAAAATGTCGTATATAGCGGAGTCGGATTACAACCAGATTAATTTTATTGGATTTATAACGCGAAGACGAAGAGGTACGTATAATTTTTGTTGCGTTTGGAGATTGTGTTGGCAGTACGAATTTTGAGCATTCAACTATAGTTCGCGGTAGAATTTAACATTTAGACTTTAATCTCGTTAAAACCTACCTCAGATAATTAAAATCTACACCGACCTATCTTCTGAAAATTCATGCTACCCTAAATCTACTGATTTACGTTGTTCTTATCTCCAAAACTTAGCTTCTAAATCAACGTTTCCCTCATTTCTTCAGCTAAGAAAATCAATTCTCTCTTCCTATTTTTAATGGTCGAAGAAATCGCTTCTTTCCCCTAAATCAAAACTTTCCCCAAATTAAAATTCGTTCTCGTCGATTCGCTTTAGCCTACAATCGAAACGTTTCCCTCATTTCTTCAGCTAAGAAAATCATTTTTCTCTTCCTATTTTTAATGGTCGAAGAAGTCGCTTCTTTCCCCTAAATCAAAACTTTCCCCAAATTAAAATTCGTTCTCTTCAAATCGCTTCAGCCTACAATCGAATCGCTTCTTTCCCCAAAATCAAAACTTTCCCCAAATTAAAATTCGTTCTCTTCAAATCGCTTCATCCTACAATCGAATTGAGTCTTCTCCTCCTTTAAAAGATCAAAGCTTGCTTCACAAATCGACTTAAAAACATCGTGCCTCATATTGTTTGTCTATGAGACATCGCTACTACTCCATAAGTCGGCTGTTCCTTTTTTCCATTATTTTAAGGTGAGTATTTAACTCATGGTTTTCTGTACTTCAAGTATTTTAACAGCAATTCGAATTGAATTGTAATAGTGGATGTTGGGTTTTGTTCGTAGACTTCCTCGTGTTAATATTTGATGTTTAAACGTGATTTTCCCCTCTTTAGTCAAGCTGGAAATGCGTTCTCCTGCATTGAGTTACTATATGTTTATGCATACTCAATTATATATGTATATACATACGTCCGTATGTGTGTATATATACAAGGTTGTGTACTTTATACTAGCTAGTTGAATTCGTCGTGGCATGTGTTACCCATTCGTTGTTGCACTTGTTAATATGCAGTTCGATCTGAATTGCACCCCTATTTGTTTATAAACTTGCTAGGCGTGTTAGATCTTTCTATTGAAATTGAAACACCTAGATAAACTTGCTATATTTTAGAACCTAAAATTTGTTTAGTTGCACTCTTGTTTGTTTATTAACATGCAATGTTTGCTGTAATTCATTCACCTATCGGTGTTGCTTTAAGAAGATGTCGCGCCTTACTTTGGACGTGAACGTATACATAAACCACTATGTTAGGATAACTAGTTTTACAAATAATTCGCATTGTTGCATGGCTTCAGAGTAGAACTAAAATGCATATATTAGCACTTTTTTCATTTGTTACCTGAACATACCAATGCAACATTATGAAACACTAACACATATTCTTTGATTTTGGGTAACAAGCCACATGATGTTTGGATACTTGGCTAAATGAATATATATTTGTTCACCTACGAATGTCAGTTTACACTTATTGGGGTATATCTGTTTGTATGGATACATATGGATACATTCATTACTTGAAAAAAATGGATTAATTACTGGCCTCACTAGAAAATCATCCACTTATTGTTCATATATCTGATGTTCTTTGAAATTCTATACTAGGCTAATACCCTTACCTGGAGTTATTCCCTTATTCTTGAAGTTTCCCCTTAGTTGCACGCCTTATATTTACATGCGCATGGTTAGTAATATCATATCTTATTTTATAAACCAAATGATACTCTGTTAAATTAAGTACATTTCAGACAGTAGTGTAGTGTGGCTATGAAATTTCCCTATTACATGTTGTGGTAGATAATGCAACTCTTACGGATTTGTATAGATGTAATGTTGTGAAATATATAAATCCAACTTATGAAAATTAAATAGATTATTAGAAGAATTCATTTATTTGAAGCGTTTGGTTTTCCTCCAATCCTATAACCTGGAAAAGGACAGATCTTATGCTATTTTCCATCTCGAGCTTGTGCCACTTTCTCCTGTTTGGCCTTGAGAATGATTTTGATCGTGATACTGTCGCCCATGTTTTTGACCAAAACAGATGCTACTTTCGAGCCTGCATTTGTGCATTTCTTTATACTGCATTGTCCATTATGATCTTGTTTTTTTAAAGCTTGATCATCATGTCTGAATTGTTACACTTTTACTGCAGCACTATTGCTGCGCACTTCCTTATTGTTTGTTCCTGATATCCTATTATGTATGCATGGACACTGTATGTTGGTCTGCTTGCAGTCGGTTTTATTGTATATTTTGCGCACTCTATGAACCTCACTGTACTTGTTATTTGTGGTCACGGAATGTTGGGGCTATGCATATGTGTACTGTACACATGTGTACATGCAGGCTTCCGTGACTGTTTGTCCCTGGAATAAAAACTGATAAGCACGAATATTATATTTGATTTTTGAACCGATACTACGCTAGATCTGCACCTAGTTTTAAACTGATTTGAACAGACACTGCTACAATTTTAAGCTGATATGAATAGATAGTACACATGGTCATGCTTCACATACTTGGTGTTAGGATTTACTATTATATTTCAGTTTCGATTAGAGTTAATTTACTTGAACAATGATTAATTCTGACTCGAGTGTTTTGTGTTTTTGCATGAAATGCTCGAGTTATATCCAAGTGTTACAGATTTAAAGATTACAGCTTAGGATTCGAAGATTGGCAAAGCTGAGGATTCCAAATACGATGCACTCTGAAGATTTAATACAACAATTTTTTTTAAATTGTATTTTAAATTTCCGTTGTGTAGAAAAATCTTGTATCAAAATTCTGATTAATATATCAAAGTCTTATTCTGTTGTTTAATATTGGGTATCTATTTATTTTTTGTTTTCTATGTTGATTTAGTTTTAAAACCTATAAGCTAACGATCCATCGATTTGAACGTTTTAAGTTGGTTTAATTACCGATTGGAAGCGGTTATAAAGGCGGAACGTTACAAGTGGTATTAGAGCTGGTGTCTTACTTAGTGTTTGGTACACACGAAAGGGGGTTCTCTCTCAGCTATTTGGTGGTGTGTAGAAGACTCTTACCCCTACATGTCTCGAAAATGTGGGTTGGTCGAGTCAGGATGCTGGCCGTAAAATTAGTTCTAAGATATCCATGTAGTGCCATAGTGGCAGGTTAGGCCACTGGTTAATGGTTGAAAATATTAGACCCATTACAAGTGGTATCAGAGCTTTGGTTTATTCAAAGCTCAACTTGTCGGGTTTAAAAGGAGTAGGATCGATACTAGAAAAAGCGGTTCTTGAAAATAAAATGGGTTTTGAAACATAAATTTTGGAAGTATTTTAAATTTTGAAAGGGAAATTATTTTGGAAATATTATGTGTTAATACGGTAAAAACAAAATTTAATTTGAGATTTAATTTTTTTTCGGAATCCCTAGTCTTCGAATCTAGGTTTGCGAGAGCTGTTCTTCGATATGGTTCCCTTAGGTTTGAATCTTGAATCCATCATCAAATGGTGCCAAAGGAAGACAAGTATAAGAGAATCAACAATTAAATTTCTGTAGTTGTGTGTTTTAGCAGTCAAATAAACTGAAATTTATTGGAAATTAGAAATTCAGATGGGAATTTGAATGAAAAGTGGAAATTTGAAATCGTTTCCAAGATGAAACAATGAATTTTATTTTGATATTCAGAATATAAATTAATAAAAATAAAATCAAAAAGGTTATAATTGAAATTCGACTGTGTCAAATTTTATTACTAAGTTAGTTAAATTATTCAGAACTTTGCAAGATAATTTATAATTGGTTTCGAACCAATAATGTATAATCGAATATATGAATTCGATAGTAAGTTATAAACTTGTTAATTAATTAACCAGAAGTGAATGGTAAATAAGAGTGATGAATGAAGCGAAATATAAATGAAGATTTCAAAGAGATTTGAACCTATTTTAAATGAAATCAAAACTAATTTGATGTGATGAGTCCAGATTTCCATAAAAGGAATATTATTCATCTTTTAGAAGTAAATGAAGTTGGAAAGCAAAAATGTTGCAAATGGGATTGGGGATAAAGGAAATGGAGTTAGCCAGTATAATGAAAATTTTCCGAAGTTCAGAAAATATTATCAAATAAGAGATTATTCGAAAGAAAGATATTTATGGGAAACAACTAAGTACTATTTACTTTCCATTTTAATCAAAATTTAACATATTAATTAATTGTTTATGTATTCAGATTAATGAATAAAGTATGTTTTAAAGTTAAATATTTCGAAAACGTGAATTATTGTTATAATCAAGGATTTTCGTAAAAGAAGTGGATTTTTAAATTTAATCTGAGAGTTGCATAAGAAATGATTTGATAAGAAACTAAGAAATGGAATTAAGGAAAATTAGAAACTGACTGGAGATTAGTTAAGTTCAATGACTTCTTGAGTGTTAATCCGATGTTAGTCTCGGCCTTCGGGGTTGGTACTTAGAGAGTTGTTCGCTTGCAAATTTACAGTCGAAGGATGTGAATATGGAAGAGTAATAATGCGTTGTTATTAGAATGAAAAATTCTGAAATTTTGAGAGCATAAAGATTTTAATTAAGTGACGAACTTAATAATTGGAAATGTGGAAGAAAATTTGGCTGGGTTTGAAAAGATATATAATATCTGAATTGATTAAGTGATTTTGAAATTAGAGGATATTCGATTTTAGATATTGGATATAGAAGTATTTGTATCTTATATGAAAAATATACAAGCACATAGAGAATTCAGAAACTATTGATTTGGAAGGTAATGGATTGAGATAAATTCTTATACAACATAATTTATATAATGAGATGTTTGAAAACATGATTGAGAAAGGAAATCTTATGTAAGTTGACATAAGTATGATTTATGAGGAGTATGGAATGAAGTACTGTATGTACATAGTATCGTATGTTTAACAATCAAGATAAGGATGTTGGAGAATGGAGTTTTGATGACAACAACCATATTTCAATATTAATTGATTATAGAAATATACTAACACTTTTGTCTAGAATATATAGACACACATATGCAGGATTTATACAATTTAAAGATGTTAGAGACTCAGAATTCAGAGATGTTTCAAGACTCACGAGTATTCAAGATTTCAAGAGTTCATGATAAATATAGTTATAGAGTCTAGACTATGTAAGACTCTGAATAGCACTCCAGGCTCAAATTCAAAATAATTTCAAAATATGTTTTTCAAATTCTATCTTCAATCTCTTTCTTATCTATTTTACTTTCTATTTTTATTTGATTTTACTTAAGTTTTATAAGTTTATACTTTATAAGTTTTATGTATTAATATTTTATATACTTATATATTTATATAGTTTTAAACTCTATAATTTTATAAATATTTTTATATAGTTTATATTTATGTTTTCATATGATTTTCTACTTTATAATATTTTTTATAACACTATAATTTAATTCAAGAATTATATATATATGTATATGTATATCAAAACACTTGAAAAATGTTCAAATTTCAATTTTGTACATGTATATGTCGACATACATATATATACATGTCGACATATAACTGTCATTTTTTCAAAATTGAAAGGAAATGTTTTCATTATTTGTGACGTTTCTGAGACGTTGCAACCTTTCACACATTATAAAAAGGGGCTAATTTCGATTTTTTATTACTTCTTCTTCTCCATCTTCATTCCCTTTCATTACACCATTATTCTTTACCATTTTTATGATTTCTACACCTATACTCTACCGAATTCAATTCTGTTTTCACTAATCTTCTTCTCTCTACACTCTTTACTCATTACTCTCTAAATCAAGTGCTATTAAAGAGTTATAGGGTTGTTGGTAATTGTTTGGGTTGTGTAGGTAATTAGTGATATCCCTTGTAACTGTGAAATCAAGGATGGGTAATCGGCAGTATCCCTTGTAGCCGTGAAATTAAGGACGGGTAATTGGTGGTATCCCATGTAGCCGTGAAATCAAGGAGGTTGGAATCGGTGGTGTCCCTTGTAGCTGTGATATCAAGGAGGTTGTAATTGACTATTGATCTAGTATTAAAACTCTGCGCAATCCAGCGTTGCGTGGGACTTGTCGTAGGAGCAATCCAAACTAGTATAAAATCTGGTGTGTTCTTTCCTTTTCTGCACTTTACTTTTGTTTATATTTGTGTTTGTGTTTGATCCTATGTTTGTGATTATCTTTGTGGTGTTTGATTCATATAGTAGTTGACATGAGTTTTAGGTTTTGTTTAAATTCTCAAAAACACTATTCACCTTCCTCTAGTGTTTGTTTTGCCTTAATGATCCATTCCGCAATTCCTTACAATTGGTATCAGAGCAAGGTCTTTCAAAAAGTTCATAATACGATTTTTGAGAATTTTGAAATAATTGTTAACGCTAGTTTTAATCCATGTATTGCATCAGTATTAGATGAGTCTGCATTCAATTTTATTGAAAAATCAAGTTATCAAGATATGATTTCTTGAAAAGTTTAAATGGATATATCACATAATTGTCATGATGTTATTATTTAAAGTTACAATTAATTATTTTGAAAAATCACTTGATTCTTTTAAAAGTTGTGTTGTTTTGCAGGAAATGATGTGCTATACAGTTTTTGAAAATTCAAAAGTTGAAAAGATAGGTGAAGTGCCTGTTGGTGATTCAAATTCCAAAATGGTGGCTATTGAAAATTCAAATTCTGAATTGGTGTACATTGGTGTTGAGAATTCAAATTCTGAAGGACAATTGAAGAAGAGTAATGACGGTTGGTGAAAAGACATCAAGAGGAAGAAATGGAAATATACAGTGTAAATCAACAAAAAACGGGTACCAGATAAGTAGAAACTTTTGATTCTCATCTACATGTAGATTCAATACTGTACTTCTCATCATTTTCTTTGAAATGCCACTGGTTTCATGTGAATCCGTCAAGAATTGACCAAGTAATGATCAAATGAAGTTTTGGTGAATAAAGAGAGAAGGAAACCAAAACTATCGATGGTTATCTTCAAATTGCATCCACAAATTAGACTATTTTGTCTCAAATCCTTTTCCAGATTATAGTTCTGATTCTCGCGGTCATATTGATGGGTAGATTGTCAAATTCTGATCAAAATTGAGTGAGATATAACTATTTGAAGTTAGCTATGCAAAATTGAAAAATTGTTATGGGATTTCATACATATCTCTCACTGTTTCGAATTTCTGCACCCCAATACCACCCAAATTCATCCCCAAATTATTACTAGATTGTAGTCCTTGAATTCCTCTTCGATTTGCCATAGATTTCGTCTAATTGCGTTAAGAAGCAAAGAAATTATGCCCTCTGAAATTTTGATTGAAAGTGAAAAACGAGAAGAAGAAGAAGAAGAAGAGAAGAGATTGTGAGGAGACATAACTTTCGGGCCTTTATATAGTAGTTGAAATGTCCATTCATTCAAAATTCAAATTTAATTTCTGGCGCCAATATGATTGAATTACTAAATCTTCGATATCTTTCTCATATGGTGTTCAAATTCAGCAAATGAATATACTATCCGAGGCAGAAAAACAAGCCCATCGCAATAAAGCAGATTTCATCACCAAATTCTAGAAGATGTGAATGTGTGATTTATAAAAATGGAAAAACAAAAAAAAGAAGGAATGCAAAAATAGGTACGCTTTTATTTTTAAATTTTTTTGGTTGAATGAAGGCTTTGATTGTCTTGCTTGTTTGTTTTGCTTTGAATTTGAAATTTAAAACTGTAAAACTCAAATTTGAAATTTAAAATTCAAATTTAAGATTTCAATTTTGAAATTCAAAATATCAATAAAATCATAAAATAAATTTAGGATTTTTGTTAGGATTAATATTATTTCTGGAAATAGTTAAACCTGAAATATAAATCGATAATATAAAACCAAGAAGTAAAAACAATATATCTTTTTATTTTCTACATGTATGTCGACATACAAAAATGGTCATGTCGACATAATGAAATACAAATTTTGAATTTCAAGAGTTGAAACTTTCAAACTTCCCTCTATCTTTTCAATTAGAAAATGCCAGTTCAAATTCTAGTTGTTAACTTTATCTATCTACTTATTTTCATATATCTTGTTTCAATATATATATATATATATATATATATATTAGGTATATAAATTAATAAAATTATATAGACATGTTAATATGATATAAGAGTTAAAATAATTTTTCAATGTTATAAAATATAATTTTACTTATCTTTCATATATAGTTTAAACATATATATTGTTCATATGATTTCACAAATATTATATGTAACTTAATACTTATTTTGATTTCTTATTAAGATTTATAAAAGTTTGAATATTTAACTTAATATTATGGTATAATAATACTAATAATAATAATGTATGATTTTATGTATTAAAAATATAGTTTAAATATAAGAAAATATAGCCTTATATATTACTTCATATTATCAATTTTCACTAAAATAATTTCGTTATAACTATAGATTTCTTTTAAAATTTTAACATATAAATTGTTCTCTAGCAAATAAATATGTTTGGATTTCTAAAGTTTAAATTTAAAATCAGTTTTTATATACTATTATGAATATATGTTTATAGTCTACTTTATATAATTTTATATTCTCTCTAAAAAGATCTTCAATTCTTACTATATTTACCCTACTAATATTATTTAATTCCATAGTTATTATGAATATTTTATTACTTATCATGAATATTTTTAATTAAACTCTTATCTTTATTTCAATCACTTTCATTAATATAATTAACCTAAGTCTAGAAATTAACATTATCCTTGTTTGATTCAAATGATTTATTATATGCATAATAGTTAGATATTACTTTATCTTTTATAGAAATACATATCATCATCAAATAATTTTATATATTATTGCCATAATATCATTACACATATTATTTCATATCATACATCATTACAGTGCATCTCAAATTAAAATCACTTACATCACAAGTTACATTTCATTCAATATATCACTTCTTATAGTTTTGCATATGTCATACTGCATTATTACCAACACATTTTATTACATGTTAACTTTAACTCCACACATAACAAGTATACATAACATATTTACTTTGGCTTTATTTGGCTTGATTAAATTGATTGAATTGATTGACTTGTTTGGATTTTTTTGATTTGTTTGACTTGAATAACTTGATTGACTTACTTGACATGGTTAAATTTCATTAGTGGTTGATAAGAGCTTTATAAGTTTTAGGATAAATAGAAGTACAAGAAATGTTTGGTTTTATATTTGAAGTGATTGATTGTTTGGATTAAATTTCTTTGCTTATATCATAATTTTAAGGATATCATATTAGAGTTATTTCTTAGACTAGATTAAAGTCTTATTATAGTTTTAAGGGAATTATAGTATAGGATAGGTTTAGTCTTGTATTAGATTAAAGGGGAGTTATAGAGATTTACAAAGAATTATAAATTAAGGGAGAGTTATAGATTTATGGGATGTTATATACAGAATTAGGATATTGTATAGGCATAAATTTAGAGGGAGTAATTTACTTTAGTATAGGGATTATTTAGATAGGATTTAAGGGGAGTATTTTTATAATTCCTTTTTGATAATGCCAAAGGGGGAGAAATTATAAAATTAGTTTATAGGATTCATATAGAAAAGGGGAGTATTAGAAGAATCATCATCAACAGGTATGATAATTTATAAACTAAGGTTGTCATCATCAAAAAGGAGGAGATTGTTGGAGAATGGAGTTTTGATGACAACAACCTTATTTCAATATTAATTGATTATAAAATATATACTAACACTTTTTCCTAGAATACACACACACACATGCAGGATTTATATATAGGAATTATTACTGAAGACTGTATAGTTTAAAGATGTTAGAGATTCAAAATTTAGAGATGTTTCAAGATTCATGAGTATTCAAGAGTTCAAGGTAAATATAGTTATAGAGTCTAGATTATATAAGACTCTGAATAGCACTCCAGGTTCAAATTTAAAATAATTTCAAATTCTGTTTTTCAAATTCTGCTTTCAAATTCTGCTTTCAAATTCTACCTTCAATCTCTTTCTTCTCTATTTTTATTTTTATTTTTATTTGATTTCAAACTTAAGTTTTATAAGTTTATACTTTATAAGTTTTATATATTTATATTTTATATACATTATATTTATATAGTTTTAAACTCTACAATTTTATAAATATATTTATATAGTTTATATTTATGTTTTCATATGATTTTCTACTTTATAATATTTATTTTAAACACTATATTTTAGTTCAAGAATTTTCAGATATATATATATATATATATATATATATATATATATCAAAACACTTGAAAAAATGTTTAAATTTCAATTTTGTACATGTATATGTCGACATACATATATATACATGTCGACATATAACTGTCATTTTTTTCAAAATTGGAAGGAAGTGCCTTTTCATTATTTATGACGGTTTTGAGACTTACAACCTTTCACACACTACAAAAGAGGCCGACTTCAAATTATTTTATTACTTCTTCTTCTCCAATCTTCATTCCCTTTCATTACACCATTATTCTTTATGATTTCTACACCTATACTCTGCCGAATTCAATTCTGTTTTCACTAATCTTCTTCTCTCTATGTAACAACCTGGGGAATTTGCGACCTTGGTAATCGACATAACTCAATGTCGACTATCCAAGCATCGGAAATACCAGATAGTTAATGAAAGAAGTTAGAGATAGAAAATTAGAATAGAAGAAGAAAAAGATCACAACATCAGAGTAAACACGAATCTCACAGCGGAACGAATAAATATATTTCATAACATAGCTTTGAAATAAAATAGTATCTGTATACAATACCAGTATTAGAGTATAACACTTACATCACAACGGAAATAAACAATAGCTATAAAAATGCTGTTGAAGCCTCCTGCTCCATCTCCTTCTAGTGCATCTGTAAATCCCGACTACTTGACTGCTCGTACAAATTTGAGCACCCAAGAGTTGGTGAAAACAAAACAAAACAAACTCCGGGTCAGTCATGGGACTGGTATGAGTAAACAATTTAAAACAGTTTGAGAAAATAACGATATCCCATAAGACCACGCCGTATAACGGAACAGATTTTTCCCTTATGAGAACCCAAAACACTTGATTTAACTTTCAAAATCCTTTTGAAAGAAACGAAAATCTTTATATCAAAACATAATTTGATATTATAATAGTGTCTATCAACCACAACTAAATAATCATCAGCAGAACGCTTTCATCTCACGTTGCACATACATAATATAAATCAAAAACGATGGGCGCTTATTGGGTAATGAATTCCAACCGGCAAGGTATGGGACCACCTTCCGAGGTGTATCTCTAGAGAGGAATACACCGGGTTCAACAAGAACATCTTGTAACCCAGGCTAAACATGACCAGTCACTCACTTCGCTTGAGTGTACCGAATGTATAATCACCAACGGTTGGGATCAGCGACCGTTTCCCAAAAGGGACAACATCGAAACAGAATAAAGAAGCAAATGGAATTTCTCTAGATCAGGTAACAATACACCCTAATTGGCAGCTAACCACTTAGCCATGCGACCTACCCGATTTTATACCATTTCTCGGTTATGAGGCTAGAGGCCATAACGTATCTTTAACATATCATATTTCATTTACTTTGAATGCCACATCGTCATACCCGCCAAATCACAAATTGATTTTCTCAAAAATACCATGGGCATAAGCTAAGAGAAATGAATTCCTCTGCCACCAACGTAAATATGTTTGAAACGATCAACTTATGCGATCCACCAGATATACTTTGTCAAACACTCGTCCACTCAAGTTGTCCTGGGACTGGACAACCCGAAGGCACTATTCTGTAAATCCATCTTAGGCAATTTCTACCTAGATTTTACTGAACAGCCCATGCATAACTCCGTCTTCAATTATCCTCATCATATTTGATTCGCAACGCTAATGCCATACGGAGTGGTTTTCAGATAATATACCTGATCCCGGACTCTCCGTATTGACAAGGGAAATGGCCAAAATCTTTGATAGTCGGTGATTAACTATCAAAGGAAAACATGTGTACAAACAACGGTCGTATTCCCAAATGGAAATCTTACCGATCAAATCATTATTTCATTTCCCAATTTCCCATTTATCATTTCCATATATTCATAAATTCCTTATTTTCTAAAATTAGAAAATATACGTTATTAACTTTGGAAAACGTTTCCATTCCTGATTCATGCATCAATATCTTCCCACCTCTATCAGTCTCTAACTGTAAACTAGTAAGAGAACAACTTCCCAAGCATAAATCCCGAAGGCCAAAACCAACATCAGATCGATACCCAGAAAGCCATTCAACTCAACTAATTTCCAATCAGTTTCTAATTTCAATAATTCCATTTAAATTCCTAGTTCAAACCCCAAATTCCTTTATAATATTTTATTTGCAAAATATTTACTTAAATCCTTTATTCACATTAAATGTGAATAATATTTCTTCATTGCAATCAAAACAGTTTGATTTCGAATTTAAAAACAATATCCCAAATACAATTTCTATTTATACTTCTAATTATAGAATTATTTATATAAAATCTCATTTTACTCTTCTAACACTTATAATCACCTTTATAAATGCTGCTCAAGTTTCATTTAAAATATCGATGTTAAAACCGATTCCTACTTCTCTATATAAATTCAGTCTTTTATATTCTGTTTATCAAATGATAAATATTTGTTTAATTTATAAAACATTATTTATAAATTAATCTTCTCAATCTATTTGTTAAAACAGATTTCTATTTAATATCCACTTTAAACAATCTTCTCATAATTCTTTTATATCTCGTCAAATATCCCTTTTATAATTCTATTTATTCTATATAAATCCTTTTATGTAATTCTATTCATTTCCCAAATTTTTTCTTAATTATATTTTCCAATATTTGTTTTCCAAATATTACCTTTTATAATATCCTATTATTTCATATATAAATATTTAATTTTCAATATTCACTTTGAAAATTTCCTTCTTACATTCCAGTATTTCATATGACATTTAAAATACCAAATAACATGAGCAGTGTCATCATAATCAATCACAGATTATATATCACATCATATATCACAATATTTGAAAACAAATAGTATTATAATATTGAGGAATCCAGTTGGATCCCTCCAACCTGTCTCCCTGCATCCACAGATGTTAAACAATATAAATAACATCGATTTCATATCAATATGAATTATTATGATAAACAGAATCAATATTGGATTAACGATTTATATATATATATATATATCGTTATCTATAATTTAAACCAATACATCAGCAACTCAATTAAACAATCAACACACAACAATCAATCATCATTTATCAATACCAGATTATATTTATAAAAATATAAACTGTACAGAGTGAGTGAGATTTACTCACATTGGACGATCATCGTTAAATAACGATAATAGACGTTGATTTAGATCGGACAATTTATCTCGCTATAAATTGTAACGATCTCCAAATCACTCCCAGTCAGTTCCATTGTGTAGTTGTCTTCCATACGATCCCAACAGATCCTGTTTTGTCCAATTTGGATAACGTATGACAAAGATATAAATTTTGCAAGATTCTATATGATTTAAACATGGTTAACTATTATTAATGAAATTAATAATTACCAAATCAATATTAATCCACGTCATTAAATGATGACCCCCACTTAATCATCTTCCTCCTCCTTCCAGTAAATCGTTCCAAGCTTAAACATGCCGCTGTAAACGTCCTCAAATCTGTTTCTTCACTTTATATAATTCCAAACTAAAATCACCATGCTCACACTCTTTGCCAACTCGTTCTCTCCAGGCCATTCTGAACAAACTCGCGCATATGGGATGAAATCCCGTTCTCTACGTTTCCAAACATGAACCCTGCTAGTCTCTTCCAACCATTTCTCTTTCAACTCACCATTGTTTTAAAAGCTAAAGCCACCGATCTTCCTTTCTACTCAAATACTTTGATCTGGACACCCTATTCTCGACCTCGCCATCCTCCTTGTCTGCCGCAACTTCAGGAAAAACTGCGCCCCCTCATTACTTGATCACAACACTTTCAAACACCGAATTCCACAAAGAAACCACAAATGAATATTCTCCAAACTCCTCTTCCATTTCTCTACAACTTGATGTGTATTTCCTCCAACTCAATCTTACTTTCATCCTCGTGATGAACGCCCTATCCCACGCATTCCTTTGTGAAACCATCGACATTCTTTAACTTACTCAAATCCCCAAAAATCAAAATCACCTACTACTTCCACCCTTATCTCGAACACAAACCCAATTCGTGAATTTAAACATCAACCTCCTCAAAATTCTTTGAACCCTAATTCGCAATGTCTAGTTCAAACTCGTGGATCACAATTGCATGCTTTGAAACTAGTATAGAATATAAGAGAAAGGTTTGAGGATTGCATATATCTAGGTTTCCTAATTTATAGAAATTTATTTTTATTTGTTTTGATTTTGGAAACTCGCGATAATGGTTTTTCTGAAGTAAAGAATAGCGGCCAAAACATATTGACCATAAGAAAATTAGTTTAGGTTAAAAAGAGTGATAGTGTATTTATAGGAAAGAAATAAAAAAATTTAATCGATTATTTTATTAATTTACAATCAATTGTTATTTCCTTTTATCGTTTAAAAATCACTATGATCTCATAACGTATCCGAATTCGACAAAAATGGAAATACAACTACAGTTCGACATTACGGACCTAATGAAACTAGTTTCGTCGAATTCTAGATCCGTTAGCTCACACAGCGTATTTTTAAAGTCAAATTATTTACTGTTTTTCACATTAAAATTCCGTACGGCCACATACTGATCCCAAAAATCACGAAAATTGAAATCTAACAATAATTTAATATTCTGGATCCAACAAAATTAGTTTCGTCGAAAACGGAGGTCATTTGCAAAAATGTATATTTTTAAAGCTCTAAATAAACCCATTTAAATATTAATATATTTAAAAATAATTAAATTTAATATTAATAAATTAATATTATCGTATATATTCACATATAATATCATACAGCTCCAAAATATTCCTATCTGAATTTATAACTCAACATTTCAAATCCAGATTAAATCAGTATTCAATTTATATTGAAAATCCATTTATAATATAAATAAATCGTTATAAATTATAAAGGAATTCCATAGCGACTTTTCAAAAATTTGATTTGGATACAACTCACAATCTACATGACGAAATCTCGAATTTTCTCTTCCATTAGAAAAATATACTTCACCAGCCCCGTACGTTTCTTGTTTCACAGAAATCCGATTTAAAATGGATTATGTATATTCGATTAAAGTTCGAATCGCCAAATGACGAACTACCGCGCCATTTCGAGCTCCATTTTAATTATAATACAATTATACGTTCAACTATCGTTTATATAATATATTCATTAATATAATTCAACTCTAAACTAAATTATATATTATATATGATCCAATTCACACAATATTGTTAATTCCACTATTTCCGACTATTTCAGAAATTAAATATATTATTCTACTATTTATATTAATTAAATATTCAATATATTTAATTAAATAACCAGTAAATTCTCTGAATCGCTATTTAAATAATTGAATAAATTAATTATTATACCGTAAAAAATACGGGACGTTACATTCTTCCCGCCTTAAAATAATTTCGTCCTCGAAATTGCTAAGGTAGAAATCAAACCCTATTAACTGGGTTAAAAATTATTTGTTTACTTCTTAATTTCAGTTTCACTGAACCAATTTAATTTCAATAAAATTATTTTTCTTACCAACTAAAATTTTCAAAAATCCTGAAAATTTTCTAACACCTTAAATTTTCAAAAAATCTCGCCAACACCTCCTTTGTACGACTCAATCAGTACAACTACAACTCGCCTTTCTAGGCCTTCTCCAATCCAAAAGAAAATCAAACAACCAAGCGGCTTGCCAAACAGGCTCATAAATCACTAAACTCGTATAAAATAAACTTGTACCTTTTTGTCGAGCATATCATTATATCATTCCCATCTGTTACCAATTCTACATATACCAATGTATCCATTCCAATTGATCACCAATCAATTTATTCTCAACCAATTATTTGCTTATATCTAAACCATAATATCATTTCAAAGTCGAGTTCCATCCTCGATTCCAAACTCTTAACATACCAATTCAACAAAATTCCTGATTCCTATCCCACTATCCAATTTTTATTTTATATCTTATTTTTCGATTTGCTTTCACAAATTCTAATTTAATTTGTTATCAAATCAAAATATCCTGGGGTTTTAAACAGTTTACCATATCAAAAAACAAACTTCCCTTTTAGGATTCAAGATAACTTGTTTTTCAAAAACAATTCGAAATCAATAACTTTGGTAGTAATCCATCACTTAGAAACTCGAAAATGAATACCGATGATGTCTGGATCATCATCGGAATTATTTCCCAGCGACCGAAGTGAGTTCAATACTACAACATTTTCAAAATCATATTTAAACACTTCGATTTTGATATCTATTTCAAAATACCATTCACAACCCTTGTAAAACAATACAAAACCTCTCAGGATTTTAAAATTCTCATATATTTAATCCAAATCCATTTACATACATTTTTCACATTTCTAGAGTTTTAATTCCAATTCTATTTTAAATTCAGATTTAATTCATCTGATTTCATATATTACAATTATATGAATTCTAATTGGTTATTTATATAACCATTTCAATTTATAATCTCATCCGATTATAATAACAACCAATGCATCTTATATATAATAATAATTCCAATATGTAGATTCCTTTTATAACAACATATATTTTGGGTAAAATTATTTCATTTACCCTCTTTTCAAAACATACCATGTCGATTTATCATATTCAAGTGTTTATTAACTCCTACCGATACAGTGGATCAAACTGATTGACCAGAACTCATAAACAACTCAATCAATAAATCTCCATAATATAAAATCATTTTATATTGAACAACAAATATGTGCTTATATATATATATATATATATATATACACTCAAACTCAATATAGGGTATTGCTAACCCTATTTCTACTGAGTCACGCCACAGAGCCAAGGTAATTACTTAACCTTATGCTCTGATGCCAATGTAACGACCCGGGGAATTTACGACCTTGGTAATCGACATAACTCAATGTCGACTATCAAGCATTGGAAATAGCGGATAGTTAATGAAAGAAGTTAGAGATAGAAAATTAGAATAGAAGAAGAAAAAGATCACAACATCAGAGTAAAGACGAATATCACAGTGGAATGAATAAATATATTTCATAACATAACTTTGAAATAAATCAGTATCTGTATACACTACCACTATTAGAGTATAACACTTACATCACAGCGAAAATAAACAATAGCTATAAAAATGCTATTGAAGCCTCCTGCTCCAGCTCCTTCTACTGCATCTGTAAATCCGGACTACTTGACTGCTCGTACAAATTTGAGCACCCAAGAGTTTGGGGGAAAACAAAACAAAACAAACTCCGGGTCAGTCATGGGACTGGTATGAGTAAATAATTTAAAACAGTTTGAGAAAATAAAGATATCTCATAAGACCACGCCGTATAACGAAACGGGTTTTTCCCTTTTGAGAACCCAAAACACTTGATTTAACTTTCAAAATCCTTTTGAAAGAAACGAAAATCATTATATCAAAACATAATTTGATATTATAATAGCGTCTATCAACCACAACTAAATAATCATTAGCAGAACGCTTTCATCTCACGTTCCACATACATAATATAAAATCAAAAACCGTGGGCGCTTATTGGGTAATGAATTCCAACTGGCAAGGTATCGGACCACCTTCCGATAGTGTATCTCTAGAGAGGAATACACCAGGTTCAACAAGAACAGCTTGTAACCCAGGCTTAAACATGACCGGTCACTCATTTCGCTTGAGTGTACCGAATGTATTATCACCAACGGTTGGGAACAACAATCGTTTCCCGAAAGGGACAACATCGAAACAGAATAAAGAAGCAAATGGAATTTCTCTAGATCAGGTGACAATACATCCTAACTGGCAGCTAACCACTTAGCCATGCGACCTACCCAATTTTATACCATTTCTCGGTTGTGAGGCTAGAGGCCATAACGTATCTTTAACATATCATATTTCATTTACCTTGAATGCCACATTGTCATACCCGCCAAATCACAAATTGATTTTCCCAAAAATACCACCGGTATAAGCTAAAAGAAACGAATTCCTCCGCCACCAACGTAAATACGTTTGAAACGATCAACTTACGCGATCCACCAGATATACTCTGTCAGACACTCGTCCACTCAAGTTGTCCTGGGACTGGACAACCTGAAGGCACTATTCTGTAAATCCATCTTAGGCAGTTTCTACCTAGGATTTACTGAACATCCCTTGCACAACTCCATCTTCAATTATCCTCAGTATATTTGATTCGCAATGCTAATGCCATATGGAGTAGTTTTCAGATAATATATCTGATCCCGGTCTCTCCATATTGACAAGGGAAATGGCCAAAATCTTTGATAGTCGGTGATTAACTATCAAAGGAAAACATGTGTACAAACAACGGTCGTATTCCCAAATGGAAATCTTACCGATCTAATCATTATTCCATTTCCCAATTTCCCATTTATCGTTTCCATATATTCATAAATTCCTTATTTTTTAAAATTAGAAAATATACGTTATTAACTTTGGAAAACGTTTCTATTCCTGATTCGCGCATCAATATCTTCCCACCTCTATCAGTCTCTAATTGTAAACTAGTAAGAGAATAACTTCCCAAGCATCAACCCCGAAGACCGAAACCAACATTACATCGATACCCAGAAAGCCATTCAACTCAACTAATTTCCAGTCAGTTTCTAATTTCAGTAATTCCATTTAAATTCCTAATTCAAACCCCAAATTCCTTTATAACATTTTATTTGCAAAATATTTACTTGAATCCTTTTATCACATTAAATGTGAATAATATTTCTTCTTTGCAATCAAAACAGTTTGATTTCGTATTTAAAAACAATGTCCCAAATCCAATTTCTATTTATACTTATAATTATAGAATTGTTTATATTAAATCTCATTTATTCTTCTAACACTTATAATCCCATTTATAATCACCTTTATAAATGCTGCTCAAATTCCATTTAAAATATCGGTGTTAAAACCGCTTCCTACTTCTCTATATAAATTCAATCTTATATATTCTGTTTATTAAATGATAAATATTTTATTTAATTTATAAAACATTATTCATAAATTAATCTTCTCAATCTATTTGTTAAAATAGATTTCTATTTAATATCTGTTGAGTCGAAGCGTCGATGGTTATTTTGATTTATGACAAGAAGAAGCTTCTACATCGACAAAAAGAAGACAAGATGACTTAAGATGACTTCATAGGTTAGAAGTCGATTATTTAGAGTTATAAAATGTTAAAATCTATCCTCAAATAATCATACTTCTAATTGTTTGAAAATACTACTCATGAAGACATTTTTTATGCATATGACCGAAAACATGTCGACCTACAATTTTTTATAGGTCAACAGGTTTTTAAATTGTAACGGTCAAAAATAGGTCGACCTATAAAATTTTATAGGTCAACAGGTTTTTGAATTCCAACGGCTAAAAACATGTCGACCTATAAAATTCTATAAGTCAACAGGTTTTTGAATTTTGACCGTTATATTGAAAAGTCATCTTCTTTCTTCAAGAGTTGCATCCATTTTTCTTCATGAATAATCACTCCTTTTAGATGCATCTTTTCACCAACATTTGCAACCTCTCGATCTTTATAAATACATGATTTTACAATCATCCAAATCACCGAAATTTCTCTCTATTTTCTGATCTATCTTGCAATATTCTTCTCGTTCAAAAAGCACTCAAAAAGCATTCATTTTATCGGTTGAATCTCCAAGCATATTTCATACACTTGTGATTCAATTCGATATTATACTTCCTAATCTTTCTAAACATCAAATTTCATTTGAGGATAAGATTATAGGAAGGGTGTACTCAATCGTTGGCTAATCAGTGTTGAAAGAAGAACACAGTCAGAAGTCAAACTCTTGTAATTGTCCTGTGTGGGTAAGCTTGTAGCCCGTGAAATCAAGTGGGTAAGCTTGTAGCCCGTGAAATCAAGTGGGTAAGCTTGTGGCCCGTGAAATCAAGTGGGTAAACTTGTAGCCCGTAAATCAAGTAGTTGTGAACCTGTTCCTCTGGGTGAAGCGAGGGTGTTGTTTAGTGAAAAGCCGAAGAGGAGCTTCGGGACTGGACGTAGGACTGGAGGTCCGAACCAGTATAAAAATTCTGGTGTCGTTACTTTACTTTACTCTACTTACTGCATTTATATTTGTTAGTGATATATTTCTTGTTTGTGAATTTTTTACCTGTGTAACTATTGAATAGCTTAAGTTATTACATACATTCCGCATAGCTATATTATAGATCTTGCACAAGTCGCGTACACACCCGACCTTTTCATTTGGTATCAGAGCAAGGTTATCTTATAACTGTAACACAGTTATTTGATATATTCGATTAATATGGCAAATAACGCAAGCACTAGCACTAACACTTACACTGAAGGTCAATCTACACAAAGACCTCCTTTCTTTAATGGCCTAAACTATAGTTATTGGGCAACACGTATGGCTTTCTATATGCAATCAACAAGTTATGATGCTTGGAATGCTACTCAGAAAGAAATAGTTAATCCAACTACTGAGTATGCAGAATGGACTCCTGCTGAGAAAACAGCAGCAGCAGTAAATGCAAAAGCAATAAATATGTTGTTTTGTGCATTAGACCAAAATGAGTATAACCGTGTTAGTATCTGTACCACTGCTTATCAAATTTGGCAAACGCTAAAAACAACTCATGAAGGTACTAACAAGGTTAAACAAGCAAAAATAGCTTTGTTGAAAAGTCAATTCCAAAATTTCAAAATGAAGCCAAATGAAACAATCAATGAGATGTATTCAAGGTTTCAAACTATTCATCATGCTCTTATTGGGTTAGGACAAAAATATTCTGACTTTGATGTAGTTTCAACAATCCTACACTCACTGACTAATGAATGGGAAGGAAAAGTATTAGCTATAGAAGAAGCTAATGATCTTTCTACCATGAAGCCAGATGAGTTGATAGGAAATCTAATGTCCTATGAAGCAAATTTACAGGCTAGAAGAGAACAAAAAGAAGAAAAGAAAAATGTCGCTTTTCATGCCGAAAAAGATGAAGACATTTCAGATTCTGAAGATGAAGACTTAGCACTTATTGCAAAAGGCTTTAAGAAGTTTTTGAAGCAAAGAAAAGCTAGTCGATACGACAAAAGGAAGTTTGGATCAAATAAACCATCATCTTCAAATATGGATTGCTTCAATTGTCACAAAAAGGGACATGTGCATAAAAATTGTCCGGATAAAAAGAAGAATTCCGAAAAATTCAAGAAGGACAAATCAAAGAAAAGAGCTTTCTCAGTAACCTGGGATGATTCAGACTCATCTTCATCTGATAGCGAAAGTGACTCAGACACTGAACAAGCAAATGTATGTTTTATGACAACAGAGGATGAGGTACGAATTCCTACTCTTGAGGATATGCTTGATATTTATGATAAAGTAATGATTAAACTTAAAGATACAAAATATCAGTTGAAAGAAGTCAAGACAATGTTTAATAGATCCGAATTAGAACGAGATATGTTAAAAGATGAGAAGAAAATATTAGAAGAAGAACTTGAAAAGGCTCAAGAATCGTTTTCTAATTCTAATTCTCAACTATCTCTTTTGACTCAAGAAATTGAAGTTCAGAAAGAGAAGAATGATGCTCTTATTACTGAAAATCATGAGCTTAAAACAAAAGTCAAGATTCTAGACCTTGAAAAAGCTAGTCTACAATCAAAATTAGATGACATTACAAAAAATGTTTCTAATTTTAACAAAGGTCGAGAAAATTTGACAAAACTTATTGAGAATTCACAATCAACTTCAAATAAGCAAGGATTGGGATATAAGAAACAAGTTATCAAGAAAAATCTTGGTAAAAGAAAAAGGAAAAATAAAGTAGTACAAGAAACTGAAGCTAAGAAAAATCTTAGTTTATTATATTCCAAACCTAAACCGATTGTGAAACTTCAAAAGAAGAATGTCGAATCTATAAAAGTATGGGTTCCTAAAACAAATAATAGTTTGATTAGGAACAAGTACATTCAAAATTTTTTAAGTACTGTACATCATAATTCAAATTATTTGTATAAAGGGGATACCTGACCCGTATGGGTTTGGACTCCTAAGACCTAACTCTTAGGACCCTATAAAAAGTGGGTACCATGAACTTAATATTATTTTTGCAGGTCCCACTAAAGAAAAGAGGAAAATGGATTTTGGACAATGGTTGCTCAAAGCATATGACTGGAGACAAGAGCATATTGACGAATATTACATATTTTGATGGAGGCTCAGTCACATTTGGAGATAATTCAAAAGGCTTTATCATCGGAAAAGGTGATGCGAGCAATTACGGTACATCCAATTTACCTCTTATTACAAATATCATGCTAGTTAAAAATCTAAAACATAACTTACTTAGTATAAGCCAATTATGTGACAAAGGGTTTACGATTTCTTTCTCAAACAATAAATGTAGTATACTGGACAAAGATCAAAAGTTAGTTTTTGAAGGATATAGAGACAGAAACATATATATTCTGAATATGAATATTAATCATAATTCAGATATGTGTCTTATCGCTAATGATAATGATCCATGGATATGGTACAAACGTTTCTGTCATATAAACTTTAAAACTATTGACAAGCTAGCTAAAAATAATCTAGTCAAAGGTTTACCGAAACTTAGTTTCAAAGTTGACAATCTTTGTGACGCATGCCAAATCGGAAAATTAACCAAGTCATCGTTTAAATCTAAGAAGGTTATCTCAACATTACAACCACTTGAACTATTACATTTGGATTTATTTGGACCTACTCAAATACAATCCATAAATCATAGTAGATATGTGTTTGTAATTGTTGATGACTACTCTCGATTCACTTGGACTATTTTCTTGAAAAATAAAAGTGAGACTTTTGAAAAATTCAAATCTTTCGTCAAACGTATTCAGAAATCGAAGGGACTTAAAGTCAAGAATATAAGAAGTGATCATGGCGGAGAATTCGAAAATAATGATTTTGAACATTTTTGTACAACAAAAGGTATCAATCATAATTTTTCGTTTCCTAGAACTCCACAACAAAATGGAGTTGTAGAACGGAAAAATCGAACATTACAAGAATGTGCAAGAACATTATTAAATGGAAGCACTTTACCAAAACATTTCTGGGCAGAAGCTGTTGCAACTGCTTGTTATGTTTTGAATCGTGTGTCTATTCGACCTCTGACTAAAAATACATCATATGAGCTATTTAATCAAAGAAAACCGAATATCTCATACTTCAAAGTTTTTGGTTCAAAATGCTTTATTCTAAACACGAAAGATCACCTTGGTAAATTCGATTCAAAAGCTGATGAAGGAATATTTGTTGGTTATTCGGATCGAAGCAAGGCATATCGTGTATATAATAAAAGAACTAAAAATATTGAAGAATCACTTCATATATCATTCGATGAATATTATAAACATCAAAATACTTTTGATGATGAGGACGAAAATATTATCTCAGAAAATAATAGTGTCACAAATATAGATTCTGACTCAGAAATAATTGATAACAATATTCAACAAGAAGAGCCAAGATCTCCACCAAGAATACGTTCTCCAACAAGAATTTTAAGAGATCATCCAGTTCAAAATATAATTGGAGAAATATCGTCTCAAATAAGAACTAGAAGTCAACTTAACCAAATGGGACATATTGCATTTATTTCAAATATCGAACCTAAGAATCCTAAAGAAGCTGCTACTGATGAATATTGGATCATTGCTATGCAAGAAGAACTAAATCAGTTCGAACGCAATGATGTATGGGAACTTGTTCCAAGGCCAACCGATCAATCAGTTATCGGAACTAAATGGGTTTACAAAAACAAGGCTGATGAACAAGGAAACATAACTCGTAACAAAGCACGGTTAGTAGCACAAGGATATAATCAAGAAGAGGGTATCGATTATGAAGAAACTTTTGCACCTATCGCTAGATTAGAAGCAATTCGAATACTTTTATCTTTTACTTGTCACCATAATTTTAAATTATATCAAATGGATGTCAAGAGTGCATTCCTAAATGGGTTTATAAAAGAAAAAGTATATGTTGAACAACCACCATTATTTAAACATGAAAAATATCCAGATCATGTTTTCAAGCTCAAAAAGGCTTTGTACGGTTTAAAACAAGCACCACGTGCCTGGTATGAACAACTACGAAGTCATCTTATCAAATCTGGATTTCAAATAGGAAAGGTTGATCACACATTATTTATTAAACAATCGCACAAAGATATACTTATTGTTCAGATATATGTGGATGACATAATCTTTGGTTCAACAAACGAGAGACTCTGTAAAGAATTTGCAGATGTCATGACCAAAGAATTTGAAATGTCACACATGGGAGAGTTATCATACTTTCTTGGCCTTCAAATTAAACAACTTCCGAATGGTATTTTTATAAATCAAGAAAAATATTGTGAAAATCTTATCAAAAGATTTGGACTTGAAAATACTTCCGGAAAATCAACTCCGATGAGTACAACTAGTCATATTGAAAAGGATGAAAATGGGAAAAGTGTAGACCAAAAGACATATCGAAGTATGATAGGTTCTCTCCTATATTTAACAGCTAGTCGTCCTGACATTATGATGAGTGTTTGTTTGTGTGCACGTTTTCAAGCTGATCCTAAGGAATCGCATTTGCGAGCAGTGAAACGAATTATTCGATATCTTAATAACACCAAAGATTTCGGTCTTTTCTATCCTAAGGAATGTGCATTCGAATTAGTGTCATATAGTGATGCTGATTTCGGAGGATCACGAACGGATAGAAAGAGTACAAGTGGTACGTGCCATTTCATTGGAAAATCACTTGTCTCTTGGTTTAGTAAGAAACAAAATTGTGTTTCACTATCGACATGTGAGGCAGAGTATATTTCAACAGCTTTGGCATGTACACAGGTTATATATATGCAACAAACACTTAAAGACTTCGGTATAAATCTATCGAATTCTATTATATATTGCGATAACACTAGTGCGATAAATTTGTCCAAAAACCCAGTTAATCACTCTCGGACTAAGCACATTGACATTCGTCATCATTTTCTACGAGATAACATTGAAAAGGGAAATATAACTCTTGAATATGTTAACACGGAAAATCAACTAGCAGATATTTTTACAAAGCCTCTACAAGAATCATGTTTCATTAAGTTGCGTAGAGAGCTAGGTTTAGTATCTAAAAGTGAACTCGAAAATTAAAGAATATATATATAAAACTTAAAAGAGTTCATCTACAGAAACTAACATTTTAAATATTAACTATACATAGTAGAGAAAATTTCTACGGTGAAAAGAACTATGGTGAAATTCATATTCTATAAATAGAAATATTTCTCTATATATATCATATTTGAGTGCTTTCTGAAAACATTACCTCAATTTAATTCATTCATATTTCTGAAAATATGGCTCATATTTGTGAAAAATGTGCTGAAAATTCACACATTTCGATTACAAGTTCCGAACCAACTGAATATAACTCCCCAAAAACACCAGAGCATCCACCTGGTTATCATCTACCTTCTCGTACTCCGGGAACTACGCCTACTCCAAAGAGAAGCAAGAAGGTGTTGTTTTGTTCTCCCCGTACTAAAGAAAAGATAGACGAAATGCACTACTATCAACAACAAATGTTTTACGAGCAGAAACTGACGACTTCTCGTTTGACTTACCTCGAACGGTTAGCTACTCTCTTCTGTGGCTCTGACCGACATAATGTTCATGAGCCAGTTCCAATACCATCGTCTTCACGAACTCCGAACTCATGGGATAGAAATTATCAAAACAATGAAGGAGCTAGCGAACGGTTCAATCCTTGGGAACCGAAGAATGCATGGGAGCCAAGGAGATAATTTATATCGTTTAAACTTTTCATTAAAAATAAATTTGTATTTTGTCTTTCAAGAATTTTTTGTTTTGAAATCTTGTTGTTGAATAAAAATTTGTTTTAATATATATATATTTTCTCAGAACCAGAAAAACAAAATTTTCTAGTACCTGTCGACCGATCATAATCATCCTGTCGACCGATCAAGGCATTTTTAACCTAAACATAGCAACCAGAAAATCGAAAGGTCGACCTCTCAAATCTCAGCTGTCAACCGGTATGTCTACAAAATTTTGTTCAAAAAGATCCAGAACTTAGATCTGTCGACCGGTCTATAAACCCCTGTCGACCGCCATAGTTCAAAATTAAGTTCTTTTTCAAGCTTAATTTTTTCCTGCCGACCGTCCCACTCCAACATGTCGACCGGTTTGTTTAAAAAAATATACATCAATATTTCCAGAACTTTTAACGGTCGACCGAACCTATAATACCTGTCGACCGGCCAGAACAAAAAATTGTCTATTTTTTTTCCAGAACATTTCACGGTCGACCGGCCTAGGATTATCTGTCGACCGGTTTCGCTGATGTTTGATTTTTTCACCAATCAACACGTCCTTTCCTTTTAAATCTTATATCCATTCATCAAAGGTCATTCTTTTTCTCATTGTCTTCCTTGTTAAAAACCCTTCTTCAAAAAATTCTTTAATCAATCTTCCAAAAGGAATCAATGGCCCCAAAGCAAAAGAAGTCCAAAACATCATCTTCTCAAACTCCTGTTCAACCTATTGATACTCAAATCAAACAATGGCTAATGGATCCTCTTGCGGTGAAGAGATGGAACAAGATGAAAGACTATACAATTCACCACGGATCCTTTCTCAAATTTTCTGATTTCATCCTCTACGAAGTTAGAAATCTATCAAACAGAGCGGGTATAGAGTCTCTTCTAAATTTTGAAGATAATCATGTTGAGATAAGCCATATTTTAATAAAATTATTCTATGCTAATCTCAATTTAGACAAATTTAAGCCTCAAAATTCTGATGATTGCTTATGGTCAGTGGTGTGTGGCCAACACATCTTTCTCTCCAAAGATCGAATGGCAGAAATTCTTCGAACCCACAATGATGGAATTCAATTTACTAGTGAATTCTGCCCTATTCATATTCGTGATAAATATAGTCACCTTTTTATAGAAGACCATAAGTCAAGTACTAAAGGTATAAATCTAAGACCATCCGCTAGAGTTCTACACCTTTGTACCACCCATTCTCTTCTTCCTAGAACCGGAAATTTTGATGCGGTATACAAAGAAAACTTTAAGGCACTATATGCCATTTATGCAAATATCAGAGTGAATTGGGTTGCGATGATATTTGACGAGATTTTGATGATTAATAAATGCTCAAGGCCTCACTTGTTTTATAACGAGTATATTATGCGTTGCCTCATGGAATGTGGCGTAAGATCTCCTCCATCAAGAATATCAATACCAAAATGTATTGATAAAGCTTCTAAAAAGAGGATGAAGCTTCCAATTCCATATTTGAATATTATTCCTTTTGAACAATATGTCGAACAAGGACCACCTCCACCTCCACAAACTTCCACTTCTCAAGTTCCTACTCATAGGCCTGAAGATGTTGTGATTCCGCCTCCCACTTCTTCTACTAAGGATACACTTGAGCAAATCGCCCGAAATCAGTTCTTACTTGAAGCTAGGCTTAAAAGAACCGATAATAAAATCGACCGCTTAGATTCTAAACTTGATAAGCGGTTCAATAAATTGAAATCCTTCTTTGGGACGATTTGGGAAGCCATCTCTTGTGCTTCGACCTCCACACCACTTGCTCAAGACCCAGGTAAACGTCCGATGCCGCCTACATTCACATGGTCTTCTTCTGAAGAAGGTACAAGTTCGGGAGCAAGTACTCAACACATGCTAGGTCGTGGAATGTCACACATTGAGGAGGGAACTCATGACAATGATAGTAATAGTGATGATGAGGAACGAGAGGAGGAAGGTGACAAGGACGAAGGAGAAGATAGTGATTCTGATTGGCCTCCACAATCAACACAATAGTCTCTACGCATCATTTCTTACACTTTGATCTATGAACTTCTATGTCATTTGTTTTGTATTAACTATACTATCTCCTTGTGCACGTTTTGTTTGACTTGTAACTCGTACAATATTCTATGGATTTTTAGTAGTATGATATCTCTGTGAATTATTGTTCTCTTATACATTATTATGAAAACCCTTTTTGTCGATGACAAAGGGGGAGAAAATGTTACTAACAAGTGCTATGCAGATTGTGTAAATCAAGGGGAGCATATATACAGGGGGAGCAACACATTGTATAATTCAAGGGGAGCATATATACAGGGGGAGCAATATACAAGGAACAATACCTTTATTATGCCAAGTTGTCATCAATCAAAAAGGGGGAGAATGTTGAGTCGAAGCGTCGATGGTTATTTTGATTTATGACAAGAAGAAGCTTCTACATCGACAAAAAGAAGACAAGATGACTTAAGATGAATTCATAGGTTAGAAGTCGATTATTTAGAGTTATAAAATGTTAAAATCTATCCTCAAATAATCATACTTCTAATTGTTTGAAAATACTACTCATGAAGACATTTTTTATGCATATGACCGAAAACATGTCGACCTACAATTTTTTATAGGTCAACAGGTTTTTAAATTGTAACGGTCAAAAATAGGTCGACCTATAAAATTTTATAGGTCAACAGGTTTTTGAATTCCAACGGCTAAAAACATGTCGACCTATAAAATTCTATAGGTCAACAGGTTTTTGAATTTTGACCGTTATATTGAAAAGTCATCTTCTTTCTTCAAGAGTTGCATCCATTTTTCTTCATGAATAATCACTCCTTTTAGATGCATCTTTTCACCAACATTTGCAACCTCTCGATCTTTATAAATACATGATTTTACAATCATCCAAATCACCGAAATTTCTCTCTATTTTCTGATCTATCTTGCAATATTCTTCTCGTTCAAAAAGCACTCAAAAAGCATTCATTTTATCGGTTGAATCTCCAAGCATATTTCATACACTTGTGATTCAATTCGATATTATACTTCCTAATCTTTCTAAACATCAAATTTCATTTGAGGATAAGATTATAGGAAGGGTGTACTCAATCGTTGGCTAATCAGTTTTGAAAGAAGAACACAGTCAGAAGTCAAACTCTTGTAATTGTCCTGTGTGGGTAAGCTTGTAGCCCGTGAAATCAAGTGGGTAAGCTTGTAGCCCGTGAAATTAAGTGGGTAAGCTTGTGGCCCGTGAAATCAAGTGGGTAAACTTGTAGCCCGTAAATCAAGTAGTTGTGAACCTGTTCCTCCGGGTGAAGCGAGGGTGTTGTTTAGTGAAAAGCCGAAGAGGAGCTTCGGGACTGGACGTAGGACTGGAGGTCCGAACCAGTATAAAAATT
Organism: Allium sativum; assembly: GCA_030737875.1. NCBI lineage: Eukaryota > Viridiplantae > Streptophyta > Magnoliopsida > Asparagales > Amaryllidaceae > Allium > Allium sativum. Next base: position 100,112,223 of record CM060909.1, read on the forward strand.
CTGGTGTCGTTACTTTACTTTACTCTACTTACTGCATTTATATTTGTTAGTGATATATTTCTTGTTTGTGAATTTTTTACCTGTGTAACTATTGAATAGCTTAAGTTATTACATACATTCCACATAGCTATATTATAGATCCTGCACAAGTCGCGTACACACCCGACCTTTTCAATATCCACTTTAAACAATCTTCTCATAATTCTTTTATATCTCGTCAATATCCCTTTTATAATTCTATTTATTCTTTGTAAATCCTTTTATATAATTCTATTCATTTCCCAAATATTTCCTTAATTATATTTTCCAATATTTGTTTTCCAAATATTACCTTTTATAATATCCTATTTATTTCATATATAAATATTTCATTTTCAATATTCACTTTGAAAATTTCCTTTTTACATTCCAGTATTTCATATGGTATTTAAAATACCAAATAACATGACCAGTGTCATCATAATCAATCACAGATTATATATCACATCATATATCACAATATATGAAAATAAACAGTATTATAATATTAAGGAATCCAACTGGAACCCTCCAACCTGTCTCCCTGCATCCATAGATGTTAAACAATATAAATAACATCGATTTCATTTCAGTATGAAATATTCTGATAAACATAATCAATTTTTGATTAACGATATATATATATATATATATCGTTATCTATAATTTCAACCAATACATCAACAATTCAACCAAACAATTAACACACAATAATCAATCATCATTTATCAATACAAGATTATATTTATAAAAATATAAACTGTACAGAGTTAGTGAGATTTACTCACATTGGACGATCATCGTTAAATAACGATAATTGTCGTTGATTCAGATCAGACAATTTATCTCGCTATAAATTGTAACTGTAACACCCCGTAATTTTAAATATTAAAATTAAAAAATTTAAGAACGCTTAATTTTTAGAAGAAGAATTAAGTGAAACGGGTTGCGCCATTGCGTTCGTCTCGGAATTCCACTTGAGATAGAGTCCGAGTTTGAGTAAATCAGGCTCAGTATGAAAAGTTATGGAGTTCAGAAGATTTCAAGTTTAAACAGAAATTAAATTAAAATAATAATCAAAGGTAAAAACTATTCAAAATTCGAAATTCGATCAGAGCGGGCTGAGCGGGAAATTTCCCACTCAGAGGTGTCGACCCCACCAGGCGGAGTCGACATAGGTGTCGACCCCCTGTAGGGAGTTAACCCTTTTTAGATCTGCTTCCTATGACGAATTTATTAGCTCTAAGCTGATGTGGCCTTCCCTGATTGGCCAATGACTAATATCTAAGGTGTTAGGGCTTATGTGTCATGCTATGATTGGCTAGATGACACATCTCTTTGGTTCAATGACTTTGATTTCTCCTAGACCAATCTAAAGGCTAGAATTAATCTTAGACATCTATATATACTAGCCAAACCTAGACCCTAACCTCATAAACCTAAGACTATGGTGTCGTCATGCTGTTTGTCTACAAGCTAGCCTAGCCTCCTTCATCTTCTCCTAACTAGAAAAGTAAATCCAAACTAGTAATCGATTAGAAGAACTTCAAATCAAGCGTCTACATTAAAGGATAGCTTTTCAAATTCAGAAATCAGATCCCAGAATACAAGATCTATCTTTTTTCTGTAAGTACAGTTATTGTTTAGATGTGAACATAATAAGAAATCATGACAGTAATAACTGGATCTAGAACTATGCCTAATTCTATTCGTGCCTATCCTTTTGTCAATTCTGAATTGCCTATGCCTATGAGACTATTATGATTGATGTAATGACACCTATTGTGCCTATGAGACTACTGTGATTGACATAATGAAACCTAACATGCCTATGAGACTGTTGAATTGACAAAATGGAACCTATCATGCCTATGGAACTGTTGTCATTAATTTATCATGTTTTACATCCTATGCCTATGAGACTATTGGACTGACACAATTGAACCTACCATGCTGTATATGCAAATACATGTTTACATGTTTAGATCCAAGCTAGTACCCATGTTTAAGATCTATATAAGTTCATGCTTATACAATTAGATCTATGCTAGTTCTCATGTTAATTGGATCTAATTCAAATGTAAGATCACGTTCACGTGCTTAATTAAGTTTATGTCGTTCTATCCCAAATTTATACTATGCATGTTGATCTATATTGTTTAGGCTTGTTGGAATGTTGCATGTCCCTTTCTTTTCCCTTTTGTTTATAAGCTAGGCTAATTTGCGAGCCTAACGTTCTATGTGAATTATGCGAACGAATAACGGGGGAGACGTTGGGAAAAATATATTAGACTACATGCTATTGGCATAGATTGGCTCATAATCATGTAAATAATTAGTAGAATGAAATGGTAGAATTTGTATACCTAGAATTATGGACATAATTTAGAGGGTAAATGGGGCATTACTTGAATCGACAGCACTTGTGGATAATTTACATATAAACATGAATGGTAAATATGTAAATTAGTTAAAAGATGAATATGCCTAACCCGAGGTTAGATTGAGTTGTGGTGTAAGACTGCCTGGAACCGCCCGACACATCCAGCGACCGCAACAATATAGATTTAATGTGAGAGGTTAGCGCATTAAGCTCAAAAAACCCGAGGTTAGATTGAGTTGCAGTGTAAGACAACCCGTAACCGCCCGGCACATCCAGCGACCGCAACAATACATATCTAATGTGTGAGGTTGGTGATTTAATGAATAAATTAAAGCTAAAAAACAGACATGCTAAGAATGGTAGGGTTAAGTTAACACAAGAAGGCAACACTTAACCAATGTAACATGACAAGTGGTAGGGTTAAGTTAACACAAGATGGCAACACTTAACCAATATAACATGATGTGTGATAGGGTTAAATAACACAAGAAGGCAACACTTAACCAATGTAACATGACAAGTGGTAGGGTTAAATAACACAAGAAGGCAACACTTAACCAATGTAACATGACAAGTGGGTGGGTTAAGCTAACTCGACTGGATTGATGACACTTAATCAATATAACATGATGAACGAATGGGGTTAAGCTAAGAGGAAAACACTTAACTAATTACAACATGATGAGTGAGAAGGGTTAAGTTAATGAGAAACACTTAACCAATATGACATGATGTGTGGATGGGTTAAGTTAACTTGAATGGATGGATAACACTTAGCCAATTTGGAGGGTATACGAATACACCCTAAAAAACCCTAGTAACGGAGACCCATTTCGGCAGTAACCCACATAGATGTATCACGGTACCCTGAACTAGGCAGGGTGGGGCACGATTGCTGGGATAATTATAAGTGGTCAAAATAGCGGCAGGGGGTGCAGCAATGTAGTTCCGACGGAATATGGGCGTGCACGTGCTCCGGAGTGAAAAAGCAGGCACTGGGCATCAGCAGTATACACCGTGCATCTTGAATCGTGTCGGGTCGCTATCATAGGGATTGATACACCTTATGGTGGGACTAGCACAGGGTATCTACACGCAAGAGAGGGCCGATTGACATAGACACAAGGAAAAATTAATACAAGTAGGGAGACGATCGATAGGGTTGTAAGGGTACATCTAACATCTTCATCGTAATTAGGCTGATTGAGGTAAGATCCTCATACTAGATGTACACCTGAAGGCTACCACAATTGCGGGGTTGGGATCACCTTAATTTATAACACAGGATACTAGTTGGGACACTAGTAGGGGATACAGATCCTTTCTCACAGGATACTAGTTGGGACACTAGTAGGGAATACGAATCATTCTATAAAAGACACTAGTTGGTATGCTAGTTAGGTGGTGCAAGGAAATTAGGAAATCAAAGAAAGAACCGAAGCGCATTCAGTGTATCCAACCTTGTCATATCTAATGATCATCATTTGTTGTCTTGCTATGCTTATTATCATGGTTATGTCTGGTATTCAGTTTATTCATGTCATGATCCTTTTACCTGTTTACATGTTGAATAATCACTGGACTTACTAGACTTATGTCTGACCCGTTTTCTTTCGCCTTCTTTTCTTCTATCCCCCCCAGGTTCACAGGGATGGAATATCACCACTTAGCTCAGTTTTCTTTCCAAGCTCGAAGATAGACGATGTATTGCTTTGGACTCTCTTTTCCACTGCTATGGCTGGCTCATGCTTTATTGGGGAATATCATTGTCGCTTTATGCTTCTTTATTTTGTTGAACAAGACATATGTTTTGTTGCAATGGGTAAGGGAGTTTTGGTGTTGGAAAACAAATCTTTATACAAGCTGTTTTACCAAGCTGCTGTTTTATCAATAAAGTAAAGTTTTATTTATTTTCCGCTGTTTAAATTTTGTCTGCTTTGTAATTTATCTGTTCTATACACTTATGACGCTCCACTGAAGTTAATGCATTCCTTTTGTGAGTGACCTTAACGGAGGTGGGGTGTTACATTAACGAACTCCAATTCACTCCCAGTCTATTCCATTGTGTAGTCGTCTTCCATACGATCCCAGCGGATCCTGTTTTGTCCAATTTGGATAACGTATGACAAAGATATAAATTTTACAAGATTCTATATGATTTAAACATGGTTAACTATTAGTAACGAAATTAATAATTACCAAATCAATACTAATCCACGTCATTAAATGATGGCTCCCACTTAATCATCTTCCTCCTCCTTCCAATAAATCGTTCCAAGCATAAACATGCCGCTGTAAACCTCCTCAAATCTGTTTCTTCACTTTATATAATTCCAAACTAAAATCACCATGCTCACTCTCTTTGCCAACTCGTTCTCTCCAGGCCATTCTGAACAAACTCGCGTGTATAGGAAGAAATCCCATTCTCTACGTTTCCAGACATGAACCCAGCTAGTCTCTTCCAACAATTTCTCTTTCAACTCACCATTGTTTTAAAAGCTTAAGCCACTGATCTTCCTTTCTACTCAAACATTTTGATCTGGACACCCTATTCTCGACCTCGCCATCCTCCTTGTCTGCCGCGACTTCAGGAAAATCTATGCCTCCTCATTACTCTATCATGACACATTCAAACACCGAATTCCATAAAGAAACCACAAACGAATATTCTCCAAACTCCTCTTCCATTTCTCTACAACTCGATGTGTATTTCCTCCAACTCGATCTTACTTTCATCCTCGCGATGAACGCCCTATCCCACGCATTTCTCTGTAAAACCATCGACATTATTTAACTTACTTAAATCCCCAAAAATCAAAATCACCTACTACTTCCACCCTTATCTCGAACGCAAACCCAATTCATGAATTTAAATTTCAACCTCCTCAAAATTCTTTGAACCCTAATTCACAATGTCCAGTTCAAACGTGTGGATCATGATCGCATGCTTTGAAACTAGTGTAGAATAGAAGAGAAAGGTCTGATGATTGCATATATCTAGGTTTCCTAATTTATAGAAATTTATTTGTATTTGTTTTGATTTTGGAAACTCACGATAATGATTTTTCTAAAGTAAAGATTAGCGGCCAAAACATATTGACCACAGGAAAATTAGTCTAGGTTAGAAAAAGTGATAGTGTATTTATAGGAAATAAATAATAATTTTTAAATCGATTATTTTATTAATTTACAATCAATCGTTATCTCCGTTTATCATTTAAAAATCACTATGATCCCATAACGTATCCAAATTCGAAAAAAATGGACAAACAACTACAGTTCGACATTGCGGACCTAACGAAACTAGTTTCGTCGAATTCCAAACCCGTTGGCTAATACAGCGTATTTATAAAGTCAAATTATTTACTATTTTTCACACTAAAATTCCGTACGGCCATATACTGTAACACCCCGTGTTTTCTGTTAACATTAAACTAATGAATTAAGGAATAATTAATTTTAAATGTGAGAATCAAGGGAAACGGGTTATGCCATTGTGTTCGTCTTGGAATTCTGGTTGAGATAGAGTCCGAGTTTGCGTAAATTGGACTTCGTATGAAGAAGTTATGGCTGTCGGAAGTTTCCAGAAATTCAAATTTAAATTCAAAAACGAATTCAGACTCAAAATCGGGCAGGGCGGGAAATTTCCCTCCCCAGCCTAGGTCGACCAGGGGGTCGACCTTTGTGTCGACCTGCCCTATAGGTCGACCTGGGGGTCGACCCACCCCCCTCGGGCAGATTTGAATTATGCCCAATTCTAAGCTGCTGCTGAGTCATTAGGGCTGAGTTGGCTTTTTGGATGGTTCAGGTTGCTTCTAGGTTGATCGGATGGCCTAAATTAATCCTAATCTCTATATAAACACATGTAGACTCAAACCCTAAAACCTAATCAAAATTAGAACCATGGCCGTCATGCTATCACCCCGCAACCTAGAGTAGCCACCACCAACTAGAAGAAAAGAAAAGCTAATCAACTCAATTCAACTCAAGTCTATGACAACAACAACAACGAATTTGTCTACTTCAAAGGCGAGCTAAATCAAATTCAGAATACAGATTCCAGAAAGACAGGACTATTCTTTTTGATTGTGAGTATGATAGCTTTCACAAGATAATTTGTTAATTTAATTATGATAAGATATAATTGGGATCATAAGAATATGATTGTGAATCATGTGATGTAAATTATATGTATGTTTGTGGTGTTGAATCATATGTTAGTTCTTATGTGAATTTTATCCAAGTTGGATCATATGTTAGTTCTTATGTGAATCCTATGCAAGTTGAATCATATATCTTATGCAAGTTTGTGGTGATTGGATCATATATTCTTATATGAATCTTATGCAAGTTTGGGTTGTTAAAATATATGTGAAACAAGTATATGCACATGCTAATTTATGTGACATTAATCTATATGTTTAGATCCATATGCAAGTTCACACCTTTATGATTAGATCCATAAGCAAGATTACACCTTTATGTTTAGATCCATATGCAAGTTCACACCTTTATGTTTGGATCTATAGAAGTACATAAGCTATGCAAGTTTATGACAATCACCTATGCTAGTTTTGTATCATATGCAAGTTTGAATGAAATTCATATGCAAGTTATTGGCTATGTAATCTTACGTCATGATCCTTAGATCTATTTTATGTGTTATGTGATGTTGTTTTTCTTTTTATGAGTTAGACTATTTGCGAATCTAACATATGTCATATGGAAATGTACGAATAGCGTGGGGACGATGGGATAATATTGAATATACATAAAAATGGTGAAATTGGCATAAATGGCCTTAAAAAGGCATATAATTAATTTGAGACATTAATTGGCATAATTGGTATTTATGGACATATTTTTAAGAGACAATTATGGACATAAATAAATTTGGAATTTATTTACAAATTTGAATAGGGATATTAATCCAATTTGGGGTTAAATAAAGATGTGTAATAATTAACCGCCTAAGGCACTAGGTTAGACTCGTTTGTGGTGTAAGACTGCCCGGGCCCGCCCGGCAAATCCAGCGGTCACAAATGTCAGTCTAATGTGAGAGGTCAAAGACACGAATTAAATGCGTAACAATTGTAAAGACACGAGATTAGGCTCGTTTGTGGTGTAAGACTGCACGGACCCGCCCGACAAATCCAGAAGCCCCAAATGCCCGTCTAATGTGGGAGATCTTTACAAGGTTACGGTACAAATGAATTAAGTAACACTTAACCATATAAACATGTGGTGGGACATGGAGGGGGTTAAGTGGGAGCCTTGGGTGGCGTGTGGAATTAAGGGGGTGCCTTGGGTGGCATGTGAAATACGATTAGATGCACTTAACCAAGATTGGAACATGTAAGAAGACATGAATAAGAATGGGGTTAAGTGGGGAAACCTTTGTGGGGACCAAGCATAGGTGGAAGGCTTGTGTCAAGCATGGGGGCCCTTTTCAAACCAGTAACCCATTAAGTATCTTTGTGAGCTCGACCTAAGTCGAGGACCGGACACGCTTACTGGATTTGATTGTAAAAGGTCAAAACGGGTTAGCGGTGGCAACGCAAGTCCAATGCGGTCATGTGCGTGCATGGGCCCGGGCTGGTAGGTAAAACGTTGTTGCATCGTGTAGGTATAAGCCGTGCATCTTTGGTGGTATTGGGTTGCCACTTTGGGGAGTGATACACCCCACTGTGGGACCAACACGGGTATCTACGAGTTAGGGAGCCGATCGAATGAGGGTAGTGGGTAAAACTAGTGGAGATAGGGGCAGACGGCACCTATGAAGGCAGCTAGGGGTACACGAAACTACCATTATCATTATTAAGTTTAGTAGGTGGGGAACAACTTTTAGCGTGTTTGGTGTGGTGCAATGTAGTAATTATCTTATAGTGATTAGGTGCGCCTTTAACGTTATCTTTATTCGTCTTATTTCCTTTGTTTTCTCTGTCATGCCCATTTGTTCACATGTCATTTCCTTATTTACCAGCTTATGCCTTATCCTAGTTACTTTAATGATTATATTGTTAAAGTTATTGCACTCGCCAGACTTTATGTCTGACCCCTTTGTTTCCACCTCTTTTCTTCCTTCCCCCCTCCCCCCCCCCCGTAGGTGCTCAGGGTGGGACTAGTACTAGTGGAGCTTGATTTGGACAGCTTTATCTCTTTCTTTTGGAAGTTGCTTGGATTGCTGCAGTAAAGTTCAGCCTATCTTATTTATGGCTATTTTATGTTGGGGTTATGTCTTTTATTTTATGTACTCAAAACTTATTTGTCAAGATGGATAATAAGTGTATTTGGTTTTGTAGTTGATTTTTGATGTGATGTAACCAAACTATTTCTCCGCTACAATAAGAGTTGTTTTTACTTTCCAAGTACCAAAATATTTATCTTTCTTGTTTACTTTTCTGTTCTATACACAATAAACGCTCCACCAAAATAGAAAAGATTAGATTTTAAAATAGAAAAGAATAGATTTTTAAAATAGAAAAGATTAGATTTTTAAAATAGAAAAGATTAGATTTTTGAAATTGAAAAGGCGAAATCTTTATATGAAGGATAGCGTGATAAAAATAGAATTTTTTTTATCTATATAGTAGCAATGTAAAAATAGAATTTTTATCTATATAGTAGCGATGTAAAAATAGAATTTTTATCTATATAGTAGCAATGTAAAAATAGAATTTTTATCCATATGGAGCAATGTAAAAATAGAATTTTTATCCATATGGAGCAATTATAAAAATATGATTTTTATATACATAGCAACAATATAAAAATGTGATTTTTATATATGTAGTGGCTACGGGCAGCGAAAGTGACAAAAGGCGAGAACAACGAAGGCTTCTACATAAGAAGAGTCGAGATGATTGGATTAGCTTTTGGTGAGAACTTCTCACTCTAAATTTCTTTTTCTAGTTATATATATATATATATATATATATATATATATACTAGGATGCAGACTGTGCTTAGCAGCACCCGACACCCGTCATCCACAGACCATGGATGGCTTGTTTGTTTGATTGATGTGTTGTGAAAATTGTTTGTGAACTTGATGTGAAATAGATAATGAAATATATTCATGTGTTGAAATAAATTAATTATCGTTAAAAATATAATTTTTAACGTGAATGTGAATAAATAAATATTTATAACCAAATCGGCCGATGTGTTTATATACACTGATTTGAATGATATTGATTGGGATGATAAATTTTACACATCACCCAACTGCACAAACAAAAATCTGTGTTTGTTGATTTGAAACCCCACACGGGTGTTGGGATGATATTTGGGGTACACTAATCCCAATTATTTAATTGTATGTCGATCGATTGGTCGACAGGCTGTGTAAGCGTTGATTATTTATATTTGATGCTTATGCAGTTGTGTGGTGCACCTTGGATGATGGTTGATTGTTTATCATTGCTTTTATTTACATGTGTTGTATGGAATCCATATAATTAACGTTATATGGTGATTGATTGGGCCTCATTCCAATCGGGAAAATAATGAATGTTATAAAAGAAAATTCATGTGTTGAATATAAAAATAGTCATGTGTTGACGATGTTCATGAGTTGAAACTATTGATGTGTTGAGTGAAATATTTTATACAATAAAATTTACATCTTTATCATATTTAAAATTAGAACTATTTCACGATGGAGTCTAATTAAAATCAAACGATAGATACCATAGTTTTATAAAATATTTTACATAACAAAAATAGTGATGTGTTGACAGTACTCAAGTGTTGAGATTAGTCGTGTGTTGAAAGAAATATAGATTCATGTGTTGAATGGAATATATATATTCATTTGTTGAATAGAATAACGAATTTATTGAAATATATATAGCCGTGTTGATTAGAGTTGCGCTATTTTGGACGTGAACGATATTTATATCGATTTTATTCATTTTATAAGGAATATTAAAAAGTGATTTCAAAATTTAATATTTTGAAATGAAATTCAAATTAAATTAGATTAAAATTCAAATTGAAATTTTATTGAATCAATTTGAAATGAATTCGAATCGAATAGAAAATGAATTCGATTTGAATTGAATAGAAAGTGAATTTGAATTCAAATTGAATAGAAAGTGAATTTGAATTCGAATTGAATAGAAATGAATTCAAATTGAATTAAATTGAAATTGAATTAAAAACAAATTGAAATCGTTTTGAATGAAATTTAAAACGAACTGAAATTGAATTGAAATCAATTTGAAATGAATTCGAATTGAAGTAAATAGAAGGTAAATTCAAATTGAATTGAATTAAAACGAATTAGAATTTGAATTGAATTGAAACGAGTTTAAATTCGAATTAAATAAAAATTGAAATGAATTCGAATTGAATTGAAATCAAATCGATTTGAGATTGAAGATGAAGTTGAAATTGTTTTTGAAACGAATTTAGAACTATTTATAAAATTCGTTTTAAAAGGAAATCGACGAAATATATATAATATATATATATATATATATATATATTATATATAATGGCCTGACTAGAACGCGCCGCGCCGCGGCAGTTCATGAATTTCGACCATTGACTTCGAATAGACATTGCGGGAGATCCGACCGTCGGATTCTCCTGAAACCGGAACCGTTGGTTTCGTATCGAAAAGAGCTTTCCAATGAATGTTAGAAATTTGAAATCCAACGGTTGGATTTGGAATTATGTCCAAATCAAATTTGGAAAAGGTCGCTGTAAGTGCAGTTCGATGGCCGTTGATGGAAATCGACTGTACGGGCCTTGATAAAATTATTAAAAATATTAATAATTTGTATAAAATCATAAGAAGTGATTTGGGAAAAATTGGGATGAAAAATTCCATATTTGAAAAGATAAAAATAGATTTATATCGAAATGAACTAGTTTTGAACTAGAATTAAAATCAATTTATTTTTGAAATAAATAAATTGAATTTGAGAGTGATTTTAAAAATAATCAATATTCCCAATACGTGAATTGGACTGGAGTTGAATCGAAATTATCTTCAGAATATTTCGATGTTGGATTTCGTGACTATACAGATATTGTTATGGGAATTTGAAAGATATATTTTATATCGTTATTTCCAATACGATATTTGTTGGTTTCAGGATTTGATATTGAATATAAGCCGGTATATTTTCTATTCAGAGCCTTGTATTTAATATCAAATGTGATTTGGGTTTATCGTGAATCGTGTTTTAGATGACATTGGTTCTTTAACCCAGTTAAAGACAGGATGTTGATTTTTGAAAAGATTAAAACTAAGTGGAGTCTTAATGAATCTTTAATTAGATTGAAATGTGAATTGATAATTTAAATTATCAAATCTGAAAGGTGATCGAGAATGGAGTACCACCAGTTTTGCTCCAAAGCAATAGTTAAATCTTTAATTAGATTTGAACGGGAAATGGTAATTAATTTTACCGATAATACTGTGGCGTTAGATATGGAGTATTACCAGTTTTGCTCCATGGGAGAATAGGTTGGGATTGGGATATAAAATAAATAATTACTTTGGTGTGGTTCACTAATCTCGACTAGTTTGAAATGATATCCAAAGGAAGATTAAAGAATAAATTTAGAAGAATTTATCTTGGATAAAATTAATGGGAACCTTTCCCTAAGAATGTGAATTTGTGAATAAAAGAATATTCTGAATTGGAATGAGGCGTTCGTTGTGTTTGTGTAACATTTGTTCATTATATACGTGGGTTATTCAGAAAGGCCGGGTTATACCCATTCTGAATAACCGATTCGACGAGATGTCGAAGATGAAGACGGTGGTTGAAGACCGGAAGTCTTCACATCGTTTGGGTGATTACTGATGATCTCGATTGGGCTGTACACCCAAGATGAGGGAAACAGTTGGTGATCGTGCAGACGTACTTGGAGATCATTGGATATGCGAGGAAAGTGCCTCCGGTTTCATTCAGACCCAGAACGAACTTGTAAATGGATTGTGTGTCTGACATTGGATTTTATTCTGTGTTGATTGATCTCTATTAAATATACATCTGTTTGGCGACGGAGAATTTATTCTCTTGCTTAACGCCCTTCTTTGAGACGTACGAGCTCAGAGGTTGTATATCGATGGACATCAGTCGCATGGAGTGAATTGCCAGTGTGGCACGCGTAGGTGGCAATTTATCAGGGCTTCTGTTGAAAAGCAAAGTCTTGTGGTTGATGATCAAAGAACGACCTGTGTGGCGTAGCTTTGTGTATAGCGTGAATTCGCGAGCCTCAGACCTCGGTATGAGTCAAAAACGGGATACGGACCCAAGGAGTGCACGACGTTTCTTTCTAGCTAGGGTGGTGTCAGTGACCTACCAGCCCTGACATTTATATACTTTTCACCTGTGTGGTTGTTGGAATGCGAGGCGCCTCAGATATAGGTCTGTAAGGACCGGGAAACATGTGTTCAGGAATAATTAATCCTCAAAAGTAAGAGAGGACTGGCCTTGGAGGTTCCAAAGGATCATAGTGGGGTCATGAGGCATTGCTACAGTGTCTCAAACGCGGAGAAGAGCTTGCCCCTTGCCTCGACTCATGACGGAAATCCAATTTCCAATACGTGATAGTGCGGTTTTATTTGTAGAACCTAGTATGGCGACATAGTGGTATGGGTCATTCATGCCGCCTATGATTGATATTTATGATTGAAATTGTTTTGACACTATACACCTATAATAGTATCAAATAATGTGTTTTAAACGTATCAAGCATGCTTTGGCTGTTATAAGGTAAAAACCCTATCCTCCGGCTTGCGTTGTATTGTGTGATGGGACCTGGGTCTTATAACAGCTTCATTTTTCTTTATTTAGCATTGCGCTGTTTGTTTTATGCACTAGTATTCTCGGGAGGAAACCCGTTCTGTATCATACGGCGTGGTCCCTTGAATTACTATCTTTTAAAGTAAAGTTTTAAATAACTGTTTTTGTTCTCACACCAATCACATGACTGACCTGGAGTTTATTATTTTAACCTAAACTCTGGGTGCCCCTATTTTCCACACGGGCAGCTAGTAGTTTTGGATTTGCAGATTTATATTCATAGGGTCCTGATTTACAGCTGGAATGATATCCGGAAAGCTCTGTATCCGTGTATCTCTTCTAGTTGTGTTTTGTATATTTTTCCGCTGCTATGTAATTTATTGTATTCTCTGATATTTGTTGAATGTAATTTATTCATTTATACTCTATATATTCTTGTATCTGATGGAATTGTTGTAATAACAATGAAATGTTCTTCCGTCTGCGTTCTATTTTGTCTTGTCCTCAATTCTATCCGTGCTTTCCTTCACGGGGAAGTTCGGGTCATCTCATGAAGGCAGCTAGGGGTACACGAAACTACCATTATCATTATTAAGTTTAGTAGGTGGGGAACAACTTTTAGGGTGTTTGGTGTGGTGCAATGTAGTAATTATCTTATAGTGATTAGGTGCGCCTTTAACGTTATCTTTGTTCATCTTCTTTCCTTTGTTTGCTCTGTCATGCCCATTTGTTCACATGTCATTTCCTTATTTACCAGCTTATGCCTTATCCTAGTTACTTTAATGATTATGTTGTTAAAGTTATTGCACTCGCTAGACTTTATGTCTGACCCCTTTGTTTTCACCTCTTTTCTTCCTTCCTCCCCCCCTGCAGGTGCTCAGGGTGGGACTAGTACTAGTGGAGCTTGATTTGGACAGCTTTATCTCTTTCTTTTGGAAGTTGCTTGGATTGTTGAAGTAAAGTTCAGCCTATCTTATTTATGGCTATTTTATGTTGGGGTTATGTCTTTTATTTTATGTACTCAAAACTTATTTGTCAAGATGGATAATAAATGTATTTTGTTTTGTAATTGGTTTTTGATGTGATGTAACCAAATTATTTCTCCGCTGCAATAAGAGTTGTTTTTACTTTCCAAGTACCAATATATTTATCTGTCTTGTTTACTTTTCTGTTCTATACACAATAAACGCTCCACCAAAATTAAGGCATTCCCTTTGTGAGTGACCTTAATGGAGATGGGGTGTCACACATACTGACTCCAAAAATCACAAAAATTGAAATCTAACAATAATTTAATATGTCGGATCCAACAAAATTAGTTTCGTTGAAAACGGAGCTCATTTTCAAAAATGACTATTTTTAAAGCTCTAAATAAACCCATTTAAATATTAATATATTTAAAAATAATTAAATTTAATATTAATAAATTAATATTATCGTATATATTCACATATAATATCATACAGCTCCAAAATATTCCTATCTGAATTTATAACTCGACATTTCAAATCCATATTAAATCAGTATACAATTTATACTGAAAATCCATTTATAATATAAATAAATCGTTATAAATTATAAAGGAATTCCATAGTGATTTTTAAAAAATTTGATTTGGACACAACTCACAATCTACATGACGAAATCTTGATTTATCTCTTCTAGAAATCTGATTTAAAACGGATTATGTATATTCGTTTAAAGTTTGAATCGCCCAATTACGAACTGCTGCGCCATTTCGAGCTCCATTTTAATTATAATATAATTATACGTTCAACTGTCGTTTATATAATATATTCGTCAATATAATTCAACTCTAAACTAAATTATATATTATATATGATCCAATTCACACAATATTGTGAATTCCACTATTTCCGACTATTTCAGAAATTAAATATATTATTCTATTATTTATATTAATTAAATATTCAATATTATTTAATTAAATAACCATTAATTTCTCCGAATCAACATATAAATAATAAATAAATAAATTATTTACCGTAAAAAATATGGGACGTTACATTCTTCCCCCTTTAAAATAATTTTGTCCTCGAAATTGCTAAGGTAGAAATCAAACCCTATTAACTGGGTTAAAAATTATTTGTTTACTTCTTAATTTCAGTTTCACCGAACCAATTTAATTTCAATTAAATTATTGATTTATTCTTATCAACTAAAATTTTCAAAAATCCTGAAAATTTTCTAACACCTTAAATTTTCAAAAAATTTCACCAGCACTTCCTTTGTACGACTCAGTCGGTACAACTACAACTCGCCTTTCTAGGCCTTCTCCAATCCAAAAGAAAATCAAACAACCAAGCAGCTTGCCAAACAGGCTCCTAAATCACCAAACTCATATAAAATAAACTTGTACCTTTTTATCGGGCATATCATTATATCATTCCCATCTGTTGCCAATTCTGCATATACTAATGTATCCATTCCATTTGATCACCAATCAATTTATTCTCAACCAATTATTTGCTTATATCCAAACCATAATATCATTTCAAACTCGAGTTCCATCCTCGATTCCGAACTCTTAACATACCAATTCAACAAAATTCCAGATTCCTATCTCACTATCCAATTTTTATTCTATATCTTATTTTTCGATTTGCTTTCACAAATTCTAATTAAATTTGTTTTAAATCAAACAATCCTGCGGTTTTAAACAATTTACCATATCAAAAATCAAACTTCCCTTTCAGGATTCAAAATAACTTGTTTTTCCAAAACAATTCGAAATCAATAACTTTGGTCGTAATCCATCACTTAGAAACTTGAAAATGAATACCGATGATGTCCAGATCATCATCGGAATTATTTCCCAGCAACCGAAATGAGTTCAATACTATAACATTTTCAAACTCATATTTAAACACTTCCATTTTGAAATCTATTTCAAAATACATTCACAACCCTTGTAAAACAATTTAAAATCTCCCAGGATTTTAAAATTCTCATATATTTAATCCAAATCCATTTACAGACATTTTTCACATTTCCAGAGTTTTAATTCCAATTCTAATTTTAAATTCAGATTTAATTCATCTGATTTCATATATTACAATTATATGAATTCTAATTGGTTATTTACGTAACTGTAGTGTCTCGAAATTCCGGTACCATTTGAGCTGACCAAATAACACAGTCCAACCCAAATTGCACTGGAAACCAGAAAACTAATAAAAAGAAAACAAAGGGTGAGAATAGATAAGATAGAAACTTAGAATAGAAGAAGAAGAACATACAACATTAGAGTAACACGAATCTCACAGCGGAACGAACAATATATAATAGATACATATATTTGAAATAAAATCAGTATATGTATACAATGACATTATAAGAGTACAACACTTACATCACAGCGGAAATAAACAATAGCTATAAAAATAGTATATTCGATAATCTCCTTTAACTCTATTCGAATAAACTATATTCGATTAACTCCTTTAACTCTATTCGAATAAACTATATTCGATAACTCCTTTAACTCTATTCAAATAAACTATATTCGATAACTCGTTTAACTCTATTCGAATAAACTATATTCGATTAACTCCTTTAACTCTATTCGAATAAACTATATTCGATAACTCCTTTCGAATAACTAATATTCGATAACTCCTTTCGAATAACTAATATTCGATAATCCTTTCGAATAACTAATATTCGATAACTCCCTTCGAATAACTAATATTCGATAATCCTTTCGAATAACTAATATTCGTTAATCTCTCTTCGAATACCCATATTCAATTAACTCCTTTCGAGTAACTAATATTCGATAATCCTTTCAAATAACTAATATTTGATAATCCTTTCGAATAACTAATATTCAATAACCCCCTTCTTCGAATAAACTATATTCGAATAACTCTAATCCGACTAACTCTAATTCAATTAACTCTATTTGAATAACTAATATTCGATTAACTCTATTTAATTAACTCTATTCGAATTAACTCTAATCGATTAACTCTAATACGATTAACTCTAATACGATTAACTCAAATCGATTAACTCCACTCGATTAACTCCTTTCAATTAACTCTAATCGATTAACTCTATTGGATTAACTCTATTCGATTAACTCTAATCGATTAACTCTTTTCGGATAACTATATTCGATTAACTCCTTTCGAATAAACTACATTCGAATAACTAATATTCGACTAACTCTAATTCAGTTAACTCTATTCGAATTAACTCTAATCGATTAACCCTAATACGATTAACTGTAATACGATCAACTCTTTAATATCTCGTAAATTCCCTTTTTTATAATCCTATTTATTTTCCAAATAAATATTCCTTTTATAATTTTATTTATTTAACAAATAAATATTTCCTTTTCAATTCTATTTATTTAACAAATAAATAATTCCTTTTCAATTCTATTTATTTAACAAATAAATAATTCCTTTAATAACTCCTTTGATTTTATAATTATTTTCCATTATAAAATCCTTTTTCTTTTATATATAAAATCCATTGATTTCATATAAATAATTTATTTCAAAATACACTTCGAAAATTCCCTTTTCTACATCCTTGTATTTCTTACGGTATTTAAAATACCAATTCACAATGATCGATATCATTCAAACACACATAATCAACAACATATTATATATCACATCATATATTACAATATATGAAAAACAGTAAAATAAATATTGAGGAATCTAATTGGATTCCTCCGACCTGTTTCCCTGCATCCGCAGATGTTAAACAATTCAATTAACATCAATTTCATTTCACTATGAAATATTCTGCTAAACAGAATCAACATTTGATTAACAATTTGTGTATATATATATATATATCGTTTTCTATAATTTCAACCAATATATCAGCAGTTCATTCAAACAATCAACACACAGAAATCAGTCATCATTTATCAGTTCTAAATATACGTTATAAAAATATGAACTGGTAGATTTGGTGAGTTTTACTCACATTGGACAGTTATCGTTAAATAACGAACATCGGTTGATTTGAATCAGACTAGGACAATTTATTTCGCTATAAATTGTAACAAGCTCCAGTCCACTCCCGGTCAGTTCCATTGTGTAGGCGCCGTCCATACGATCCCAACGGATCTGATCATTCACAATTCTGATAACGTATAATAAAGTTACGATATTTAGAAGTTGATATACATTAAATTAAATCTAACTTAATTAATTAAATCCATTTGGGCTTTAACCTTTCCTTGTCCGGCCCATTTCAGCCCAATACCCACCCTTCTTCCCCAAACTGATTTTCGTGACTCCGGGAAAACACAATAGCCATTAATCGCAACTTTACTCCCCATTCTCCTCCCATACCTAATCGCTTTCCAGGCCAATACCTTCAAACCTCTCCCGGCCAAATCCCAACTACCCAGTACGCATCACACAGGGCTCGCTCCTCCTTGCAACTCGCGATGCACAGAGACCCCTCACTGTAATGACCCGTAATTTGGCAGGAGAATAATTAACTTATTTAATTATTAAAAAATATCGTTTTGACAATATCGATGACCTGAATTAATTAATATTGAATATTTAATTAATATTTATAATGAATAATAAATTATAAATATCGAAATAGTAGAATTCACAATAGAGTGTGAATTGAATAGTATACGAGATGTGGTTGAGTTTCGATTTGAAATATAATAACGAATATATCGAATCGACGATAGTTGAACGTATAGTTTATAATATATTTATAAACGAGCTCGAAATGGCGCTGCAGTTCGCTATTTGGCAATTTGAACTTCAACTGAATGTACAGAGTTCGTTTTAAATCGGATTTCTTTGAAACAAGAAACGTGTGGAGCTGGTGGAGTATATTTTTCTAGCGGAAGAGAAAAATCTGGATTTCGTCGTGTAGATTTTGAGATATGTCCAAATCAAATTTTAGAATAGTCGCTATAGAATCTTTTATCGACCGTATCGGTTTATTCGATATAACTAGAGATCGGGTTTGAGTTTCGACAAGGTTCTTTTGAGAAATAGTGATAATTTAATTTTTAGAAATTTATGGTAATTTTTAATTAATTTAATAAGCAACTTTTTATTTGGAGTATTTGGCACCCTATATCGACATTTCGGGGTTTCACAATATGAGTCCATCTATCGGTATTATTACATTTATGGAACCAGAGCACATCACTCATTTAAATGGTATTTTTGTTTCTGTCCATAACTGTCCCTACATGAACAGAATATTTCATAGTGGGGTACGCTATGTTTTTAACTTAAAACAAACTAAACTGAATGGTTAACTGGTCAAACGGACTCAGAATTCAACGAAACAAGTTTCATACGAAACCTTAGGAAGAGGTCTAGTGAAACGTCAAGGCCTCATATTTTTAGGATTTTTTCTGGAATTGTTAGGAATTAGTGCTCGGTGTTTTTCATCGATATTTTCTAAGGGATTTCTACAAACGGTTTCGGAATTCGACGAAACCTGTCCCATTGTGTCCGGAATATTTTTCTATGCTAGGATTGACTTAGTTTGTCAGAAACAGAGATCGTATGTGGTCATTTTTATATGAGAATTCACGGTTAAGTAATTATATAAATATATATATAAAAATTGACCCAATTCTTTCTCTATAAATACCTACCCTCAGATAACCTAAACCATTCTCCTGAAACCGACCTTGGTTTACATTCCTTCAGCGTGGAAAAGGAAAATTCATGCTCAAACAAAAATCAAATAAAAGGGTATAAATTCCTAAATAAACATATATGTGATGGTTATACACTGCTCTTCAAATCTGATGAAGCTTGTAAGGCCTTCGATGCCTTTGTGTTTGCACAGAAAGTGTCAGGTCGGGGTTTTAACGTTGGGGCCGAGGTCGAACTCCTGGTGATGATTGGGAGGAGTACGAGGCGCTGAAACATGGGGTGGTGACTGCGGCTTGGTTATATGATTAGAGAAGGAGCGAACGTGGATAGTAGAAAGGGAAGGCAGAACTGGGAGGATGCAAAGTGGTACTCGACGTTGAGGAGTTCTACCTTAAAACGCAAGGAGCAGTACGGGTTTGACTACATGAGAGGAGGGCGGACGGATTCAGGCATTGGGGTTCGAGCTCGGGAAATGGGTGGTCGGCATGGGTGGTTTTAGATGAGAAACTTGAGGGAGTCGTTGGATTTGAGCTTCGTGAAATAAGTGGTGTACTTGGATTTCGAAATCATGTTTTGTGGAATGGCGAAAGTTCGATTGATGGCTGTCAAGTGTGGTTACTGTAGCCGCGTTTTTCATGTGAGGAAGAAGGAAATTGATTGGGTCGTGGGAAGGTAAATGGGCCGTGGGCCAAGTGTTAAGCCCCTTTGTAAAATGGGAATTTAATTAACTTATTTATTTAATTAGAAGTGTATTAACTTCGACAATGAATAACTTGGTCATACGATATCGGTTTTCAGCGAAACATGTTGCGTTGGGATCGTATGGACAAGAGCAACACAATGGAACTGACTGGAAGTGGATTTGGGGATCGTTTGGATTTAGGGCAAAATAAACAGTTTGATTCAAATCAAATAACAGTTTATCGTTCTTTAACGATGAACTGCAAATGTGAGTAAATCTCACTAACTCTGAACAGTTTATAATTTCATGTTGTATTTTAGAACTGTTAAATATTGGCTGATTGATTGTGTGTTGACTGTTTGATTGAACTACTAGTCAGTTAGTTGAATTTCTATATTGATTCTGTTTAACAGAATATATCATATGAAACTGAAAGTGAAGTTGATTTTATTGTGTAACATCTGTGGATGCAGAGAAACAGGTTGGAGGAATCCGACTGGATTCCTCAACAATTATTTTATTGTTTTCATATATTGTGATATATGATGTGATTTATAATCTGTTGTTGATTATATGTGTATGGACGATATTGGACACCGTAACTTGATATGTTAAACACCATGACATACCGGAATATTGAAAAAAGAATATTTATAAAATCAAGAGGATTTTATAAAAGAGAATATTTATAAATAGAATTTTTATTAATTGAAATATTTATAAATGGAATATTTATAAATAGAAAATACGTTTAAGTGGAATTATAAATGAAGGGAAACCTTTATAAATGGAATATTTATAAAGTGGATTATTTATTTAGAATAAATAGATAAGATACTATAACATTTATTTGTTAAATAAATAAAATATTAAATAGGGATTATTTACTTAGAAATAAATAGGAGATATTCAAAAAGGAAATAACTGCAAATCATTTTTCTTTTTGAATGGAAAGGCTTGTGTAGCGGTTTGGGGATTTTCCCGATACCCCCGATACAAAGGAGGTTATGGCGAATTTTCCGAGAATTTAAGGAGTTAGAATATTTTTAAGAATAAATTTGAAAAGGAAATCATTTTTAAAGTGGAGAACAGTTACTAAAAGTAAATCTTTATAAATGTATAGTTTAAACAGTTAGAGTTAACCAGTTATAGTTAAACAGTTAGAGTTAAATAGTTAGAGTTAAAACAAACATAGTTATTCAGGATGAGTTGCCATTTAGCACGACTGCTAGCGTAATTCGCAGGGCTGTAAATAGCCTACGGCGGTCGGATGTGTCCTGAGGGAATCAGGCGTAACCATTGTGATCGCTGCGATCTAGAGTTGAGCGAATGGAGTTAAAGAATATAGAGTTAAGCAAAATTAGAAACTGACTAGAGATTAATAAGTTGAATGGTTTCCTGAGTATCGATCTGATGTTGGTTTCGGCCTTCGGGGTTTATACTTAGGAAGTTGTTCTCTTGTTAGTTTATAGTTAGAGTCTAATAGTTGTGGAAGGATGGTGATACGTAAATAAACAATGGAAATGTTTTCCAACGTTGATAACAAATATTTTCTAAATATAGAAAATAAGGAAAACATGTATAGATATACATGATGATTGATCGATTGGCATTCAATTTGGAAATAAGATCGTTGTTTGCACACGAACATTTTTATTTGGTAGTTAAATCATCGACTATCAATGTTTTGACCATTTTACGTTGTTAATATGGAGAGTCCGGTTGGATTGTTATCCGAAGAACCACTCCGTATTGACATAAGCGTTGTGATCAAATACGATGAAGAAAATTGAAGACGAAGTAAAGTGCAAGGGCTATTGTATAAGACTTAAATAACAGTGCCTACGATGGATGTACTGAATAGTGCCTTCGGTTTGTCCAGTCTTAGGACAACTTGTATGGACGAATGTCTGACAGAGTATTCCCAACGAATCATATATGTTGATCTCTTCAACGTATTACGTTTGGTGGCGGAGGAATTCGTTTCTCTTAGCTTCATATCCGTGATACCGTTAAGGAAATCGGTAATGATTTGGTGGGTATGACGATGTGGTATTCCAAGTAAATGAAGATATGATGTGAAAAGATAAGCGTAGCTTCTAGCCTTACAACCGGTAAATGACAGAAATCGGGCAGGCAGCATGGCTAAGTCGGTCGCACCGAAGTAGGGTGTATAATCACCTATCTAGAGAATATTCATTTGTTTCTTAAATCTATCAATGCTATCCCATATATATATATATGGGAACGGTTGCTGATCCCAACCGTTGGTGATGTACATTCGATACACTCAAGCGAAATGAGTGGTCGGTCATGTGTGGCTGAGTTGCAAGATGTTCTTGTTGAACTCCAGTGTATCGTTCCTAGAGTACACTGATCGGAAGGTGGTTCCATACCTTGTCATAGTTGGAAATCCAATCATCCAATACGTGCTTGCGATTTTGATTGTATACTATATATATAGAACGTGAGATGCAAGCGTTTCTACTAGATTGATATCTATTTGTATTTAGACAACTATTGCTTTTCAAAGATGTTTGGATTCTCATAAGGGAAAAACCCGTTCCGTATGCACGGCGTGGTCTTATGAGATATCATATACCCTTTTAAATGATTTGATTTTACTCACACCAGTCCATGTTGCGTGCTTAGGCATGTGTCGCATGATAGGGGGTTCTCGCTTTTCGTTAGGTGGCGAACGGGAGACTCTTACTCCTACATGTCCCTTTGGTAGGGTTGGTTGTGAAGTCGAAAGGCTGGCCGTAAAATATGGTATTGGGGTACCAGTGTAAGCCACAGTGGGTTTTACTTGCTGCTTTGGAGGATGGGGACGGTTGCAAAGCCTACTTAAAATCCGGGTCGTTACAATTGGTATCAAAGCATAAGGTTAAGTAATTACCTTGGCTCTATGGCGTAACCCAGTAGAGATGGGATTAGTAATATCCTAGATTGAGTTGAGTGTATATATACGAGTGGACGTATTTGTTATTTAATATAAAATGATTTTTATATTGTGGAGATTCGTTGGTTGAGTGGCTTATGAATTCAGGTCGATCAGTTTGATCCACTGTATCGATAGGGGTTACTAAACACTCGAATACGATGAACCGACATAGTATGTTTTGAAAGAGGGTAAATGGAATAATTTTACCCGAATATATTTGATATAGTATATTGGTTGTTTTGGTTGTTATTATAATCGAATAAGATTATAAAAAGTGAAATAGTTATAAATAACTAATCAGAATTCATATAAGGAGAAGTATATGAAATAAGATGAAGTAAATTTGAATTTAAATCAGAGTTGGAATTAAAATAAGAAAATTTTAAGTTCCTGGGAGGTTTTGAAAACGTTTTTCAAATTTGAAAGTGATATAGTATTGAACTCACTTCGATAGCTGGAAAATAGATTCTGATGATGAATCGCGACATCATCAGTGTTCATTTTCGAGTTCTAAGTGACGGATTACTACCAAAGGTTTTGTTTTTGAAATTTTTGAGAAAACAAGTTGTTTAGAAATTCAAGGGTTTTGAATTGGCATTATGATTTCAAATTGATTTGAAATTTTACCCAGGAATTTAAGTTCTGGAATTAAAATTTAACTAATGAAGTTAAATAGATGAAGATGGTATAAATGAATAAGTAAACTGAAATTTAACGTGAACTAAGTCAAATGAAACTGAAATTGCTTAGTGAATAATCTGGAATGGAATTGAGTGATGAGTTAAGATTTGGAATTTGATATTGAGGTTCGAATGAAATTCGATTTGGATTTGAGGATATGAACTGATTGGAATTTGATTGAGATAACACTGGTATATGCTGAGTTGATAGCATATGGAAGTGGTAGAGTTGATATGCCCGACAAAAAGGTACCAGTTTATATTATATATGGGTCTGAGATTTTGATGAGCCAAATTGGCAAGCCGCTTGGCTGTTTGATTTTCTTTTGGGTTGAGAAGGCCTAGAGAGGCGTGTTGGAGTTTTACCGATAGGGCTGTATAAAGGAGGGTATGGCGGAATTTTCCGAAAATTAAAGGCGTTAGAGAATTTTCAAAATTTAGTTAGTCGGAATAAATTAATATTTTAGTCGACATTAATTGGTTCAGTTGAAACTGGAAATAAGAGGTAACAGATAAATTTTTACTCAGTAGATAGGGTCGTCCCCTACCTTAGCAATTTCGAGGACGAAATTATTTTAAGGGGGAAAGAATGTAATGACCCGTAATTTGGCAGGAGAATAATTAACTAATTTAATTATTAAAAAATATCGTTTTGACGATATCGATGACCTGAATTAATAAATATTGAATATTTAATTAATATTTATAACGAATAATAAATTATAAATATCGAAATAGTCAGAAATAGTAGAATTCACAATAGAGTGTGAATTGAATAGTATACGAGATGTGGTTGAGTTTCGATTTGAAATATAATAACGAATATATCGAATCGACGACAGTTGAACGTATAGTTTATAATATATTTATAAACGAGCTCGAAATGGCGCTGCAGTTCGCTATTTGGCGATTTGAACTTCAACAGAATGTACAGAGTTCGTTTTAAATCGGATTTCTGTGAAACAAGAAACGTGTGGAGCTGGTGGAGTATATCTTTCTAGCGGAAGAGAAAAATCTGGATTTCGTCATGTAGATTTTGAGATATGTCCAAATCAAATTTTAGAATAGTCGCAATAGAATCGTTTATCGACCGTATCGGTTTATTCGATATAATTAGAGACCGGGTTTGAATTTAGACAAGGTTCTTTTGGGAAATAGTGATAATTTAATTTTTAGAACTTTATGGTAATTTTTAATAAATTTAATAAGTAACTTTTTATTTGGAGTATTTGGCACCCTGTATCGACATTTCGGGGTTTCACAATATGAGTCCATCTACCGGTATTATTACATTTATGGGACCAGAGCACATCACTCATTTAAATGGTATTTTTGTTTCTATCCATAACTGTCCCTACGTGAACAGAATATTTCATAGTGGGGTACGCTATGTTTTTAACTTAAAACAAACTAAACTGAATGGTTAACTGGTCAAACGGACTCAGAATTCAACGAAACAAATTTCATACGAAACCTTAGGAAGAGGTCTAGTGAAACGTCAAGGCCTCATATTTTTAGGATTTTTTCTGGAATTGTTCGGAATTAATGCTCGGTGTTTTCCATCGATATTTTCTATGGGATTTTTACAAATGGTTTTGGAATTCGACAAAACCTGTCCCATTGGGTCCGGAATATTTTTCTATGCTAGGATTGACTTAGTTTGTCAGAAACAGAGATCGTATGTGGTCATTTTTATATGAGAATTCACGGTTAAGTAATTATATAAATAAATATATATAAATTGACCCAATTCTTTCTCTATAAATACCTACCCTCAGATAACCTAAACCATTCTCCTGAAACCGGCCTCGGTTTACATTCCTTCAGCATGGAAAAGGAAAATCCATGCTCAAACAAAAATCAAATAAAAGGGTATAAATTCCTAAATAAACATATATGTGATGGTTATACGTTGCTCTTCAAATCTGATGAAGCTTGTAAGGCCTTCGATGCCTTTGTGTTTGCACAGAAAGTGTCAGGTCGGGGTTTTAACGTTGGGGCCGAGGTCGAACTCCTGGTGATGACTTGGAGGAGGACGAGGTGCTGAAACATGGGGTGGTGACTGCGGCTCGGTTATATGATTAGAGAAGGAGCGAACGTGGATAGTAGAAAGGGAAGGCAGAACTGGGAGGATGCAAAGTGGTACTCGACGTTGAGGAGTTCTACCTTAAAACGCAAGGAGCAGTACGGGTTTGACTACAGGAGAGGAGGGCGGACGGATTCAGGCATTGGGGTTCGAGCTCGGGAAAAGGGTGGTCGGCATGGGCGGTTTCAGATGAGTAACTTGAGGGAGTTGTTGGATTTGAGCTTCGTGAAATAAGTGGTGTACTTGGATTTCGAAATCATGTTTTGTGGAATGGGGGAAGTTTGATTGATGGCTGTGAAGTGTGGTTCCTATAGCCGCGTTTTTCATGTGAGGAAGAAGGAAATTGATTGGGTCGTGGGGAAGGTAAATGAGCCGTGGGCCAAGAGTTAAGCCCCTTTGTAAAATGGGAATTTAATTAACTTATTTATTTAATTAGAAGTGTATTAACTTCGACAATGAATAACTTGGTCATACGATATCGGTTTTCAGCGAAACAAGTTGCGTTGGGATCGTATGGACGGGAGCAACACAGTGGAACTGACTGGAAGTGGATTTGGGGATCGTTTGGATTTAGGGCGAAATAAACTATTTGATTCAAATCAAATAACAGTTTATCATTCTTTAATGATGAACTGCAAATGTGAGTAAATCTCACTAACTCTGAACAGTTTATAATTTCATGTTGTATTTTAGAACTGTAAAATATTGGCTGATTGACTGTGTGTTGACTGTTTGATTGAACTGCTAGTCAGTTAGTTGAATTTCTATATTGATTCTGTTTAACAGAATATATCATATGAAACTGAAAGTGAAGTTGATTTTATTGTGTAACATCTGTGGATGCAGGGAAACAGGTTGGAGGAATCCGACTGGATTCCTCAACAATTATTTTATTGTTTTCATATATTGTGATATATGACGTGATTTATAATTTGTTGTTGATTATATGTGTATGGACGATATTGGACACCGTAACTTGATATGTTAAACACCGTGACATACCAGAATATTGAAAAGAGAATATTTATAAAATCAAAAGGATTTTATAAAAGAGAATATTTATAAATAGAAATATTTGTAAATGGAATATTTACAAATAGAAAATACGTTTAAGTGGAATTATAAATGAAGGGAAACCTTTGTAAATGGAATATTTATAAAGTGGATTATTTATTTAGAATAAATAGATAAGATACTATAACATGGATTATTTATTTGTTAAATAAATAAAATATTAAATAGGGATTATTTACTTAGAAATAAATAGGATATATTCAAAAAGGAAATAACTGCAAATCATTTTTCTTTTTGAATGGAAAGGCTTGTGTAGCGGTTTGGGGATTTTCCCGATGCCCCCGATACAAAGGAGGTTATGGCGAATTTTTCCGGGAATTTAAGGAGTTAGAATATTTTTAAGAATAAATTTGAAAAGGAAATCATTTGTAAAGTGAAGAACCGTTACTAAAAGTAAATCTTTATAAATGTATAGTTTAAACAGTTAGAGTTAACCAGTTAGAGTTAAACAGTTAGAGTTAATTAGTTAGAGTTAAAACAAACATAGTTATTCAGGATGAGTTGCCATTTAGCACGACTGCTAGCGTAATTCGCAGGGCTGTAAATAGCCTACAGCGGTCGGATGTTTCCTGAGGGAATCAGGCGTAACCATTGTGATCGCTGCGATCTAGAGTTGAGCGAATGGAGTTAAAGAATATAGAGTTAAGCAAAATTAGAAACTGACTAGAGATTAATAAATTGAATGGTTTCCTGAGTATCGATCTGATGTTGGTTTCGGCCTTCGGGGTTTATACTTAGGAAGTTGTTCTCTTGTTAGTTTATAGTTAGAGTCTGATAGTTGTGGAAGGATGGTGATACGTAAATAAACAATGGAAATGTTTTCCAACGTTGATAACAAATATTTTCTAAATATAGAAAATAAGGAAAACATGTATAGATATACATGATGATTGATCGATTGACATTCCATTTGGAAATAAGATCGTTGTTTGCATACGGACATTTTTATTTGGTAGTTAAATCATCGACTATCAATGTTTTGACCATTTTACGTTGTTAATATGGAGAGACTGGTTGGATTATTATCCGAAGAACCACTCCGTATTGACATAAGCGTTGTGATCAAATACGATGAAGAAAATTGAAGACGAAGTAAAGTGCAAGGGCTATTGTATAAGTCTTAGATAACAGTGCCTAAGATGGATGTACTGAATAGTGCCTTCGGTTTTTCCAGTCCCAAGACATCTTGTATGGACGAATGTATGACAGAGTATTCCCAACGAATCATATATGTTGATCTCTTCAACGTATTACGTTTGGCGGCGGAGGAATTCGTTTCTCTTAGCTTCATACCCGTGATACCGTTAAGGAAATCGGTAATGATTTGGTGGGTATGACGATGTGGAAAGATAAGTGTAGCTTCTAGCCTCAAAACTGGTAAATGACAGAAATCGGGCAGGCAACATGGCTAAGTCGGTCGCACCGAAGTAGGGTGTATAATCACCTATCTAGAGAATATTCATTTGTTTCTTAAATCTATCAATGCTGTCCCATATATATATATATATATATATATATATATATATATATATATATATATATACGGGAACGGTTGCTGATCCCAACCGTTGGTGATGTACATTCGATACACTCAAGCGAAATGAGTGGTCGGTCATGTGTGGATGAGTTGCAAGATGTTCTTGTTGAACTCCAGTGTATCGTTCCTAGAGTACACTAATCGGAAGGTGGTTCCATACCTTGTCATAGTTGGAAATCCAATCATCCAATACGTGCTTGCGATTTTGATTGTATACTATATATGTAGAACGTGAGATGCAAGCGTTTCTACTAGATTGATATCTATTTGTATTTAGACATTATTATAATATCAGAATGATATTGCTTTTCAAAGATGTTTGGATTCTCATAAGGGAAAAACCCGTTCCGTATGCATGGCGTGGTCTTATGAGATATCATATACCCTCTAAAATGATTTGAGTTTACTCACACCAGTCACATGACCGACCCGGAGTTTATTTTATTTTCCCTAAACTCTTTGGTGCCTAAATTTGTACGGGCAGTCAAGTAGTCAGGATTTACAGGTATACTTGAAGAGCTTGGAGCAGGAGGATTCAGCAGTCGATAGCTATTATTTATTCCGCTGTGATGTTATGTGTTGTACTCTGACATGGTATGTATACATAGTTATAACTTTGTATTTCAAAAGTTATGTTATATTTTATTCGTTCCGCTGTGAGATTCGTGTTACTCTGATGATGTTGTATGTTCTTCTTCTTCTTCTATTCTAAGTTTCTATCTTATCTATTCTCACCCTCTGTTTTCTTTCTATTAGTTTCCTGTTTTCCCGTTTAATTTGGGGTTGGACTTGTGTTTTTGGTCAGCTCAAATTGGACCGGATTTTCGGGTCATTACACTCACGATACTACAGTAAACGTGTGACAGTTTTTGTTGCACAAATCCATCAAACTTTGCATACCCACTCTACTCGAAGCCAAAAACTCCTCTACAGCCTCAAAAATCCACATCGATGCTTCAAAGGATTTTCGATTTTCAACCCTAGCTCACAACATAAAAACTGTAGCGAACAACTCGAATTCGAACTCAGGGAAAAAGCGTCGAGCTTCACAATTCGCATACCAGAACAAAGGTCTTCTCGCGGTGGACACAAATATATATACTAGGATTAATAGGATTTTACACTATAACAAATATACCATATTACAACAGTGGGAAAACATTGTAAAAAGTTTTTACAACAGTGGAGCCACCATCGTGTATTAAGAAGTTGTAATATACTTATATCTTTTACAATGTTTCTGCACAGTTGCAACACCGTTGTGAAATAGGGTATTTAACAACTTTTACTCACCGTTGTAATAACTTTATTACAACTTTTATTCCGCGTTGTTGTATATTCTGTTATAACATTAGAGCATAGGTATAACAACTTTTACCACCGTTGTAATAAACTTTATTACAACTTTTTTTTGCTGGTGTAACTCATATACACCTTACCAATATAAAGAATTCATATATATTAATAATAATATGATTCATATTTCAATGCAAAAAATATAATTATACGAAATCATTCATATATATTAATTAACATAATATTCGATCAACATACACATAGTACATCATCAACTAAGCCCGTCACAAAAAACATAACCGTTTCAAAATACATACATTGATCTAACACAAAAGATACATAAGCATACCCTACAAAAGCACTCTAGCTAAAGACAACGTAATTTTTATTCCAAACCACAGTTGATCCAACAGCTTCTCCAATTGTAGTCATTTCGGAATTCGGCTTCTACAAGAAAGCCTCTGAAACCTATGAAACCTATAAAGTTGAATTATGCATACAAATAAATATCTTGGTATTTTTATTCAAAAAGAAACAAAGCAAAAAAAATATCGAAAGAGTATGTAGACAAATGTGGCTGTATGAGAGAAGAAATGAACATTAAATCTTTAATGTTTAAAAAAAACACAAAAACAAGTCACCTGTTGCATAAGAACACGTCTACTATTAGAAAAAAGAACAAATAGTGTTTTTTTAAGCCAACAATATCAAATCTTACGAAGCATGCATCAAGCTACCATGAGTAAATTCTCACTTATGCTCGACTTTCTTTTTCTGGAAGAGTAAACCTGCACAATAATGTTATCAGGTTTCTTCTTATCTACTTGTATTGTTTGGTTTTCATAAAATATGCATAATATGAACCTTACTGCACACGCTCAAACTGATCCAGTGGTGTGTACAATATAAAGCTTATTACATGTATGCACAAACCAATCATAGTGTGTTCTTTCCAAGTCCCTGAAGCTGATCGACCAAAATACAAACAAGATGAAGACAAGCACTGAAATTGCTTGTTCTGTTGGACCCATCATGTTCATGGTACTGTTTAAGTTTTTGAATACTGTATTTTCATCCTGATAGGTGGAGTTTAAGCTAGTTGGATGTGAAAAATCCTGTAGTGGATTAGGATAAAGGCAAAAAGGATTATACAATCCTGCAATATTCAGATCTTTTTACTATGTTTGTCTTGCAGATTTGGAAGCATGCCTACCGGATGGGAACGTTTCAAGGAAGCGATTCATGAGTTCAAGGAGTTTTGCCATTAGTTTTAGGATTTTGATATGCTATGGTTATTAGGACAAAAGTTCTCTAGTCGACAGAAAACTGACTATTGCATATAATTTCACTAAGAATAACCAAAATATAACGTAGGTTTGACAGCAATTATCCACCAAGAGCGAATGAAATTTGTTCACTTTGACTAGTGCAAAACAAAACACAAGTTTTGGTTATTTTATAGGCAGTGATAACATTTAGAAGATATTTTGTTACCAAATATTGCAGGTAAGAAACGGTATTTGATTCATATTATGTGAATGAACAAAATTTCGCTATGTTGTGCTAGTGGCTGCTGCTTACCTCAATAATTAGGAAAGCAAGAGAAACTTTAATATTTCAGTAGTTTCAATGCCTTTGTTCTTGTAAAACCACTTGAAAGCTATAACAAAAGATCGTGATAAACAAGCATTTACACCTAAACAGGTAATTCTATCATCGATATTAAAGTAAATAACCAAAAAACAGAGTATAATTGTGCTGCTGCTTACCTAAACTGGAAATCTCCCACTCCGGAAACATGCACCTACACATCTGAAGATCAAAAACACAATTATGATACAACGATTCAAACATATTTTAAACAGCATGCTCCTACACTAAAAAATAAAATGTTTTAAGTACTTCATCTCCTCAAATTTAAAACATGCAACCTGCACAGTACTGCACAAGGCAATGTAACACCACAAATGTCAACCGAACTAAAATAACCTGAGCTACAACCTTTCAATGAACCAAAAAGCATGGGAGGAGAAGGTACCGATTGTTAATGATGCAACACCTACCAAAACACAGCAAATTACTGTAGCGAGCTATCACCTGTTTTGATGGTGAAAGAGGTGGTGCCCAACATTAAAGGGAATAGCTAGCATCTTCGAACAACTCCACAAGACCAAATGGCTTAGTTCCAACAAAACAAATCGGCAGTACAACCAAACACGATGAAGCTGCAAACCCAAGAATTTCGATCTCACAGTGTACACCAGTTCACGCCAGAAAACACCGTACGAAATCCCCTCGATGACCGCCATGTTGCCTCGAAATCGTTTCCCTAGGGCTGCTGCCCAAAACCCTTGTTTGTGAGAATCGAACGCAAATTAAAAATGCTACCTGATTTGTAATCGATTTTTAAAAGTGGTGTTCTTTTTTTTCGTTATTTAGAGAAGAAGGAGGATGGGCATTGAAATGAGAAGACGCGATACAAAATTGAGAAATTAAGGATTTGGGATGATTTACTGAGGCATGACTTCGTTTGGTTTGAGGGAAGAAAGTGAGTCCATTTTGATTTTTGGGCAAAGAAGAAGATAAGAGGTCGTGAAAATTTAGCGCGTGAGTTATTTTGGAGCTAAATTTTCCAACTTCCCGCTTCCTCCCTCAGGTTTCCTGCCACACGCCATTAATTTTCTTGGTTCACAGCACAAAATTGATAGAAATAAATATTATAATTTATAATTAATAAGTAAAAATTTATATTAAATGTAATATGAATTTCTTGAGAACTATTTTTTTTACTAAAGTACTAAATATTACTTTTTAGTTATTATTACTTTTTAATTCTATGTTATAATTTAATATTAATTATAAAATAGTAATTAATTTTTTATTGTATTAATTAATGAATATTAGTTACTAATATGAATTATTTCATATTTCCAATTATTATTATTTAAAGGTGATTATTATTTTTAATTAACTATTTAAATAGTAAGTATTAAATTAATCAATTAATTATTGAAACAAACAAACAAAAAATACTTATTTAAAATAAACATATATTACAACTGAAAAAAGGAAGATTGTCATAGACATCCATTATAACTAGCAATAAAATAGTAGTAAAAATTGGCAGTTATTACAACTGCCATAGAAGAAAAGTTGTAATAGACATCTATTACAACTTCTGCAATATAAGAGTAGTTGAAAATACAGTTATTACAACTTTTTGAAAAATACCGTTGTAAAAAACCTTTATTACAACTGTGATTTTCTGACCATTGTAAAATTACAGTTGTAATATGGTGTTTTTATTGTAGTGTTACTGAGTTTGTTTTGGATTTTATCCTCTGGTTTTGCTCACGAATAAAACAACGGCGGATTTTATGTTGACCAGAAGGAGTGAAGTATTAGGGTTAGAGAGGAGTTAGTGAATATTTATAGGAAAAATAAAGTATTTTATTTTATTTTTAACAGATTATTTAATTCAATTATAATCAACTACTGTTTGTGATTACCATTTAAAAATTCTTACGATCACATACAATAACCAAATTCGATGAAAATGGACAGGCAGCTACAGTTCGACATTACAGACTCAATGAAAGTGGTTTCGTTGAATTCCGACTCCGTTTGCTTACACAGCGTATTTTTTAACAGTCAAAATACTGATTATTTTTCACATTAAAAATCCGTATGGCCACATACTGACTCTAAAATTCACAAAACTTGAAATCTAGCAATAATATAATATTGTGGATCCAAGAAAATTAGTTTCTTCGAAAACGGAGGTCATTTGCAAAACTGGCTAATTTTAAAGCTCTAAATAACACATTTAAATATATACATATATTTAAAAATAATTAAATTAAATATTTAAAAATAAATATTATTGTATATGTTCCCATAGAATATCACACAGCTCTGTATCGGGATTTATAACTCGATATTCCGAATCCAGTGTTACATCGATATTCGATTTATATTGAAAAATCCTTTTATAATATAAATAAATCGCTATAATTTATAAAGGAATTCCATAGCGACTTTTCGAAAGTTTGATTTGGACATAAATCAAAATCTACACAATGAAATACTGATTTTTCTCTTCCATTAGAAAAATATACTTCACCAGCTCCGAATGTTTCTTGTTTCACAGAAATCCGATTTAAAACGGACCCTGTATATTCAATTGAAGCTCAAATCACCAAATAACGAACTGCCGCGCCATTTCAAGCTCGATTATAATTATATTATAATTCATACGTTCAAACTGTCGTTATTTAAATATATTCGTTAATATAATTCAATTTCAAACTGAATATATATTTTGAATTGTCCAATTCACACAATATTGCCAATTATACTATTTTCAACTATTTCACAAATTAAATATATTATTTAATTATTATATTTAATTAAATATTCAATAATATTTAGTTAAACAACCATATAAATCTCTAAACCATTATTTAAATAATTAAAGAAATTAATTATATATCACTGAAAATACGGGTTGTTACATTCTTCCCCCTTAAAATAATTTCGCTCACGAAATTGCTAAGGTAGAAAACAAACCCTATTAACTAGATTAAAAATTATTTGTACCTCTTAACTTCAGTTTCAATATACCAATTAATTTCAATTAAAATATTAATTTGTTTCTATTACGGAAATTTTCAAAAATTTTGAAAATTTTCTAACACCCGAAAATTTTGAAATATTTCGCCAGCACCTTCTTTGTACTGGTCAATCTGTACAACTACAACTCGCCTCTCTAGGCCTTCTCCAATCAAAAGAAAATCAAATAGCCAAGCGGCTTGCCAATTCGGCTCATCAAAATCTCATACCCAATTAGAATATAAACTTGTACCTTTTTGTCGGTGTAACGACCTAGGGATTTTCGGCCCAAAAATCAACATAAATACCCTTTACCATACTCATGACGACCTTCCAAACAACAAAAACACTGGAACGTATATAGAAATAAATTAGAGGGTGAGATAAGAAAGAAAGAAAGTCAGAATAGAAGAAGAAGAAGAATCAACACAGAGTCTCACATCACAGCGGAACAGAATATAATACAGAATAAACCTTTACTAAAAGCATTAAAATACTTACAATATCATAGTACAACACACATCTGGACAGTTTTGATAATCTGTCCTCATATACACAGTGGAATAAATACTAGATTTCATATGTCTGAACATCTCCAGCTCGTCTCTGGACTTCTCAGTACCTAATAACCTATACCTGTACACCCCGGGCTAACCCGAGCATTTACAAAACCTGGGTCAGTCTGGTGAACCAGAGTGAGAAAAACTCGCACAACAATTAAGGGTATCATACAACTTGATTTTAAAGTTAAAATCCTTTCGAATGAAAAAGATAATCGTAAGACCAATCCACACATAAACACGGACGGTTTTTACCTTACGATAACCCAAACAGTTTTCTAAATCAATATCTTTTTTGATATTATAGTAGTGTCTAAATACAAGTTAATTTCAATCTATGGAACGCTTGCATCTCACGCTCCACGTATATATATACAAACAAAACCATGGGCACTTATTGGAGATTGGATTCCAACCATGACAAGGTATGGGACCACCTGCCGATCGTGTATCTCTAGAGGCGAATACATTGGGTTCAACAAGAACGTCTTGCAACCCGACGCTCACATGACCGACCACTCATTTCACTTGAGTGTATCGAATGTATATCACCAACGGTTGGACTCAAACCATCGTTTCCCGATAAGGGACAACATCGAAATAGATTCAAGAATGAAATGGATTTTCTCTAGATAGGTGATTATACACCCTAATGGGAGCGACCCACATAGCCATGCTGCCTGCCCGATTTTTGTCATCTCCTGGTTGATGAGGCTTAATGTCAGAACACATCTGATCATCATACACTTTGAATGCCACATCGTCAGATCCGCCAAATCACTAATTGACGTCCACAAAAATATTTTGGTCGTTAAGCTAGAGAGGCGCCCCTCTCCTCTACTAACAGATACGTTTGTAAAAATCAACGTACGTGACTCTTAAGAACTACTCTGTCAGACATACGTCCATACAAATCATCCAGAAACAGGATGAACCGAAGGTACTCTCCTACTGCATCTAGTATAGGAATCACCCCATGGATCAGTAGCGATAGTCCTTGCACTCCACAGATTCCAACCACGACAGAACCCCAGTATATCTCCGGTGCGAATCGGAGATTGTAAGTGGTCCTTCCGCTTTATGAAGATCTATGGTCTTCAAGTGCTCCATCTCGATCGTCGTCTGATCTTTCTAGATATTCGTATTCGTTGGTCGGAATGGTTTTCGAATATACAATCGATCCTGGTCTTTCCATACCAACAATCGTCAAGGTCAGACTTGATAGTCGGTTATTTAACTATCTAGTAAACATCCATGAAATCAAAAAAATAGATTCACTGGTCTGGTACTCAGCATCACTTGGTTTTTAAAATAAATAAAACTTGAATATTCAAATATTTGGAAAAAAATTTGACTTATTACCTTAATATACTTATATTCACAAAAACATTTCATTTTGGTATAACGATAATTAATATTCCATTTCTATCATTTATTATAATATTTCCTTTATTATAACTGAGAAATCATTTCAATCCATTATTTGATGTTACGCCAACTCTTTTGTTTTCATTACTCGGAAAAATATCAAATCCTTTTCGTATAGAATAAATCATTCTATATCTTACTCCTTTATCTTTCGAAATTATCACCAATTCCCTTTTAATTCCGTTACTAGGAAAAATATCATTCCATATCATTTCCGCTACTTTGGAAATCTTAACATACATTCTCGCAAATTACCAACTCGTATCATTCTTGGATAGTCCCGAAGTCGTTCAAGTTGGGGTATTTTAATTACCTCTCAGACCTTGATCAACAACGTTCTTCCCTTCAGATAAATACGAGTTGTAATTCAAAAATCCTATCCTATTTCCAACCTTGTTTACCAAGTCCACATTTAAGTCCCTTCCTTGGGAAATATCCTTTTAATTCTTTTGGTTTAACTCAATTCCATTATTGGGTATTTCCAATTTAAAACGACATTTAAACTCATATTCCATTATAAACTTAGTTTATAAATTTCAGGTTTAACATAAACCCTTTACAACTTCACCTTCCTTTACTTAACTCAAACGTTAAGTAAAACTCTTCATTTAAACTAGGTATTTGCTTAAACCTCTTATTTCTTTATTTTAAGACTCGAGCTCAAATAGGAAAACTCATCCCTTAGCCTCTTTCCCACACCCGACTACATTCCATTTCAAATAGGGTTTACTAATTGTATTTTTTTAGTGATTACCCTAACCACTCATTTATTTCGAAATTTATCATTTCAAATAAATTAACTCCTTTATTTCCTAGAATAAATAATAGAAAATCTTACTAGGATTAACCAATTATTCACTTAGTTACTTCACTAAGGAAAGGTCAAACTTTAAATGGTCGACTCCGTCAATACGAACATGCTTAACTTTCTAACCAATCCCATTAAATTCCTCTTTTAAATTAATTAAAATATAATTAATTTAAATAACCTTAATTAATCTTTCACGATTAACCAAATATTTAACCTCTGGTTTATCTCATTTGTTTTATCGTTACATATAACTTTACTAAATAAATAATTAATATTTATTCCATTTTTAATAACTTTTATTTAAAATAACAGCTTTCAAAACTTATTCCAGTTATAAAACATATTTATAACTTCACTCTGTCGACTTACAGTCGATTAAATCCATATTTAAAAATCGATTGATTTCTCGACCAGGTGATGCTAATTACCCAACCCATCCTATCCATTTGATCCATATCAGAATAAATATTGAAATGCGGTTCAGCCGTCAACCATAATAATCAATCAATTAATGGCCAATTTCAAACCATTCAAACAATTCCAGCACGTTTATAAATGTGATCAGTCAAGGGAAATTCCCTTGTTCGGGTCAAATCAAAACGATTGGTATCTCCTCTGAAATTAAACGATCGTTTAATTTCCAGTAATTTAATCAATGATTATAAAACAGGCAAATAGTCAAACACTAATAATCAGAACACGAAAAATAAAAACCCAATTTATATAAAATATAAATGGGAAGAGCTGAGTGAGTTTAACTCACCTCGATTTGAATCTGTCGATCAACAGTCTGTTTTAATCAAATTAAACTGACGTTTAATTCGAATAAATTTCCAGTTACTTCAGATCCGGACTAGACCCGCTCCATCTCGAAGTACTCGTCTCCATGGTCCCAACGCAACTGACCGCGCCAAAATCTGACATCGTATTATCGAGAAATCGCATAACGAAATTCATAAAATAATTTAATTAATCAAACATGGATTTTCCTTTGAATTTAAGGTTGGGCTTTACCTTCAAACCGCCGGCCCAATCAAAAAATCCGACCCGCTATCACCTTAAAAACCCTTATCCATTCCTTTTCCTTCAATTCGATCAGCCGCCTCACCACAATTTATCTCAAAACCGAAATCACAGAAACCCTAGTTCCTAATTCTCCTTTTCTGATTTCAGCAACCGATCCGAATTTATGGCTTCGCCCTCCCTCTTCCTTCCTTCGATCCATCTTCTCTCTGTCCTCCCCTCGCTCTCTACTTCAATACCCCCCTGTAAATCCCTCGTCGAGCAAACATGGTAGCTGCTGGGGTTTGTTTTCATATCCACCACCGCAGATCAGCACGAAACAACGCTGGACCTCCCTAGGTCTTCAAGCAAATCGGAGAATTCGTCACCAAGTCGAAGCGCTCCCCCGAGCTTCTAAAAAATGAAGCAACTCCCTACCACATCCATCACAAATCCAAACGACGTCCGAACCCTAGCAGCAGATAAGTCTTCAACTCATCATATTTTTTTTCTCTTACTGTAATTTTGTTTGAAATTTTCCTGGTGGTTCCGAACCATTTCTGGTTTACTATGTTAGTTCGGTTGTGTTTGGGATGGTGAAATACTTTGTGTGATAGCGTATTTATAGTGGTGGATGATAGGATAGAATCACTGTCACAATCGCATTGTTATTTCAGTCACAATTCAAATCTATAGGTTAGATTATGGTTCGGATTTCGTATATGATTTTCATATTTGTTCGAAAAGGATTTTGATTGAAATTGGATAGTTTTAGATAGCTGTGAGCTATGTATTGTCACTTCTATCAGCGATGCATTGTAGATTTTTCTGTTCGGACTTTTAAAATGTATGAACAGTCTTGTTATGAATTTATTCCACCCAAGATATGCACCAGTCCTTGGATTTTGTTCGGATTTAAAAATACGAAAACAGTGAGGAGGTTTACTGTATACATACATGTGAATCTACTGTTTTGATGGGAATATGTACTACTTCTAACCATAATTTTTTCTTTTCCCTTTCTTTTTCAGATCCAACTAACCGAGGTGATGGATCAATGGTTCTTGAAAAAGAAAAACCCGCTGATGTTAAAAAAAATGAAATCCTTTTTGGTGATGAAAATCCTGTATTGTCTCGTCTCTTAGCTGTTGATAATTTCTGCCTTACAGTAATCTTGGTACATGATATGGTGCAGGGTATTTGTGGTGAAAAATCTTGAGTATTCAGCTTTTCAGTGGATCTGTATATGAAGTTGTATAAATATATACATATGTACTTTTGTTTGGTGTTGTCAAGAAAAATATGTGGATTTGTATAATCCGTTTTGGTCTTCTCAGATCTTCTATACGATAAAGTCTTGGGTGTGTGTTATATTTTCTCCTGAATGCTTTCTTTGTTCACATTTCTTCAATGTATGTATTTTATTTTATTGTTCTGTATGTATAACATATGTGCTATTCCCTCTACTGTTCATTTTTCTTGTTTTATCTAGCTGTTTCAATTGATGTTATATATATATACTATATTCCTTTCTCTTCTTTTAGATTTACAATGTTCATATGACATTTCGCTACTCTGGTTACATTTGCATGGTATTTGGAGCAACAACTTTGTTTCTAACGAATTGGTAAACCATTTATCTATGTCCCGAACGATTATCAAACCAGCGATGATGAACACTTGTGCCAATTGTTA
Organism: Allium sativum; assembly: GCA_030737875.1. Taxonomy (NCBI): domain Eukaryota; kingdom Viridiplantae; phylum Streptophyta; class Magnoliopsida; order Asparagales; family Amaryllidaceae; genus Allium; species Allium sativum. The sequence goes on from CM060909.1 coordinate 100,152,437, forward strand.
AAGAATTAGTAGCATTGTCTAGTAAGAGAATGTAAGGGTTTATTCATTTGATTTAATACGGTATTAAATTCTATCTCTAATTACCACTTCAAATTCAACCAATAATGGGATTATAACTCGTCGCTATTAATTTCAAGCTAAACGCTATTCTAATATACAGAAATTCCTTAAATAAATTAAATAAATGACAAAATTTATAAACGATTCCCATAGCGACTATTTTAAAATTTGAATTGGACGTAACTTGAAATCTATAAGCTGAAATCTCGATTTTTCTCTTTCATTAGAAAAATATAATTGAACTGCTTCAAACGTGTCATGTTTCACAGAAATCCGACTTATATCGGATCATGTATATCCAGTTAAAGTTCAAATCGAAAATTTCGAACTATCGCGTCGTTTTCTAGCTCGTTTTAATTAATATATAAATATATATATTCGAATTCTATTTTAACTAAATAAATTCGATTAAAAATCTATTATATTTCAAATATAATATATAAAATGATTTAAATATTCGATTTTAAATCACCGAAAAATCTAGGACGTTACATTCGGGCATATCATTCCATCTTTCATATCTGCTACTAATTCAACATATACAAATGTTATCCCAATCAAACTCAAATTACTTTTATCTCCAACACAACCATTCGCTTATCCAAGCCAAATGTAACGACCCAGAAAATCTGAACCAATTTAAAAATTTTAAATTGGCTAAAATAATGGATTTTAAATATTTAAAATAAATATTTTAAATAATAGCAATGAAAACGGAGTTTGAATCGACATTTGAAAACGAATATAATTAATTATAATTATAAACAAGGCCTGAAATGGCGCTGTAGTTTCAAAAATTGAATCCAAACTTTGTCGGACTTTACTGGGTGCAAAACAAAACGGATTTTAGTGAAACCAAAAATATTTAAATCTGTTAGTGAATACCTTTCTAACGAATCTGAAAAATCGAATTTTCATAGCGGAAAGCAAAAGTTATGGCCGAATGAATTTCCAGAAAGGTCGCTATGGAATTTATATAGCCCGTGAAATTGGCCATTTTGCATACGACCTCGGAATTCGACGAAACCACTTTTGTTGGATCCGGGATGTGAAGTTATTGCTAGGTTTCAAATTTCATAATTTTTGAAGCTAATATGTGAGAGTGGCAAAGGAAAACGTGTTTCGGTCAATTATAGTTAAATTGGATCGACCAGAAATGGGCCTTATTGCAAATGGTCTCAGAATTCGACGAAACTAGTTTTGTTGGGACCGTATCGTCAAAACATAGCTAGATTTATTTTTCTGGAATTTTTCGAATCAGTTTGTGGCCCTGGCAAATTGAAATGCACGTTCAAATCAAATATTGAATGTTTTATATTTTAATTTGATGGAAAACTGACTGAAACAGTCGAATGGGCCTACGAAACATATCCCATTGTGTTCGGAATGTTGGTAAAATGCTAGGGGCGACAGTCGTTGGGTTTGAATTGGCGTTCGTCTGTGACAAGGGGTATTTTAGATATTTTAAAAATTATAAAATAAAATAAAAAATCCTATTGGCCCATATCTTTTCTCTCCCCGATCCACCAATCGCGCAAGCGGAACATACCTCCAATCTTCTCTCCTCTTTTTCTTTCCGATCTCTCAATGAAATCACGCCATTTTGGACTCATTTCGAAGATCTAGTCCTCCTCTACGCATCCATATAAGATTGGGAAATTATCGTGGCGTATTTCTCTGGAATTTCCTCCTCGAAGTCAGCAGAGTCGGAGCGTCGCCGCCGCTATATCTCGCCACCGAACGGGATGTGGGTCCCATCGATCTGCGCGCCGCTTGGAGGTCTCCGACGTGGTGCAAATGGATCTCAACATCGAGCAACGGTCAGAGCGCAAATTTAAACCCTAGTTTTGAACAGGTATGAAAACATACGGCTGTTTATTTTCGGAAGTGATTTCAACATCTTTAAAGTGTCGCAAAACATGAATATCTTGTAAAATTCATATCTTTTTCGCTTCTAATCGAAATTCAATGAAACAAGAGACAGTGGACTCGTGTGGACGTCTTCTACATTCTAGAAGAGACCGCATATTTTTCTGAGCCTTCTGCTATTTTTGGTGGAGTGGAACCCAATGTGAGATTTCTAATTTATAAACGATATGGAAAACGACGCTGTATAAATTATATAGTCGATGTATGAGTTATATAAGCGTTGTACACCTCATGTATAAGCGTTTTATAAGTTGTACGTTCGATGTATAAGTTGTATATGCGTTGTAAAAATTATATATGCGTTGAAATAGAAGTGAATTGCTATATATATATATATATATATATATATATATATATACGCCCCTCGTCCACAAACCATGGACGATATTTATTGGTTGTGATTGGTGTGAAAATTGATTGATAGAGAATGGTTGTTTGGGATTGTTTGCGGTTGATATTGATTGATTGTGGTTGAAAAATACCCGTTTGTGGTTGAGAAATATTTGGTTGAAACCACATAGGATTAGTTTGTGGAAATGAAATAAATATATACATGCCGCCTGCGTGCGAACTAGATGCATGATCCCCATTGTCAAAAACCGCGAGGTTTTAAGGTAGAGCGAGGAGCCGTACTAGGGACGGTCCCGGTTTTAACTACCCTGCCGTTATGCTGCCGAAATTTTGAATAATATTCATGTGTTTGAATTATTTTCATTTGCTGAAACTATATTTATTCGTTGAATAAAAAACCTTCATGTGTTGAATCGATATTCATTCGTTGAATTGAAATTCATGTGTTGAATGGTATTCGTGTTTTAAATATAAAAATCACATTTTTTATCTGTATATATAAACTATAGAAAACCTTCATGTGTTGAATCGATATTCATTCTTTGAATTGAAATTCATGTGTTGAAGGGTATTCATATTTTGAAAGAAATTGTTTTATAATAAAAATCCCAATTTTAACATCAATATGAAAAATATAAAATAATAGTGTTTTGAAATAAATTATTTTACAATAAAAATCACATTTTTATTATATGCATGAATTGTTGAAATGTGAAGTGTTAAAAATAGCAACTCGTTCAAATAAATATGCATGAGTTGAAATATTCATTAATTAGCTAATGATGTGATTCTTACCTATGCATGCAAAATTAGAATGAACGGTGTTTTTAAACCAAATGGAATCAAATATGAAGTTGAATGGAAAATGATAAGTGATAAGGACTGTATATATGTACATGCATATTTATTGAACAGGTTATAGCAAAAGGGGCTAGAGAAGAGGAATAAAATTTTGTGCCCGACAAATAGGTACACATTTACTGTTATGTTTGGGTGATGATTTTATGAGCCTGTTGGCTAGCCGCTTGGCTTTTCCTTTTTGTTTTTGACATGAGACGCCCGTGTGGCTATTTGGGAATTTTCCCAGCCCCTCCCGTACAAAGGAGGTTATGGCGAAATTTTCCAAAATTTAAAGGCGTTAGTGAAATATTTGAAGTGAAAACGATATTGAAATTGTTGGATGAACTATATTTATATAAACATATAAATATAAATAAAATTAAAACGAAACGTGGCCGTGCAGTTCGTGTTTTGAAACCGTGATTTCAAACAACTAGTGCGGGAAATCCGACCATTGGATTTTCCCGAAACCGCAACCGTTGGGTTCGCTTTGGAAAAATCTTTCCAATGGCACCAACTTTGTAAAAATCCAACGGTTGGATTGTCTGGAATGTTTAATTCAAATCTGAAGAAAAACAGCGCCAGATTCGATTATATTTATATATATATATAAACATAATTATATTTAATCGAATAACGACGCTGTAGTTCGTATTTTGAAATCGAAACTTCAAATGATTATACCGGGAGATCCGACCGTCGTATTTTCCCGAAACTGGAACCGTTGGATTCGTTTTGAAAAGATCTTTCTAATGATGTAAATTTTGTGAAGATCCAACGGTTAGATTTTCAGATATGTGTAAATCAAATCTGAAGAAAAACAGCGCCACGGTCGCGTTATGGCCCGAAGCGTCGTTTTGAATATATTGGCTATTTTATAATAAATAAAAATAACGATAAATCATTATAAAATATTATAAACGATATGGATGTGATTTAGAAATTAACTGAAGGTTGGCTAAGTCGAATGGTTTCCTGGATGTTGATCTGATGTTGGTTTCGGCCTTCGGGGTTAATATTTGGGAAATCGTTCTCTTACTGATTGACGGTTAGTGACTAATGAATTGAAATGATGCGTGTGTAGTTTAGTGTTGCACTTGTTTATTATATACGCAAGTTGTTCAGAAAGACCGTGTTTATCCCATTCTGAACAACTGAATCGACGATAGGTAATCGAAGATGAAGACGGTGGTCGAAGACCGGAGATCTTCACCTCGTCCGGATGGTAACCGAGGTCCTGATTGGTAGGCATCCCGAAATATGGATAATGAGTGGTGATCGTCCAGACGTACGTGGTGATCGATGGGTTTGCGAGGTATTTAGTGCCTCCGGTTTCGTTCAGACCCAGAACGGACTTGTAAATGGACTGTGTGTCTGACATTGGATTTTATTTTGTGTTGATTGATCACTGTTGAATATACATCTGTTTGGCGGCGGAGAATTTATTCTTTTGCTTAACTCCCTTCTCTGAAATGCACGAGCTCAGAGGTTGTATATCGATGGACATCAGTCGCATGGCATAAATTGCTAATGTGGCATGCCTAAGTGGCAAATGATCAAGGCTTCTGTTGAAAAGCAAAGTCTTGTGGTGATGATCAAAGCACCGCCAGTGTGGAGTAGCTTTGTGTATGATGTGAATTCGCGAGCCTTACACCTCGGTATGAACCAGAAACGGGAGAAGGAGCCCAGGGAGGGCATGCGTTTCTTTCTAGATAGGGTGGTGTCAGTGACCTACCAGCCCTGACATTTATATACTTTTCACCTATGTGGTTGTTGCTGTTGCGAGGCGCCTCGGTTTGATCGGACGATCCGGGTCCGATGGAGTCATTCGTTGGCTCGTTTACGCCGCAAAGGGCGGGGAAACGTATTGTTCAGGCATAATAATCCACATCGGTGGACCGGCCCTGACGATCCAAGGGGCAGTTGCGGCTGTTCCGAAGACATGGGCTAGATTGTCTCGAAGTTGGTAAGGACTATCTTTTTCCTTGGTTCATGACGGAAATCCAATTTCCAAATACGACATCGTGCGGTTTTGATTGTATTGATATTTGACGACATAGTGGCATGGGACGCTCATGTCGTCTATGATTGATAGTTATGATTTGAAATTGTTTTCAAAACATATAAACACTTGCAATAATATCAAATGCCTTTGTTTTATTCGTATCAAGCATATCTTGTCCGTTATAAGGTAAAAACTCTATCCTCCGGTTTGCGTTGCATTGTGTGATGGGAACTGAGTCTTATAATGGCTTCATTTTTATAAAATGCATTGCGTTGTTTAAAAGAAAGATTTGTTTTAAAGCACTGGCAATCCAATGGAGTAAACCCGTTCCACGAAAGTGGCGTGGTCCTGTGATTAGCCAAATTATATATGTGTTGAGTAGATTTCTCATACCAGTCCCATGACTGACTCGTAGTTTGTTTCAATTTCAAACTCGGGTGCCCCTTTTTTCTACACGGGCAACCTTGTATTCAGGTTTAGCTGGTTCTTTCTGGATAGCTGGAGCTGAAGATGGATTCTATTATTTATCTCTTTTTATGCTGTTCAACTCCTATTGTACATATTTGGTTTGTTTTCCGCTGTAGACATTTATGTATAGCTGAACTGTATTTGTACTAAGTAAGATCTTGCATACTGTAACTCTGATGATTACTTTTATCCAGTGTATTCTATTGTACATAATCTGGTGTATTTATTTATTTCTGTTCTGCTATTATCTGTTTATGTGTTATACTCCACGGATTACCCTTGCTGCCGTGAGTACGGGGTTTGGGGACGTCTCATTTGGTATCAGAGCTTTGGTTAAGCTTAGTGCTGGAATATAACATATTAACGAACTCGTCAGAAATAAAACCAGTAGTGTTCTAGGACGGGTAACTCTATACAGATAGGATCAGTAATATCCTAGTATGAGTGAAGCGGAATGAAATTACACCTCGATAGACACATTTACATTTGAAGTATGTGTTTCTATATTTTAAAATACCTTTTCTGTGACCTGACACTTGATCTGCCATTTGCAGAAGTACTAGAAAATGAGTGTTAGAAACAAGGAATGTAGAACCGGATATTGAAGCTCTATTTATGAAATATAGAAATCTAGGTGGAAAACCCTTCTCGGGCGAAGAATCTATTATGAGAACACAAGCTTGGATTCGTTCGGCTGAGAAAATCTTTGAAGCATTAAAGCTGAGGGATAACCAGAAAAGATTACTGGCCTCCTCGGCACTCGAAGACGAAGCTTTGTTCTGGTGGGATTCGGTTATAGAGAATAATCCAGAAGGTGATATCACCTGGGATAGATTCAAAGTGATTTTCCTGGAAAGATTTACTCCTCCCGAAGCGACTGAGCGATTATGCGATGAATTTTCTTATCTGATACAAGGTGATATGACTATCCCAGAATATCATAAGAAATTCAACGAACTTTCTCACTTTGCTCCCCATCTAATTCAGAATAGGAAGAGAAAGAATCTGAGATTTATTTACGGGCTTCAAAGGAAATATCAGAATAAAGTAATGGGGCATGTGAAGCTCCCTTTTTCAGAAATGATTTATATGGCTTATCAGTATGAAGATCTCCATAAGAAAGGCATGTTGCGCGACGAGGTGGAAGTCAGCTCTAGCGATAAGGTTGAATCTGAAACTGATCGTCCTGAGGCCCGTGCAAAGTCGAATGTCAGTAGGAAGCCCAGTGCCAAGAGAAAAAGGGCTGAATCTGAAAAAGAACCGGCAACGACTGCCACATGCTCAAACTACAATCAAAAGGGTCATTTGTCCAGAAAATGTAAGTCCTTGAAATTGCAAAAGAAGGAGGGATCTAAATCAAAGAACAAGGTTAAAGAAAATAGAAAGTGTAATCTTTGTCATCAAGCTGGTCACATAAAGCAAGACTGCTGGCTGTCGAAAAAGACCAATGAGGCTCAGGTAAATGAAGTGGCAGAAACCTCAGCACCCTCAGATAGGCAGGGAAGGTCTGATGTTTTAGAAGGCACGCTTAATGTCAAAAATGTTCCAGTTAAAGTACTGTTTGACACTGGCATGTCACGAAGCTTATTTCAAAGAATGCAGTTAGGAAGTTGGATTTGAAATTGAGAAAACTCAAAGAACCAATGACTGTCCAAAATCTGGTTGGGGGTTCCATCGATCTCAGTTGGGTTTGTGCAGTACCTGTCTCTTTTTCCTGCTATAAATTCCCTACTATCTCCATCGTCATGAATTTTAAGGAGTTTGATCTTATATTGGGGTTGGATTGGCTAACCAAATATGAAGCTGAGGTTAGATGCGCCGAGAGAGTGGTTAAAGCAAGGGCCAAATCGGGGAATTATATAACCATACCTTGTGAAGGCCCGACATCAAATAGAAAGGACTTCTGGGAAGCTTTGAATGTTTCTCCAGCCCAAATAGAAAATATCCCTGAAGTCACAGAGAATATTCCTGACCTTATCAAAGACATTCCTGTCGTCAAGAATTATGCGGATGTGTTCGAAGAAGTTGTTCGCTTACCTCCGCAGAGAGAAATAGATTTCAAAATTGCTTTAATTACGAATGCAAGGCCGGTAGTTCACGCTATTCGAAGAATGTCCTTGAAAGAGAAGGAGGAATTAGACAATCAAACACGACAGCTAGTATGGAAGGGTCTAATTAGGCCCAGTTTCTCTGATTGGGGAGCAATAGTGGTGTTTGTCCCAAAATCTGACGGTACTCTACGTCTATGTGTGGATTATCGTGATCTGAACAAACAGACGATAAAGAACAAATATCCATTTCCGCGGATTGATGATTTGTTAAATGGAGCACAAGTATTTTCACGAATGGACCTAGCTACAGGCTTCCATCAACTTCGAATCGCCGAAGAGTGTGTTCCAATGACAGCATTCAGAGGTCCCGACTTATTCTACGAGTGGTTAGTAATGCCGTTCGGCTTATGTAACGCTCCAGCTTACTTCGTCGATCTGATGAATAGAGTGTTCAGAGGAGTTTTGAATAAATTTGTTCTGGTTTTTATTGACGATATTCTAATCTTCTCTAAATCAAAGGCCGAACATGAAAAGCATCGGGAACAGGTTCTAGAAATTCTGAGACGGAATGTATTAAAAGCCAAATTTTCCAAATGTATCTTCTGGCAAGATGAAGTAAAATTTCTAGGCCACATCGTATCGAAAGAAGGAATCGCTGTGGATCCAAGCAAAATCACAGCTATTTAGAATTGGAAACAGCCCAGTACTCCCACTGAAGTCCGCAGTTTTCTCGGATTGGCTAGCTATTACCGGAAGTTCGTTAAAAACTTTTCGAAGATATCTGGTCATTTAACGAAGCTTACGAAGAAGCATTCTAAATTCAAATGGACTCCAGAAAGTGAGGAGGCTTTCGAAGAGCTAAAGTTAAGACTAACAACTGCTCCAGTGTTAACCATCATCGATGGCAATCAAGATTTGAAAGTCTGGACTGATGCGTCTAGAGAAGGCCTTGGGGCGGTGTTAATGCAGAGGGGCCAAGTGATTGCTTATGCTAGCCGTCAACTGAAGCCACACGAGAAGAACTACGTAACTCATGATCTTGAGTTATTGGCTATAGTATTCGCCTTGAAAATCTGGAGGCACTATCTTCTGGGTGAGAGATTTGAACTATTTACAGATCACCAGTCGTTAAAGTATCTGTTCACCCCAGAAAGACTTGAATTTGAGGCAGCAACGTTGGCTGGAGTTTCTTGCAGCATATGACTTTGAAATTATATATACTCCAGGGAAAGCCAATGTCATGGCTGATGCGCTGAGCCGAAAGAATGTAATGATCGCCAGCTTTATTATCACGATTTCCTTGATTGACAAAATATCTATTCTTCAGAAAGAGGACAACTTTATAAAGGATATGATCAAAAGGATTCAGAAAGGAGAACCCTCGTGTTTTCAAATAGATAACGACGAGACTTTGAGGTTGAAAGGAAGGATTTGTGTTCCTGGTATTCCAGAGTTAAAAAGGGAAGTGTTAGACGAGTGTCACAAGTCCAAGCTGAGTATCCATCCTGGTGTGGCCAAAATGTATAACGATCTCAAACGAACATTCTGGTGGAAGGCTATGAAAAGAGACGTTTCAATATATGTTAGCTGATGCCCTACTTGCCAGCTAGTCAAGAGCGACCAACAAAAACTGGCTGGATTGTTACAACCACTAGAAGTTCCTGGTTGGAAGTGGGAACATATTTCTATGGATTTCATTGATGGTCTGCCCAGGACCAGAAAAGGGAATGACAGTATTTGGGTGATCGTAGATCGCTTCACGAAGACCGTCCATTTCATACCTGTCAGATCAAATAGAACTGCTCAGAGTCTGGCGCAGATTTACTTCAGGGAAATAGTTAGACTACATGGAATGCCACTCAGTATAGTCAGTGATAGAGATACAATATTCACTAGCAAATTCTGGGAAGCATTTCAAGTCGAACTGGGAACGAAGTTGAACTTGAGCACCGCTTATCATCCTCAGACAGACGGTCAGACTGAGAGGGTAAATCGTATTTTAGAAGATCTATTGCGGGCTTGTGTTATAGATTTCGGTGGATCATGGGAAGACCATCTGCATTTGGCTGAATTCTCATATAACAACAGTTACCAGGCGAGTCTGACAATGTCGCCATTCGAAGCATTGTATGGTAGACCGTGCCGATCTCCTGCTTGTTGGGTCGAACCTGGAAATAGACTTGTGTTAGGGCCATACATGATTCGAGAAGCTGCCGACAAAGTCGATTTTATCAAGAAACGATTACTCGCCGCTCAAAGCCGACAAAAGAGCTATGCCGATAGAAGAAGAAGAGATATATCCTTTGCTGTTGGCAACTATGTATATTTGAAAGTATCGCCGATGAGAGGAGTAATCCGGTTCGGTAAAACTGGAAAATTGGCGCCCAAATTCATTGGTCCGTTTCCTATTTTGGAACGGATCGGGACTCTCGCTTATAGGGTCAAACTGCCTGACTGGTTGCCTGGAGTTCATGATGTATTTCATATATCTCAACTTTGAAAGCACGTTCATGATCCAGACTTGATCGTGGAAGAAGCAGCTCAGCAGGATATTGAAATTACTCCAGAATTGGCTGTGAGAAGAGAGCCGCTAAAGATTATCGGCAAAGAAACCAAAGAGCTGAGGAACAAGAAGGTTCGCTTAGGCAAAGTGCAATGGAGTGGAGATCCGCGAGATTGTACTTGGGAAACCGAGGAGAGCATTCAGAAAGCGTATCCTAGATGCCGAGTGGATATCTCTGATTGACTTTGGTGCAAGGTACATTTACATACTTTGCATTACCATTTAATTCTCTACTCTGTTGTTATTTTCTTTTCATGGATGTGCACTTTTAAATTCTATAGTCTGAACGATTTTAAAATGAGTATAGAAGTTGATCAGTATATTTTTGAAAGGTCAAAACGATTTGATTGTTGGTTGTGTTGTGTGATTGTAGATTTATCAAACCACTTTCGACTTTGTTCCTTTTCGGGGACGAAAAGTTTTAAGTGGGGGAGATTGTAACGACCCAGAAAATCTGAACCAATTTAAAAATTTTAAATTGGCTAAAATAATGGATTTTAAATATTTAAAATAAACATTTTAAATAATAGCAATGAAAACGGAGTTTGAATCGACATTTGAAAACGAATATAATTAATTATAATTATAAACAAGGCCTGAAATGGCGCTGCAGTTTCAAAAATTGAATCCAAACTTTGTCGGACTGTACCGGGTGCAAAACAAAACGGATTTTAGTGAAACCAAAAATATTTAAATCTGTTAGTGAATACCTTTTTAACGAATCTGAAAAATCGAATTTTCATAGCGGAAAGCAAAAGTTATGGCCGAATGAATTTCCAGAAAGGTTGCTATGGAATTTATATAGCCCGTGAAATTGGCCATTTTGCATACGACCTCGGAATTCGACGAAACCACTTTTGTTTGATCCGGGATGTGAAGTTATTGCTAGGTTTCAAATTTCATAAGTTTTGAAGCTAATATGTGAGCGTGGCAAAGGAAAACGTGTTTTGGTCAATTATTGTTAAATTGGATCGACCAGAAATGGGCCTTTTTGCAAACGGTCTCAGAATTCGACGAAACTAGTTTTGTTGGGACCGTATCGTCAAAACATAGCTAGATTTATTTTTCTGGAATTTTTCGAATCAGTTTGTGACCCTTGCAAATTGAAATGCATGTTCAAATCAAATATTGAATGTTTTATATTTTAATTTGAAGGAAAACTGACTGAAACAGTCGAATGGGCCTACGAAACATATCCCATTGTGTTCGGAATGGGGGTAAAACGCTAGGGGCGACAGTCGTTGGGTTTGAATTGGCGTTCGTCTGTGACAAGGGGTATTTTAGATATTTTAAAAATTGTAAAATAAAATAAAAAAATCCTATTGGCCCATATCTTTTCTCTTTCCCCGATCCACCAATCGCGCAAGCGGAACATACCTCCAATCTTCTCTCCTCTTTTTCTTTCCGATCTCTCAATGAAATCACGCCATTTTGGATTCATTTCGAAGATCTAATCCTCCTCTACGCATCCATATAAGATTGGGAAATTATCGTGGCGTATTTCTCTGGAATTTCCTCCCCGAAGTCAGCAGAGTCGGAGCGTCGCTGCCGCTATATCTCGCCACCGAACGGGATGTGGGTTCCATCGATCTGCGTGCCGCTCGGAGGTCTCCGACGTGGTGCGAATGGATCTCAACATCGAGCAACGGTCAGAGCGCAAATTTAAATCCTAGTTTTGAACAGGTATGAAAACATACGGCTGTTTATTTTCTGAAGTGATTTCAACATCTTTAAAGTATAGCAAAACATGAATATCTTGTAAAAATCATATCTTTTTCGTTTCTATTCGAAATTCAGTGAAACAAGAGACAGTGGACTCGTGTGGACGTCTTCTACATTCTAGAAGAGACCGCATATTTTTCTGAGCCTTCTGCTATTTTTGGTGGAGTGGAACCCAACGTGAGATTTCTAATTTATAAACGATATGGAAAACGACGATGTATAAATTATATAGTCGATGTATGAGTTATATAAGCGTTGTACACCTCATGTATAAGCGTTGTATAAGTTGTACGTTCGATGTATAAGTTGTATATGCGTTGTAAAAATTATATATGCGTTGAAATAGAAGTGAATTGCTATATATATATATATATATATATATATATATATATATATATATATATATACGCCCCTCGTCCACAAACCATGGACGATATTTATTGGTTGTGATTGGTGTGAAAATTGATTGATAGCGAATGGTTGTTTGGGATTGTTTGTGGTTGATATTGATTGATTGTGGTTGAAAAATACCCGTTTGTGGTTGAGAAATATTTGGTTGAAACCACATAGGATTAGTTTGTGGAAATGAAATAAATATATACATGCCGCCTGCGTGCGAACTAGATGCATGATCCCCATTGACAAAAACCGCGAGGTTTTAAGGTAGAGCGAGGAGCCGTACTAGGGACGGTCCCGGTTTTAACTACCCTGCCATTATGCTGCCGAAATTTTGAATAATATTCATGTGTTTGAATTATTTTCATTTGCTGAAACTATATTTATTCGTTGAATAGAAAACCTTCATGTGTTGAATCGATATTCATTCGTTGAATTGAAATTCATGTGTTGAATGGTATTCGTGTTTTAAATATAAAAATCACATTTTTATATATATATATATATAAACTATAGAAAACCTTCATGTGTTGAATCGATATTCATTCGTTGAATTGAAATTCATGTGTTGAAGGGTATTCATATTTTGAAAGAAATTGTTTTATAATAAAAATCCCAATTTTAACATCAATATGAAAAATATAAAATAATAGTGTTTTGAAATAAATTTTTTTACAATAAAAATCACATTTTTATTATATGCATGAATTGTTGAAATGTGAAGTGTTAAAAATAGCAACTCGTTCAAATAAATATGCATGAGTTGAAATATTCATTAATTAGCTAATGATGTGATTCTTACCTATGCATGCAACATTAGAATGAACGGTGTTTTTAAACCAAATGGATTCAAATATGAAGTTGAATGGAAAATGATAACTGATAAGAACTGTATATATGTACATGCATATTTATTGAACAGGTTATAGCAAAAGGGGCTAGAGAAGAGGAATAAAATTTTGTGCCCGACAAATAGGTTCACATTTACTGTTTTGTTTGGGTGATGATTTTATGAGCCTGTTGGCTAGCCGCTTGGCTTTTCCTTTTTCTTTTTGACATGAGACGCCGGTGTGGCTATTTGGGAATTTTCCCAGCCCCTCCCGTACAAAGGAGGTTATGGCGAAATTTTCCAAAATTTAAAGGCGTTAGTGAAATATTTGAAGTGAAAACGATATTGAAATTGTTGGATGAACTATATTTATATAAACATATAAATATAAATAAAATTAAAATGAAACGTGGCCGTGCAGTTCGTGTTTTGAAACCGTGATTTCAAACAACTAGTGCGGGAAATCCGACCACTGGATTTTCCCGAAACCGCAACCGTTGGGTTCGCTTTGGAAAAATCTTTCCAATGGCATCAACTTTGTAAAAATCCAACGTTTGGATTGTCTGGAATGTTTAATTCAAATCTGAAGAAAAACAGCGCCGGAATCAATTATATATATATATATATATATATATATATATATATAAACATAATTATATTTAATCGAATAACGACGATGCAGTTCGTATTTTGAAATCGAAACTTCAAATGATTATACCGGGAGATCCGACCGTCGGATTTTCCCGAAACTGGAACCATTGGATTCGTTTTGAAAAGATCTTTCTAATGATGTAAATTTTGTGAAGATCCAACGGTTAGATTTTCAGATATGTGTAAATCAAATCTGAAGAAAAACAGAGCCACAGTCGCGTTATGGCCCGAAGCGTCGTTTTGAATATATTGGCTATTTTAAAATAAATAAAAATAACGATAAATCGTTATAAAATATTATAATCGATATGGATGTGATTTAGAAATTGACTGAAGGTTGGCTAAGTCGAATGGTTTCCTGGGCGTTGATCTGATGTTGGTTTCGGCCTTCGGGGTTAATATTTGGGAAATCGTTCTCTTACTGATTGACGGTTAGTGACTTATGAATTGAAATGATGCGTGTGTAGTTTAGTGTTGCACTTGTTTATTATATACGCAAGTTGTTCAGAAAGACCGGGTTTATCCCATTCTGAACAACTGAATCGACGATAGGTAATCGAAGATGAAGACGGTGGTCGAAGACCGGAGATCTTCACCTCGTCCGGATGGTAACCGAGGTCCTGATTGGTAGGCATCCCGAAATATGGATAATGAGTGGTGATCGTCCAGACGTACGTGGTGATCGATGGGTTTACGAGGTATTTAGTGCCTCCGGTTTCGTTCAGACCCAGAACGGACTTGTAAATGGACTGTGTGTCTGGCATTGGATTTTATTCTGTGTTGATTGATCACTGTTGAATATACATCTGTTTGGCGGCGGAGAATTTATTCTTTTGCTTAACGCCCTTCTCTGAAATGCACGAGCTCAGAGGTTGTATATCGATGGACATCAGTCGCATGGCATGAATTGCTAATGTGGCATGCCTAAGTGGAAAATGATCAAGGCTTCTGTTGAAAAGCAAAGTCTTGTGGTGATGATCAAAGCACCGCCAGTGTGGCATAGCTTTGTGTATAATGTGAATTCGCGAGCCTCACACCCTGGTATGAACCAGAAACGGGAGAAGGACCTCAGGGAGGGCATGCGTTTCTTTCTAGCTAGGGTGGTGTCAGTGACCTACCAGCCCTGACATTTATATACTTTTCACCTATGTGGTTGTTGCTGTTGCGAGGCGCCTTGGTTTGATCGGACGATCCGGGTCCGATTGAGTCATTCGTTGGCTCGTTTACGCCCCAAAGGGCGGGGAAACATATTGTTCTGGCATAATAATCCAAATCGGTGGACCGGCCCTAACGATCCAAGGGGCAGTTGCGGCTGTTCCGGAGACATGGGCTAGATTGTCTCGAAGTCGGTAAGGACCATCTTTTGCCTTGGTTCATTACGGAAATCCAATTTCCAAATACGACATCTTGCGGTTTTGATTGTATAGATATTTGGCGACATAGTGGCATGGGACGCTCATGTCGTCTATGATTGATAGTTATGATTTGAAATTGTTTTCAAAACATATAAACACTAGCAATAATATCAAATGCCTTTGTTTTATTTGTATCAAGCATATCTTGGCCGTTATAAGGTAAAAACTCTATCCTCCGGTTTCGTTGCATTGTGTGATGGGAACTAAGTCTTATAATGGCTTCATTTTTATAAAATGCATTGCGTTGTTTAAAAGAAAGATTTGTTTTAAAGCACTGGCAATCCAATGGAGTAAACCCGTTCCATGAAAGTGGCATGGTCCTATGATTAGCCAAATTATATATGTGTTGAGTAGATTTCTCATGCCGGTCCCATGACTGACTCGTAGTTTGTTTCAATTTCAAACTCGGGTGCCCCTTTTTTCTACACGGGCAGCCTTGTATTCCGGATTAGCTGGTTCTTTCTGGATAGCTGGAGCTGAAGATGGATTCTATTATTTAACTCTTTTAAATGCTGTTCAGCTCCTATTGTACATATTTTGTTTGTTTTCCGCTGTAGACATTTATGTATAGCTGAACTGTATTTGTACTAAGTAAGATCCTGCATACTGTAACTCTGATGATTACTTTTATCCAGTGTATTCTATTGTACATAATCTGGTGTATTTATTTATTTCTGTTCTGCTATTATCTGTTTATGTGTTATACTCCACGGATTACCCTTGCCGCCGTGAGTACGGGGTTTGGGGACGTCTCACCAAATTCAATTTCAAATTCAAGTTTCAAATTCCAAGCTCTTAAATTATCTACTCAATTCCATTCCAGATTATTCTGCAATCAAATCCAGTTTCTATTTAACTTATTTTAAGTTAAATTCTAATTCATATGTTCACCTTCTCTATTTGAATCTATTTAACTTCTTAAGTTAAAATTTAAAATTTAAAATTTTAGAATTTCAATTTCCTGGGTTTTATTTCAAATCGAATTCGAAACCATATATGGTAACAACAATCCAAAACATTTGAATTTCTAAACAAATCATTTCCTCACAAACATTCGAAAACAAAACATTTTTGGTAGTAATCCGTCACTTAGAAACTCGAAAATCACACCGATGATGTTGCGCAGTCAACATCGGAATTATTTTCCAGCGACCAAAGTGAGTTAAATACTATATCACTTTCAAAACCATTCTAAACACTTCCATTTTGAAATTCATTTTCAAAATACTATTCCCAATGCTTGTAAAACAATTTAAAATCTCCCAGGATTTTAAAATTATCATATATTTAATTCAAATCCATTTACAAACACTTTTCCAACTTTTACAGGGTTGAATTTCGATTCTGATTTAAATTCAGATTTAATTCATTTCAATTCATATATTACACTTATCTGAATTCTGATTGGTTTTTTTATAACCATTCCAATTATGATCTTATCTACTATAACAACAACCAACACATCCAATATACTATAATATATCAAATATCTATACTTTGTTTATATCAAATATATTTTAGGTAAAATTATTTCATTTACCCCATATTCAAAACATATAGTGTCGGTCCATCGTATTCGAGTGTTTATAAATCCCTACTGATACAGTGGATCAAACTGATCAACCAGAACCCATAAACAACTCAATCAATAAATCTCCACAATATAAAACCATTTTATATTAAAGAACAAATACGCACTCGTATATATACACTCAAACTCAATCTAGGGTATTACTAACCCTATCTCTACCGAGTCACGCCACAGAGCCAAGGTAATACTTAACCTTAAGCTCTGATACTATTTATAACGACCCGGGGAATTTGCGATCCTGGATATCGGCATACAACACTATGTCGACTATTCAAGCATCAGAAATACCAGATAGTCCATGAAAGAAATTAGAGGGTGAGAATAGATAAGATAGAAACTTAGAATAGAAGAAGAAGAACATACAACATCAGAGTAACTTGAATCTCACAGCGGAACGAACAATATATAATAGATACATATCTTTGAAATAAAATCAGTATATGTATACAATAGCATTATCGGAGTACAACACTTACATCATAGCTGAAATAAACAATAGCTATAAAAATGCTGCTTAAGCCTCCTGCTCCAGCTCCTTCTAGTATATCTGTAAAAACTTGACTACTTGACTATCCGTACAAAATTGGGCACCCAAGAGTTTAGGAAAAACAAAACAAAATAAACTCTGGGTCAGTCATGGGACTGGTGTGAGTAAAACAATTTAAAATAGTTTGAACGATTAAACGATATCTCATAAGACCACGCCGTATAACGGAACGGGTTTTTCCCTTATGAGAATCCAAATCAATTTGATTTAACTTTCAAATCATTTTGAAAGAAGATAATATTTATATAAAAACCCTTTTGATATTATAATAGTTTCTACAGCCATAATATAATAATCATCTAGCAGAAACGCTTTCATCTCACGTTCTATATACATAGTATATAATCAAAATCGCGAGCACTTATTGGATAATGGATTTCCAATTATGACAAGGTACGAAACCACCTTCCGATAGTGTACCTATAGAGAGGAATACACTGGGTTCAACAAGAACATCTTGCAACCCGGCCACACATGACCAACCACTCATTTCGCTTGAGTGTATCGAATGTATATCACCAACGGTTGGGATCAGTAACCGTTTCCCGAATGGGACAGCATCGAATAGATTAAAGAATGAAATGAATATCTCTAGATAGGTGATAATACACCCTAATTGGCAGCCAACCACTTAGCCATGCTGCCTGCCCGATTTTTTTCATTTCCCGATTGTGAGGCTAGAGGCCACGCTTATCTCTGACAGATCACACATTTATTCACTTTGAATGTCACATCGTCATACCTGCCAAATCACAAATTGATTTCCCAAAAAATACAACGGGTATACAGCTAAGAGAAACGAATTCCTCCGTTACCAAACGTGTGACGACCCCAAAACCCCGTACCGACGGTGTTAAGGGTAATCTTTGGAATATAACACATAAACAGATAATGCAGAATAGAAATAAATAAATACACCTGGTAATGCACAGTAGAATATACTGGATAAACGTAATCATCAGAGTTACACAGTATACAGGATCATACTTAGTACAAATACAGTTCAGCTATACATAAATGTCTACAGCGGAAAACAAAACATAATGTACAATAGGAGCTGAACAACATAAAAAGTGATAAATGATAGAATCCATCTTCAGCTCCAGCTATCCAGAAAGAGCCTGCTAATAACCTGAATACAAGGCTGCCCGTGTAGAAAAAGGGGCACCCGAGTTTGCAAGTGAAACAAAATACGAGTCAGTCATGGGACTGGTATGAGAAATCTACTTAACACATTTAAAATATGGCTAATCACAGGACGACGCCACTTTCGTGGAACGGGTTTACTCCATTGGATTGCCAGTGCTTTAAAACAAGTAAATCTTTTAAACATCGCAATGCTTTTTTTATAAAAATGAAGCCATTATAAGACTCAGTTCCCATCACACAATGCAACGCAAACCGGAGGATAAAGTTTTTATCTTATAACGGCCAAAATATGCTTGATACGAGTAAAACAAAAGAATTTGATATTATTACTAGTGTTTATATGTTTCAAAAACAATTTCACATCGTAAGTATCAATTATAGACGGCATTAATGCCCCATACCACTATGTCGCCATATATAGGTATACAATCAAAACCGCACAGTCACGTATTTGGAAATTGGATTTCCGTCATGAACCAAGGCAAAAGATAGTCCTTACCGACTTTGAGACAATCTAGCCTACCACGTCTCAGGATCAGAGCTCGAGTGACCCTTGGATCGTCAGGGCCGGTCCACAGATGTGGATTATTATGCTTGAACAATGCGTCTCCCCGCCCTATGGGGCGCAAATGAGCCAACGAATGACTCCATCGGTCCCGTATCGACCGATAAAACCGAGGCGCCTTGCAACAGCAACAACCACACAGGTGAATATAATATAAATGTCAGCCAGTTCAAGCACTGACACCACCTCTAGATAGAAAGAGACGCATGTCCTCCCTGAGGTCCTCTCCCGTTTTTGGTTCATACTGGGGTGTGAGGTTCGCGAATTCACGTTATACACAAAGCTACGCCACACAGGCGGTGCTTTGATCATCAACCACAAGACTTTGCTTTTCAACATAAGCCTTGATCACTGCATCTTAGCATCCCACATAGGCAATTCACACCATGCAACTGATGGCTATCAATCACACAGAATGAATTCCCATGTCAGACACAGTCCATTTACGAGTCCGTTTTGGGTCGAAACGAAACCGGAGGCACTATATACCTCGCATACCCATCATTCTCCACGTACGTCTGGACGATCACCACTCATTATCCATATTTCGGGATGCCTCCCAATTAGGACATTAGTTACCATCCAAACGAGGTGAAGATCTCCGGTCTTCAACCACCGTCTTCATCTTCGATATCTTATCGTCGATTCAGTTATTCAGAATGGGATAAACCCGGTCTTTCTGAGCAACTCGCGTATATAATAAACAAGTGCTACACAAACACAACATACGCATCATTTCAATTCAACAGTAACTAATCGTAAATCAGTAAGAGAACGATTTCCCAAATATTAACCCCGAAGGCCGAAACCAACATCAGATCAAAACCCAGGAAACCATTCGACTTAGCCAACCTTCAGTTAGTTTCTAAATTTCACATTCCATATCGTTTATAATATTTTATAATGATTTATCGCTATTTTTATTTATTTAAAAACAGCCAATTTATTCAAACGACGCTTCAGGCCATAACGCGACCATGGCGCTGTTTTTCTTCAGATTTGATTTATGCATATCTGAAAATCTAACCGTTGGATCTTCACAAAATTTATATCATTAGAAATATCTTTTCAAAATGAATCCAATGGTTCCAGTTTTGGGAAAATCCGACGGTCGGATCTCCCGGTATAATCGTTTGAAGTTTCGATTTCAAAATATGAACTGTAGCATCGTTATTCGATTTAATTTAATTATATATATATATATATATAATCGATTTTGGTGCTATTTTTCTTCAGATTTGAATTAAACATTCCAGACAATCCAACCGTTGGATCTTTACAAAGTTGGTGTCGTTGGAAAGATATTTCCAAAGCGAACCCAACGGTTGCGGTTGGATTTTTATTGTAAAACAATTTATTTCAAAACACGACTATTTTATATAGTTCATATTGATGATAAAAATATGATTTTTATTATAAAACAATTTATTTTAAAATACGAATACCATTCAACACATGAATTTCTATTTAACGAATGAATTTCTATTCAACACATGAAGGTTTTCTATAGTTTGTATATATATAGTAAAAATGTGATTTTTATTGTAAAACAATTTATTTCAAAACACGACTATTTTATATAGTTCATATAGATGATAAAAATATGATTTTTATTATAAAACAATTTATTTCAAACACGAATACCATTCAACACATGAATTTCTATTCAACGAATGAATTTCTATTCAACACATGAACGGTTTCAACATATGAAAATAATTTCAACAAATGAAAATAATTCTAACACATGAATATTTCAGAAAATTTCGGTAGCATAACGGCAGGGTAGTCAAAACCGGGGTCGTCCCTTGTACGGCTCCTCGCTCTACCTTAAAGCCTCGCATCTTTTGACAATGGGGATTTCATGCATCTAGTTCGCACGCAGGCGGCATGTATATTTTTTTCATTTCCACAAACTAATCCTATGTGGTTTCAACCAAATAATTCTCAACCACAAACGGGTATTTTTCAACCACAATCAATCAATTTCAACCACAAACAATTCCAATCAACCATTTGCTATCAACCAATTTTCACAACAATTACAACCAATAAATATCGTCCATGGTTTGTGGACGAGGGGCGTATATATATATTTATATAAGTATATTTCACTTCCATTCAACACATATAATTTTTACAATGCATGTATAACTTATACATCGAACGTACAACTTATACAACGCTTATACAATAGGTGTACAACGCTTATATAACTTATACATCGACTATATAATTTATACATCGTTGTTTTCCATATCGTTTATAATTTAGAAATCTCACATTGGGTTCCACTCCACCAAAAATAGCAGAAGGCTCAGAAAAATATGCGGTCTCTTCTAGAATGTAGAAGATGTCCACACAAGTCCACTGTCTCTTGTTTCACTGAATTTCGTCAACAAACAAAAAAGATATGATTTTTACAGTGAAATCAAAAACCGTAGCGCTTTAAAGTGCTATAATATAGTTTAATATAATTTCAACTGTACCTTTCTATTTCTGTTCAAAACTAGGTTTCGCTGCAACTTCCAATCCGTGGCTCGAGGTGACGATCAGCAGGTGTGACATCGAAGGGATACAAACGACGCTCAGATCGGTGGTAGGCGCGGCCAGTTCGGTGGTCGGAGGCGTCAGTTGCGGCTCGAAGTCGTTGACTTCTCGGTGGTGATTCTCAGCGATGGAGCAATGATACGAGGTGCTCCTTATATGGATTTGAAAAGCTCGAGATGATCTTCTGTAACAACCCGTAAAATGCGAGCCAGTTTGAAATTTTTATTTTGGCAATTTTAGCGAATTTTGATTATTTAAAATGAATTATTTTAAATAAAAACGACGAGAAATTTATTTTGAATATAATTAGAACGTATATATTATATACGTCGTCGTTAGAATATATAATAATTATATATAATTATAAAAGGAATTGAAAATGGCGCGGTAGTTCGAAAATTCGATTTCCAATTTCAAATGAATATACAGAATTCGTTATAAGTCAGAATTGAACGAAACAAGAAATATTTGAATCTGTATAACTATATCTTTGTAACGAAATTAACAAACTGAGATTTCATCTTAGAAATGATAAGATATGTCCAGTTTAAAATTAGAAATAGTCGCTGTGGAATTTATATATATTTTTATATATATAAGGCCCTTAAAAATGGACATTTTGCAAATGACCTCGGATTTCGACGAAACCACTTTTGTTGGGTCCGTGATGTCGAGTTATTGCTAGGTTTCAAATTTCATAATTTTTCGAATCAATATGTGAGCGTGGCAAAGGAAAACGCGTTTGACTAGTTTTAGTTGATTTTAATCGACTGGAAATTGGCCATTTTTCCAACGGTCTCGGAATTCAACGAAACTAGTTTTGTTAGGACCGTATCGTCAATACGAAGCTAGAAAATATTTTTATGGAATTTATAGAGTTGTTATGTGACCCCGGTAATTTGAAATGTACGTTTAAAATTCAATATAGCGATTTAAGTGTAAATTTAACAGAAACTGATTCAAACAGTCGAATCAGCCTACGTGGCATATCCCATTGTGTTCGGAATGGGGGTAAAACGCTATGGACGACAGGCGGTGGACCTCGTTTAGAGGTCGTATGAAAAAGTCAACCCTTTTTCAAAAATTTAATAATTAAATAATAAAATAAAATGAAAACCTAACTCTAATCTCGTCGAGCCGCCGCCTGAACCCAGCCGCCGACGAACCCCTCGACGCTACCCCCCCCCCCCCCACCTCGAAGTCGCCCTTACCTCGAGACCCCCAGTCCCATCGAATTGAGGCGCCTCCACCTCGAACACCACATCGTGACGCCCCCTGACGCCGCCACTGACGAACACCATCGAGCCTGAGGTGAGCGTTTAGGTTGTTTTGTTTTTGTTTTTATTTTTATTTTTGTTTTACAGTAAATTAAAAACTGTTTTTTTAAAGGTTTTAAATTCTGTTTTTTTTTAAATATATAAACTGTATTTTTTTAAATGATTTTAAAACTGATTTTTGAAAAAAAAATAAAAACTGATTTTTGAAAAAGAATAAAAACTGATTTTTGAAAAAGAATAAAAACTGATTTTTGAAAAGAAATTAAAACTGATTTCTTTTAGAAAAGTAGAAAAATGATTTTGTTTTTAAAATAGAAAACTGATTTTGTTTTTAAAAATAAAAACTGATTTTTGTTTAATGTTAAAAACTGATTTTTGTTTAATGTTAAAAACTGATTTTGAAAAATGATTTTAAAAATGATTTTAAAACTGATTTTTGAAAAGTTTAAAAACTAACTTTTGAAAAGATTTAAACTTTATAAGTTAAAAGATTATATTTTTATAATATGATAAAAATGATATTTTTATCATATAAAGATGACATTTTGAGTCACGAAGATCAAAAATTATATATGGATATATATTGTTTCAAAAGGAGGATTTTCTATATAAAAGAAACATTGTTTTGAAAGGAGAAAATATACATGTGTTTTGAAAGAAAATTATATTTTGTTTTAGAAAGCAAAATA
Organism: Allium sativum; assembly: GCA_030737875.1. Taxonomy (NCBI): domain Eukaryota; kingdom Viridiplantae; phylum Streptophyta; class Magnoliopsida; order Asparagales; family Amaryllidaceae; genus Allium; species Allium sativum. The sequence continues at coordinate 100,176,085 of CM060909.1, forward strand.
TAATGATAAGATTTTTTAGTAGAATAAAAATTCGATTTTTATATATTGAATAGTAGAGTAAAAATATGATTTTTATATTTTTAAAGTATTAAAAATATAATCTTTATAGGATAGAGAATATAAAAATATCATCTTGGTATATGTAGCGAAATAAAAATCTGATTTTTTATAATATATACGTTGAAATAAAGTGGTGACTTTTTAAAGGTGAAATCTTTATTTTTGAAAAGGTGAAATCTTTATTTTAGAAAAGGCGAATTCTTTAGGTGGAAAATAGCGTGATAAAAATATAATTTTTATCTATATTGAACTTCGATAGAAAAAATATAATTTTTATCTATATTGAACTTCGATAGAAAAATAGAATTTTTATATATTGAACTTCGATAGAAAAATGGATTTTTATATATTGAATAGCGAAGTAAAAATTCGATTTTTATATATGTAGTGGCTACGGACGACGAAGCTGACGAAGATGCGAAAACAATGAAGATTTCTATCAAAGAAGAGTCAAGATGTTTGGATAGCTATATGTGAGAATTTCTCACCTTTCAATTTAATTTTTCTAGTTATATATATATATACTAGGATGCAGACGGTGCTTATTAGAAGCACCCGACACCCGTCCACAGACCATGGACTTGTTTGTTTAGTTGAATGTTGGGTGATTGATTTATTCGTATGGTTGAATTGGAAATTGATTGAAATTGATTTGTGAATGGCGTGGGCCTTCACTAGACTGGGGATAAGGCTAGGCCTTGTCCCGTTTCTAGTATCGTGCCGTTATGCCGCCGAAATTTTCTAAAATATGTTAGAAAAATAAAAATATCATTTTTATTGAATAAATGAATTGAATAGAAATTCATAAGTTGGAATAAAATGTTTTATCGTTAAAAATATAATTTTTAACGTGAATGTGAATAAATAAATATTCATTTACAAACCAGACGGTTTGTTTATGTACACTTATTTGAATGACATTGATTGGGACGATAAATTTTACACATCGCCCAACTGCACAAATAAAATCTGTGTTTGATTGTTTGAAACCCCACACGGGTGTTGGGATGAAATTTGAAGTTCACTCATCCTGATTGATTAAATATGTCGATCGATTGATTGACAGGCTGTTATAAGCGTTGAATATCTATATTTGATGCTTATACAGTGTAGTGCACTTTGGTTGATGGTTGATTATTTTTCAATGCTATTATATACATGTGTTGTATGGAAATCCATATAATTAATTTTATATGGTAGTTGATTGGGCCTCATTCCAATTTGAAAAATAAAGAAAATTTGAAAATAGAAATTATGAAGCCGTGTTGATTAGATTGACGCCATTTTAACGTGATCGATATTTATATCGATTTTATTCATTTTAAAATGAATATTGAAAAGTGATTTCGAAATCAACGATTTCGAAATGAATTGAATTGAAAACGATTTCGAAATAAATTGAATTGAAAACGATTTCGAAATAAATTGAATTGAAAACGATTTCGAAATGAATTGAATTGAAAACGATTTCGAAATGAATTGAATTGAAAACGATTTCGAAATGAATTGAATTGAAAACGATTTCGAAATGAATTGAATTGAAAACGATTTCGAAATGAATTGAATTGAAAACGATTTCGAAATGAATTGAATTGAAAACGATTTCGAAATGAATTGAATTGAAAACGATTTCGAAATGAATTGAATTGAAAACGATTTCGAAATGAATTGAATTGAAAACGATTTCGAAATGAATTGAAAACGAATTCAAATTGAATTGAAAGCAAATTCAAATGAATTCAAATGGAATTGAAATTTGAATTGAATAGAAATGAATTTTAAAACGAATTTATAGAGAAGAATTCAATTTTGATTTGAATTGAAACGAAAGTTGAAATTGCTTTTGAAACGAATTTAAAACTATTTATATAATTCGTTTTAAATAGAAATCGACGAAATATATTATATATATATTATATATATAATATAATGGCCTGAATAGAACGCGCCGCGCCGCGGCAGTTCGTGAATTTCGACAATTTATTTCAAACGGACATTGCGGGAGATCCGACCGTCGGATTCTCCTAAAACCGGAACCGTTGGGTTCGTATCGAAAAGAGCTTTCTAACGGATATTAGAAATTAGAAATCTAACGGTTGGATTTGGAATTATGTCCAAATCAAATTTGAAAAAGGTCGCTATAGGTGCAGTTCGATGGCCATTGATGGAAATCGACTGTACGGGCCTTGATAAAATTATTAAAAATAGTAATAATTTGTGTAAAATCATAAGAAATGATTTAGATAGATTTGGGATGAAAAACTCCATATTTGAAAAGATAAAAATAGATTTTTATCGAAATGAACTAGTTTTGAACTAGAAATATAATTCTATTTATTTTTAAATAAATAAATTGAATTTGAAAAGGGTTTTAAAAATAACCAGAATTTCCAATGATTGCATTGGAGTGGATTTGAATCGAAATTGTCTTCGGAATATTTCGATGTTGGAATTCGTGATTATACAGGTGTTGTTATGGAAATTTGAAAGATATATATTTATATCGTTATTTTCAATACGACATTTGTTAGTCGTAGAATTCGATATTGAATATAAGCCGATATATTTTCTATTCAGAGCCTTGTATTGAATATCGAATGTGATTTGGGTTTGTCGTGAATGGTGTCTTCACTAACACTGTTCTTGAACCCAGTTGAGAAAAGATTAAATCTTTTTATTTAGATTTAATGAAGTGTACCAATTAAATAATATTTAATTGAAATTGAATTGATATTGATTTTTGGGTTTATCGTGAACAGTGTTTTAAATAACACTCGTTCTTTAACCCGATAATTAATGGAATGTGATTTTGGGTTTATCGTGAACCGTGTTTTAAATGACACTGATTCTTTAACCCAGAGAAATATTAAAACTAAGTGGAGTTTTAATGAATCTTTAATTAGATTGAAAAGATCGAGAATGGAGTATCACCAGTTTTACTCCAGGCGATAGTTAAATCTTTAATTAGATTTGAACGTGAAATGGTAATGGAATTTACCGATAACACCGTGGTGTTAGATATGAAGTATTACCAGTTTTACTTCATGGAATGAATAGGTTGGGATTGGGAAATTAAAACAAATGATTACTTCGGCAAGGTTCGTTAATCCCGACTAGTTTGAATTGATATTCAAAAATAGATTAAAGAATAAATTAAAGAATTTATCTTTGATAAAATCAATGGGAACCTTTCCCTATGAATGTGAAATTTAGGAATTGACTGTCGGTTAGCCAAACAGAATGGTTTTCTGAATATTGATCTGATGTTGGTTTCGGCCTTCGGGGTTAATATTTGGGGAATTATTCTCTTGATTAATTTACGGTTAGTGACTAATGAATTGGAATGAGGCGTATGTTGTGTTTGTGTAACACTTATTTAAAATATACGCGAGTTATTCGGAAAGTCCGGGTTTATCCCATTCTGAATAACTGATACGACGATAAGTCGAAGATGAAGACGATGGTCGAAGACCGGAGGTCTTCACGTCGTTTGGGTAATTACTGATGATCTTGATTGGGCTGTACACCCAAGAAGATGGAAACAGTTAGTGATCGTCCAGACGTATTTGGAGATCGATGGATATGCGAGGTACTAGGTGCCTCCGGTTTCGTTCAGACCCAGAACGGACTTGTAAATGGACTGTGTGTCTGACATTGGATTTTAGTCCGTGTGATTGATCTCTATTAAATATATATCTGTTTGGCGGAGGAGAATTTATTCTCTTGCTTAACGCCCTTCTCTGAGACGTACGAGCTCAGGGGTTATATATTGATGGATATCAAACGCATGGAGTGAATTGCCTGTGTGGCATGCCTAAGTGGCAATTGATCGAGGCTTCTGTTGAAAAGCAAAGTCTTGTGGTGATGATCAAAGCAAGGCCTTTGTGGCGTAGCTTTGTGTAACGTTTGATTCGCGAGTTTCACACCCGGTATGAACCAAAAACGGGAGAGGACGTCAGGGAGGGCATGCGTTTCTTCCTAGCTAGAAGTGGCGTCAGTGGTTTTACACGCCCTGACGAGTTTGACTTATGTGGTTGTTGCTGTTGCGAGGCGCCTCGGATTGATCGGTCGTTCTCGAACCGATGGAGTCATTTAGTTGGCTCGTTTACGCCCCATAGGGCGGGGAAACGCATGTTCAGGGTTTAAGTTTAATCCACATCGGTGGACTGGCCCTGAGGATCCAAGGGTCACTCGAGCTCTGATCCTGAGGCTCGGGCTAGGCAGTCTTGAATCGGTTGAGGACTATCTTTTGCCTCGGTTCATAGACGGAAATCCAATTTCCAAATACGTGACATTTGCGGTTTTAATTGTAGAACCTAGTATGGTGACATAGTGGGATGGGGCGCTCATGCCGCCTATGATTGATACTTATGATTTGAAGTTGTTTTATGCACTATGCACTTATAATAGTATCAAACGATTTGTTTTAACCGTATCAAGCATTCTTTGGCTGTTATAAGGGAAAACCCTATCCTCGGCTGCGTTGCATTGTGTGATGGGACCTGGGTCTTATAACAGCTTCATTTTTCTTTATTTAGCATTGCGCTGTTTGTTTTATGCACTGGTATTCTTGGGAGGAAACCCGTTCCGTGTCATACGGCGTGGTCCCTTGATTTACCTAACTTTAAAATAAAGATTTATAACTGTTTTAGTTCTCACACCAGTCCCATGACTGACCTGGAGTTTATTGTTTTAACCTAAACTCTGGGTGCCCTTATTTTGACACGGGCAGCTAGTAGTTTTGGTTTTTGCAGATTTATATTCACAGGATCCTGGTTTACAGCTGGAATGATATCCGGAAAGCTTTGTATCCGTATATCTCTTCTAGTTGTGTATTGTATTATTTTCCGCTGCGTTGTATTTAAATGTAATTTAAATCTCTGATATCTCTGTGTAATATTCATTTATACTCTATATATTCTTGTAATCTGATGCATTGTTGTAATATACAATGAAATGTTCTTCTGTATGTGTTCTGCTGTGGTTTGTTCTCGAACTATTCGTCGCTTTCCTTTACGGGGAAGTTACGGGTTTTCACATCTTCAAAAAGTTCAACTGGGCCAGGGCATTTCGGTGCGTGTAAGAGGAGGAATCGAGGGAGGAAGGATTGAACCACTTCCGCCGTGCATCGAGAGGGTTTGATTCGGGTTTGGGAAAGTTGACCGACCAATGAGATATTTTTATTAATTTATATATTTTTAAATTTCCAAAATATCCCTTTCACACATGAACCCCAATTCAAGCCCAACGACTGTCGTCCCTAGCTAAATACCCCCATTCCGAACACAATGGAATATGTTTCGTAGGCCCATTCGACTGTTTCAATCAGTTTTTCTTCAAATTAAAATATAAAACATTCAATATTTGATTTGAACGTACATTTCAATTTGCCGGGGCCACATACTGATTCTAAAAATTCCCGAAAAATAAATCAAGCTATGTTTTGACGATACGGTCCCAACAAAACTAGTTTCGTCGAATTCTGAGACCGTTTGAAAAATGGCCCATTTCTGGTCGATCCAATTTAACTATAGGGTGCGTTTTTCAGAGGTCCCTATTAAGTTTCAAAATATAAAAAAAACCCGGTCATAAACTTATTGTAAATTAGGTCCCTATTTTTTGAAAAGTCATAAAAAAATATAAAAAAAATATAAAAAAATCACGTAAATTCGTATTTAAATAAAACATGTAAACACTAAAATATTCAGAACAAAAAACCATCAACGAAGGCGTCAAAAATCAAAAAAACAAAAAAAAAAACGAAATTTCCAGTTAAATGCATAATAGTATGCACATATCACTTTCCTGCATACATCCGTGCATATTTTTCACTACATACATCTTCATTGATTTTTATTCATGCAAATAAATGCATACATGTGCGCAAAAATTTCAAATACTTGCATACATTTGTGCAGGTTTATTTTCAGATTTTAATCTGAAAACAGCTTACAGAAAAGTTGCATACATATATGCAATTATCAGTAATATTTGCATAAATGTATGCAACTATTTTTTTTCGATTTCCGTAGATTCCTGACATTATTTCCATATTTTAGATTTTTTTTAATGAACGTACGCAATTTTTTTAAAAAAAATACAAAAAGGCGGAAAAAATAAAATAGGGGGCGGGTTTAAAAATTTTCAGAACTTTGTTTTTTTTTATAAATTAGGTCCCTACTTTTTATCCTATAAAAATGTTGCACACATGTGTGCATTTTTTTGAGAAATTTGCACATTTGGATGCAAATAAAAATGAACTGCAAAATTATGTTAAATCTATCCGCTGGAAGAACTGCAATAATTGCATATATGCATGCAATAAAATAAAAAAGGTGCATAATATTATGCATTTAACTGTAGTTTTTTCTTTTTTTTTTGTTGTTTTCTTCTTTCTGACATTATTTTTGTTGTTTTTTGAACTGAATTTTTTTTATAATGCGTAATATATTTTATTACTAATTTATGAATTTTTTTATTTTATTTTTTAATTATTATTTTATAAGTTTTGAAAACAGGGACCTAATTTACAATAAGTTTATGACCGGATGTGAGCCTAATTAAGTTTCAAAATAGGGACGTGAGCCTAATATTCACTTAACTATAATTGACCAAAACACATTTTCCTTTGCCACGCTAACATATTAACTTCAAAAATTATGAAATTTGAAACCTAGCAATAGTTTAACATCCCGGATCCAACAAAAGTGGTTTCGTCGAATTCCGAGGTCGTTTGCAAAATGGCCATTTTCACGGGCTATATAAACTCTATAGCAACCTTTCTGAAAATTCATTTGGCCATAACTTTTGCTTCTTGCTATGAAACTTCGATTTTTCAGATTCGTTAGAAAGATATTCACTAACAGATTTAAATATTTTTGGTTTCACTCAAATCCGTTTTTGTTTTGCACCCGGTACAGTCAGTCAAAGTTTGAATTCAAATTTTGAAACTACCGCGCCATTTCAGGCCTTGTTTATAATTAGAATTAATTATATTCATTTTCAAATGTCGATTCAAACTTACTTTTCATCATTATTAATTAAAATATTTATTTTAAATATTTTAAATTCACCAAATTAGCCAATTTAAAAAATTTAAATTGGTTCAGATTTTCCGGGTCGTTACAATCTCCCCCACTTAAAACTTTTCATCCCAGAAAAGGAACAAAGTTGAAAGTAGTTTGATTAATCAACTCTACGTTCAATCTGTCTTCCATATTCCAACTTTTCAATTTCTTAGAATTCTCAAATTCTTCAAAAATTTGGCTGAGACCCGGAATTTTCGAAAAATTTCGCCATAAACTCCTTTGTACGGGGAGGGGTTTGGAAATTTATCAGGCCGTATTAGGTGCCCAATAAATCCTATAAAGCATACACATATTTATAGTGATATATTCTGGTGTTTACAGGGGAGCGTGTATAGATAATAACTCCAAAGAATAAATTCTCGTCACCCTGTCCAAGCCTGAGGGAGTGTGTATTTTTAATTGGTCAAGAGAATAAATTCTCGTCACCTCATCCCGTGTGGGAAATAAATAATCCATGTGCCGTATCTAATAACTAGAGAGACGTGATTATTGTCAACTCCAGACCCGTGTGGGGGTTTTATTAATTTGACAATTTATCGTTACATTTTATATGGTCCATATCAGTCATCAGTTCAACCTGTAATATATAGTCATCGTCATACAAGCCTCTCGCTTGTATGGTAAATCTTCCACCTCGTCACACAAGCTCCAAATGCTTATGTGGTATATGATGAAGTATGCCTATCTTCAAGAAGTATGCCATGTAGTGTAGTTCAAAGTTAATTGTTACTATCCTATGGCGACGTTTATTATTACACACAGAATAACCAGCACTCCGCATCTAATGGCATTCACAGGAGTTGATATAATAATATTTCGCATCCAACTCATTAAGGTTTACCTATTTGTCGGGCATGCAAATAAATTCTTTACTCAACAGCTATCCATTTACCTGTTCAAACATATATGATGCACATGTATATATTTCTATCTATTTTTAAATCAGTTCAATGTGTGATTTAATCGAATAAATTCTACCATTCATTCTCTTATTAATTAAATTAACTATCGTTCTAATAATTTAACTAATCAAATTCACAATCACACAACACAAACAACAATCAATTTGTTTTTAACTTTTCAAAAATATACCTTAATTCTTACACTCTTTTTAAATTAATCAGATTATAGAATTAAAAGTGCACATCCATGGAAAGAAAATAACAACAAAGTGGAGAACAACTGGAAATTTCAAAATATGGTAAATGTACCTTGCACCGGAGTCAATCAGAGATATCTACTCGACACTTAGGATAGGCTTTCTGAATGCTCTCTTCAGTTTCCCAAGTACAATCTCGCGGATCTCCACTCCATTGCACTTTGACTAAGTGGACTTTCTTGTTCCTCAGTTCTTTGGTTTCTTTGCCAATGATCTTTAGCGGCTCTCTTCTCACAGCTAGTTCTGGAGTAATTTCAATATCTTGTTGTGAGGCCTCTTCCACAACCAAGTCTAGGTCATGAACATGCTTTCGAAGTTGAGATATGTGAAATACATCATGCACTCTAGGCAACCAATCAGGCAATTGAACCCTATAAGCGAGAGTTCCAATCCGTTCAAAAATAGGAAACGGACCAATGAATTTGGGCGCCAATTTCCCTGTTTTACCGAACCGGATAACTCCTCTCATCGGCGATACTTTCAAATATACATAGTCGTCAACAGCAAATGATATATCTCTTCTTCTCCTATCGGCATAGCTCTTCTGTCGGCTTTGAGCGGTGAGTAATCGTTTCTTAACGAAATAGACTTTGTCGGCAGCCTCGCGGATCATATCAGGTCCCAATACAAGTCTATTACCGGGTTCGACCCAACAAGCAGGAGATCGGCACGGTCTACCATACAATGCTTCGAATGGCGACATTGTCAGGCTTGCTTGGTAGTTGTTGTTATATGAGAATTCAGCCAAATGTAAATGGTCTTCCCATGATCCACCGAAATCGAGAACACAAGCCCACAATAAATCTTCTAGTATACGATTCACCATCTCAGTCTGACCATCTGTCTGAGGATGATAAGCGGTGCTCAAGTTCAGCTTCGTTCCCAGTTCTACTTGAAATGCCTCCCAGAATTTGCTAGTAAATATTGGATCTCTATCACTAACTATACTGATGGCACTCCGTGTAGTCTAACAATTTCCTTGAAGTATATCTGCGCCAGACTCTGAGCAGTTCTGTTTGATCTGACAGGTATGAAATGGGCGGTCTTCGTGAAGCGATCTACGATCACCCAAATATTGTCATTTCCTTTCCTGGTTCTGGGCAAACCATCTATGAAGTCCATGGAAATATGTTCCCACTTCCAACCTGAAACGTCCAGCGGTTGCAACAATCCAGTCAGTTTCTGTTGGTCGCTTTTGACTAGTTGGCAAGTAGGGCATCGACTAACATATATTGAAACGTACCTTTTCATAGCCTTCCACCAGATGTTCGCTTGAGATCGTTATACATTTTGGTCACACCGGGATGAATACTCAGCTTGGACTTGTGACACTCGTCTAACACTTCCCTTTTTAGCTCTGGGATCTCAGGAACACAAATCCTTCCTCTCAATCTCAGGATCCCATCGTTATCTATTTGAAAACACGAGGGTTCGCCTTTCTGAATCCTTTTGATCATATCTTTAATAAAATTATCATTTCTGAAGAATAGATATTTTGTCAATCAAGGAAGTCGTAATAATAAAGCTAGCGATCATTACATTCTTTCTACTCAGCGCATCGGCCACGACATTGGCTTTCCCTGGAGTGTATAGGTTCTCAAAATCGTATGCTCAAGGAACTCTAGCCAACATTGCTGCCTCAGATTCAAGTCTTTCTGGGTGAACAGATACTTTAACGACTGGTGATCTGTAAACAGTTCGAATTTCTCACCCAGAAGATAATGTCTTCAGATTTTCAAAGCAAATACTATAGCCAACAACTCAAGATCATGAGTAACGTAGTTCTTTTCATGTGGCTTCAGCTGGCGGCTAGCATAAGCAACAACTTGACCTTTTTGCATTAATACTGCGCCAAGGCCTTCTCTAGAGGCATCCGTCCATACTTTTAAATCCTGATTGCCGTCGATTATCGTTAACACTGGAGCCGTTGTTAATCTTAACTTTAGCTCTTCAAAAGCCTCCTCACGTTCTGGAGTCCACTTGAATTTTGAGTGCTTCTTTGTAAGCTTTGTTAGGTGACTAGATATTTTCGAAAAATCTTTGACGAACTTCAGGTAATAACTAGCCAATCCAAGAAAACTTCGGACTTCTGTGGGAGTACTAGGCTGTTTCCAGTTTTGAATAGCTGTGATTTTACTTGGATCCACAGCAATTCCCTCTTTCGATACGACGTGGCCAAGAAACTTTACTTCTTCTTGCCAGAATATACATTTGGACAGTTTAGCTTTTAAAACGTTCCTTCTCAGAATTTCTAGAGCTTGCTCCAAATGTTTTTCATGTTCGGCCTTTGACTTAGAGAAGATTAGAATATCGTCAATAAAAACCAGAACAAACTTATTCAAAACCCCTCTGAACACTCTATTCATCAAATCGACGAAGTATGCTGGAGCGTTACATAAGCCGAACGACATTACTAACCACTCATAGAATAAGTCTGGACCTCTAAATGCTGTCATAGGAACACACTCTTCGACAATACGAAGCTGACGGAAGCCTGTAGCTAGGTCCATCCTTGAAAATACTTATGCTCCATTCAGACGATCCAATAAATCATCAATTCGCGGCAATGGATATTTATTCTTTATTGTCTGCTTATTCAAGTCACGATAATCCACACATAGTCGCAGAGTACCGTCAGACTTTGGGACAAACACCACTGCTACTCCCCAATCAGAGAAACTAGGCCTGATCAGACCCTTCCATACAAGCTGTCGAGTTTGATTGTCTAGTTCTTCTTTCTCCTTTAGGGTCATCCTCCGAATAGCGTGCACTACTAGCCTTGCGTTCGGAATTAAAGCAATCTTGAAATAAATTTCTCTCTGCGGAGGTAGACTAATGACTTCTTCGAACACATCTGCATAATTCTTTACGATAGGTATATCTTTGATGAGGTCGGGAATATTCTCTGTGACTACAGGGATATTTTCTATTTGAATAGGAGAAACATCCAAAGCTTCCCAGAAGTCTTTTCTATTAGAATTCTGACCTTCACAGGGAATGGTTATATAATCACCTGATTTAATCTTTGCCTTAACGACTCTGTCGGCGCATTTAACCTCAGCTTCATATTTGTTCAACCAGTCTAACCCCAAGATAAGATCAAATTCTGTAAAATTCATGATGACCGTGATGGTAGGGAACCGATAACGAGAAAAGGAAACCGGCACCCCACAAACCCAACTGAGATTGAGGGAACCCCCAACCGGATTATGGACAGTCATTGGTTCTTTGAGCTTCCTCAAATTCAAATCCAGTTTCTTAATCGCATTCTTTGCAACAAAGCTTCGCGATGCGCCGGTGTCAAACAGTACTTTAACTGGAATATCTGTGACAGTAAGTGTGCCTTCTAAAACATCTGGCCTTTCCTGAATAGACGAGGATGCAGGCACTTCTGCCACTTCATTTACATGTACTGCTTCAGGTTTTCTGAATAGCGGGCAGGCCTTTGAAAGATGACCGGCCTGTTGGCATTGACTGCACTTTCTATTCTCTTGAAAATTCTTCTCATATTTAGACCCATCATCTTTTCGTTTGTTCGAAGATCTACAGTTCCTCATCGAATGCCCTTGCTGATCACACTTTAGACATACGACTGTCTTTACCTTTTTCTGACTGAACTTTGGCCTCTTTCTGACCTCAGCCTTCGCACTTGCCTCAGGCTGCGCACTTGCCTCTGGGCTATCAGGTTCGAATTTTCTTTTGTTGCTAGAACTGATTTCTTCTTCGTCTCGCAACATACCTTTCCTATCGAGATCCTCATACTGGTAGGCCATGTATATCATTTCAGCAAAGGGAAGCTTCACATTCCTCATTACACTATTTTGATATTTTCTTTGCAGGCCGTGAATAAACCTCAGATTCTTCCTCTTTGGATCTTGAATCAGATGAGGGGAAAAATGAGAAAGTTCGTTGAATCTCTTTTGATATTCTGGAATGGTCATATCTCCTTGTATCAGATAAGAGAATTCATCACATAACCGCTCAGTTGCTTCAAGAGGAGAAAATCTTTCTAGGAAAATCACTTTAAATCCATCCCAGGTGATATCACCTTCTGGATTATCTTTGATAGTCGAATCCCACCAAAACAAAGCTTCTTCTTTGAGTGCCCAAGATGCCAGTAATCTTTTCTGATCATCTCACAGCTTTAAACCTTCAAAGATTTTCTCAGCAGAACGAATTCAAGCTTGTGTTTCCATAATGGACTCTTTGCCTAAGAATGGCGATCCACCCAGATTTCGAAATCTCTTGAATAGAACTTATATATCTGATTCTGGTTACGGGAGCACAACTGGCTCATTAGCTTGTCGAGCCATACGATTATTTCTACTGTTTCTGCCACTCATTTTCTAGAGCGTCTGCAATTAGCAGACAAAGTGTCAGGTCAACAGAAAAGATATTTCAAAATATAGAGACAAATACTTGAATGTAAATGTGTCTACTGGGGTGTATTTCATTCTGCTTTACTCATACTAGGATATTACTGATCCTATCTGTAATGAGTTACTCGTCCTAGAACACTACTGGTTCTATTTCTGACGAGTTCGTTCATATGTTATATTCCAGCACTAAGCTTAACCAAAGCTCTGATACCATGTTGTGACGACCCCAAAACCCCGTACTGACGGTGTTAAGGGTAATCTTTGGAATATAACACATAAACAGATAACACAGAACAGAAATAAATAAATACACTAGGTAATGTACAATAGAATATACTGGATAAACGTAATCATCAGAGTTACACAGTATACAGGATCATACTTAGTACAAATACAGTTCAGCTATACATAAATGTCTACAGCGAAAAACAAAACATAATGTACAATAGGAGCTGAACATCATAAAAAGAGTAAATGATAGAATCCATCTTCCGCTCCAGCTATCCAGAAAGAGCCTGCTAATAACCTGAATACAAGGCTGCCCGTGTAGAAAAAGGGGCACCCAAGTTTGCAAGTGAAACAAACTACGAGTCAGTCATGGGACTGGTATGATAAATCTACTTAACACATTTAAAATATGGCTAATCACAGGACCACGCCACTTTCGTGGAACGGGTTTACTCCATTGGATTGCCAGTGCTTTAAAACAAGTAAATCTTTTAAACATCGCAATGCTTTTTTTATAAAAATGAAGCCATTATAAGACTCAGTTCCCATCACACAATGCAACGCAAACCGGAGGATAGAGTTTTTATCTTATAACGACCAAAATATGCTTGATACGAGTAAAACAAAAGAATTTGATGTTATTACTAGTGTTTATATGTTTCAAAAACAATTTCACATCATAAGTATCAATCATAGACGGCATTAATGCCCCATACCACTATGTCGCCATATATAGGTATACAATCAAAACCGCACAGTCACGTATTTGGAAATTGGATTTCCGTCATGAACCAAGGCAAAAGATAGTCCTTACCGACTTCGAGACAATCTAGCCTACCATGTCTCAGGATCAGAGCTCGAGTGACCCTTGGATCGTCAGGGCCGGTCCACCGATGTGGATTATTATGCCTGAACAATACGTCTCCCCGCCCTATGGGGCGCAAATGAGCCAACGAATGACTCCATCGGTCCCGTATCGACCGATAAAACCGAGGCGCCTCGCAACAGCAACAACCACACAGGTGAATATAATATAAATGTCAGCCAGTTCAAGCACTGACACCACCTCTAACTAGAAATAGACGCATGTCCTCCCCGAGGTCCTCTTCCGTTTCCAGTTCATACCGGGGTGTGAGGTTCGCGAATTCACGTTATACACAAAGCTACGCCACACAGGCGGTGCTTTGATCATCAACCACAAAACTTTGCTTTTCAACAGAAGCCCTGATCACTGCATCTTTGCATGCCACATAGGCAATTCACACCATGCAACTGATGGCTATCAATCACACAGAATGAATTCCCATGTCAGACACACAGTCCATTTACGAGTCCGTTCTGGGTCGGAACGAAACCGGAGGCACTATACCTCGCATACCCATCGATCTCCACGTACATCTGGACGACCACCACTCATTATCCATATTTCGGGATGCCTCCCAATCAGGACATCAGTTACCATCCAAACGAGGTGAAGATCTCTGGTCTTCAACCACCGTCTTCATCTTCGATATCTTATCGTCGATTCAGTTATTCAGAATGGGATAAACCCGGTCTTTCTGAGCAACTCGCGTATATAATAAACAAGTGCTACACAAACACAACATACGCATCATTTCAATTCATCAGTCACTAACCGTAAATCAGTAAGAGAACGATTTCCCAAATATTAACCCCGAAGGCCGAAACCAACATCAGATCAAAACCCAGGAAACCATTCGACTAAGCCAACCTTCAGTTAGTTTCTAAATTTCACATTCCATATCTTTTATAATATTTTATAATGATTTGTCGCTATTTTTATTTATTTAAAAACAACCAATTTATTCAAACGACGCTTCAGGCCATAACGCGGCCATGGCGCTGTTTTTCTTCAGATTTGATTTACACATATCTGAAAATCTAACCGTTGGATCTTCACAAAATTTATATCATTAGAAAGATCTTTTCAAAACGAATCCAACGGTTCCAGTTTTGGGAAAATCCGATGGTCGGATCTCCCGGTACAATCGTTTGAAGTTTTTATTTCAAAATACGAACTACAGCGTCGTTATTCGATTTAATTTAATTATATATATATATATATATATATATATATATGATCGATTCTGGCGCTGTTTTTCTTCGGATTTTAATTAAACATTCCAGACAATCCAACCGTTGGATCTTTACAAAGTTGGTGTCGTTGGAAAGATATTTCCAAAGCGAACCCAATGCTTACGGTTTCGGGAAATCCGATGGTCGGATCTCCCGCACTAATCGTTTGAAATCACGGTTTCAAAACACGAACTGCAGCTTCGTTATTTGATTCGTTTAAATTATTTATATATATATAATCTATTCTTCGATTTCAAAACCATATTCTTTTCATACCTTCGATAAAAATGATATTTTTATCTAGCTGACTTCTATTTCAACACTTCACTATTTCTAACAATTCATTGATATAATAAAAATGTGATTTTTATTGTAAAACAATTTATTTCAAAACACGACTATTTTATATAGTTCATATTGATGATAAAAATATGATTTTTAATATAAAACAATTTATTTTAAAATACGAATACCATTCAACACATGAATTTCTATTCAACGAATGAATTTCTATTCAACACATGAAGGTTTTCTATAGTTTGTATATATATAGTAAAAATGTGATTTTTATTGTAAAACAAGTTATTTCAAAACACGACTATTTTATATAGTTCATATAGATGATAAAAATATGATTTTTATTATAAAACAATTTATTTCAAACACGAATACCATTCAACACATGAATTTCTATTCAATGAATGAATTTCTATTCAACACATGAACGGTTTCAACATATGAAAATAATTTCAACAAATGAAAATAATTCTAACACATGAATATTTCAGAAAATTTCGGCAGCATAACGGCAGGGTAGTTAAAACCGGGGCCGTCCCTTGTACGGCTCCTCGCTCTACCTTAAAGCCTCGCAGCTTTTGAAAATGGGGATTTCATGCATCTAGTTCGCACGCAGGCGGCATGTATATTTTTTTCATTTCCACAAACTAATCCTATGTGGTTTCAACCAAATAATTCTCAACCACAAACGGGTATTTTTCAACCACAATCAATCAATTTCAACCACAAACAATTCCAATCAACCATTCGCTATCAACCAATTTTCACAACAATTACAACCAATAAATATCGTCCATGGTTTGTGGACGAGGGGTGTATATATATGTATATATATATTTATATAAGTATATTTCACTTCCATTCAACACATATATAATTTTTACAATGCATATATAACTTATACATCGAACGTACAACTTATACAACGCTTATACAAGAGGTGTACAACGCTTATATAACTCATACATCGACTATATAATTTATACATCGTTGTTTTCCATATCGTTTATAATTTAGAAATCTCACATTGGGTTCCACTCCACCAAAAATAGCAGAAGGCTCAGAAAAATATGCGGTCTCTTCTAGAATGTAGAAGACGTCCACACGAGTCCACTATCTCTTGTTTCACTGAATTTCGTCAACAAACGAAAAAGATATGATTTTTACAGTGAAATCAAAAACCGTAGCGCTTTAAAGTGCTATAATATAGTT
Organism: Allium sativum; assembly: GCA_030737875.1. Taxonomy (NCBI): domain Eukaryota; kingdom Viridiplantae; phylum Streptophyta; class Magnoliopsida; order Asparagales; family Amaryllidaceae; genus Allium; species Allium sativum. The sequence goes on from CM060909.1 coordinate 100,192,605, forward strand.
TAATATAATTTCAGCCGTACCTTTCTATTTCTGTTCAAAACTAGGTTTCGCTGCAACTTCCAATCCGTGGCTCGAGGTGACGATCAGCAGGCGCGACGTCGAAGAGCTACGAATGGCGCTCAGATCGGTGGTATGCGCGGCCAGTTCGGTGATCGGAGGCGTCAGTGGCGGCGGCTCGAAGTCGTTGACTTCTCGGTGGCGATTCTCAGCGATGGAGCAACGATACGAGGTGCTCCTTATATGGATTTGAAGAGCTCGAGATGATCTTCAAAAAGTTCAACTAGGCCAGGGCGTTTTGGTGTGTGTAGGAGGAGGAATCGAGGGAGGAAGGATTGAACCACTTCCGCTGTGTGTCGAGAGGGTTTGTCGGGTTTGGGAAAGTTGACCGACCAACGAGATATTTTTATTTATTTATATATTTTTAAATTTCCAAAATACCCCTTTCACACACGAACCCCAATTCAAGCCCAACGACTGTCGTTCCCAGCTAAATACCCCTATTCCGAACACAATGGGATATGTTTCGTAGGCCCATTCGACTGTTTCATTCAGTTATTCTTCAAGTTAAAATATAAAACATTCAATATTTGATTTGAACGTACATTTCAATTTGCCGGGGCCACATACTGATTCTAGAAATTCCCGAAAAATAAATCTAGCTATGTTTTGACGATACGGTCCTAACAAAACTAGTTTCGTCGAATTCTGAGACCGTTTGGAAAAATGACCCATTTCTGGTCGATCCAATTTAACTATAATTGACCAAAACACGTTTTCCTTTGCCACGCTCACATATTAACTTCAAAAATTATGAAATTTGAAACCTAACAATAGTTTAACATCCCGGATCCAACAAAAGTGGTTTCGTCGAATTCCGAGGTCGTTTGCAAAATGGCCATTTTCACGGGCTATGTAAACTCTATAGCGACCTTTTTGAAAATTCATTTGGCCATAACTTTTGCTTCCCGCTATGAAACTTCGATTTTTCAGATTCGTTAGAAAGATATTCACTAACAGATTTAAATATTTTTGGTTTCACTCAAATCCGTTTTGTTTTGCACCCGGTACAGTCAGTCAAAGTTTGAATTCAAATTTTGAAACTACTGCGCCATTTCAGGCCTTGTTTATAATTAGAATTAATTATATTCATTTTCAAATGTCGATTCAAACTTACTTTTCATCATTATTAATTAAAATATTTATTTTATATATTTTAAATTCACCAAATTAGCCAATTTAAAATTTTTGAATTGGTTCAGATTTTCCGGGTCGTTACAAAACGTAAATACGTTTGAAGAGATCAACTTACATGATCTATTAAATATACTCCGTCAGACATTCTTCCATACAGGTTGTCCTAGGACCGGACAAACCGAAGGTACTATTATGTGAATAGGACAGCCCTTGCATAACTCCGTCTTCAATTATCTTCATCATATTTGAACGCAAAGCTAACGCCCATACGGAGTGGTTTTTCAGATAATGAATCTGATCCCGGTCTCTCCGCATTGACAACGAAAAAACGGTCAAAAAACATCGATAATCGGTGAGTTAACTATCAAAGAAAAACATGTGTGCAAACAATGGTATTATTTCTAGATGGAAATTATATCGATCAAACATCATTTAACATTTATCTCTTTAGTTCATTTTTCATCTCCTGTTTCCATATATGCAACATTTCCTATTTTCTAAATTTAGAAAATTTACGTTATTGGCATTGGGAAACATTTCCATTTCTTGTTTTCTATATTAGAAAACATTTCTGATTCTTATTTGGAAAACATTTCCAAAACTCCTACATTGGATTTAAACAGATGTTTAAATAAAACATCGTTATGCCAACTCAAAACCTTACACTCATTAACTAAATTCACTTAACCAATCTTCATTGTCGAACCTTAACCATTTCTTAGTTAATAACGAAGTCAATCAAGTTGGGGTAAAATTACCTCTCAGACCTTAACTGAACAACATTTCTAACTTCGAAATAGACAAAGTTCACCATCTAAATCTTTAACAAGCTTCCTTACCTAACTCTCATTTGAATAAATCTCTATTCGATAACTCTTTCCTTAGAACAAACTATATTCGGTAATCTCTCTTCGAATAGCCATATTCGATTAACTCTATTCAATTTACACTATTCGATTAACTCTAATCGATTTACTCTTATCAGTTAGCTCTACTTGATTAACTCTATTCTATTAACTCTATTTGATTAACTTTATTGGATTAACTCTATTTGATTTACCCTAATCGATTAACTCTAATCAATCAATTCTTATCAATTAACTCCTATCAATTAACTCCTTTCGAATAAACTACATTCGATTAACTCCTTTCGAATAAACTATATTCGATAATATGCTTTAACTCTATTCGAATAAACTATATTCGATTAACTTCTTTAACTCTATTCGAATAAACTATATTCGATAACTCCTTTAACTCTATTCGAATAAACTATATTCGATAACTCGTTTAACTCTATTCGAATAAACTATATTCGATTAACTCCTTTAACTCTATTTGAATAAACTATATTCGATAACTCCTTTCAAATAACTAATATTCGATAACTCCTTTCGAATAACTAATATTTGATAATCCTTTCGAATAACTAATATTCGATAACTCCCTTCGAATAACTAATATTCGATAATCCTTTTGAATAACCAATATTCGATAATCTCTCTTCGAATACCCATATTCGATTAACTCCTTTCGAATAACTAATATCCGACAATCCTTTCAAATAACTAATATTCGATAACCCCCTTCTTCGAATAAACTGTATTCGAATAACTCTAATCTGACTAACTCTAATTCAATTAACTCTATTCGAATAACTAATATTCGAATAACTCTTGTTCGATTAACTCTATTCGATTAACTCTATTCGAATTAACTCAAATCGATTAACTCAAATCGATTAACTCAAATATGATTAACTCTAATACGATTAACTCAAATCGATTAACTCCACTCGATTAACTCCTTTCAGTTAACTCTAATCGATTAACTCTATTCGATTAACTCTATTCGATTAACTCTTTTCAATTAACTCTGATCGATTAACTCTATTGGATTAACTCTATTCGATTAACTCTAATCGATTAACTCTTTTCGAATAACTATATTCGATTAACTCCTTTCGAATAAAATATATTCGAATAACTAATATTCGACTAACTCTAATTCAATTAACTCTATTCGAATTAACTCTAATCGATTAACTCTAATATGATTAACTCTAATACGATTAACCCTTTAATATCTCGTAAATTCCCTTTTTTGTAATCCAATTTATTTTCCAAATAAATATTCCTTTTAAAATTTTATTTATTTAACAAGTAAATATTTCCTTTTCAATTCTATTTATTTAACAAATAAATATTTCCTTTTCAATTCTATTTATTTAACAAATAAATATTTCCTTTTCAGTTCTATTTATTTAACAAATAAATAATTCCTTTTATAACTCCTTTGATCTTATAATTATTTTCCTTTATAAAATATTTTTTTCCTTTATATATAAAATCCATTGATTTCATATAAATAATTTATTTTCAAAATACACTTTGAAAATTCCCTTTTCTAAATCCCAGTATTTCTTACGGTATTTAAAATACCAATTCACAATGATCGATATCTTTCAAACACACATAATCAACAACAGATTATATATTACATCATATATTACAATATATGAAAAACAGTAAAATAAATGTTGAGGAATCAAGTTGGATTCCTCCGACCTGTTTCCCTGCATCCACAGATGTTAAACAATACAATTAACATCAATTTCATTTCACTATGAAATATTCTGCTAAACAGGATCAATATTGATTAACGATATATATATATATATATATATCGTTGTCTATAATTTCAACCAATATATCAGCAGTTCATTCAAACAATCAACACACAGAAATCAGTCATCATTTATCAGTTCTAAATATACGTTATAAAAATATGAACTGGTAGAGTTGGTGAGTTTTACTAACATTGGGCAGTTATCGTTAAATAACGAACATCGACTGATTTGAATCAGACCAGGACAATTTATTTCGCTATAAATTGTTACGAGCTCCAATCCACACCCAGTCAGTTCCATTGTGTAGGCGTCGTCCATACGATCCCAAGGGATCTGACCGTTCGCAATTCTGATAACGTATGATAAAGTTACGATATTTAGAAGTTGATATACATTAAATTAAATCTAACTTAATTAATTAAATCCATTTGGGCTTTAACCTTTCCTTGTCCGGCCCATTTCAGCCCAATACCCACCCTTCTTCCCCAAACTGATTTTCATGACTCCAGGAAAACACAATAGCTATAAATCATGACTTTACTCCTCGTTATCCTCCCATACCTAATCGCTTTCCAGGCCAATACCTTCAAACCTCTCCCCGACCAAATCCCAACTACCCAGTACGCATCACATAGGGCTCGCTCCTCCTTGCAACTCGCGATGTACAGAGACCTCTCACGATACTACAGTAAACGTGCGATAATTTTTGTTGCAAAAATCCATCAAACTTTGCTTACCCACTCCACTCGAAGCCACAAACTCCTCTACAGCCTCAAAAATCCACATCGACGCTTCAAAGGGTTTTTGATTTTCAACCCTAGCTCACGACATAAAAACTGTAGCGAACAACTCGAATTCGAACTCAAGGAAAAAGCGTCGAGTTTTACAATTCGCTTACCAGAACAAAGGTCTTCTCGCGGTAGACACAAATATATATATATATATATATATATATATATATCTACTACGATTAATAGGATATTATTGAGTTTGTTTTGGATTTTATCCTCTGGATTTGCTTACGAAGAAAACAACGGTGGATTTTATGTTGACCAGAAGGCGTGAAGTATTAGGGTTAGAGAGGAATTAGTGGATATTTATAGGAAAAAATAAAATATTTTAGTTTATTTTTAATTGATTTAATTCAATTATAATCAACTACTGTTTGTGATTACCATTTAAAAATTCATACGATGACATATAATCACCAAATTCGATCAAAATGGACAGGGAGCTACAGTTCGACATTACGGACTCAACGAAACTGGTTTCGTCGAATTCCGACTCCGTTTGCTCACACAACGTATTTTTAACCGTCAAAATACTGATAGTTTTTCACATTCAAAATCCGTACGGCCGCACACCGACTCTAAAAATCACGAAACTTGAAATCTAGCAATAATTTAATATTGCGGATCCAACAAAATTAGTTTCGTCAAAAACAGAGGTCATTTGCAAAACTGGCTATTTTTAAAGCTCTAAATAACCCATTTAAAAATATAAATATATCTAAAAATAATTAAATGAAATATTTAAAAATAAATATTATCGTATATATTCACATAGAATATCACACAGCTCCATATCGGGATTTATAACTCGATATTCTGAATCCAGTGTTACATCAATATTCGATTTATATTGAAAAATCCTTTTATAATATAAATAAATCGCTATAATTTATAAAGGAATTCCATGGCGACTTTTCGAAAATTTGATTTGGACGTAAATCAAAATCTACACAATGAAATCCCGATTTTTCTCTTCCATTAGAAAAATATACTTCACCGCTCTGAAAGTTTCTTGTTTCATAGAAATCCGATTTAAAACGGACCCTGTATATTCAGTTGAAGTTCAAATCGCCAAATAACGAATTATCACGCCTTTTCGAGCTCGATTATAATTA